>JAPFRF010000009.1:8807500-9407500 GCA_029282475.1 Phrynocephalus forsythii
ATTGAGGCTCGTTTCTCATCTTTTTTTGTTCGAATAAATCATTTGTGACGTGTGATTCGAGGGCTTATGAAGTTCTCTCTTCAGGCCGCGTTGCCTTATTCCCAATTGTTGCCTTATTCCCTTTCTATCCCGGCTGCCCATGAAAGCTCTTGGGTTGGGAGGGAGTCTATAAAACGGAAATGAGAGGGCAGCATAAATATTGGAAGACCGAAGTGCAGTTTTGTTTCGAAGGAAGGAAAGAAATAAAGAAGAACGCAACGCAGCTCCGGAGGGGCGATTGTTGGGCGTGGGGAGCCGCGTGACTCGGGTTTACTTAACTGGGCACGGCCGGTCGTCTGCACACGGATTCTTAAATCAAAGATGAGGCAGGATTGAGCTGGGTGGGGCAAGCTCTTATGTCAGAGAGGCACAGACAGACTCCCTCCCCCACCCCCGAGATCTCCCACTCCCCCGAGGGGAGGCAGGCGCGGCGCTGGGTCCGGCTCCAAGCTCTTATGTCACCTCGGGCACAGACAGACTCCCTCCCCCCACCCCCCGAGATCTCCCTCTCCCCCCACCCCCACCCCGAGATCTCCCTCTCCCCCCACCCCGACCCCGAGATCTCCCTCTCCCCCCCCACCCCCGAGATCTCCCTCTCTCCCCCCACCCCGAGATCTCCCTCTCCCCCCCCCCACCCCGAGATCTCCCTCTCCTCTCCTCCCGGTGGCAAACGCGAGCCTGTTCGCCCGGGGGGGGGGCTTGTGGGTCGCAGTCCGTGACGAGGGGGAGCGACCTGCCAGCGGCCGCCGCACGGCCCACCCCAGGCTGCGCACACGTGCGGGCGCGATCCTCTACACTACACCACGTTCGCCTGGGTGGGTGCAAAAGCAGGCGAGGGGCCGGGGGTGGGAGCCCTTCCGACGGTGCGGGGGTTCCACTTGCCCGGAGGGGCCAGCGGAGGTCGGAGAGACGGGCGGCGGCGGGGGGAGAGCGCCGGCTGAGCCTCCTCCTATCCTATCCTCGAGGCGGGCTGAAAGGGGTGGGGAGGGGCGGCGCGCGTGTGGATGGGGAGGGCGCGTGTACGCGCGACCTGGGCTGCTGGACAGCATGTTCCTCACCCCCAGCCCCCACCCCCAGGGCTGGTGATTGTCGCGGCCAGGCTCCGTCGCCAACCGGGAAGACCCGCCCCGCAGGTCAGCTGAGCCGCCGAAGCCCGGGAGGCTGCAGTTGGCGCGGCGTGGCTTGCAAGGGTGGGAGGGGAGGAAGGAAGGAAGGGGGGGGAGGTCGCCTCCTGGGGAGCGCAACCCTCTCCAGCCCGCCCTGGCTGCAACAGCTGCTGCCTAGGGTGGGGGTGGGGGTGGGGGTGGGGGGTGCGATGATGACGGGAGTAAGGGAGGAGGGGGAGGAGGGGGCGGCGCTTGCGCTAATCCTAACCCCAGTCCCCCTTGGGATGGGGGGCCTCGCTGGCTGGCTGGCTACCTGCCCAGATTCTGGGAGGCTCAGCGCGGGGGTTAAGCCTCATTACATGGGATTTAACTTGTCCCACAGTTACACCGCCAAGGCTGGCTCCGAGGGGTAGGGGGTGGGGGCTGCTGCTTGCATGGCCTCCTGGTGTCAGGACAGGGGTTGCTGACAGATGTGATGTGCAGGTGAGAGGAGATCCACCTGAGGTCTCCAGGTGGAGTGGGGCCGCATCTGGATTCCCACGCCTAAATAAATGTCCAGAAAGAGCTGAGCCTCTGGGCTCCCCTTTCTCTGGGTCTCTGGCCAATTTAGGGATTTGGTGTCCAGGCCTATAGCCCTCCCCTCCTGCTAAGAAGAAACTTGGCTGTGTGTTTCTGTAATCCCTGGACAAGAACAGGGCTCTGTCCTCTCCCAAGAACAAGCAAATTTATTTTGCTTCTGGGTAATGATGGATTTTTGCCCCAGAACTTTCCAGCTCTTTCTCCCATTCTTCCCAAAATAACAACTTTTGGTTTAATAAGCATATGTAAATTACACCACTGTTACTCCTAAATTTCTATCAATCACTGAGTTATCTGTAGGACTTTTTAGCAAGCTGTAGGTGAGATGCCTTGGACAATATGCATTTGAGACATCTCAAGAGGAAGAAACTTTTACTCATGAACAACAAATACTTTTTTAAAAAAAGACAACATGAATTTGGTGACAGAAAATAAATATTAAAAATGAGGGGAAAATGTATTACCACAACTTGATGACTCCAGAAATTTAGAGTGTGTAGAATTTTGGTTATTTATTTTATACTGCCCCCATCAAACAACTGATGCCCCCATGAAACAATTGGTATCTGTTCTGGGGAAAGAAGCCCATTTGTCTACACTATTTTTTGTAATAATCATTATAATAACCCTACAAGGTTGTTTTTCTCATATTTCACATGGAAAGACTGTAGTTGGGAATGGCTTCCCTAACGCTATCTTAGACTTTTGCTGCCCAGGGAAACCAAAGACCTACATAGCTCACACTCTAAACTGCTGCCATGTCCCTGAAGAGGGATCTTCCTGTTGAAACAAACTAAAATCTGTGGTTGAACCTTTGCCAATTTTCTAAGAACTTTTTCAAAACCTAGCAATTTTTACCAACCTCCATAGATAATATAATGTAATGTAAATTATGCATAATATTACATTTTAGCCAGAGCAATTAAGTGATGGAGAATTAAAAAATCCCCCCAATTATTATTTTAATTGCATTTCCCCCCAGATCAATTAGTTTTCCTGTACAAGGTAGAAAAAGTATATCGCTGCTTTTCGACAAAGCAGTAATGCCAAAGCACCTTTTGACAATGAAAGCCATTCTGACTTTCGTGAAGCTCTCACACTATTGCACAACAACATGCAGATTGTGGGATAATAGAAAGGAGTCTTCTCAGAAAAGCTGTGGGGCAACAATTTCACAACCATCTGTTGCCAGAGTAGTATGTGGGTGTACGGTATGCTAGCAGGGCACACTCTTGGGACATGCATGTGCCAAAGTGAGACATCTGAGCCTGTTATCCTATGCGCAGTTACTCTCTTTACATTTTGTGGGATTTAATGTTTGAGCAACTACAGAGAAGAGGACAGGGCTACAGTCAGAAACACACTGCAAAATACGTCCCAGTGAAATGAGTGCAGAGTACATGTGATAAGAATTGTATGATGGTGGGCAGGTCCCATAGGAGGGCATCTTTTCAAGCCTTTAGAATCCACTCCCATCCCTGGGCAGTTTCATACAGCACCATAATATGACCCTTTTATTGGCCCTGAAAGAATGATAATGCTATAAACCTATTCTATAGAATATATAGTATAATCTCCTTGTACAAATGCACCCTTAGGAGGACTAGCTTGTGGATGAGACAAGATGCCTGTTAATCTATATAGCCCATCATACCTAATGACTGTGCTGCCTAGATGCCCTCAGCACATCCGATCTCGCTTGATTTTGGAAACTAAGCAGGGTCGGCCCTGGTCAGTACTTGGATGGGAGACCACCAGGGAATACCAGGTGCTGTAGGCACCTGGAGTAGGAACGGGCAAGCCACTCCAGTACTCCTGCCAAGAAAACTCCATGGACATGGAGTCACGTAGAGTCGGTCACGACTGTAACGACACAACACACACACACCTAATGACTAAAAGCAAGCCCTCTCACAGCACCCCAGTACTATTGCTTCATTGTTCCACCCTCTTTGGAGTAGAAGACTTGCCAGGACTTGGCAATGCAATGGCAGGCATTGAGTTGTACCAAGTCAGGTTTGCTGCATCAGCCTTTCTGATGTTGGTGGCCTCACCTTTCAACACCACCTTGTTTCAGTTTGGACACACACAAATTGTTGAGTCCACTGGTCCTGACAGAATTAACCGGATAGCATCATCATCACTGTTGTTGTAATTGTGGTGGTGACCAAGAAATATAAATTGGTGGATTCATGAAGGTACAGATTGCCTCTGTTCCTTGTGGTCCTTTTGTGTCACAAAATAAAAAGAATTAAACTTGAAACAGGAAATTGATTTATTGGAGAGGGGCTATCGCATGACAGCAGACATATTCCTGAAAAAGTTAGGTAACACTTTGGAACAGCAGCAGATGGGGCAGGAAAACAGCCTCCTGGATTCAAAATCTATTTTAGTGCCTGCAGAACGTGCTGTGGGTCAGCAGAAAATAAAACTTGTCAATTGTGCCTCAGGTTGGCCATTTCTAAACTGCTACACAGGACGTCCACAAGGTTTAGGTGGTGCAACATCTGACAGTTTTGACACTATTGCTGCTTTTACACGACCCCTAAAATCCGCTGGCAACTTAGGGCCTTTTCACACAACCCCCTAAGATCCGCTGGTCCCTTAAATTCGGACCAGAGATCTTGGGGGTTTGTTTTGTTCCTGCGTCCCCACCCCTCAGCACTTCCTGCTCCTGTCTGCGTGAGGGGGGGAGGCAAAAAAAAAAAGGACAAAAGAAGCCTTTACTAACCTGCTGGTGCGGTGGAACTTGCCACGAGCCCCATTACTTCTTGCTTCCGTCTCAAGGAGCTCTTAAAGGGGCAGGAGGCAAAAAAATCAACAGACAAGCCAGGAGAGCCGGGCACTCTTATCCGCAGCTAATTTTTTATCACCTCCAAAGAGAAGGTACAAGGAAAGTGCGCTGGGTCACGCTAAAGTGGGTGGGGTCGCACTTAATTGTCTGCAAACTCCGGAGCTGGTGGGAAAACATTTCTAAGCTCCGGAGCTGGGAGCCATTTGCAGCGCAGCTTAGGGGTCGTGTATAAACTCCCTTAAATGCAGATCCCCCAACGTGGTTTTTGTTCTGCTTCCTGTGTTCCCACCTCCCGCACTCTTGGTTCTATTGCTTCTGTCTGCAGTGAGGGGAGAGAGAAAAAATGCAGGCTCACCTCCGCCTGCCAGCCCGTTAGGATTCCTGTCTGTTAAAAGGGGGGGGGAATCAACAAAAACAAACAAAAAGCGGAGGAGGGCCAGGCATGCAATGCTTTAAAACAGCAACAAGGAACAGCAACAAGGATTTTACCTCCTCCCAGACCAGGTACTTGTAAAATGTTCTTGGGCGCGCTTAAGTGGTCGTGGTCGTACTTTATTTCTTTAAAAGTCCACTGCTGGTGGGAAAACAATTTTATGCTCCGCATCTGCGAGCATTTTGCAGCGGATTTTAGCAGTTGTGTAAAAGCACCCCAAGGGTGAAAGACGTACAGTGGACCCTTTTATAACAAACAGCTTGTATAACATAAAATCTGTACAACATAAAAATTCCAGAGACAGGGGAAATTTGCTTAACATAATTGCCTATGGGGAGAATCCGTACAACATAAAAATGGGATTACTCTGCTTTCAATGCATTTCTATGGGAATTTGTATAAAGGAAAATTTGCTTAGCTTAATTTCATTTGGAATGAATTAATTCCTTTATGCAAGGTACCGCTGTACACAATTGCCAGTGGCATTCTAGCCCATTGGAATGCACTCTGCTCAGAGTTGGAATGAATTGCTCTCACTGCTGGCATTTTAAACATTAAAATTATAAAGTTTTTTTAAAAAATAATTCACCTGCAATAGCTTAACTGTTTTTCATATTGTGGGTTGATATTGTTTTCTAATTTGTGTTTGGTTTAATTTGTAAGGGGTTATTTTGGTTTTGTTTTAGATTTGTTTCCCTTTGAATGCAATTTCTTAGTGATGGGATATAAATATAATAAATGATAAAAGAATGTAAAAATGCAGAACAAAGCTCCCATTTCTTGGTTATTTCGGAAGATCAAGTGAATTGACTCAACATGCCTGGAGACATGTGCTTATATCCCAAGGGAGGTCTAAACTTTTTGATTTGTGTTAGGGACCCAGGTTTCTTCTTCTGTTTCAACTACAAATCCTGGGCCTCTCTCTTCTCATTATTCTTGGTCACAAGTCTGTGTATTAAATTTAGGTGCATGGTTACAGCCTTGGTAACCGGTTTAATGAAAGAGGAGTGAGGCATGCCTATTCCATCCTGATTTTAATACCTAGGCAAAAACAAACAAACCACAGTTTCCCCCAGAGGGGTGTCTGTCTTTGTGGATAGTTTGGTTTTCATCTTCAGTCACTCATTTACACCTGTGTCTCTGGAATGATGTCAGAAGCACAAGTTTAGGGAGGAGGTTAGTGGTGGGGGAAAGGCTGACCTCTTTCCTTCAGACCCACTATTGTTTTCTTAAAGCACACACACACACCCCTGCTAACACCCTAAAATGAAAACTGAGTCACAAGTTGTGCTGCTTATTCTCAAGTCTGCAACACTGGCGACAAGGTTACTATAAAGTTGTGTGTGTGTGTTGCATCATTACAGTCCTGACCGACTCTCCGTGAACCCATGTCCATGGAGTTTTCTTGGCAGGAACACTGCCAGTTCCTACTCCAGGCACCTACAGCACTTGATACTCCCTGGTGGTCTCCCATCCAAGTACTGACCAGGGCCGACCCTGCTTAGTTTCCAAAATCAAGCGAGATCGGATGTGCTGAGGGCATCTAGGCAGCACAGTCATTAGGTATGATGGGCTATATAGATTAACAGGCATCTTGTCTCATCCACAAGCTAGTCCTCCTAAGGGTGCATTTGTACAAGGAGATTATACTATATATTCTATAGAATAGGTTTATAGCATTATCATTCTTTCAGGGCCAATAAAAGGGTCATATTATGGTGCTGTATGAAACTGCCCAGGGATGGGAGTGGATTCTAAAGGCTTGAAAAGATGCCCTCCTATGGGACCTGCCCACCATCATACAATTCTTATCACATGTACTCTGCACTCATTTCACTGGGACGTATTTTGCAGTGTGTTTCTGACTGTAGCCCTGTCCTCTTCTCTGTAGTTGCTTCCAATGTGCTTAGGGCAGGCATGTCCAAACTTCGGCCCGCCTGATGTTTTGGACCACAGCTCCCAGAATTCTAAGCTTAGATTGCCAATGACAAAGGGCTGTGGGAGTTGTGGTCCAAAACATCTGGAGGGCTGAAGTTTGGACATGCCTGGCTTAGGGCATCTAGGCATTAGAAAGTTAGCGCCTACAAAATGGAGGGGAGGTAGCCATGGAGGGATGCTCCTTTGAGGGATACCTCGATTTAATCCAGAGGACAAAGCTGGTTCTTTCTTTTTCCTGATGCCCTGGGGTAGGGCCGCTTCTTTCTCCAGCTGTCTGGAGTGTGTGTGTGTGGTGTGTGTGTGTGTGTGTGTGTGTGTGTGTGTGTGTGTGTGTGTGTGTGTGTGTGTGTGTGTGAGAGAGAGAGAGAGAGAGAGAGAGAGAGAGAGAGAGAGAGAGAGAGATGCCAAGAGCGTGCAGGCACGCACTTGTGCCTCTCCTTTTCTGCAGCTGAGCTGGGCTCAGGTTTTTGCCGGGCATGGGGGGGGGCGAGTCGAGAGGGCTGCCCGGAGGAGGAGGAGGAGGAGGAGGAAAGAGGCCCCGAGGAAGGTTCGGCCCGCCTGGAACAAGAGCGGGCCGGCTGGCCGGCCGCTGAGCGAGAGGTCCCACCAAGGGGGAAAGCTGGGCGAGGCTGGGCCGGGCTGGGCGGGCGACCAACCTGTCAGATCCACTTTAGGACAAAGTAGGTCAAGCTGCTTCTCTCGGAGCCCAGGGGTTCCCCTTCCCCCGCGGGGCACCAACCGGGCACGCAGGGGCGGCTCCTCCTCGGGCGGGCAAGGGGGCGTCTTGCCAGGGAAGGAAGGAGGGAAGGGGGCGGGGGGAGGAGGAGGAGGAGGAGGAGGAGGAGGAGAGGAAATCTCGGCCTGGCTCCTCGCTCCCTCTCTGGATCGGAGAAGGCGGCGCCTTCCCGTGGCAAGGGAGCTTCATCCTCGTCTTCCTCTCCCTTCCGCCTCCTGGGCTTTCTCTCCGCACCTTGTTCCCCGGGCCCTCCCCGCCAAACTCATTGGGTGTCTTGAGTGAATTGGGGGGGGGGAGGCGAGCCTTGGCCTCCCCTCATCCCCCCCCCGCGTCCTGGCGATTGGGAACAGGAAGGAACCCCCCCCGTCGCTCTCTGCCCTCTCCTCCCCTCCCACCAACGGGCCCAGCTGACGACGTTCAAGGCGTGGGTGTGGGGTGGTGGTGCCCAGTAGTTGGAACACCGCTGTGTCACTCATGGACGGAGTGGGGAGAGTGGAAGAGGAGGACGAGGAGGAGGAGGAGGGAGGGAGGGAGGAAGGCTTGGCGTCGCCAGTTGGCCTGGAGCCAGGATGGGAAGCGACGGGGAGGACAGGGCGCTCCCAGCCAGAAGAAAAGAGCGTAGCTTCGTCCAGAAAAAGGATCGTCTCCGAATTCTGCCGATGAGCACAGAAAAGAGAAGCACAGTGGTACCTTGTATAAAGGAATTAATATGTTCCAAATGAAATTACGTTAAGCAAAATTTCCTTTATACAAATTTCCCATAGGAATGCATTGAAAACAGAATAATCCAATTTTTATGTTGTACGGATTCGCCCCATAGGTGATTCTGTTAAGCAAATTTTCCCTATCTCCAGAATTTTTTTATGTTGTACAGATTTCATGTTATACAAACGTCCACTGTATAACTCTGTCTCACCGGAAGATATTGCACCGTATGGCATTCTGATCATGTTTTCCTCCGTTTTGGTGAGTGTACTAAAATACGGCCCAAATCCTGTTGCTTAGCCTAGTGACTAGGCTAGGTCGGTCCGCCGAATCCCTGGAGATTTGGGTAGCCAACTCCGTCGTTAAGTTTCGTTAATTCAAACGAGTCTGCTCTAATGATGAATTACTACTAAGCGTGAATCAATTCACCTTTAGTAAGGAGTTGACGGGCCAAATGCCCTACTTACTACGAGGATTCAATGGGCCGGCGCGAGTGCTTTTTTCTACACTAACCCAAAGGGTTTTTCGCGATCCTCCTGCTGGGACATCCTCAACATCGTCTTGACAGATGTTGATATAGGAAGAGAGATTCCATCTATTGGCATATCAATGCGGGCACGTTTGCACGACACACCTCGGTCCCTTTCAGCCCTGTTGACAGATCCCCGCGGCCCCTCGTTCTCGGTCCCTCCCCGGGCAATATTCAGATCCCAGCCAAGGAACACTACACAAGCTTTCCTTCACTTCCGCCTCTCGTACTCCGAGCAACCCCACCCCACCCCACCCCCCCAATCACGCCTCCCCGGCTGCTCCTGGAAGCTCCCTCCCCGTCCTCTTATTGGTGGAAAATGGCAGGCGCACTACTTTATTTCTGCGCGGAAGGATCGGTCTCTTTTCGACATCCAGGAGAGTGCGGAAGGATCGCTGCCTTGGGAGCAGCGGTACAGTGAATTTTTTTGTTTTGTTTTGGTGCGGTTGCAGCAGCCTTAATAACAGCGGAGAAACCTCCCCGATCTTTTGTGTACACGTGTTGTCTATATTTATAATCGTCTTCGGTGTAACACAACACGAGGCGGGAGGGGGTTGAGGGGGGGTAGATGGAGTCACCAGCTGTTGTAAATATAAGCAGCATGTCCTTTCCCTGGCCTGCAACTCTCGCCTCCTCGAGGGAAGACGGTGACCATTGCCACGAAGCAGGCTGGTTTGCGCTCTCTATGCTGGTACCAGACCCTCCCCCAAATGGATCATATACAGCCCAGCCATCACCCTTAAAAGATTTGCCTCTTCTATAAGTTCAGCTGTGTATTTCCCCCTCAAAAAACGGTGCCGTCCTGGGACGTTCATGTGTAAGCTTGTTGCAAAACCCACGAAAAACCCACCAGTTTCATATGGCACAAGGTTTCGTGGATTCTGCTTCTTCCGACGCATTCAGTGTACCCCGCTTAAGCAGACCTGTATTTAGCGAGCAGCAAGGGAGTCCAGCGGTTACATGCAATGAACATGCAAGTAGTTTGTTATTTTATGACTGTTTAATAGGCACCACAGAACTGTTGATTATATTTGCTCCAGTATCACTAAGCCTTAAAACGTGGGTGAAACAATGGATTTCACCACAGGAATGCAAATGTGTCAAGAAAGACTAGATAAGTGTGGGGGAGAAGCTACCATGTTTTCTTCTGATATGCTTTTCATCTGTATCTTAAAGCAGGCATTCTCTTGTTTGCACACGGGACATTTTAACATTCTCAATGTGAATAATAAAAGGTTTTAGCTGCACTGATGGGCATGGTTCTCTTCAGTGTTCCAATTAGTGTTACTGACTGGATTTTTATTCCCCTTGGTTTCACTAAAAAAATAACAATACGTTTTTAAAAATCAGAATCAGAATACTTTTATTGGCCAAGTGTGGTTGGACACACCCAGAATTTGTTTTGGTAAAATATGCTCTTTCTATATAAAAGGAAATATAAGAATCATATAGTCAACAATAAAAACACAGTACAACAATACAATATAACATATTATTTAAAAAGGAAGAAAAGTAAAAATTAATTATTCAAGTTTGATAGCACTTGGAAAGAAACTATCTTTATATCTAGTTGTCCTAGTATACAATGCCCTAAAACGTCGCCCTGAGGGTAACAATTGAAACAGATTATGTCCAGGATGTGTGGAATCTGTATATAAAAAGTGGGTGTGGATTGGGTGTGCATGACCAATGGCCCTTTATTTGAAGGACTAGGATGTGAAACTCAAACCCTCTACTTCAGATAAAACTTGACAACAGCATTGCTGCTTCCTGCCTTACCCAAGACTGACATGTTTGGCGAAAATCATCTTGCCAAGAACTTGACATCTAAGATGAACCTGGAAGTTGAGTCATGGCTACTGGACTTCTTTTTCTTGAGAGAGAGAGACGTTTAGCTGTTCATCCAAAAGCTGTTTGGATGAGCAGTGAAATGTTTCTTTCTCTCAAGAAAATGAAGTCCAGTAGCCATGACTCAACTTCCAGATAAACTCACCTGGATGACTGAGAATTTTCACAGACATCTAAGATGAACCTCCCGGTAAACCACATCTTGCCATGTTTGGAGTTTTGGTACTTGCTTTGAATAAGTGGATATTATCTATGAATGCTTTCAATGCTTTTTTTAAATTGGTGGCCTATAAAGGTCTTGCCTGTAGCCTAGTCTTGCATTGGTATTCCTAGAAAGAAAGCCTATACATTACTACTCATTTCTCAAAGTAGACAGACCTTTTTGGGTATATAGCTGGAGTGGATGCAGCTGCCAGGGTGCACAAAACAATCAGCTGGGGACTGGAGGGAAATGAAGCCTGCTTGGATGTTCTGTTATGACTGGTGCATCTCTCAAAACAGTAGGAATGGCATCCCATAAATAAGGTTGAAGTACACACAAGTACACATAAGACAAACTGTTGGTCTAAAGGCCCCTCCAGTCCAATATCCTGATATTCTTTTGCCAATCCATTATCTTCAGAGAGCCCATGAATTGAACATGGCTGTTGAGAATTGGACATGTTGGAGACCGCTCAGTTATAGGGTTGCCGTAAGCCAGAGGTGACTTGACAGCATGTAACAACAAACTGATATATCTAAATCAGTGGTTCTCAACCTGTGGGTCCCCAGATGTTCCTGGACTGCAATTCCCAGAAATCCCTTCCAGCACAGCAAGTGGTGGAGGCTTCTGGGAGTTGCAATCCAGGAACATCTGGGGACCCACCGGTGGAGAACCACTGATCTAAATCATACCTATAAGTACCAGAATCCTGCTCATGTGAGTTCAGGGTGAGATTTTTTCTTGCCACATATTATATTTATAATTCACAGTTGTACAGCCTGCAGTCCTGCTTATCTTTCATGTAGTGCTACCAAGGTTGATCTTCTTGAACACCATAAATTAGGACACTCATCTGTATTTCTGTGGTGCATTGGGGGAGGAAGGATCTGGCACTCTGGCAGCAGTTTGTACTACAGAGACCTATCAATAGCTCTTACCAATGTATATAAACAGAACGTTTACATAAGCTTGTCCGTAAACAATGTGTGGAGGGATGCACAGAAACAGTTTCCATTGTGGTATCCTTTAAGGCTGAAGTGGATGTTGATGGTAGAAAGACAAGAATGAATGCCTTTATATAAATAAAAGTTTGGCCTAAGCACCACATGAATAATTCCATGGAATAAGATGGAATTGGGTAAATCCACCAAAAATGTCCTGGGAAGGCTAGATGTCTATATGCGTACAGGATTCCAGAGAGAATTCTAGGCTTCTCTCTCTTTTTTGAACCCACGGGGTAGTTTCACAGGGATTCTCCTTATGTAAAGTACAGCACTTGGATGGGATCTCCAGGTGCTGGCAGCAGCATTGTACAGGCCAGCATACTCTCCCCACATGCTGCATGGCTACTGTGTCTATGGGCACTGGTGGAAGGAGGAAAGACTGGCCCCGACCTAGCTCTGCCCCCCTCAACTCTCCACAAACTCAGAGCAAACTAAAACAAAAATCACCAAAGCACTAATCAAAATGGAACATTTGTTCCTCTCATGGGCTGCTTTTACATGACCCCTAAAATCCGAGGCATAGGGCTCCCAGATGCGGAGCTTAAAATTGTTCCCCCACCAGCTGCATTTTTTTAAAAAAATTAAGTACAACCACGCCCACCTAAGCGTGCTCCAGCGCATTTTACAAGTACCTGGTCTCCAGAGGTAAAAACATTTCTGATGCAGATTGTAATGCTGTGGATGCCGGGCTCTCCTCGCCTTCTGTTTGCTTGTTTGTTTGTTTTTGCCCCCCGCCTCTTTAAGAGACTGGAATGCTTCTGGGGGCTGCTCCCATGGCAGACGGAGGTGAGCCTGCATTCTTTTCTCCCTTTTTTTCTTCCTCCCCTCACCACAGACAGGAGCAATGGTGTGCAGAAGGGTGGGAACACAGGAAGGGAACAAAACCCCATGATCTCTGTTCCGAATTTAAGTTGCGGATTTTAGAGGTCATGTAAAAGCGGCTATGTTCTGTGCCTTTTGGTGCCACCTGGACAGAGACCTTACTGGAATATCCATCTACATTTAGTCTTAAAGACCTAGTTGTCTTTTAAGAAATCAGCATCCTTTCAAGAAGTACTGTATCCCTTTTTGACCTCAAAAAAATCTTTGATTCCCCCCCCCAAAAAAAAATCTTTGAAAACAATCTCTGCTGGATTCTTGTTTTTCCTTTGCTTTAATAGATTAGAATTAAACTGAAAGCTTCTGATTGAAACCATTTGGCTATATAGACGGAAACACACACACGAGGTCTATTGAGTCTGAAGCACAGAGCGATGCGTGGGCCTCTACTTGGGGTTATCAAGAGGAGACAAAACAGAAGGCTTCTGCTATTCCAGGATTGCTGCATTCTGAGATTTCACTCCATCCCCTTGAAGCCACTTGACTGCTCTTCTGCTGCAACCATTGCTCCCAGGTCAGCTATGTATTACGCCCTATTTTCCTCCTGAACCTGCCTGTGGGGATTTACAGCACATGTAAGTTCTGAATGTTGTTTTATAGTTACACTGTTCTGTACTGTACTTTCCTGGCTGTAGAAGCTCTTGCTGCCTGAATACCATCATGGTACAAAGTGAAACGAACAAACAAGCCACTTGTGGAAAACCACTGGGTTTCTTTCTTTCTTTGCTGAAACTGCAGCCAGAATATCAGTGGGAACTGCAGAAAAAAATTATTGTTACTAATTTGCCATCTATTGTGGAATTGTATACCACACGAGCTAAAAAGAGGGCGATGAAAATATATACAGATTCCACACATCCTGGACATAATCTGTTTCAATTGTTACCCTCAGGGAGAAGTTTTAGGGCATTGCATAGTAGGACAACTAGATATAGAAATAGTTTCTTTCCAAGTGCTATCAAACTGTTGAATAATTAATTTTTACATTTCTTCTTCCTTTTTAAATAATAGGTTATATTGTAGTATTGTACTGTGTTTTTATTGTTGACTATATGATTCTTATATTTCCTTTTATATAGAGAGAGCATTTTTACCAAAACAAATTCTGGGTGTGTCTAACCACACTTGCCCAATAAAAAGTATTCTATTCTATTATACAATTATGTAAAAAAACAGAGACAAAAGTTCAGTCTAAAGGGGGCCAGGCTTGCAGATTTTGTCACTGGTTGAATCGAGAAATGCTTTATCTGAATGACATGGGGAAAATGCCAGTAAAAGTGCTCTACTTATATACTGCCCCATACCATTTCAAGTAGTCTCTGGGTGGTTTACAGTTTTAATTACTCTATGCAGGCTACACATTGCCCCCCCCCCGCCAGCAAGCTGGGTACTCATTTTACTGACCTCAGAAGGATGGAAGGCTGAGTCAACCTTGAGCCTGCTACCTGGGATTGAATCCCAGGTTGTGAGCACAGTTTTAACCAGAAGTACAGGCATTTAACCACTGCCCCACAAGGCTTCACCACGAGTACCAAGGACTTGATCAGGTACATTTTGCAGGTTAAGTCTGCCATCTGCAAGAGCCCTGAGATAATAACTCTGGTGCTGTGCAGCCAAATTCTACATTTTTGCAATGATAATTATTCTGACATTTCCACTGAAACACCTTTTCATACGCTAGGCTGGATCTTTTTCCGTGAAGAACAACATGTGCACTTTCCAACAGCAATGCTTCTCCAAGAAAAGAATGAGTACAGTACAGTTAATTGGAAGCTCCTGGTCAAGATTAACAAGAAAAAGTTAGAGGGATATTTACTGTTGGTCTCCATGGCAGTGTTCACTATTTCTGAAATAAATTCATTAAGCGGGGGGAAAGCTGGCATCAAACCTGTATTCCTGTAATGTCCCCCGTAATATGCTACAAGGGACACATTAACAAGTCACTCCTAGTCCTCTTTATAGGGCGAGGGCAACATGAAGAGCCCATGCACAGCCATAAGAATTTCAATGAAAAGAAATTTGTTGCTTGCCACAAGCCAAGTAATTTTTCAGGCATCTCAAGCCCAGCACGGGTTTCTAAGTACCAGGCTTTCCTGAGGATGTGCAAATAGATTCATTGCTGTAATCTTCTGAATTGCTGCAATATAATGACTTTGTCCCAAAATCTTCATATTTCATGCTAGGAAGTGTTTGGATCCTGCTTACGTTTCACTGCTTATAAGCTTTCCAAATTACCAAGTGGTTCATCTGTCTTGATTTTGTTCATCTCTACTTCCTTTTATAATCTTTTCCAAATAGAGTTTAGTAAAAGGAGGGATACTTGAGTTTTGTCTCTAAGGCACCACAGCCAGATCTAATCAAGGGCAGCGGGAACTTGAATTTTCTAAATGCAAGGGCTGCAAATAATCTCTTTAGGACACCGAGGCAGATTACAATTTGCATCTGATCACTAGATTTTAATCAAGGCTTCTGCCAGTCTTTGTATTTACATATTGACAGGCCAGAGGGCAGCTTTTCCACTTCTTGGACCTGTGGCTTCCAAACATTTACAGGCAACAAATGCCACTGCGCCCAGCAGTACTTGATGCTGGCAGGTCCAGTAAGACATGTACTAGGTTGGTCTGAAAGGAGACATTAATACTTGGACATTTATCTGCAAGCAGAATAAGGGAGGGTGAGAACTGAAGATGACAGGTGAAGCCCGCTAAGCAGAGAAGCCCAGCTTTGCTTCTTGTACGCTATCAATGAAATATACGATGGATCCACAGGATCCTCATTCAAGTCACTGAGACGTACATTTCAAATTCCCTAATAAAAGTGCATTCACTTCATGTTTCTGGTTCATTTGCCATGGGGTTGTGTTGGAAAATCAATAGCAGGGCATCCTGTAACTCCCTATGTGCTCTTTAAGTGGCTTTACCTGCCTTCAATAGTGGGAAGATCAATTTAAAAACTCAATAGTTTCACAGTCATAATCAAGACCAAAGCCACAAGGACTAGTGTTGGTGGCAGGCTTTTGTTACGCAACTCCTAAAGCGCAGAATCATGAAAGCAGTCACTATCAAGGGCTTCCTAGTTCTACTGCTACTCTTTGCTTACCTGAGCACCCAAGCCCAAGACCTTGGCAACTTATTACAAACAGCAACATTCTTTCTTAGCACATTAGTTTGTTGGATTTTGTGAATAGTCTGATAACTTAATAACATTACATTTTTAGTCTTAACAAATAGTAACAGTGTTGCTATGTGACAGTCATTCTTACTATTTTGATACTGTGAGTAATAACAGTTACTTAAAGTAACAAGCAATGAATAGAATAAACATACATGTGCAGTACAGTGCACAGTTAAGTAAAACAAAAATGAACTCCCTGCCACAGGATGTGGTGATGGCATCTGGCCTGGATGCCTTCAAAGGGGGATTGGACAGATTCCTGGAGGAAAAGTCCATCACAGGTTACAAGCCATGATTGGAGATGTGCAATCTCCAGGCTTAAAACCGGGGTACTTCAAAGACCAGATGCAGGGGAGTGGTTTCAGGAGACAGATCTAGTCTCGTGTGCTCCTGGACGCATTTGGTGGGGCCACTGTGAGATACAGGAAGCTGGTCTAGATGGGCCAGCTTCCTGTATCTCACAGCATGGCTCTTCTTATGTTCTTAGGGTACACTCTGGACCTAGAGCTGTCCAATTTTGAAACCTGTCCATAATACATGTATTCTGTTCCAGCTCAGCCAAAGCCTTGTTGACACAACAATCATGAGTCTGTCTCCTCCTCCACCCCATTCCATCATACACAAGTCCAGAGGAGGGCTACTAAAATGGGAAACATTCAAGCCATTTACCCCTTGAGGAAAATTTAAAGAAGCCAGGTCATGTTTAATCTAGAAAACACAGAGGTGACACATATTTGAAGTCTCTCTCCCAAATAAAAATAATTGACCCTGTAATGATTGCCACTCCCCTGCTGCTAGCTCAAGTGTTACCTAGCAGTGAACAATGAACTGTAGAAATAGGACTGATGTGCTTTCTCACCTAGTCAGGTTGCCTAGTTACTTTTGAGATGAACTGTTTTCCTATCTCTACAAATGATTTATCTGTTCTCAAGCCTGTGTTTTGCCTGTATGTTAATTATTACTGGGGTGCAAGTAATCTGAAAGGCATTGGAGGATGACAGCTTTCTTGTCAGGGGGTTAATTCAATTTAGATTTGGCTGATTTTGTAGCCTTGGATAGGTTGACATTAGCCACCTCTGGTATTGACAAGTTGACACCAGTATAAAGAGAAACAGTACACACTGTACATAGTGGTATGTCATCTGTTTGGAGGCAATAACTCAACAGACAGAAGGGTTAATACATATGTGTAATAAAATAATATTTAGGTGACATCTCCCTTTAAAAACTCCTTTGTTATGCCCTGTGCAGGGAGAAAGACAAAAATGTAGCTCCTACAAGGAAAATATTATAAATTCATCAGCAATTCTTGTATGTCAAAGGGCAGGGTAGTTAGTAACACGTAATGAATATATGATTGAATTATTACTCATTTATGTGGTTGTTTTAAAATGAGCACATGCATTCTGTTATGTTGTTCCCTTTGAAAAAACGGATGCCACATTATGAATAACTTTGCTCCTGCCAGGTCCCCCGTCCTGTGCTAGATGGTATGCAACTATTGCCCATCAGTGTTCCATCACAACTTGAGTAATATTTCAAACAGTGTGTGTTATTTTTGTTCAAAGTGAAACAAATAAGGTGATGGACCTGTTCCACCAGAAGAACCAGTCTGATGTAGTGGGTCAAGCAATGGTCTACGACCCAGGAAACCTGGGTTGGAAACTCTGGGCAGTGGTTGGGTGGCACTGCTAAAATTATATTCCTTGAATATCTCACAGACCTTGAAAATTCTATTAGGGTCCTTGTATATCAGATGTAACTTGACAGGACCTAAAACAACAGGCAAAGCTGATCAGTTTTGCATTTGATCGATTTGACTGAAGAATATGAACTCCATGGACAGAAAAACACATTATTTAGACTAAACCATGGGCCAATTTCTTCAACCAATACATTTAGTTTATATTTTTACATTTATATGCAAGCATATACAGTGTATTGACTAAATGTAATGAATAGAGGGAAGGATTAGGACTCAGGAAATTTCCATTTGTCCGCGGACATGCACTGGAGGGTAGGGAGTTACTGGTAAAACCACTCCTTGCACACCTAAGTTACTCTGAAAGCCTCTTAAGTCAATCTGCACTTGGTGGCACATAACAAGCTCGTTAATATGGCTTTGTTGTGAATTTAGGAATACAGTACCTACAAAACCTTCCTGTTTCTGAAGTTTTTAAATCACAAAATGTAGATTGTGAGTCTTGGTGGCAAGACTTCCCATCTTTCTCAGTAGTTGCTTCCCAAGAGATGGCACAGTCAAACCTGAGACCTTGAGCATACAAGCTGGATGTTTTGTATGTGTTCGACATGTGAGTCGTGCCCCCACCTACCATGCTCACCACGTGTCTTTCCCTCACTAGCAGTGTCATGCAGATCCTGCTTAGGAAGCATTTGGCTCTTTTACCTAGAACCTGACTTCC
Source organism: Phrynocephalus forsythii (assembly GCA_029282475.1). Taxonomy (NCBI): domain Eukaryota; kingdom Metazoa; phylum Chordata; class Lepidosauria; order Squamata; family Agamidae; genus Phrynocephalus; species Phrynocephalus forsythii. The sequence continues at coordinate 8,825,890 of JAPFRF010000009.1, forward strand.
AGGTCGGTTTACACGCTTTCTTTTCTTTGCGTTGTTTGCGACCGAAAATCATGTCCGCAGAATTTCTGTGCCTCTACGGCAGGCACAGTGCACAGAATGTGAACTAGCAAGACATTGTGAGAATGGCAGCCTGTTTTGCTTATGATATCACTGCTTATCAGTGAATTCAACAGTGCTTTTCTTCTGATGGGTGCTTGTGGTTTGGGCAACATGCACTCTTCCTTGGGGAATCATCATTTCCTTTCAAGCTGTTTTCCTCGCTGCTTCATCTCATTCCATGCTCAATGGCTGCTTTCTTCACAGAGGCTATTTTGTTGTTCTGGACCAAGGCCATTTAATCAAGTGGGGTGTGTGGAGGGAGGGAGAGAGACACACAGAGAGGGAGAGACTGCAAGCACTGTTCCCACTTATCCCCAAGTCTGATCTTTATGCAGCTGTGATTCCGTGAGATACCTCTGGAAATAAAAGACAGCTTATTATTACCCATCTTCTCCAGCTCCTGTCAGGGAGCGAAATAAACTGAAGTCAAGAGTAGCCACTGCACAAAGCCTCTTTATAACACTCAGTGGGCCTTCTTTGGCTGCCTCCAGCTGCCTCTACATGCTCTTTTTCCTCCGTTCTTTTCTTCAATATTTTTTTCCAGTTGACTTAATTATTACAGTGCACAGACCGGACTAAGGAAAATATACTAATGGTTGGAGCTGGCATTGAACCGATCGCTGGGAGAGCAAAGAGCCTTTGCCATGTAATGACATCATCTGGCGGGCCATTGGCTGAACTCTTGCTGGAGGGAGGTGCTGGCCGGGGGCCCTGCAGACTTGCTTCAACTTCCGTGGTACAGAAGGGGGGCTTCTCTCCTGCCAGCCTGTTTTACTGCCAGTGTCCTGGCAAACCCCCCGAGAGGCTTTTATAAAAAACAGCACAGTACTTGGGCTTGTGCAGAACGAGGAGACGGGAATACAAAGTCACTTCACAGCTACGGACTTGGACTTGAAGGGGGTACAAGCCCATGAAAACCCTCCAGAAACAACACTCCTTTATCCTGGTAAGTTGGATTCCAGTCCCTAGAGGCGCTCTCACAAAGCAAGAGAGGCCTGGAGCCGGTCTCTGGGGCAATGAGTTGGAGCACCAGGCCACAAAGGACGTTTCATTTAGCGGCATGCAAATACTGGCTGCCACGCTGGTGGATTGTGTAACCTCCACATAGGACACGGTGAATAACAGTCTCTTTCGTGGACTTGTGCCAGATATGTGGGGCCTGATATGGTACTGGAGTTACAGAAAAAGAATTCCATTTTAAACTTGAGCTCCTCCAAGGATTTTCTTCCATAATGACCCTGCATGATGCTGTTTCTCTGTTGTCACTCCCATAAAAAGTGCCTTTATATTATTGCTGTTCTGAAGTTTTGTGTTTTTATAGGTTCACACATTTTTGTTATCTGTTATGCTACTTGTTGTGAACCATCCAGAATAGTGGATGGCTTTACACACAGGTCACTTTCAGAATCTCTATATCTCTAATGTAAATAATATTTATAGTTATTTAAAATATTTTACCTTGTCTTTCTCCGTGAAATGACCTAAGGCAGTTTACATCATGAAAAGGCGGTAACACAGTGAGTATACAAATACCTGTACTAAAGAGGATCAAATGAATACCCTACTAAAAACATAAGCAATGCCAAAACACATTCAAAGCAGGAAGACACAATAATAGCAATAGTAGCATACATTTAAACAAAAAAATCAAGCATGGTGTGACAAAACCCTGGAAACAGGAGTAATGAATATACAAATCATCAGCCAATCCCAGCAGGAGGGCGGGGAATGGTATGATATAAAAAGGGTGGAGCCTAGTCAGTTGAGGGAGTTCAGTTGAGTTAAGTTAAGTTGAAGGTTTTGAGAGTGAGTGCTGGGAGAGAGCACTGCTCTGTGAGAGTTCTGTCAGGCAGTGAGGGCTACACTGTTTACTAGTTATTAAAGACAGGGGTGCTGGAAGAGTTGATGAAATCTATTATATGTTAAAGGCAACGCATACCATCCTCAGATATTGTTATATTTATTATTTTCTCAATAAACTTCATTATTGTTTCGGTATTTTACATCTGAGTCTGACCCAATTCATGAGGCCACGATTTTAAAAGGTGGCAGCATTACCAAGTGAATAAAAGGTGGCAGCATTACCATTTCCATCACAATTACACGTGTAAAAGGGAGGTGTGTGTCGTCACAATTTGGTGGCACAGCAGTGGGATGTTGAAATAAACCCGGTTGTGCTTTGGAAAACCCAGTCTCTGGAAGGGGTGACGTCACACATGGGAAGAGAGCATGCTTTGAGATGAAGAAAGAAATAGAGGCTTCTCTTCCTGAGCGTAACCTAATAATCAAAGAAACAGAAGTTGTTGGGCAAGCTCTAGTCCACAGGGCCTATGAAGGGCCTTGCTGTAATTTTTTGGAGGTCAATCTGTAACTTAATATGGCTAAGTTCTTCTGCACTGAATGACCCTAGTTCACAAGATAGGGAACCATCCATTGATAGCTACTAAACCCCATATTTTAACTTGTGCATTAAAAGATATATCTGAAGACAGTCAAATAGTTCAGATTATCTAAGAAACCTGCTAGATCTGACAGAAAAGGGTTTTTGAAAAACATGCTGAAATTGTCCATCAATTCTTTATTTTTATTTTTATTTTTTTGATAATATGGGTTAAGAACTAAAACCCTGACCAGTATGACAAAGTCTGAAAGCCATAACCTAATTTTCAAATTCTGGGATATTTTTTACTAATTACATTTCAAAGACATTAATGAATGCACTATTGTTAAATGTGCCCGATTCTACTAGATATAAACAAACAACGTTAAGCACAACTATAAATGAACATGTCGTTGGAACTCAGGACAACGCTTTGTATGCAGAAGTTTCAGGATTCAGTAGCAGCCGTTAATTGCTGAATATTTCTGCATGATTATTTATTTATTTATTTATTTATTTATTAGACTTATATACCACCACATCATTTAGCAATAAGGCCACTCTGGGCGGTGTACAAATGATGTCGTCTCTGGATTACTGGCTTTCAGCTGAGCTAACGTCTTGCCTGAAATTTGCAGACATTGGCCTTTGGGTCCAACCAAGAAGGCCAGGGATATTTCTGAATCCCTTCCACAACAACCATGCTGGCTGGAGGATGCATTGCATTGCAGTGCAACAAAACAAACTAATAAATAAAAGCCCACCCATATCCGATGAGCATATCTCATTGAACTAGGTAAAGGGAAACCTGTCACAGGTGGCAGTAGGGAAGTGCATGGAGAATGAAGTTTCCCAGCTCTTTCCAAGGGCTTGGCACCGAGGCTGAAGACACCAAGATGGAGGGCTATATTGCTGGTGGCAAGGAGTGCAGACTCTCACTATATGCATTTCTTTAAATGCATATTTTAAATGTTTTTCCAAGCAGAAAACATAGTGCAAAACGTGCCACTAGGATTCAGTTTTTTTAAATTTTCCTGGGAGAAGTGGATAGAGGGAAGCATATTCATCTCGCTGCCAGATGGGCAGTTTAAAAATCCAATAAATAAATAAATAAATAAATAAGCAGGAAAAAGCTTTGCTGGATTCATTGTTGCTTTCCTTTGGCAGAGATGTTAAATCACTAAATAATAATATGAGAAGGGCACCCATTGGAGAGGTACATAAGAGCATCCACATGTACAATGCCAGGGATCTAAGAAAGCTATAATTGAGCCACTGCTTAGTCTGAGATTATCTGGCATATTTTTACTTGGGAATTACTAAAGCTTGCACCATATATACATAGCCAATATTAATTAGTTTTCACACATAAAAGTCACAGCTGTAAAATATTTAAGCAAACCATATCAGTGGAACGAACATACACAATGAGAGTGAGATGAGACAGGGACATATTTTTACTGGAGGACTTTAAATATAGAAAAAATAACCTACTATACAAATCAATTCACTGGGTATTCTTATATATCAGCATGGTGGTGCCAACTTCAATTCAACAGTTCCAGCACAACTGGTTTGTTAATTAGTATTGTAATGAGTACAATTCAATTTCTGTTTTTCAAAAAGAAGTCATATTTATGACTCCCCGGGATGTAGTAAATAGAATTTATGGAGTACGCAGTAAAATTAACATTTCTTGCTAGGGGGCTCAGGTGCCAGGAAAGCAAATACTGTACCTTCAGAAGCCAACACAAATGCTTGAAGACACTTATTGCAAAAACCAAAAAAGTAAAATGAAATGATACAGGCACTCAATGCAGGTCTCTGGACAATGGGGGGTGGGGGTGGGGGAGGTAAAACTTTGAGATCAGAAAGTTGTCTCCTTTTTTTACTCACAATAGCCCTTGGTGCTGTTAGGACTGTATTCTTCATATCCCTTGTTAGAGGTGGTGACTAGTTCCTACTAAAGATAAAAAGAATCTACAATCTCTTCCTATTTTGCCCCTTAAGAATATGACTAAATTATATGGTGGCTCTTACCATTTTGTGGATTAGGGCTATCTTACAGCTTCAAAGAAATACCAAATCCTGGACTGAACCAAGGCTATTTGTATCAATTTCTGCACATTGGCATTCTGGGCATTTAAAAATATTGTCAACAAACAGAAAGGATGTGCTGGTACCTTATGGGAGAACTTTTGAAAACTGTCCCTTTTCCCTAGTCCGGGGGTCGGCAACCTGCGGCTCCGGAGCCGCATGCGGCTCTTTGGAACCTTTGCCGCGGCTCCAGGAGGTGGTGGGCTGGCCGGCTGGCCGGCATGCAAATAGTGGCCCCGGGGCAGCCAACGGGGAGGCGCGGGGCCTTTGGCCAGTGAGGCGGGGAGCCGGCAAAGCGAGTGGGTTCGGGTGCCCCCTCGCGGCTGAGGCGTCGGCCTGAGAGAGCGGAGGCTGGCGGGCGGGCGGGATGTGCCTCAGGAGCGGCGGCGGCGGGGGCGGGGCAGGAGCGTGGCCGAACTGAGGCACCGGGAAGGAACCCCCAGCGCCCACCCCACCCCCACCCACCCGTGGGCCGTGGCCGGCGGAGCGGCCGCGATGGGCTCCACCGAGGAGCTGCTGCTGCCGCCCGCCGAGTGCATCTGCCCACCGAGGGCATGGGAGCGGGAGACGCCGGCGCCATCGCCGTCCCTCTTGGAAGGGAGGACGGGAGTGCGGCGGCACCGGCGGCGGCAGCAGCAGCAGCAGCAACCGCAGACGGCGCCCCGGAGGTCCCGGGCGGCGAGAAAGAAGGCACCAGCAGCAAGAAGATTCTGGTGGCGGGGCAGGACCGCGGCGAGGCGCCGGGAAGGAACCCCCGAGATGGCGGCGGCGGCTTTGGGAGCGCTGCTGCTGCTGCTGCTGGACGGCTCCGGCGGCTCAGCTTTGGGTTGGCGCCTGCTGGCGCTGCTGCTGCTGGTGGCTCGTCCCCCTCACGGGGTGGCCCGAGGGGCCGGCCTGGCCAACAACGTGGTCTGGGCCGTGAACGCTGGTGGGGAGGCCCACGTCGACGTCCACGGCATCCACTTCCGGAAGGACCCGCTAAGGACGGGTGGGGCGAGGTGAGGACTTCCGGGGCGGCGGCGAGGGCGAGTGGAACTCCCTGCCACAAGATGCGCCCTTGGTGGGGCCTTTCCTTTGGAGCGGGGGAGGGGCAGCGGCGCCCAAACCCCACCCCCATCCACCCACTCACAAAGAGGCCCCCATGCTCCACTCTCATGGTCCTGCTCAGGGGGGGGCTCCAGGGGCGGTGGGACTACAAAGCCCACGAGACTTCCACCCCACCCTCCTTGGCTGTGGCAGATGGAAGTGGTGCTGCTGCTACCCCAAGATCCAGAGGACCCCTTCTGTGCCTCACGCTGAGTGCAAGGAAAGGGAGAAAGGAAGAGCGAGGGAATCTGGAGCCACTTGTTTCTGTAGATTGCAATGTTGGTGATTTACACACACACACACACACACACACACACACACACACACACACACACACACACACACACACACACACACACACACACACACATTTTGATTTAGTGGGGGTGCTCTGGTCTTCTCCCGACACGCCCCCCCTGCAGAAATACAGTGGTACCTCGTATAAAGGAATTAATTCGCTCCAAATGAAATTATGTTCAGCAAATTTTCCTTTATACAAATTTCCCATAGGACTGCATTGAAAATAGAGTGATCCCATTTTTATGTTGTAGAGGTGATTATGTTAAGCAAATTTCCCCTATCTCCAGAATATTTTATGTTGTACAGATTTTATATTATACAAACTGTTTGTTATACAAGGGTCCACTGTATATAAATAAGCAGCCATGGCTCCACAGAGAAGACAGTAGGTTCAGAAGAGTGTTAGCATTAAGGTAAGAAACAATATATGCAGTGTTATATTTGTTTTAAATGTTGCAATGGTTTTGCGGCTCCCAGGTGTTTTTTTTCCGTCGGAAACGGGTCCAAGTGGCTCTTTATATCTTAAAGGTTGCAGACCCCTGCCCTAGTCCAATGCAACACTTTAAACAATTCACCAGCTTCACAACACAGCATAAAAGGAGACCAAGGCACAAAGGATGATCAAACCACATCACCCTGGACACGGACACCAAAACATTCTGTGCAATTATCTAAGCTGAATATAAGCGAAAATAGGCTGCAAATCTAGTTGCAGCAAAGCTGAATCTCTCCAACTTGGCCTGCAAGTGTAGTTGCAGCATAACATGACTATTTATTTGGATCTAGTAAGAAAAACAAATTTCTCACCAGTTTCACACATAGAATAGGGAGAAGATGGTTCTTCGGAAGCCTCTAATTTCACAACAATAGTGTCCAGGTTAACCTGGATCAGTGGGATTTTCTGATCCATAAGTCAGTGAAGACATAAACACGCTGTATACATTATTTGATCTCATGGTTGTCAGTTGTTGTTGTTGTTCAGTCGTTCAGTCGTGTCCGACTCTTCGTGACCCCATGGACTAGAGCTCGCCAGGCCTTCCTATCTTCCACTGCCTCCCGGAGTTTGGTCAAATCCATATTGGTTGCATCGAAGACACCATCCAACCATCTCATTCTTTGTCGTCCTCTTTTCCTTTTGCCTTCAATCTTTCCCCACATCAGGGACTTTTCCAAGGAGTCATCTCTCCTCATGAGGTGGCCAAAGTACTGGAGCCTCAGCTTCAAAATCTGTCCTTCCAGTGAACATTCGGGGTTGATTTCTTTCAGGATGGATAGGTTTGATCTTCTTGCAGTCCAGGGGACTCTCAAGACTCTCCTCCAGCACCACAGCTCAAAAGCATTGATTCTGTGGTGATCAGCCTTCTTTATAGTCCAGCTCTCATTTCCATACATCACTACTGGAAAAACCATAGCTTTGACTATCCTGACCTTAGTTGGCAAAGTGATGTCTCTGCTCTTTAGGATGCTACCTAGGTTTGCTATTGCTTTCATCCCAAGAAGCAGGCATCTTTTAATTTTGTTGCTGCAGTCACCATCTGCAGTGATCAAGAAGCCCAAGAAAATAAACTCTGTCATTGCCTCCATTTCTTCCCCTTCTATTTGCCAGGAGGTGATGGGACCAGTGGCCATGATCTTAGTTTTTTTGATGTTGAGCTTCAGCCCATTGTTTTCACTCTCCTCTTTCACCCTCATTAGGAGGTTCTTTAATTCCTCCTCACGTTCTGCTATCAGAGTAGTATCATCTGCATATCTGAGGTTGTTGATATTTTTTCCGGCAATCCTAATTCCTGCTTGTGATTCATCCAGAACTGCCTTTTGTATGATGTACTCTGCATATAAGTTAAATAGGCATGGTGACAGTATACAGCCTTGTCGTACTCCATTCCCAATTTTAAACCAATCAGTTGTTCCATATCCAGTTCTGACAGTAGCTGCTTGTCCCACATATAGATTTCTTACGAGACAGATAAGGTGGTCAGGCACTCCCATTCCTTTAAGGACTTGCCATAGTTTGTTGTGGTCCACACAGTCAAAGGCTTTGGCATAGTCGATGAAGCAGAAGTAGATGTTTTTCTGGAACTCTCTGGCTTTCTCCATAATCCAGCACATGTTGGCGATTTGATCTCTAGTTCCTCTGCCCCTTCGAAATCCAGCTTGCACTTCTGGAAGTTCTCTGTCCACATACTGCTGAAGCCTCCCTTGTAGAATTTTGAGCATAACCTTGCTAGCGTGTGAAATGAGTGCAATTGTGCAATAGTTGGAGCATTCTTTGGCGTTGCCTTTCTTTGGGATTGGGATTGGCTGCAGAGAACATAATCAATTTGATTCCGGTATTGTCCATCTGGTGATGTCCATGTGTAGAGTCGCCTTTTGTGTTGTTAGAAAAGAGTGTTTGCAATGACTAGGTTGTTCTCTTGACAAAACTCAATTAGCCTTTGCCCTGCTTCATTTGCAACTCCAAGGCCAAACTTGCCAGTTATTCCTTTTATCACTTGACTCCATACTTTAGCATTCCAATCCCCTATGACGAGAAGAACATCTTTCTTTGGTGTCAGTTCTAGAAGGAGTTGTAAGTCTTCATAAAATTGGTCAATCTCAGACTCTTCAGCACCGGTAGTTGGTGCATAAACTTGGATTACTGTGATGCTGAAGGGGCTGCCTTGGAATCATACCGAAATCATTCTATCATTTTTTAGGTTGTAACCTAGCACTGCTTTTCTCACTCTATTGTTGACTATGAGGGCTACTCCATTTCTTCTATGGGATTCTTGCCCACAGTAGTAGATGTGATAGTCATCTGAACTGAATTCACCCATTCCTGTCCATTTAAGTTCGCTGATGCCCAAGATGTCAATGTTTATTCTTTCCATCTCACGTTTGACCACATCCAGTTTACCCTGGTTCATAGATCTCACATTCCAGGTTCCTGTGCAGTATATTTCTCTGCAGCATTGGACTTTCCTTTCTCTTCCAAGCACATCTGCAGCTGAGCGTCCTTTCGGCTTTGGTCCAGCCACTTCATTAGCTCTGGAGCTACTTGTCCTTGTCCTCCACATTTCCTCAGTAGCATGTTGGACGCCTTCCGACCTGAAGGGCTCATCTTCCAGCGTCATATCTTTTAGCCTTTTGTTTATGTCCATGGAATTTTCTTGGCAGGGATACTGGGATGGCTTGCCAGTTCCTACCCCAGGAAGTCTTATTACAGGTCTCATTGTCACCAGTGTAATTAGCCTTACAATGATGAAAGCACAGTTCAGCCTGTTTTATTTTGTAGCCTCACTTATCAACTGGGACACAAAAGTAACAGTGTGCCCCCATTTATAAGATATTTCAGCCTGAGGCAGTTGTTATACAACTTGAAATACTTGTGTTGACAGCTAGAGGACTAGCTGTGCAGTTGTCTGTAAGAACAGAATACACAGACCTGCTACCCAAAGCCTGTGAAAAGGAAATTCCATTGACCAGAAGGGGATATGGATCTTCAATGATGCTTCTGAGCAGTTCTGGCTGGAAGCTATAGGTGATATGGCATTCTGTTCCTCTTTTCTCAGCTTATCCCCAGACCCAGCAGATCATTTCTGGGCACCAGCTACTAGACATGATGGCTACCTACCACCTCCAGAACCAAAACACCTTCAAGTAAATATCTCTGGCAAACAGCAGACTATTGCCCAGCAAAGAAACACTATTATTATGAAGGGAATTTTTAAAATTAATTATACATACTGTTTAAAATGTATGTATTTGTTTGGAGTGTTTTAAAACATTTAAAGCAACAAATAAACAAACAAACAGCCTTTCATTGAAGTTTCCAGCAAGCACTTCCTAATTCTTCACATCATCTGTTCCAAACATAGAAAGTATGCTCAGATGGATAGCCTTTTCTTTCAGCCCAAACCTCACACAATCAACATAGTATTTTACTTTCTCATTACTGCAGGAAGTAGCTCGTGAAGAGAACTCAAATCCAGTGATCCAGACCTTCCCCCCTGCCTAGATTGTTTCATAGTCCAAGTACAGACTAGAGAAACAGTTTTATTATTTATCAGATCACGCTTCCTTTTAGTCCATTACAGAAGTAATGTCACAGAAGTGCTATTTAAGATGTGGCAGCAATTGACCTTGTTCTGATCAACTATGCCCTTGCTGCAACCGGCAAAAATGCTGGCAATAAACACTACATCTAAAAACAAAAGCTTTGTCCTCCTATCAAAATCATTATAGTAGTTCAGCATACTCTGTCAAGTGGGTAATTTAAATTCAAGGTTATACGTAATTCACTAGTACGCATTTGAAAGCGATGGAATAAACAATCAAATGCCATCACACGCAAGGCAGTGAAGCCGCCTTGAACTGCACAAGCATTCTATAGGAATGAAAAAAAGTTTCAAAGGAATTACTTAAATGAAGTTAGCAGACATCTGCTCCCTGCACTTATTCACATGTCTTGCAATTGGATCTAACATATTGTTAAAAGTATGTACCTTAAATTGCAAGAAGACAAAAGGACAAAGCTAACAATACTGTATTGAAAGTTGGTTGTGGACTGAAAGTGGTTGTGTCTCTTTAATATTCTAATCAGGAAGCCCTGTATACCAATAGGTACAAGCAAGCAGCACTTGTGTAGCTCACCTACGCACTTCAGGAAGATTGACATTTATTTATTTATTTATTTATTTATTTATTTATTTATTTATTTATTTATTTATTGCCCATCTTCCAGAGGAATTCTGGGCGGTGAACAAACATCAAGTTGACAATTAACACTGTTGACTCTCCTTGATCCTCTGTTAGTATTTAACCCCATCAGCCATGGTATTGTTCTGGAAGGTACCACATTATAGTCACTGAGCTTCTGCTTGCATGGTGAGCTTCAGAAGGTGGTACAGTGGACCCTTGTATAACAAACAGCTTGTATAACATAAAATTTGTACAACATAAAAATTCCGGAGATAGGGGGAATTTGCTTAACATAATCACCTATGGGGAGAATCTGTACAACATAAAATGGGATCACTCCATTTTCAATGCATTCCTATGGGAATTTGTATAAAGGAAAATTTGCTTAACATAATTTCATTTGGAATGAATTAATTCCTTTATACAAGGTACCACTGTACTTGCAGGGTAACACATGGCACTATGATTCACCAGGAAGAGATTTTTGTGCTGCTTGCTGTTTGATATTTCTGTTTGGGCAAATTTCAAGGAACTATTCTATCCTCAGAGACTCAATGTAGACAGTTCTTCCCCAAATGTGACTTACCCCTACATCCCCACTCCCAAGAGAAAAATGTTGTCTAAGTTTTGATGGAAATATTAAAAATAACTTCCACCAATAACTGCTATTCCTAGAGGCTTGCAGGAGCAGCTACTCTTCTTTTGATTTTCAAGGTGTGGGTGGGTGGGTGGGGGTGTTGGGAATAAGGGAAGGGAGAAGCATGTGGCTTGCATTTTGCCCACCACTTTTCCCTTGACGCCACTGAGTGGCATCATTTGGATTTTGGAGGGCATAGCTATCAGAATGCTGGTGACACAATTCCGTCTTTTATTTTTATCTTCATCGGGTGAGGCTGTACATATGTAGTCTGCTGTCTAATTGCAGCAAAAGACAGAATGGGGACCATTTAAATTTAAGCTTGATTCACATAAAAGCAAGACGCTGTTAGCAAGTTGCTCTTTTGATCAGAAGGGGTTCAGCTCCTAGGAGCTGGTCTTTCTCAACAGATCATCACTTGAGGCTCCTGCAGACTCAGCAACATGAAATATTCTCTATCATGTTCAGCTAATGGCCCACTTTTGTCCCTGTCTCTCGGCAAGGGTAACTTGCCTGCCCAATATGGACCTTCTTGAATATGCCCCCCCCCATGTAGGGCTGCCTTTGAAGAGAGATTGGAAGCAGTAGCTTTTGGGGTTGTAGCAGGCAGCCTGATAGCCCAGGTCAAAAACATGAAGCATAACACTTGTTTTTGTCGGTATATAACATTATACAACACAGTATTTGTCTATGTATATGAGTATTTGTATGTTTAAATGCGTTTCCTATGAAAGCCCAGAATGTTGTATTTCCAAACCATCGCATTTTAGCCAATCAGAATGTGTCTGGAGTCAGACAGGTGACTATATATGGAACTCCCTGCCACAGGATGTGGTGATGGCATCTGGCCTGGATGCCTTCAAAAGGGGATTGGACAGATTCCTGGAGGAAAACTCCATCACAGGTTACAAACCATGATGGAGATGTGTAATCTCCAGGCTTAAAACCAGGGTACTTCAAGGGCCAGATGCAGGGGAGTGGTATCAGGAGACAGAGATCTAGTCTCATGCACTCCCAAACCCATCTGGTGGGGCCACTGTGAGATACAGGAAGCTGGACTAGATGGGCCTTTGGCCTGATCCAGCATGGCTCTTCTTATGTTCTTAAGTATCAGTTAGAAGTCTGTCAGATGGAGTTAAACATGTAACTAAGATAGGGACAACAACCATTATGAGACAGATAGGGACAACTGTGTCAACCACTGACTAAAAATGACTGATAGGGCTGACAGGAATAAAGATGTAATTAACAGGATTTGATAGGGCCATATTTGGATTACAAATGCCACAGTATAACAATGTGATTGTTATTTACCAGAGAACATATATCTGTCAATAAGTCAAGAACATGTATGACAAATACCAAACATCTGAGCAGTATGAATTATGTTATATTTTACATATGTTTATAAGCAGGAAAAAGTTATTTAATGTTTTAACCGATACACAAGTGATTATATTTTACTACTTTTACTGGCACAAAGACACAAAAGGGAAAACATCAATTTTTACTCTCTACAAAGTGTTTTTTTATCTACATGCTTCAAGCTGCTGTGTGCAGATTCTGCAAAGTTAAAGGTTATATATTATTTATTATAACCAAATGTCAACAATTCCAGCCCAGTGCACTGACTGCCACTACATGGAATGCATGGCCAAAATCCCGGATAGCAAATGATGCACATATTGTACAATTAAGCCACCAACACAATCCACATCTGATGGATGCCTCCAAGTACTTCTTTCATCAAAGAGTCACCTTCCCCTGAATACCCCCCTTAGCATTATTTACCTGGTACCAACAGTGCCAGTATTCCTGCATGAAGTATGCTCAGGCATTTCACGGTATACAGTAGGGGTTTTAAACACATTATTTTGTTGTTTGGTTTCTACAGCTATGTTTGATGTTTCATTCTGGAGGTTCATTTTAATGTAGTGACACTTGTTTTATCTGAATTTCAATATTGCCAGATGTTGCGCGTTTGAAACACTTAAGAAACACTAACACCAGGTGTTAGGGTTAATTAAAAGGATCTTTTCAATGTGCCATGATATTCTAAAGACAAGCCAAAACACAGAAGGAATAGATTATTTCAATGTATGGCATTACCAAGAGGTTTTGACACCTAGTACTGTAATCTTACAATAGAAAGAAAAATGAAAAATTCTTTAAAATCAGATATTGCTGACCCTAGATGCCCTAAGCACATCCGATCTCGCCTGGTTTCAGAAGCTAAGCAGGGTCAGCCCTCGGTTAGTACTTGGATGGGAGACCACCAGGGAATACCAGGTGCTGTAGGCGCCTGGAGTAGGAACTGGCAAACCACCCCAGTATTCCTGCCAAGAAAACTCTATGGACATGGGGTCACAAAGAGTCAGTCACGACTGTAATGACACAACATATACACATCGCTGACATTATAGTAATTGCTAATCTCTTATCCAGTGCTCTTTGTCTGTCATTACTATTATTTGACCATGACTTCTTTTAGCTTTACTGGCCACATGGTTTTGTGTTATATCTCTAAACTATACTAATTGACAGGCACAAGATTCATTTTTACAAAAAGGGTGACTGAAATCATGTTGTGCAGCTAGGCCAGCATATAACTTTTTGAAGCAAACTTTGAAAAATGTAAATGTTATCTGTTGCATACTGAGTTGTATGACTTGGCATGCAGCAGATACCTATGGAGATTTCTCAACATAAAATTCAGATCTATAAGTTGTTACTTTTGTGTAACTGCACAACATATCAGCCTGGATATGACTCATAAGATACAGGAGGTAAGTGGCTTCATTTCCTCCCCATTCTGATCAACAAAACTTGGGGTTCTAATAAGTACGTAAATTTCAAAATTTACCCATCCTTGCTTTACAGCATCTTCCAAGGGAAAACTTTTAGAAGGCTTGGCCAAAACTTCACTTTAGAAGACCTTTGTCTAGGCTGAGGTTTTATGATGATTGAACTGGTTTCATTTGTCTGTTGACAATCATATTAATTTTTAATGTTGCTTTATACTTATGTGGGAATTAATTCCACTTTATAACCAGCCATGTACAGTAAGTGTGAAAGACAAGACATTAAGAAAATTTAAAAATAATACAAGGCATAGCTATGGGGTATCATCCCTGTAGGAAGTATAGTCCCGGTCTGAATACAGGGTATGTGATTTATCACCAGAATGGCTGTCCCTGCTACATTTTTTCTATAGAGTTATTTGTTATCTAATATTTCCCATACTCTAGAATCCATTTGAGGAATATGACACTCAATGGGAATTTGCTTTATGGAGAACACTGCATTGTTGTTGTTGTTGTTGTTGTTGTTGTTGTTGTTGTTGTTGTTGTTGTGTGGTCTTCGGCTGCTGATCAAACAACAGCTAGAAAGTCAGGCTGGTCTCCTGTTGAAGGAAATTCCATAGTTCGGGAGCACACACCAAAAATGTTCTATGAATAATGCAAAGTCCCATTCCTTTCATTAGATGTACTCTAATTAAGACTGCAACTGGGTCTAATCAAATGCCTCTAAAGAATATGGCACTGATAACTATCATAATATCACCTGAACTTTATCTCAACTAATGAATAAATGCTTTCAGACATTTAAGCAATTTTCTTTAACCAGAAAGTCAGAAACATGGCCTTGACTCTTCCATCTACAGTAGGAAGACAGAGAGTAGATGTGAACCACTTTGAATATTGGAAAGCCTAACTAATAATGTGCATCAGCCATATATGAAAGTGAATTTAACTCACACACTAACTGAACTAATATTATGTTTTTAAGACTTAATTTTTTCAGAACATATGTGTACTAAGGCTGCAAATAATTTAGATAATTCATCCTGAAAGGCACTGAAATCAGTTTAATTAACATTTGCTATCTAGTTTCTATATGTTTTATTTCACATCACAGCTATAGAACATTTATGTCATCAGTTCAAACCTATCCCCGTTACAATAATTATTTATATGTATATTGGTAGATTTAGATGGTTTTTAATTTTTAAAAAAATATCTATTGTTTTATTGTGTTTTATACTGTAAATGCCCAGAGTCCTCTGAGGGGAGATTGGTGGTGACAAATCTAAATAAATAAAATATATATCTTTATAGAACTGACATCTAAAAAGTTCAATGAGATTTATTCCCAAGCGAATGGGTACAGAACTGGGTCCAGTGAAATCAAAAACAAACTGCATAGTGGGGGAGGTGAGAATTTAGCATACATTATAAGATCAGATGTGTGGGTTGCAATATCAAATATATAGTCAAGTGCCCAAGTCCAACTTTAGACTGCTTAGTCTACAAACCAGCTTCTGCTGCTCAAAAGTATCGAGATGAAAAAATAACATTTATTTTGTGGATGGGTGAACTTTTCCTATTAAGAGCTAACATTTCACAGCTATTAGGAGCACAACACATGATATCTTATGACTTCTAAAATTACATTTTAGGAAACAGTGATGGAAACATGTAAAAGCATTTTGTTTTTGTTTTTTAAAATGTCAAATGCAGTTTAAACTCACTTAACTACAGTGCCAATGGGTTCTACTTTTTAAAACAGTGACGTTAAAACTGGACTCCACTTTCTGTTATATTAAAAGACAGTTTCAACAGAGTATTATTTCGTACATGAGAAGAAGTAACTGAAAATCCTTTGGTGCTGCCTGGGTGGCACTGTTTAGAAAAAATGATTCGATGCGTTATCCGCTGTTGCCATGATTTACAGAGGTAAGGTCGGTAGTCCACACCTGCATCACTGTGGTACTTTCCTGAACTTTCAGCAGTGATTGCCGATTTTTGCATGATAGTTTGAGTCGTTGCAAACAAAACTAAATGGTGCTCCCTGACAAGCTTCTCAAGGACCTGAGTGCATCTCTTTAGGTTTGCCTCCTGCAAGCTAAGGTTTTCCCCTCCATTGACTCTGTCAATCCAATAAAAAGCTGACATACTATCAATAATCAGGAGGCAGAGGGAAGGGTGAGAGCAAAACAGGTTATCCAAGGAGTAAAGGGTCAGAAGCAGCTGAGGACTGCTGTTGCAGTTAACGAAGAAAAACCGTCTCAAACACTG
Organism: Phrynocephalus forsythii; assembly: GCA_029282475.1. Classification (NCBI taxonomy): domain Eukaryota; kingdom Metazoa; phylum Chordata; class Lepidosauria; order Squamata; family Agamidae; genus Phrynocephalus; species Phrynocephalus forsythii. The sequence continues at coordinate 8,842,247 of JAPFRF010000009.1, forward strand.
CTTTATTGTCTCTTCTCTGCTTTGGAACAATCTGTTTTCCAGAATAGTCACTAAACGCAACATGTCAAAATGGAAGTCTGTATCGATAAAAAGCAAGCCAACTTCCAAGCCGCCACCTGATTTTGGAAGAATGCAGCGGGCTATAAGATGATAGAGCATCTCTGTTTTTCCTGTTCCTTCTGGACCATGGAATTCAACAATGTCACCTGTTCAGCAATAAAGAAAGAAACGTCTCTGAGCTAAAAAGATGCGAGTTGAACAAAAGCCAGAAAGAACCAGTCTGCATTCAGCCCTAACACATAACACAAACATCACATTCTAATCTCAAGGAAAGATCCAAGGAATTTAACTGTTCCAGTAAATGAGGACTAGATGATGACTTTAGTTGAAGTACTTTCTGAACTGCACACAAATTAACCAGGGACAGGTATGAAGAGTATAATCCAAGAAAAAAAGTTGGTTTCCACTGATATGTTTAAGCAACTTTCTAAATAAAACGTCTCAAAAAATTGCACAATCTCCAGATAATGTTACTTTTGAAATAAAAATTGGACTACTAGGGAAAACCAAAAATGAAACTCCAAAAGAGAATAGCAGAACATTTTGAAATCCTGTGAAAATCTCTCCGAAGAAGAAAATAAAGGAGCGGAACACCATTATATATCTTAATAAGCTTTAAAAATAAAGCTTTAAAGACTTCAAAGATTTCACTGCAATCCAGTCAGAATTATTAATATTTACATAATGGATGTAAAGAAGATGATTTGAATGTAATAAAGTACATATTCGCATATACAGTATTTAGTATTTGTGGGGAAGTCTCACATTTTAAGTGTTTATATTTGATTTTGTTGTTGCTTTACCATGAGTGGGATATCCTTCTTCAGCAAACAGATTAGGTTCAAGATTTTTCAGAGAACTTCTGCCTTCCAGTCGTGCAAGCAGCTTTGGAAAAAAACAGAAAGACATTTTATTAACTAAAATAATTGTATCTACAAATTAAATATATAAATTGTTACAAAACTTAGTGTGAATTCAATGATTAAATACTTTTTTGTGTGTACGTTACCTGAGTAATGTTTAAAATATTAGATATGGTCCTGCACAGAATACCCAGGGTAGTGAGCAGAACAAACACTGGACATACAAAAACTTGAAAGAAACTAATGCATTTTATAAGCAGAATATACTGCCCCCGAAGTCTAGCAATAGGACGTATTCCTTGACTATCTCTATATAAGTTTTACCAAAATAGTTCAGAGCAAAGGTCCAACTATGAGAAACCTTTATAATCTCATTGTGCCGTGGTTCAAATGCTGTACTGCAGCCAAACTTGTGCTCATGTCCTGGGGTTCAATCCCAGGTAGCTGCTCATGACCGACTCAGCCTTCTACCCTCAGGAGATTGGTACAATGAGTACCCAGCTCACGTGGGTGGGGTGGCAGCAATGTGTAGCTTGAATAATTAAATTGTAAACTGACCAGAGAGTGCATTAAGCACTATACATATAAGCAGAACACTTTGCTTTGCTTTTGCTTTTAATCTGATCTAGTGTAGCAGGTTTTGCTAGAGTATTTGATAAACTGATGCTATGCTGAGAAGCCTGAATAAAGCTAATCTTGCCTTTCTATTCTCCAATATACATCCAAAATATAAGCATTTTTACAGTGGCTCTTCCAATTGAGTATGTACAGCTCTTTTAGAAACCGAGTTTACAATCATGCAGATTTGCCAGACACTAAGTAATTTTCTTAATGGCTAGCTGGACCACAGACATTAAAATGGAAAATACTACAATATATTAGTAGACAAAAACAACTGTAAAACTTTGTGCAGGCATTGGCTTATTAGAAATTCCCCTAAGTAAGTTAAGACTTTGCTTTTTTACTTTTCCAGTGGCATCTCATCAGGAGGCCATAGTGCACTCCCTCTTTGCGAATGTCTTCTGTGTGATTAATTCTATTTTTGTGTAGTGCAAGAAATTACCACCCTCCTATATGTACTGAGGTTGGCCACTTTCTAGGCCAGTTTGCTTGATCCAAACAATTTTCAAGGTATTTTAGACAAAGCACATTAGAGTAGCTGACCTTAACAGGTACAACAGAATGCACAGTGATTCCTGGATTCCTTCTTCTCTACAAATTCAACAAAGCAGTGAAAAGTGGTCTATCTGCTGTCTCCATGTGATTTCCAAAGGAGACTAAGAAGTTCAGGAATGCACCTGAACTGTGAACCCAATCCAACAAGGTTAATGACCCCCTTCCAACTATAGACAGATATTAAACAAAAACAAAGGTGGATACTTTGCAGTAGCTTTTGAAGGGATTATGCAATAGAATATTTCTTATTATCACTCCCTGTTCAGCACTGGAAATTTTGCACAAGTACCCATCATAAATAGCTGTCTCTTTTGTCAAAATCTGCTGAGGGGTATAGAAGGTTTAGGAGACTTGTGGTGCCCCTGAACATATCTGGCAGATAAAGCCCACAGGGCAAAGAAAGCAATCTTGGTTTCACATGCAGGCTCAATTCAAGTACAGTCATATAGGCAGAGAAGTAAAGGTCAAACTATCTTTCTTCTTTATTTGCCCATTTGTCTTTTGCTGTAGCATTCTAGATACAATGGGTTATTTATTTTGGTGCACAATCTTCACGACATTTACTAAGAAATTCCTGGACAGCATAGCCAGGGAACCTAATGCAATATGGATTTTTCTGTGTGGGATGGACAAGTCTTTCCATTTAGGGGTGTTTCGTTCTAATACCCCAAATGTTCTTAGGAACAAATTGTCACCGACAAATAACTGTTGTGCAACTAGGCTGCATTTTTGCTTTATTTATAAGATTTATTTTGAGATTATTTTCATTAATTTTGTCTAGTCTGGGTAATTTTAAAAAGTAAAGTACAAATACTTGTTTCATTTTAAATCCCAGGCTTTCTTTTAGATATGAGGCTGCAGTGAAGACTTTTTGCACCTTGGAGTAGGAATGCTATCATAAAAAGTTACAACCTCCTGTTTTCATTTTTTACATATACTGGATTGACAGAAATGATATAGAAACCTTGATCCAAAAAGTGCAGAGAAATAAATATTTAGCAAATACTGTACATTCTGAACATATTTTCTGCAAATCAGAATTGTCTGTGAGGTAATGCCTCAGCCAAAAAGCATATGCTTTCCATTCAGAAACTTTCAAATCTTGTCTGTAGAATCCCCAAATACAGGTATCTCAAGCAGCGATGATGTGAAAGAGGCTCTGCTTGAGGTTCTGATAGGCCACTGGTAGCCAAATTAGACAATACTGTACTCTGCAAAACAGACAAATAGCCATACTGGGCATAGAGCAGCTTCCTACATCATGTACATCATTCTGTGGCTCCTTTCCCTTTGCTAGAAGAATCACACTCATTGTTTGTAATAGGCAAGTACAACATCATATTTTCCTCAAATAACAGCAGGTGTTTAACTGCATATGCAAATTATTATGATAACATAAGTACCAATGCACCTGGGTTCCTCAGGTGTGTTTACTTTTTAGCTTTTAAAGCAAAATAACTGCTGCCATTTAGCTGCATGCTGTGCGTGTGGTGGACAACACCACAGGGGAGCCAGCTAGTGGTTTTCAACAAAGAAAGAAAAAAGAAGGAAAGAAATAGGGAAAGAAACAATGAAAGAACAATTTGAATTAAAAGATTGCCTTAAGCCAAATTGCTAAGATATTAAATATTAATGATCATAAATGACTCATAAAGGTTGTATTTCTGATTACATTCCAGACTAGCTTTAAAAGTTTACTGACCTGCTAAACCCCACTATAAGATAACCTTTGCCATAATTTATTTTGTGAAGGGAACTCAAGCCACAATTTGTTCTTCCTCCCTCACCCCACACTATATTTTCATGCATCATGGCACAAATCAACTACCAACATGGAATTTTGTAACAATGGAAAACAAGGTGCTCTACTTACTCATTGCTAGTGGATTAAAAATACCCACAAAAGCACCATACCAAATCAGAAAAGGAACTACAGTGGTACCCCGACTTAAGAGCAGCTCGATATATCAAGTTCAAAGTCTATGAAACAAAGAGGGGAAAAGTTCTCCCTACCTACTTTCTCGATATCATAAATAAATTCATGCCCTTCTTTCATGGACCACTTTCCCTTTTCCAGACTAAAAGGCTAGAAAACACACACCAATCAGCTGAATTGTTTTTGTTATCCCTTTGTTTGTTTAGAGAGGATCTGCCAGTTTCTGTTACTAAAGGAACTGTTCCCCAAACAGTGATTCACAAAACAGAGCTGTCTGAATAAAACCAGCTAATGTAACATTAACAGTGTATGCTTCAATCACATCATAACCTGTACTAAATCTACAAATTGACACACACACAAAAACTTTGTTATTACTTCAAAACAATTTGGAAAGCCAGGGGGGGATGCTTTCGGAATTGCATTTCACACACATCTGTCACCTAGCATCCTATTATATAGTCAGGAGTGGAAGTTGAGCTTTCTCAGTGCTCCTACAGCCTCACAAGTTTCTCTGTAGTTGCATAATGAATTCTAGCTCATGCTTTCAAAGGTTCCCATGCTTTTAACATTCAGTGTGAATGTAAACAAAACTCAAAAGATGTAAACTCACCTGAAGAGGTCAGTTTCACTTTATGGATTTTTATCTGGCATTCAGTTGCTCTTCTGGATAGAAAGCCTATCACTATTTGGCTATGTTGCTCATGTTAACATTAAGACAGATAAGTCAAAGCCAGAAAACTAGGTGGCAACTCTGGGATGCAGGCAGCTGTTGGATCTTGCCACTGGCACCAGCGATGCATTTAGATGGCCCTTTCCCACTGTCTTATAGGGAAACAGCTGGCTTGTGTAGCCTTACAAAAACTACACAATGCCAGAGTACTCCAGAAGAAAGTAATGGTAAACCTGAGGGATCTATAACTAAGAAACCACAGAGAAGGTCACTATAAGAATCAACTAGATGGCATCTAATTATCCCCTTTCCTGCCTTTAATCAATACAATTATTAGCGTACATGGCCAGCCTTTTCAAATTCTGCATGTGTTTCTGATTTATACTACATCTATTCTGTCTCATGTTTTTTGTTAGGTACATCACTTGCAAGGTGCAGCACTTACCACTTCAGAGACCTAAAATGTTTTGTCATATAATTCAAATGAACTATGGCATTAAAGAAGACAGCTCAATTCAGTAAAGAGGGAAACAGACATGTTAAAATCCATTGAACAGAAATAATAATAATGATAATAATAATCTGTCAGTATCAGGAAGAAGGAGAAACAAACAACAGGCCACCATACATCTTTCAAGAAGCTCCCTCCAGATTCTGCTTTTCCTCAAGTGTCCAATCATTTAAGATCTGCTGGGGCAGCCCTCTGTTTTCTACGACTGAGAGTTGCACAATCATCACGATGAGACCAAGGCCGTCACTTCACGAAGAACTTCTCTTCGCAGCGTGATTGCCTTCGCTATGAATTCGAAGGCGGTCACGTGGTAGTCACGTGGTCTCCATTCGCCCCCCACCCCTCTTTCCGTGTCCTCACCGGGCGAGGTTTTAGGGTCGAATCCAGTAGTACTTCACGTGCTCCTTCATTCGGAAGCTTACTTGCAACGTCCGGTTTCTGCTTTCTTTTATTTTTTAAAAAAATTAGATCGATGCATCAATACCCGGCTGTCATTTGCGGTCAGAGGACTTGTGGGCGGCCATCATTTTGTTTCCCTGAAGCAGAGCTGCTGGGTTGGTTTTTTTGGGGGCGGGGCGGGAGAGGCTTCTCTCAGCTTCATCGCCCTGTGTGCCCGCCGCCGCTCTCTGGGTGGGCGCGCGCGGGGTGTCTTGCAGCGGCGGCACCGACACCCCCTCCCCCTCCCTCTGCGCAGCCCTTCGCCATCCCTTGCCAGCGGAGGGGCTCTGCTCACGTCACCCGGGGACGCTTGCCCCCTCTGTTTGTACAGAAGGCAAGATCAAAAGAACGGGTTAACCGAAATATCTATGCATCGGCATTTCGGAGAAAAAGTAAGTTAAAAAAAAAATAATTATACTTTTTAACTGGCCACACGTGAATTTGGATACGAAGCGGGATGCGAAGCGAGGGAGATTCCCGGCCTCCGGCAGGGGAATCTCTCGCCCCGCTTGGAGCACGCTTCAGGGGCGTGGTCGGGGCGTGGTCGGGGTGGCGCCGCATCCAAAATGGAGGATCGTGAGGACAAAGCCGACCGATTCGCGCGGAAATCACGGCTCGCCGCGCAGCGAGAGGTTCGTGAAGTAACGGCCCAAGAGAGGGTTTTCATAGCAGTAGCATCATGTTTTGGGAATGCTCTTGCCCTGGAAACCCAGCTGGCACCCATACTCCCTACCAGTTGTTCACCCAAGCATTTGGTAATTGTAGAAACTACAGCTTGGTCATCATCCTTCAGTCTATTTTAATCTTGCTTTAATTATGAAGGCATTCCAAAGCCTTTTCAAATATTTTAATATGTTTAAATTGCACTAATTTCCCTTTAATGTAATTTTACCAATTGTGGCGTATCCTGAAAATTGTCCATACAGGATAGGCTAGAAAAAAATTATAATACATGAATAATAAAAGAAATGCATCCAGTTGCCATTCTAGAAAACCATGAAACCTCATGAACTAAAGGAGGGGGCTGGAGCTAATGATTCATAGGGTCCCTTCCAGCTCTGCAGTTCTAAGATTACTATTATTATTAAGATTGTTTGCCCTACTTTTCATGTGTTTTTCCCCTCTCTCAATCTCTTTATCCTTTTGTGTCTTTAGATTTTAAGCCTGAAGGAATGGTCTGCCTTTGCTCAAAAAACAAAAATAAAAAAAATGATATGTAATCCACTCTGGGAGCCTTTCCAGCTGCAGAGCGGGAACTAAGTACTATTCACTAGTAAAATAATTGTTGTACAGAAAGGGGCCTTTTATATTTGAAGGCAGCAGTGCTCAAACTGTAACACCAGTCCTGGTGAACTGCAGAAGTACTTTAGAGGGACTACAGTGTTTTCATTTTACCAGCTAATAATAATAGCCTGATTACAAATGTTAACTGCTAAAGGAATTATTCTTTTTGTTTGCAAGCATTACATATTTGAAATGTTTATATTTTTAAAACACACTCTTAAATGACAGTAACCTTTAAAGAGCAGGAAGGGAACCTATGGGTTATTGAGCCCCTCTCCAGGAGGAACAGTGGGGAATTGAACCCCCAAATCTGGCTCCACAGCAAGAGACCTAAATGACTGAGTTTAAACATCTTAACAGAACCCCTATAATCTGACAAGCTTCTGTCTCAAGCAGGCACACAAGCAAGAGGTTTACAGTCAACAAGAATGGATTTCCAGTTAAGATGGGTCAGCCTTTAAGATGCCACCAGACTCCTTGCTTTTGCTAGAGCAAAAAACAAACAAACAAAAAAAAACCCTACCCCACCCTACCCAGGTAACCCCACCTGCCCTTCAGTAAAGTGGGCTTTTTGTATCTGTCACTTTCATGTGCATATTCTTTGACAACACCTGTTGGCCTGAAGTTTGAGAGACCCTCTTCTAACTATAGATGTACAATTTCTGGAAATTTTGAAGCTCGGAAACCTGTTTTCTTCCCGTTTCCCACCACCACCACCACCAACCTGGGGAAAAATGGAAATGCTAAGAAAAAAATTAAAAAATGCTACATTAGCACTCCTCACCCCCTTTTACAGCTTGAAAGTCATTCTGTTACTTTAGGAACAGATGACTATGGACAGTTTGACCTGGCATAAAACTATCACAACTAGCATATTAAAATACATTGCATCCAAACAATTATTACAAACAGAATTTACTTTTTAGTATTTATTTGTAATTGTAAGTAACAAATGGAGTAACAATCTCCTGAACTGTTTACTAGTTAATGGGGAACAAAAAAACCCTCTACAAAACAATGTTTAAAAATCCAAAATTAACTATTCATAATTCCTCTCCACAGTATTAAATAAAAACAAAATAAAAACCTAATTCTGGTAAAAATAATTGTACCGGGAGGGAAATGTATAGAAGGAAGTGGGACTAAATTTCAATGAATGGACATAAAAACTAAGCAGAATTATTTTTATTGCTCTGTATTTTCTTTCACTGCTTTGAGACTCCACAGGCAAAAGCAAAAGCAAAAGCTTTTCCTTTTCCTTGTGACAATAGCAGCACCTCCGAAGAAATGCATCTTGTTCTGTTTCTAACCTAGGACTTGCTTGTCCCCAGTGCACAGAAATTAGAATAATCTGATACTTTGCATATTTTTTAGAAATGATTTGGAAAATATTATAACACCCTGTCTTAAAATATTTCATTCATCGTGTTAAAATAAAACATTCCATAGTCATTTTTCTTTTCTTTTTTCATTTTTTCCAGGAAAAAAACCCAAAAGGCTTCCAGAAAAAAACCAAACTTCCCCCCCAAAAATTTTCCATTTTTTTCCCCAGGGCCTTCACAGCTCTACTTCTAACATGACACCATGGGTGAGATGAGGGACACAAAGTGCAGTCTATGGACCCCTCCAAAACCTTTGCCTTCCTTTTTCTTAATATTACCTCAAAAAGTCCTCTAGAGCAGCTATCTCCACTGCGTTCTCTCTTTTAGCTCTTCTCAGGTTCCCCTTCCCCCCCAATAAATATATACATTTTTTTCAGCCAGTGGTCCTTCTTAAATGTACCGGGGGTGGGACATGACACCCTCTCCCCACTGAGAATGGCTCCTCTAGAGAGTATCAGCTTCAATTTTGCCATCTTTGAGGGTAAGATTAAGAACGTTTTTAAAACACGCCCCCTCGAGGGCTCCTCGTGGCTTTAAAAACAAATCAAATTCACCAGTAAGAAAATATATAGCCCCTTGGGTTCAGCCTCCCAGGACCCTGAGGTGGGCAAGTACGTCCCTATATCTCTGGCAGCTGCCCACCCTTGGACTGTACGGGATCAGAGGAAACACACACACACACCCCCCCCCAATACAAGCCATTTGCTTTTCCTGCGGCTGGAGAGTTTCCCACAGGTTATCTCGCGGACCACGGGTAAAGAAGGGAAGGGCTTTCGCTCCGACGCTCCGGAACCCGTGAGGGAAGTGAAAACGAGCCCCTCACCTGGGCGCCCGACTCCGCCTTCCCGAGCCCCTCAGCCATCGCGGCTCCGGCTCGCAAAAACCGCCCCTCAGAAGCTTCAAAAAGAGGAGCCAATCGGTTCGGGGGTCCCAGCGCGCATGCGCACCCAACTCTGGCACGCCCCACGCGCCCGCCCCAAAAGGCGCTTCCCTCGCCTCGCTACCCTGCCTTCCTACTCAGCCCATTGCACATGCGCGGTAAACACTCCGAGATAGCGGTTTCCCCCTCCCGCCGCCGCCGCCTCCGCGCCACTTAAATAGAGCGTCGCTCAGAATCGTTCGTACCCGCGATCCTGAATAGCAGGCGATGCGGTTTTAGCGCACGTCTCGCACGGGTGGTTTTGTCTTGATGCTTGACATGTCTAGCGCTTGGGAGGTGGGTCTGGGTGGGTTGGAGTGTCCTGTGCCACGCATGTTTGTAGCCTCTGGCCTGCTTGCAGGTGAAACTCGAAAAATTAGAATATCTTGCAAATGTTCATTTATTTCAGTCGATCAACTCAAAGGGTGAAACTAATATATAAGATAGACTCATTACCTGCAAAGCGAGCCTTGTGTGTGTGTGTTGTGTCGTTACAGTCGTGACGGACTCTTATCGGGACTTCATGTCCATGGAGTTTTCTTGGCAGGAATACTGGAGTGGCTTGGCAGTTCCTATTCCAGGAGACTACAGCACCTGGTATTTCCTGGTGGTCTCCCATCCAAGTACTAACCAGGGCCAACCCTGCTTAGCTTCCAAAATTAGGCGAGATTGGATGTGCTTAGGACATCTAGGCAGCATGTTTTGTTTTGTTTTTCTTTGATTCAAGACATCAAACTGCATCTCGTATTGTTTCCCAATATATATAACAAAATAGATACACCTCTATGTTAGATCAAATTTGTCAGCAAACAACTTGCATGTGTGGTTTATTTTAGGTAAACTGCCGAGTCATAGAATATTTCCAGCTGTGCAGTACAGTTCTTCAGATGATTGCTTTGGTTCTTGTAATTCCTCTGTTAGCCAAAGGTAATTGTATCATTCTTCAACTACCTTGTAATTTAATGTCTACTCTCAGTATTTCTCCTGAGATACTGAGAGGATTAATTCATGCATATTTGCAAAAGTACTTAAGGATCCTGCCATGGAAAGTCCCAGGAATGCAACTGAGTGGAAAATGTGTCTTTATAATCTATAACATAAAGACCATATAGATAATTGCTAGTTTCTCAGCATTTTTCAGTGAATTGATCAGACTCCTGCCTTGATCTTGTTCAACACTTCCCCTCTAAATCCATCTCTGCTGGTTGAGTGAATGTAGTTACAAAGCGGTTCACAGAGGATAACTAGCCCCTCAGCAGCTATGACAGATTAATGGTGCAATGAACTTAGCCTGCTTTATTTCTCCAAGACTATTCATTCATTCATTCCCCTTTTTATATCACCTGATTTGTGAGAGGCACTACTCTGGACAATCGATAAAACAAATACAACTTTATAATAATAAATGTGAATATTAATCAAACTAGGAAACAATATTACTGTGTTTACTGAGAAGTGTTTTATTCAAGTGGGGCTTGGTTCCAGGTAAGTGCATTTAAAATAGCAGCTTTAATTGTCTGAGGCTCTGATCTTAAGGAAAATGACCAGAAACTTATTCGTGTTTAACTAAGACTTGTGCAACTTGGTGCAGCTGATTAACAAGCTTTCCTGGTGTGTTTTGGTTGTGCAATCACATGTATGATAACATACACAATCAATACATGCCAAGGCCATATTCATGTTGCAGTCTCAGTTGGTAAGGAAGGGACTGGAACACCTTCCTTACCATCTAAAGCTGCAACCGCTGGGCCTCTTCACTCTTGGAACGATGGCGTCAGGTGACCTGTCACCTGATTTAAGTTTATAAAATCATACACAGGGTGAATAAAGTAGATAAGGAAAACTGTTTTCCCTATCGCACAACACTAGAACTAAGTTCCTCCCAGTCCATCAAACAACAAACAGCATGCAAGGTTGTAAATAAAACTCCCAACAACCTTGGCCAAATCTTAGTCAGCTCTATCCTGAAGAGATAAAGCAAAGAGGATGAGTCTTGTAGGTAAGTGCCATTATAATAGGGATGTGCAGGAGGGAAGATCTATATGATACAGCCCTTTGCAGGTCAGAGGCAGAAAGAGGAAGTTTTCTGTTCTTGACACCTGAGATTTGATGACAATGGATCTCAGTGGATCCTCTGTTCTAAAAATGCAGCTGCAGATTGCAGCCATCTCGGGTGGGGTGGGGGAGAACTAACCCCTTCAAAATGAAAAGACATATACCAGTACTTCCTCTATCTCTGCTAGATGTACTCATCCCCCCCCCCCCCCCCCAAGCATATCTGGTATAGTATAAAGGTTGCTTCTCATAGGGCGTTTATACACGACCCCTAAGCTGCGCTGCAAATGGCTCCCAGCTCCGGAGCTTAGAAATGTTTTCCCACCAGCTCCGGAGTTTGCAGACAATTAAGTGCGACCCCGCCCACTTTAGCGCGACCCAGCGCACTTTTCTTGTACCTTCTCTCTGGAGGTGAAAAATATTTGATGCGGATAAGAGTGCCGGGCTCTCCTGGCTTGTCTGTTGTTTTTTTGCCTCCCGCCCCTTTAAGAGCTCCTTGAGAAGGAACCAGGAAGTAACGGGGCTCGTGGCAAGTTCGACCTGCACCGGCAGGTTAGTAAAGGCTTCTTTTGTCCTTTTTTTCCCTCCCCCCCTCACGCCGACAGGAGCAGGAAGTGCTGAGGGGTGGGGACGCAGGAACAGAAACGAACCCCCAAGATCTCTGGTCCGAATTTAAGGGACCAGCGGATCTTAGGGGTCGTGTGAAAAGGCCCATACTCAGCAATGATGATTGTGTGTAATAGCATAAGTTGGCAGCCCCCAGGCCAGTTTGTGTTGCGTAAGTAAGGAGTATATACAGCAGATTGGACTCAAGAAAGGAATTCATACATTTGAATTGCAGCCGGAGGGCAGAAGGAGCTGCTTGGTGGTTTCTGCTCTTTTTTTTTCTAATTTGCGATTACATGTCGTTTCCCTGCAAGGCGAGCTGAAGATGGGCAGTTGTTTCCATGAGCCACACTCAGCAAAATGTGGGTCATGTGTAATGGGAATACTGGCGAATTAGAGGCACTGCGAATGAGCAAAGATGCTCTAATACAGTACTTCAGTGTAAGAATTAGGCACAGCATGAGATGCTGCTAATGTGTGATTTGGATTGTATCTTCCCCACCCTCCCCTGAGAAGTATAGCTTTGCAGGGCTCAAAGGATTCTAAAAAGTCATCACTTCCAATCCCATCCAAAGCAGAAAATATCCCCGACAGGTGGCCCTGAACTTTTGTTTTAACATTATTCAGTGATAGCGAACACATAATTTCCCAAGCAATTTCCAGAAAAGTACCCATTTTAGTCCTTCTTAGCCTGTTGGCAAAAATAAATGTGCCCCCACCCCCCAAATACTATGGCAATTTGAAGACTTACAGATTTATTTCAGTGGGAATGTTTGTGGCTCAGGTTCCACTTCTTCAGACACAGGGAGGGCAGTAACAACTATCTGATACCCATTCAGCATTACAGAAAGTTGGTTTATTAATACATGCAACACACTAAGATGCCGTGATCAAGCAATCAAGGGGTAGATGTTGCGTGTCTCAAGAAATGCATTTTCATCCATGAAAACTCACATTTGAACAGATGTATTAGTCTTTAGAGTACCATTATATTTTGTCTATTCACTGTCCCCCTTACTTTATTTTTGCCAACATGCTGAAACAAACTAACAGTGCTCCTTCTTTGCAAAATAAATCTGTTAGTTTTTAAAGTGCTGCAATGTTTGCTTTTCCCTTCCTTTTTTGCTAACTTTCTGAGGTTGTCCATTCCATTTTCTAATAGTTCCTGCTTGTCAGGAAGTTCTTCCTAATGTTTAGTTTAAAAAAACAGAAAGGAAAACAAAAATAACCTTTCTTGTAATTTGAAACCACCATTTTCGACCCTGTCCTTCAGTCTTAACACCTTCGCTGTATCTTTCATGACACCACTTCAAATGTTTGAAGAAGGCTATGATACCCTCTCTCATCATCTCTTTCCCAGGCTAAACATCTTTTTAAAAAAATCTGTGTAAAGATGAACTTGAGAAATGCATGTTTACAAATCAATCTGCTTTACTGGGTAGCTATGATTAGGTACATATCATAAGGAGCGGATGCTCCATGAAAAACCTCCAAATCACATGCAAAACGGTCCATTTTGAAACCCTGAAAATGTATATTAAGATTTGCACCTATTGCTGGAATGTGTTTGCCAATTAATAAGCATATTCTAGGAGGACCAGTTAAAATGAGAATGATTAACATGATAGTGCTTGCTATATGAGATTACATGTAATTCCCCTAGTGCTATAATGTTCTTGATCATTTTGACAAGAAATATACATAGGCGATATTTGTCCTATGTGAAAATGAAGTCTGATTCTTCACCCCTCTAGCAAGCTCGGAGCTCAGACTGGATTTAGGATTTTGTTCTACACATCCAGAAAGATTCTTTCTGATTTATATCTATTCTTACCACTGGACTATACCGGCTGTCTTATTTAACTCTGGGAGAACAGCCCCTGTATTCATGTCACAGTCGACTCATTGTATCACGTCTATTTGCTGTTGCCTTATCACTTGAAGACATTTTACCCGAGCACTTATGGCAGAAGGCTTAGTCTTGTGATGGCTAATGTGCTAAAACACATTCATTGTTCAAAAGCTCATTAATATATGTATGGACCAAAACAAAATGAAAGGACAACATTAAACTCAGCAGTTCTCTATTTCGGGGAGTAAGCAATTCTTCATTTTATAATGGACAGTGGTCATTAAAAAAAAAAGACAGCTCATTTAGGCAAATCAAGCTAACCTAACATCTGTTATTTGCTACGTGGGGCAGACAAAATCAATTGTACCAGAACTTCTGGACTCTTCTGCTTCTTCTTTTCCAGGTGACCTCCTTTCCTCCTAACAGGTGCCAACACTTAATGGTATACCAGCACCTAATGGATAATACTTGGCTCATGATGTTCAGAATGTGGGCTAGGAAATACCACTGTGAAAAAGCACGATATATGTGTGCATTGGGGAAGGAAAATGCCATCGGCCTAGGTTGCTAAGGTTCGGTAGCGCCCAGGTCCAGGTGGGATTGTAGTGTTTTACCATGTGGAGCAGCCATAACCGGTTCCTAGTCATAATAGTTTCACATAGATTTTCGGCCCCCTCCCTAGACTGGGGGGTGTTTCCCTCCAGCCTATGGACAGGGCCAGGAATCTGGGTGTAGTCCTGGACTCAGCCCTCTCCCAGGAAGCCCAGGTAATGGCAGTCTCCAGGACCACTTTTTTCCACATCCGCAGGATCGCCCAGATCCACCAGTACCTGGATGGGTCCTCCCTGAGGACAGTCGTGCAGGCCCTTGTGATCTTGAGGATTGACTACTGCAATGCCCTCTACGTAGGGTTGCCCTTGACCCTTGTCCGGAGGTTCCAGCGGGTGCAGAATGCTTTGGCCAGACTGGTGGTGGGTGCTCGTGGATTCGAGCGCATCACCCCAGCTCTGGCTCATCTGCATTGGTTACCCGTTGTCCTCCGGATAAAGTTCAAAGTCCTGGTTTTGATATTCAAAACCCTCCATGGCTTGGGATCAGAGTACCTGTCGGAGCGTATCTCCCAGAGGTCAACTGGGGTCAGGGCCACTAGAATGGCGCAGGCACGCTCACTAAGGGTGGCCACACCCAGGGAGGCGCGGAAATCGCTCACGCGTAACCGCACCTTCTCTGTGGTGGGCCCTACCCTATGGAATCATCTCCCTAGTGAGCTGTGCCTAGCACAGTTCCTGCCCGCCTTTAAAAAGGCCTTGAAAACCCATCTCTTCAAGGAGGCATATGGTGACCTCTTTACTTAATCCTTTCCCCCCTTTTTCCTCTCCCCCTTCTTCCTTACCGCCCATGTCATCTGATGTGGAGGGTATTGTCCCTCTTACTTTATTGTCTGTTTTTTGTCTTTTCCTGCCTTGTTTTAATTGTAAACCACCCAGAGTTCCGTTCCGGAAGATGGGCAGTATAGAAATTTAACAAATAAATAATAAATAAATAAATAATGTATAATAGGACACCCGTATCCTATTGGGGGATTTGGTTCCTTGTGAATACTGAAAAAGGCGGATTATAGTTTTAATAGTGAATGCCACATGCAGCATAGTCTGTAGCTCTCTGGAGTGGATAAGTGATAAGGGGGTTACTGTGTATAATTCTAGGATTTTTCTTTTAATATTTCTAATATTTTCTTACTGTGAATAAATGATTCAGCAGATGCCGATTCTGCAGGTAAGGGCCCTCAGAAATATAGCGGTAATAGTGTTTCCTGGGCTTCATATGCCTACCTACTGATTGATCCATACAGTGCCTGTGTAGAGTAGTTTGGCACTGTATTATGTACTATTTCATTCAAGAATCGGACAGGATGGATAGGACTGATTTTTCTAAGGCATTTAAATGGCCTTTAATAGTGGAACTTGCTTCTGAATGGACATGCAAGAGTCCTAGTGGGTTCAATGGAAATTACTCCCAAGTAGAATGCACAAATTCAAGTACCTGTACAAAGAATGGCAATTTGCTATTACTGCTCTCTCATGTGCCTGAAAGAAAGACCAGGATGCCTTCTGCAGTTGCACCCCATGGCTCTCAAATAAATAACCGTATTTGAGCTTTGTTGATCAGCATATTTAGATTTGCGATCTGATCAGTTGTAGGCAACATTTTGGCCCATCAAAAGTGATCAGAATGGATCCATCCATCGTGTAAGACTGCAGTTCTCTGCAGCACACATCTATTCAGATATATGTTTTATGTAACGGGACCCCTGCAAATTTCTAGGAATTGTTGCATAATTGTTGCAGTGCTGTTTTGTATGCAGTGCTATTCATTGCTGTCCACCAGTCAATAGGAAGTTAGAGGAATAATATAAGTAAAATACAGATTGGTGCTCCAAGACATTTATAATCAAGCAGTCAGTGTGTTCAAGGCAAATCCATAATTCTTCATGAAGGAACATAATTCAATACATAATTTCCTTTCAATGCAGCAAGGTACAGCAATCCATTTTTTTTAAAAAAAAAAAACCCTTTCGGCAGCCATTGAGCTTGCCTGGAGAAAAAGATATTTGCCTGCTTCTGAAGGATAGTAAAAATAGGGCCAGTCTAGCCTCTTGTGGGAGGGAGTTACCCAGTCTGGGAGCAGTGAGAGAGGAAGGGCTCCAATTGCTCTCTGAAGGCGTTGGGACCGAGAGGAGGCCTCTCCTGATGAGCTGAACAATCAAGCAGGCTCATGAAGGGAGATCCAGACGTTGAGATGGCTTGGGACCAACCTGTTTAGGGCTTTATTGCTTAAAAGCATCACTTTGAATCCTGCCTGGAAACAGACTGACAGCTGAAGGAGCTGCTATAAAAGGAGGTTGCTGCCATCTCTTGTGTCCGGCTCCAGTTAGCAACATGGCTGCTGAAGCTCCCCGAGTCCTGAGTATTAAGGGTGTCCTGAAACACCGAGTTTATTACAGTAATCCAGTCGAGATGTAACTAAGGCCAAATCAGACCTTTCCAGTAACAGGTGCAGCTGGTCCACTAATTTTAATTGTACAAACGCACTGTTGGCAACAGCCAACACCTGAACATCCAGCCTCAGACACAAATCCAAGAGTACCTCCAGGTTGCACACCTGGGTTTTCAGGGGGAGTGTAACCCCATCCAGTACGGGCTGCACCCCTCTTCCTTGATCTGCCTTTTGACTGATGAGGAGCACCTCTGTCTTGTCTGGATTAAGTTTCAGTTTATTCACCCTTATCCAGAGGGTGACACTGGTCCCGATTAGAAGCAGCTTTCTCAGATTTAGATGGTCCACAAACAAACCTTGGGAAACCCAAATTCTAGGATGTGAATTCACATCTCCCTCACTGTGTAGCTGCAACCTCAGTATCAACTACACTGACCGGTAGCAACTTTTGATGTCTTTTCCCAGCCGCAGATGCATGATCATACATTGCTTTGTATCTGAGAAACAAATACTCAAAATATATTTCAAGCAAAATTAAACAAGTGGGCAGAACCAGTACACATGACGGTCCACATGAAAAACTAATTAGTTTGTCTTCTACACAGAAACTCATTGCAATATGTGAGATTTTAAATGTATGAAGCAACTCAGACCTGGATGGCTGATCTTACATGAACAGAAGTTCAATCCCAGAAGAACAGCTTCTATTTTTATTCTTAGCATATTTGATGAATATTATCTTTCCACTTACTTTTGACTGACACTTTTACTTATGATTTATATGTTCTGATCTAACATATGGTGACACTTCACTTTCCAATAGTCAATTTACATTTCTTGATGTTTCTTTGGGGCTGTTGCCTTGGTACATTTGCAAATAGTTTAGTGCTTGATATGAAATGAATTCACTCCCTTAATTCCTCCTGCAATGTATTATTTATGACTTACAAATGTTAAGATCAAAAAGGAAAGAATATGATGTATATTCAGTTCTGGCATGTGGCCTAGTGGGATTACAAAACTCCAGAAACTTTTAACACTAAATTTGTGTAAAAGGAAGAATTCCTTTCTCTGCAGAAAATTGCAGAGTATGTTGTGTTGCTTTACAAGGAGAAAACTGCATGTGCTTAATTAGATATCCTTGTTTTCTCCATGGCAAGAAAAAATATATTTGCCTGGCTTATTTGTTTTATAAACTAAAACAACAACTACAGAAAATGCTATTGTTCTCTATTACACATATACACATTCTTGTGAATCAAATTTAACTAGGTGCATCCTTCTGTAGCCCTCAAAAAGTTCAAAGTGTCACTGTATCCATGAGATATTATTTTCAAGTCCCCCTTGTGGATTCTGAAAAACACAAATTATTGACAGAGTATGGGTTACTACCGGTAGTAGCCATCACTATACATAGTGTGATCTCTGCCCCCCTCTGGTGGTCATTTTTTACAAATTCATCATAAAATATATACAACTGTACTGTATTTCTAGGAGTCAAAATACTTTTAATATTTTCTGACCATGGATAAGTGAAGTAGTGGGTATTGATCCTGTGGATAATGGGGTTCTTTCTGTATATCTTCATCTCAGCCTCTCCTATCTTAAGATGGACATCTTGATGACCACTTTGACCTTGCATACATAACTTAAGAAATGTAGAAGCACAGATTTTGGCAGTGCTTGGATAGGCTTATATGCATTTCTCCTTATTAAACAAATTATCGCCAGATGTGTATATTGCTGCCGCCACCATCACCATAGTTATTGTTGTTGTTGTTGTTGTCGTCGTCATCGTCATTGTCGTCATCGTCGTCATCATCATCATCATCATCATCATTATCATCATCACTTGTACTCCTCCATGACTCACAATCAAAGTGACTAAAAGACTGTATGCAAGTATGATGAAACTGGATCTGCAGGGATGTGTCAGATACACATGGAGATGTGCATACTTGTCCATGATACAAACATGAGCAGAGACAGCGAACTCTTTAATCCAAGTTCTTCTTTGATTAGCTTGAGAACTGTGAAGGGTGGTGAAAACAACACCCTGAAGAATCTGAGATCTGTGAAAAGTATCCTCACATGAGT
The DNA here is from genome assembly GCA_029282475.1 of Phrynocephalus forsythii. Classification (NCBI taxonomy): domain Eukaryota; kingdom Metazoa; phylum Chordata; class Lepidosauria; order Squamata; family Agamidae; genus Phrynocephalus; species Phrynocephalus forsythii. The sequence continues at coordinate 8,861,096 of JAPFRF010000009.1, forward strand.
CTCTCACCCCAAACATATGTGCCTTTTTTCTTTTCTTTAAAGTGGGCAGTAGCTCAGAAGTAGCAGCAAAAGAGGTCACTAAGATTTTCTTCACATCTTCTCCATAATACTAGGAAGCAGAATATGAATTATGGGGTGAATTATGGTGGCTATAATTTTTCCAGACGCTCTTGAAAAAAAGAAAAGAGGGCAAGCCAAGTGATCAAGAGGCTGGAGCAGTTCACACACTTATTTGATCATCAATCACCAAAGCTGAACTGAAATCAAGGTATAGTTTCTTCAAAACCTCTGCTGCTCCCAACAATCAGCCCCCAAAGACCAGTCTAAGGAAGAACTACCTGATAAGTAGGCAGAACCATGTGAGTCTCCAATGCCTGGTCAAGAACAACCTTGGCGTGTATGGAAAACATTAAACATACTGGTCGGAAGATAAAAGGACAATCTGAGAACACAGAGCTTATATAATTAATTTATTTATCTATAGTTATATTTATTTCTATAGGCTTCCCTAGAGAATATACCGTGTGTGAAAGTGGAGAACAAACCATCTTAGATGTTATAATGCATGTGACATTTCAACATGCACAAAGCAAGATCTTATGTTGGCAAGAGGAAATGTTGATGTGGCCTGGTATAGGGCGAATGTCAACTAGTTTTTGGTTTTAAATCTTATTTATTTTGAGAAGCCTGACTTATTTATACACTGCTTAACAGTGTATTTATTAGTTTATTATGCCATACATCTGAGCCGATTGTGCATCTATTATTCTTTTAAGGCTGCAAAGAACTGTCCACTATTGATTCCTTCTTATCAAAGCAATCTTGGAGGGAGTCCAGAAATTTATCTGACACTTTTATTGACTACACAAAGGCATTGAACTCTGTCTTACTTGCTGTTTCTTTGAAATTTTGAGGATCTATAATATTGATAATAGAATTGTTACTTTATTGTCTGGGTGGAGGACAAAATTATGTTGCAGAGAAGTTTCTAATAATATTCTTAGTAGAAGACACGTTTTTTCAGGGTTATTTCTAGTTGGTCAAGCCTAAAAGAACCTTCTTTATCTGGAAGGGCTGTGTAGAGAATATTGTGCAGGCATTTTGTTTCCTCCTTCCATATGTTCAGTTTATGTTAAATCCTAATCATACCTGAAAAGAAAGTCAATTGACCAATTCAATCTACTTCCCAGAAAAACTTCTAGGATTTCAATTCTAAAATTCATCAAAATGTGGCAGAAGGAAAATCTTCCCCCCTTTACTTGCATTTGTGGTGCTATCATAGGATAAACCCGAGTGTTATTATTACTTAAGTCTTATTATACTGTATACAATTTATTCTTCTTTCACATGCATTTATTTGCTTTATTTCTTGCACCTCCACATCGCTGGACACCTAAATTATCGTCCGTTTTGAAATAAAGCAGTGCACAATACAGTTTTATTTTCTCCTTCCGAACTATCTCCACTGGGAGAAACCAAACCCTGACGGAAAAAAACCGCTTCCCGACATTTATTTATATCCAGGTTCAGAAGGCCGACGGCCACCCGTGGACGGCCGCAGGCCTCACACCAGCCGTTGCTAAGCAACCAACGATTTTCCGACGGTGAGGGGGGGCAGCGCCTCGCCTGCCTGAGAGGAGCTCCTAAGCAGGGCAAAGGCCTCTAGGAAGCGGCGCCCCGTCCCAAAATGGCCGCCGGGGGGCATCGCAGCTTATAGGAAAGCGTATTAGTAGGGAAACAGCGTCACGTGGTGTTTCTGTTTGGGAGGGGGGAAGAGAGGGAGGGAGTTCTAAAATAAACCCACAACAACCGACACGCTAGCGTGGGTTTGGCGCAAGCGCAGTGCGGTCCCCGCTGTCAGCCCAAGGTGCCCGCACGTTGCCGCGACCGAGGCCGGGGCTTCCCTGGCACGAGGCGTGGGTGGGTGGGGGGCTTTCCCTCCTCCATGCAGAAAATGGCAAGCCGCCTTCCCCCCTGCGTCGTGGATGGCGGCACCGGGTGAGTGAGTGACAGCCGGCGGGGGCTCCACGCTTTGCAAACCTATTCCTCCCCCCACACACAAACACCAGCGCCCCCCCCCGCCCTCCAATTTCCTCTCCCTTGTCCCCAAACCCATGCCCTTTTTGGGGAAAAGCCCACAACCCAAGAGTATAACGGGTTCCTCTTTCAGGACGGATCTTTTCCTCTACACTCTCTCCTCCCCCCCCCCCGGTCCGCCTTCACTGGCTTTTATTTTGCACGGGGGGGATCAAGGAGCGTCCCCCTCCCCACTTGCTTGCCCCACACTCTCAATAGCCCCGCTGATCTCCGTCGTTGAAGATTTGGGACACTCTTTCCTTCCCGGTCAACCCCCCCCCTCCCCTCATCCCCTTTCCAAGGGGAAACTTGGGTCAGAGCAATGAACTATGCACCCTTAGGGTGCTCAAAATAGATGGTTAGAGGTCGACTGGTGGATGTATATATTTACTTTCCATTTACTGTATTTTTGCACTAATTATTTTGCTGTTGCATGCAACAACTTAGTATCTGATACCTTCTCAGTATGGATAGGGGTGCTCTTTTCTTTTCGCAATCCACCCTAAAATCCAGCGCTGTAACTGTCAGGAGTGAACTAACTTCCCAGTACAGTATCAGGTTACAAGCTGTTGTGCTGTCTCATGAACATCAAAGGGAGGAGATGTGAATGGAAAGGGAAAGAGGAGGGGTAATGTTTCAAATGTTTTTCTATTTGTTCCATCCTCCTTTTCTCTCCCCCCCCATCCCGGCAGTGCTCACCCCACCCCCATGGGTCTCCTTCATGGAAACTTCTCCTCTCCAAAAGCAGTAGCTCTTCTGCTCTCTTTCCTCCAGTTGGTCCTCTTTGCAGTTTATTGAATAAATGTCATTATCTATCTATCTATCTATCTATCTATCTATCTATCTATCTATCTATCTATCTATCTATCTATCTATCTATCTATCTATCTATCTATCTAGAATATTTTTACCCCACCTTCTCTCCACATGCTCTCTGTGGGGCTACTTTTGAAGAGTGTTCAGAAATTTCAGATGGTTCAGAATATTGTAGCCAGGCAACTCACTGGTGCTGGTAACATGTTACTCCCTTGCCACAACAGCTTCATGGGCTGCCAGTCTGTTTCCAGGCTGAATTCAAAGAATCATACTGTTGCACAGTATCTAAGAAAGGTAGGTAGGTAGGTAGGTAGGTAGGTAGGTGAGTGGGTGGGTAGGAAGGTAGGTAAAGCGCTGGTTATCACCTATAATGCCATAAGAACATAAGAACATAAGGAGAGCCATGCTGGATCAGGCCAAAGGCCCATCTATTCCAGCTTCCTGTATCTCACAGTGGCCCCACCAAATGCCTCTGGGAGCACATGAGACTAAATATCTGTCTCCTGATACCACTCCCCTGCATCTGGCCCTTGAAGTACCCTGGTTTTAAGCCTGGAGATTACATATCTCCATCCTGGTTTGTAACCTGTGATGGACTTTTCCTCCAGGAATCTGTCTGATCCCCTTTTGAAGGCATCTTGGCCAGGTGCTATCACCACATCCTGTGGCAGGGAATTCCACAGACTAACAACACGCTTGGTAAAAAAATTTATGCTGTATATGGCTTGGGTCCAGGCTTTTGGAAGGATCATATCACCCCATATGAGCCTAGTAGCCTTTATAGCTCCTCTGGGGAGGCCTTTCTCTTGGTTCCACCAATTTCCCAAGCTCATTTGTTGCGGATCATGAGAGAGGGCCTACTCTGTGGTTGCTTCCAGGCATTGGAATATACTGCCCCAAAGAAGCCAGATTGGTGCCTGCCCTCTAGTCCTTTGGTTGTGAGGCAAAGACCTTCCTCTTCAGGCAGTCTAAGTGATAAGCAATTTTTAAAATTTAGATATTTTTATTGTTTTAAAAATAAATGTTATAAAATTGTTCTTAATCCTGTCCAATGCTTAATTGTGTTTTTAATATATAGCCTTGTATGATCTTATCTGTTGCGAGCTGCCTTGGGTCCCCGATGGGAGAACGGTGGCACACACACACACACACACACACACACACACACACACACACACACACACACACACACACACACACACACACACACACACACACACACACTTTTCAATTTGGTTGAATAAACAGTGTGGTCATAACCATGCAATGTAAGTCAGAATCAAGATGGCCTGGGCATGTTTTCTTGAGATGGAAGAATGTAACATGCAATAGCAGCTTAGAACTGACTTCAAAATTAAGTTCTATATCATAGATTTGTATTCTTACTACTCTGTGTCATGGAATTGTGGACTTCAAAACAGTCTGTGATAAAAAATAAGAAATGTGAAATATGAATTTATCACAGAATACTAAATATTCTATGAATCAAGAGGGTAGATGAAGAAATGCAAATTAGTTTTATTTATTTGTTTTTAACAAATTTCCTTCTGTGCTTTTAAATTGGGTCTATGATCGCATAATAAAGAATGAAATGAAATGAAATAAATGCAATGAATAATTACAAAGAAATGGTCAAGTATGTGAAGCTGGAATACTTGCAATGAAAAATGCAAAGTACTGATTGTCACAGCTGATCATGCAAGATAAAAAAAATAAATGGGATACACAGTAAAGAAAGAGAAAAGGTTACTGGCTGAAAAAAAAATCTTGGGAAGTGGTTTGGACACAACACAAATCATTGTTTAGAGCTGCAGTGTCCAAGGTCAAAATACTGTAGCTCTGACTGTTTCTAGCCTATAGTAGGAAGAGAGCAAGAAGAGATACAAAGAATAACCTGGCCCTTCTCTCTTGAATATGAGCTATCCATGAAGTCACTTGTTCTCTTCCTAGCAGTAGTATTTTATCCAGATCAACTTTCCTCATGGTTTTGAGATACCATCAGCTTGTCTGCCTGCCACTGCCTGGCATTCCAACAGGGTCACATCTTAAAATTATCCCCTTGGTAGGGTTTCTACATACTACCATTTCTTTTATTCTCTGGACATCAGTTGTCACAGAAGGAGTTTCTGAATGCCAGTTAAAAACTTGGCTATTCAAGTAATCTTTCCCCAGTCCATGACTTTTTGATGCTCTACCACCTGCACTTTTTCTGCACTGAGTGCCTAGATATCTGTTAAATTATAATGTGATTTGTTTAATGTTTGATGTCATTCTTATGTTTTTAAAATTGTGTATTTGTTTTGGATATTGTTTATTTGGATTGTAAACTTCCTAGAGTAGCTATTAGCTACATGGGCACTATAACGTTTCAATCAATCAATCAATCAATCAATCAATCAGAAGGCCATTTGCCATTCTTCTCTCAGCACACACATTTTATTAAGCTTCTTAGCTCTAATTTTCTCTCCAGCCTTGCATTTTACAAATTCTGAAGTTATGATGTACATATTCAGAAAAAAAACCCCCTGATAATGTTCTATTTATGCTAATCTCCTGTTTCTGTCTCTGTCAGCTTGTGGGATGTGTTGTCCTTGCCATCTGTGTATCAGATCAAATGGAGACAGATGAGTTTGCTGCAGGAATTAGGAACTGCCCTGAGTCCCCCATGAGGGAATAGGTGCGGTATATAAATGTGAAAATAAATAAATAAAATAAAATAAATAAACAGAGGGCCTTTTCACACGACCCCTAAGATCCGCTGGCCACTTAAATTCAGACCAGAGATCTTAGGGGTTTGTCGCTGTTCCTGCGTTCCCACCCCCTCCACACTCCTGGCTGCTGGCTGCGTGAGAGGAGGGAGAAAAAAAGGGAGAAAAGAATGCCGCTCACCTCTGTTCTGCCATCCTGGCACTGCATTCAGATCTCTTAAAGGGGGAGGGGGGGCAAAAAAAGAACAAACAGAAGCAAGGAGAGCCGGGCAGTCACTACGTTATATCCGCATCAGGAATTTTCACCTCCAGAGAGCAGGTACCTGAAAAGTGCGCTGGGACGCGCTTAGGTGGGCGTGGTCGCACTTAATTATCTGTAAACTCCGGAGCTGGTGGGGAAACAATTTTAAGCTCTGGAGCTAGGAGCCATTTGCGGTGGAGTTTAGGGGTCGTGTACAAAGGGCCAGAGTTCTTTTTAACCAGTGATCTGTAATGCTGTTATTTTTCATGTTTCCTCCTCATTCTTAAGAGGGTTACAGTGCAATTTCATTTTAGAATCCATATCTTTAAAAAAAACCTCTGTCTTGGATCCTTTCCCATCTCTTGCTTGTGGAAAAGAATTGGAAGTTATAGAAACTTTTGGTCATAAGAGTTCAAACCAATGTCATGCTTCAAAATTTGTGGGCAAATAAATAAATTTTAATCTGGAACAGAATCAGGGCTGGTTGGAATTTACTACGGAAGGTGTTGCAGAGAAGGGAATGGATGCTACCCCAGAGAAGGACCTCTGGGCATTTATGTACATATGCCAGAGTTGATTTGTGCATCCAGGTATGGAGCCTGTGATAAATGAGGCTGCAAGTGTTCTGAGAAGACAGTTTTCACATAAAAACAAAAAAACAAAAATCTAGTGTTCAAATCATGTAGTTTCAAAGATAAATCTGCTTGACAGAGTATCATCAATATTGGATGGGGTGATATACATTTGATCTAAATTGAGTTAGTCATATACGCTTAGATCCCATTGAAATCAGTGTGGCGTAGATTAGATATGATTATGTTTCAAGGTAATTCTGTTGAAATATGCTCTTTTATATCCAAATACAAGAAGGCCTACAGTCTATATTTCTCCCTCCTGTGGTGTATTTTATATTGCAATAAAAACAATTCTCATTACAACATATTTCCAATTCTACCTTTAGTTTACTTGTGTTCAAACTGGCAGATATGGATGGAATTCTTCAAAGCAATGTTATCATATCATGATCTTGTTGATTGTTTAGAAACAAGTAATGTAAACTATTGTTACAAGCTGTACTTTTAAACATACTTTCATTTTCAGAGTAACTTATTTTGCAGCCCTCTTAATAATTATAACACCTTATAGACACAACAAATATTGAGCCGGTTGTCCAAATTATGGTGCTTGCAGCTTTCCCTGTTAAATTATCCTAAGATGTAAGTCCTTTTGGGTGCAGTCAAGATAAAATGGCTATGGTACATTAATCTGTTTTATTGGTGGAATCCTGAGCTATTTTGGTTAACTTCTCAGGGCTGTCATTTGTAATCATGGGCACAACTGGAATAATATTATTGCATTTTCTTTCTGTGCCTGAGAATTGTTATAGACCTTTCATAGCTATATGCACAAATTACATTACTCAACTGTTTTACTTCCAGTTTGAGTTTCATAAATCTTCCCTTTCCTCTTGCAAGTTTCCTTGGTGATTAATTACACACTGACGATGGTCTTAAGTGAGACAGGGTGATTTTTTAAGAAAACCATTGTGATAACTTGTGTCTCGGATTGTTAAAAAACAATACTGTTTTTATTGATATAGTGTTACTATTTTTAAAGTGTGTAAACCGCCCTGAGTTCCCTTAGGAAAATAGGACACGGTATATAAGTCTGAAAATAAATAAATAAATAAATAAAGTGCTTTATGTAGCATTTTGTACCAAACGGAATTCACAACATGAATTAGATGTTTTGTTTTGTTTTGGGAAGGTAACATTGAAAGTGAGCATTCTATGTTTGTATTTTTGGCCATTCTCCTTTTATTATTAAGAGTATAATCCTAAATATAAATGCTTGGGAACATTTTTTTTTAACTCAGCAGGTGTTCTTTCTTCCTAAATATACTTATAACTGTGCTGTAAATTGGTACAGATTTTGCAAGTAAAATCAAATGTTGTGCACTAACTAAAGACATTCACTCCAGTGGTCAAGACCAAAAAGAGAGAGAGATTATATCAAGCTCATTTCGTACAAAATCTATAAAGTATTTATGTCTTGCATGCAAATACACTACAAGCATTCTTAAGAACTTAGATGAGAGATATATCTTAAACTTTCTCCTTTTCCAGGTTTTAGGTTTGTGTTACACAGTGTAGGCGCTGACTTAAGCTTGTATAAATTTCCCCTCTGCTTTGTGCTGGATAGTCACTGGCCTTATTCTTGGTCTCTGCCATCCTTATTTCGGTGAAGATCCTCCTCCCTGGCTGGTATGAGTGTGAACACTGTCTCCTCTTTGCATGCTAATGTATACATAAATTTGTTTTCTACCAAGTAGACGGATGAAGAACACCTCCCATCTCCCAGTGTTCTGTGTTTCTGTGTTGGTTGCCCAGGAAGGGTGTTTTCCTTCTTCTCATCTGCTCACTGACCTCCATGGAATTCCTCACTTGCACATAATTCTTGAATACATTGCAATTATGTCACCAGTTTTGTTGGTCAATCAAAGGCTGGCGTGACCATCATGTCTTCAGTAACTCACCTTTTCCATTTCACCTCAATGTTTGAACACAGCTCTCTGCTCCCGCATGATGTGAATTCTTTCACTTTCTTCTTTTTCAGATACACAAAACTGGGCTATGCAGGGAATACAGAACCACAATTCATTATTCCATCATGTAAGTGCTTTTGATTCTATGTTTTGAAATTGCATGTTGATAAAAATGGATGATGAGCTTGCTTCTTCAGCTGAGCTCTTTCTGTCTTCCCCCCTCCCTATCTTCCTTGGAAGTGGTATTTACTATCCTGGCGTCCTTGGTTAGTGTATAAGCTGGAGAGAAAAAGCTTTCTTTCCTTCTTGCCAGGACTGACCCTCATTAAACCAGTTTCTGGTTGCCATGACAAGTTCTGTTCCCTTCCTACCACCATTGTGTGGCTGCCAGCAGTCTGCCCCAGCAAACAAGTGGCTTCCTCTTTACCTGACACCATGGAGACGGCTTGAATAATCTCATGAGAGCTTTCCGGTCAATTGAAAGAGTGAATTGCAGATGCCACCTGGCTGTTGAATTGCCCATGTTTGAACTGGCTTTTAATGAGATCATTTCCTGCAATTTTTCAAAATGTAGGTATTGCAATAAGAGAATCCGCAAAAATTGGTGACCAAGCACAGAGAAGGCTGACCCAGGGAGTTGATGATCTTGACTTTTTTATTGGGGATGAAGCCCTAGATAAACCTACCTATACTACAAAGGTAAGTTTTGGAGCAAAAACTGAAGATGGACTAGTAAGATGGACTAGTAAGCGCCTTCTCCGTTGCCGAGCCCGGTCCTCCCCATGGTTTACGGGGGAGCTTAGGGCAATGAAGCAGGAGAGGAGGAGGCTAGAGCGCAGCTGGAGAAGAGACCGGACGGTGTTAAGTAAGGCTGTGGTAGATTATTTATTTATTTATTTATTATATTTATACCCTGCTTATTATCATCAAGATCTCTAAGCGGCTTACAGAGCCACAATCGGCACACATAAACACAGTTAGAAGACACACAATACACACATCAACTAATACAATTAAAATCTGATAGCGTTCCTGAAGCTATCCGATAAAATTATCATTCAAAACATGGCAATGGCGGGGTGAGTTAAAAAAAAAAGATGCACAGACTAGTCGCTATACCAACGCGGAGGCTAGGTCATCATTTAACTCCCTGAGAATTGCTGAGGCCTCGAACCGCCAGGCGGAGCTTTTCTGAGTGGTTCGGGACCTCACCAATCCTAGTCTGGCCAGGCCTCCTCCTACTGATTTCAGTAGTGAGCAGTTTGCAGCCTTTTTTTGAACTAAAATAGAGGCCATCCGTGCCGGTTTCGACTCTGGTTGCTGTGGTCCCGCTCCGTCATCCCCAGTTGCTGGCCCGCCTTTGTCGCCTCAGTTGGATGTGCTTGGGCCTGTTTCTGCTGCTGAGATCTCCAAGGCTATGGTGCATTGCCGGCCTGCCTCCACTCCTTTCGACCCTTGCCCTGCCTGGCTAATTAGAGCTGCCAGAGGGTCTATGGCCGAATGGGCTTCTGTTATCGCCTCCGCCTCCTTCAGCGAGGGGTTCTTTTCCTCTCGTCTGAAGGAGACGGTGGTAAAGCCCATTCTGAAAAAACCTGGCCTGGCGGCGGACGATTTAACAAACTATCGTCCTATCGCCAATGTCCCATTTCTGGGCAAGGTGATCGAGAGGGTGGTGGCGATCCGGCTGCAATCATACCTGGAGGATCGGCAGTGCCTCGATCCTTGCCAGTCCGGGTTCAGGCCCCGCCGGGGTACCGAAACAGCTTTGGTCGCGCTGCAAGATGACCTTGTCCGGGCGGCCGACAGGGGTTGCTCTACCCTCTTGGTCCTCCTGGATCTGTCAGCGGCCTTCGATACCGTCGACCACGGTATCTTACTGGACCGGCTGAGGTCAGAATCGGAGGCTCTGTTCGCAGTTGGCTCTGTTCCTTCCTGGAGGGCCGGCCCCAGTATGTTCAGCATGGGGGGGAGTTATCGGCCCCTTGGATTCTCCCTTGTGGGGTTCCACAGGGGTCGTCTCTGTCCCCTATGCTGTTTAACATCTACGTGAGGCCGTTGGCGGGGGTCATCAGGAGTTTTGGAGTCTGCTGTCATCAGTACGCTGATGACACGCAGCTCTATCTCTCCTTTTCCACCTCTGCAGTGGAAGCTGTGGGGGTCCTCGACGGGTGCCTGGATGCCGTACTGACTTGGACCGGGGCGAACAGGCTTAAGCTCAACCCCGAGAAGACGGAGGTTATGTTCTTTGGAAGCTTGCTGTCTGGATACGGTGGCCTCCTCCCCTGTTTGGGGGGAGTTTCCCTCCAACTCGCGGAGAGGGTGCGGAATCTGGGTGTGTTCCTGGACCTGGCGCTTACCATGGAGTCCCAGGTGGCGTTGGTGACCAGGTCCGCCTATTACCATCTCCGTCGGATCGGCCAGATCCGCCCGTACCTGGACGCGAACTCTCTGAGAACAGTGGTCCAAGCTCTGGTGATCTCGAGGCTGGACTACTGTAACGTTCTTTACATGGGGCTGCCCTTGACTCTTCTCCGGCGTCTGCAGCGGGTACAGAATGCGGCGGCCAGGCTGGTGGTTGGTGTGCGTCGTTATGATCACATCACCCCAGTCCTGGCCCGCTTGCACTGGTTGCACGTTGCGGCCCGGATTAGATTCAAGGTCTTGGTTTTAGTTTATAAAACCCTCCATGGCTTGGGACCGGACTACCTGGCAGAGCGTATCGCCCAGCAATCTACCTCGCCCGTCCCGTTCAGCAGGTGCGAGCGCACTTGCTTCGGGTCGCCACCCCTCGTGAGGCCCGGACGACAAGAACTTTCTCGGTGGCAGCTCCTAGCCTCTGGAACTCCATCCCCAGTGAAGTGTGCTCTGCAGAGTCCCTGCTGGCCTTCCGGAAGGCTTTAAAAACTTACCTCTTCCGGGAGGCATTTGGCGATTCTTAATTTTTTTTTTCTTTTTTTCTCCGCCATCACTATGTGCCTGTTTTTCAGGGTTTAGCCACAGAGGTGCCAAAGGTTTTAACCTATATTGTTTATTATTATATTCTGCTTGTTTTAATTATTGTAATTTTTGTGTGACTTTATAGCCGTTGTAAGCCGCTTAGAGTTCGCGAAGAAGATAAGCGGGGTATAAATGCAAAAATAAATAAATAAAGAAAGAAAGAACACACCTCGTTTTAAAGGAACCTGAGGCATAATATATTTTAAATGAATGCTTGATTACCAAGTCAATAGCAACAACCACAGTGTCCCAGGATGATTGTGCAGGTGAAATATCCCATTGCTGATCAAATCTCTCTCTCTCTCTCAGTTTGTGTGAGTGTTGTGTCATTACAGTCGACCCTTCGTGACTTCACATCCATTGGGTTTTCTTGGCAGGAATACTTGGCTTGCCAGTTCCTACTCCGGGTGCCTACAGCACCTGGTATTCCCTGGTGGTCCCCCATCCAAATACTAACCAGGGCTGACCCTGCTTAGCTTCCGAAATCAGGTGAGATCAGATGTGCTTACTCCTAGTAAAACAGACCCCCTCTTTTTGTGTGTGTGTTCCTTATGCTGCCTAAATGCCCTAAGCACATCTGGAGTAGGAACGGCCAAGCCACTCCAGTATTCCTGCCAAGAAACCTCCATGGACATGGGGTCATGAAGAGTCGGTCACAACTGTAATGATGCAACACACACACCTGCTGGCTTGGAACTCCTTCCCACTAAAACACTGGCATCTCTATTCAGATTTTCCCAGGAATCCATGATGTCTTGAGCTTTAATTGAAGTTCATATTTAGTCCATGAGCTCAACACATTGCCCTTAATGATGACTGAAATGAAGCCAAAGCATTTGCCTATTTGCATTGCTGCTTTATTTTGGAGAACGGTTACTACTTCCCAGCCCACGAGGGCTTCCAAAGCAGAACACAGCAGAAACGTAAAAATACGAAGAGCTACAGTATTAAAACATTTAAAAACTAGTTTTTAAAAGCTGCCCTTTAATTTTTTTTTATTAAGGACACACTAAAAGCTGACTTTGATATTGATATTAAAACACCAAAGGCTGTCTGAAACAATACAGTCTCATCTGCCGGCCCAAAACTCATCACGGATGGAACTACCTGCAATGCTTTGAGAGGAAGTTTCACAATCAGGAAGTAGTGTATCTTGTATGAAAAAGTGTTTTATTATGGGTAAAAGATCATGTAGAAAACTGGCAACATCTCACATTAATTGCTATGCCAATCAGTGCTAGGTTTCTGCCATCCATGGGTCTCATTTACAGTCTCTTATTCTGTTCCCTCATGATACTGTTAAAGGACTATGCATCCACATACCTTACAGATTTCATTGCAAAAGGAAAGGAGAAGTGCTAGTTTTTTGAAGTAACCCCCTTCCCCCGACTTTCCTAGCCAGGCTTGTTGAGTTATGCTGGGGCTTGTAGTCTTAAATGTCATGTTTCCAAAGCTCTGAAAGTGGTATACCCACAGGGCTGGTTTCCAGCTTTGGGGAAGCCACCGAGTGGAGGGATTAACTGTTGGAAGGAAGGTAAAGCTCATGAGCTGTAGCACACCTTGAGGACACAGAAACTGAAATAATAGTTCAGAGTACCTGCCCGAAACTGTGATGTTACACAAAAGTCATGAGACCACTTTCATTTGGTAGAAGGTCTAGCGTGGTGGCTCAGCGGACTAAGGCTCCGAAAACTGTTGGCTATAAAGTCAGCAGCTCGTCGGTTCGAATTCCGGGTGCCACGCTGCGGAGCGAGCTCCCGCTGTTAACCCCAGCTCCTGCCAACCTAGCGGTAGATAAATAGGTACCGCCGTAAAAAGCGGGAAGGTAAAACAGCGTTTCCTTGCAGCCATGCCAGCCATGTGGCCAAGGACTTCCACAACACTGGCTCTTTGGCTTGAATACAGAGATGAGCACCGCCCCTAGAGTCAGACACGACTAGCACACATGTGCAGGGGTGAAACCTTTTTACAGCTCTGAAGAAGAGGGTTTTCCCTCGAAATATTAGCAACTTAAAAAAAAATTCTAGTAGCCTAAAGTATCACCTGTTCTACTTTTGTATTTAGTTATGCTTTATTGGATTTTATTTGTTTTGTTACAATGTTTTATAATTTGTGAGCTGATTTCACTGACAGACTCAGGGAAGTACAGGCCCCGCTAAGCAAAATAAACAGGAAGGTTCTCCAACACAGTGTGTTCGGTTCTGGCTCTTCGGCTTGACTACAGAGATGAGCACCGCCCCCTAGGGTTGGACACAACTAGCACGCATGTGCGGGGGGGGGACCTTTAGCTTTACATTTACACAACAATAAAGCAATATCTAAATAATATATGCAGCATATTAGCCTCCTGAACGTTGCCAGGTGTTTGAACCAGGGCAGGTAGCGGGGAAAAGGCAGAATGATGTGAGAGCAGGACTGCAGCCAGATCAATTCAGCTGTGAAATGAGAGAAGAACTCGTGATGTTGGACTTGCACAATACTTGCTCTTTGGCTTGAATACGGAGATGAGCACTGCCCCTAGAGTTGGACACACATGCGTGTGCGAGGGGAACCTTTACCTTTTTTTTACTAGCAAGATCAGAAGTCCTCTGTCATGACTCAGTCTGGTTAGTCTTTGCTGATGGAAAACCATCTCTGGGGGTTAAAGATGGCACATAAGTACAGTCAAGTAACTCATCCACAAACCAAGGGAATTAATATTATTAATTTTTGGCTTGGTGCATCCTGTAAGGGGTATAAGCTCTAGGACTATCCTCTACCTCTTTTTTGGCATGATGTTGGAGGGTGGGCCATATTCAAACCTGGTAGTAAAGAGCTGCCTAGATGCCCTCAGCACATCCGATCTCGCCTGATTTTGGAAGCTAAGCAGGGTCGGCCCTGGTTAGTACTTGGATGGGAGACCACCAGGGAATACCAGGTGCTGTAGGCGCCTGGAGTAGGAACTGGCAAACCACTCCAGGATTCCTGCCAAGAAAACTCCATGGACATGGGGTCACGAAGAGTCGGTCACGACTGTAACGATGCAACACACATACACACAGTAAACTTCTACTGTTTTTTTGGGTTCATATATCAGACATGAAGCCTGAGTTGTATTGCTCGAGAGATCTCAGGCTTGTCTTCTGGACTTAACCTGATGCATTTTCTCACCTTGAACCCAATGGGCCTTGCTCATGATGACTTTCTTGGACGCAGTGTCGTCTCCATATGTACGACATCACTTGCTGGATTGAAACAACAGAACTGGAATCTGCTCACGTTATGCCAAAGTGGCAGGCCCGTTCATTTTGTGTGATGCTGTACTTCCATTCCCTTTTGCTTCAGTGGCCTGTGCGGCATGGTATTGTGGAGGACTGGGACCTTATGGAAAAATTCATGGAGCAGGTTATTTTTAAGTATCTTCGAGCTGAACCAGAGGATCATTACTTCTTAATGGTAAGGCAAACGGGTGAAAGGGATGCTGTTCTTAACATTATTTTGTAGCTGTCAGTGGACTGTTTTCATTCTATAGTCTGGCTTGCCTTCTGAGAGCCGTCTTTTAGACCCATTGATTTCAGGAGTGGAGGGGCAGGGCTCTGCCATTTCCCTGCTGTCACCAGACCCCCCAATGTCTATTTATAGTTCCTCGGTGCAGAGAGAGGCATGGAACAGTCCAGAATGGCCAGGTGGGTGGGGTAGACGTCTAATAAATAAACAAACAAATAAGAAATAAATACAGTAATACCTCTTAAGATGAATTTATTTTTTTCTATCGTTAGTTTCGTTTTACTTGTGAAACATAGTTTCCCATAGGGAGTTTTTGAAAATTTCATAATGGTTTTTCATCTTGTGAGGCATCCCATAGGGATTTTTGTTTTTTTCCTGGAAAAATAATCGTCTTACGAGGCAATCATCTTAAGAGGTAAATGGAGTTCCATGAGTCTGTCTTTAAGGAGAAACAACTGGTCATCCAGTTGGATAGTGCCTCTCCAAAAGATCCCTTCCCATCCATTCATCCTCTCTACGGGAATGAGAGTAGAAGAACATAAGAACATAAGAAGAGCCATGCTGGATCAGGCCAAAGGGCCATCTAGTTCAGCTTCCTGTATCTCACAGTGGCCCCACCAGAGGCATCTGGGAGTGCATGAGACTAGATATTTATCTCCTGATACCACTCCCCTGCCTCTGGCCCTTGAAGTATCCCGGTTATAAGCCTGGAGATTACACATCTCCATCATGGTTTGTAACCTGTGAGGGACTTTTCCTCCAGGAATCTGTCCAATCCCATTTTGAAGGCATCCAGGCCAGATGCCATCACCACATCCTGTGGCAGGGAGTTCCACAGACTAACAATGCCCTGGGTGAAAAAAATTCTTTTGTCTGTTCTTACACTCCCAGCCCTCAATTTGAGTGGATGACCCCTAGTTCTGGTATTTTGTGAGAGGGAGAAGAGCTTCCCTCTATCCACTGTACTCATGCCCTGCATTATTTTGTACGTCTCAATCATGCCCCCCCCTTTCCAGACTAAAGAAGCCCAAATGTTTTAGCCTTTCCTCATAAGGGAGGTGCCCCAGCCCAGTAATCACTTTAGTCGCTCTATTCTGCACCTTCACCAGTTCCACTATGTCTTTTTTGAGATGCGGTGACCAGAATTGTACACAATATTCCAGGTGCAGCCTTACTATCGTTTTGTATAATGGCATTATAATGTTGGATGTTTTATTTTCAATCCCCTTTTTGATAACCCCTAGCATGGGATTGGCCTTCTTCACTGCTGCCCCACCAACACACCAAGATCTCTTTCCTGATCCGTCACGGATAACTCAGAGCCCATGAGTTGATAGATAAAGCTTGGATTTTTTGCTCCAATATGCATTACTTTACATTTGGCTACATTAAAATGCATTTGCCATTTCAACGGAAATGAGGATATTTGAGGAGGAAACGCCTATGGGCAGAGGTCCTTCTGCTTTGTATCATAGCCCCCTGCGTCCTTATCATGTCGGGCATGATTTCAGCATACTGAGATTTACCCAACTGACCCATCTTACCAGGTTGACAGATGTCTTTGTTCGATGTCTTTTTTCACTGCCTTCACATGTTACAGTTTTTCCATTTATGCCTACAGTAGCTTAGTTTTACTCCTAAAAACATGCCAAGTTGAAAAAAGCCCCCTGAAAGCTTTTTTAAAATTATTATGTTAAGTTTTCATTCATTTGTACTTCTGGGGGCATAATTTATAACATCACATGAGAACCGTATTCTAATAAATGTCTTTGGTAGGCTGCCTAGCTTGAGTGCTTTTAATAATAATAATAATAATAAGCTCTGGGTAGCTTGATTAGATTATAGATGCTGCTTGAAGTAATTGGCTGGTTTTTACTTAAACAAAGGACAGCATTACAGCAAAATGAGGCAAAATGTCGCTCAGTGATAGGCTGTTTTAGCAGCTATGTGCACAATTATGTATTGCCTTTTGTGGCAGGTTTTTACTGTAGATAACATTAAATTACTTTAATGCAACAAATTTTCTGAAGGTTCAATCAGTTATTTTTAAAATGTTTATGTAAAGAATATGCACAATATAGTGAACTCTGCTTATTATTAGTAGTATGTTTTAAAAGAAAAAAAAAACAGGCAGATATGCAGATAATCAGGGAACCAAATTAGCTCTACTTCAGGCTTCTAAATGGTTGCTTTTTATTCTGCTTCTACACTTCCCTGCTTCCCTTTCTCTCTTTTTTTCTAAAGAGCATGGTTTTGTTAGTAGTGCACCTGATTGCCTGTTATTTCAACCTTTGCAAACTTGAAATCAATCCAGGCTTTGCACCATCTGGGCAAAGCTCCATGAAAGCCATCATACACTTATGGACAGGGACATAGAGTAGGCTTCTAGCCAAGAAAGGAAGCTTTTAAAATTATTATTATCATTATTTTATTTCTATGCCACCTTTATCCCAGTGAAGGGACACAATGTGGCTCACAAATTAAAGAAATCAGCTAAATATACAATAAAATTTTTACTTTAATTTAAAATTTTAAGTTAAAAAAATTTCAAAGGCCCACTGTAAAACAAAAAACAACAACCTCAGAACCCAAGATCAAACTTCTTCCCTCCCCAGTTAGTTGTTAACAGTGTTTTTCACCAGCCATCAGAAGAAGGCTAATTCCATGCTAGGGATTATCAAAAAGGGGATTGAAAATAAAACAGCCAACATTACAATGCCATTATACAAAACGATATTAAGGCCACACCTGGAGTATTGTGTACAATTCTGGTCAACACATTTCAAAAAAGACATAGTGGAACTGGAAAAGGTGCAGAAGAGAGCGACTAAAATGATTACTGGGCTGGGGCACCTCCCTTATGAGGAAAAGCTAAAACATTTGGGACTCTTTAGTCTGGAAAAAAAGGCACCTGAGGGGGGGATATGATGGAGACGTACAAAATAATGCAGGGCATGAGTAAAGTGGATAGAGGGAAGCTCTTCTCCCTCTTACAAAATACCAGAACTAGGGGACATCCACTCAAACTGAGGGTTGGGAAAGTGAGAACAGACAAAAGAACATATTTTTCTCACCCAGCGTATTGTTAGTCTGTGGAACTCCCTGCCACAGGATGTGGTGATGGCATCTGGCCTGGATGCCTTCAAAAGGGGATTGGACAGATTCCTGGAGGAAAAGTCCATCACAGGTTGAATTGGGTCTGGAAATGGGACTGGATGCAGGTGAAATTTATATGGAACTCTTTCAAAAATGTATGCTGAGAACCAGTGTAGGTTTAATTGTTTTCTGGTTATCATCAGGATTAAATTCAGTAACACGTGCTTGATTCTTATGCATTATAATAGTGGTGCGTGTGTTTGTGTGTTTTAAACAGACTGAACCACCTCTGAACACTCCTGAAAACAGAGAATACCTTGCTGAAATTATGTTTGAGTCTTTTAACATCCCAGGACTTTATATTGCTGTTCAGGTAAAGAGTGAATATATCTTTCTTGGGGCATAATGATAGCAGAGAAAACCAGGGGTGTCTTTGTGTACTTTACTGGCATGCATCATTTGATTTACTGTGAGGCTTTTGGGTTTCAAACACCAGAATTCTTCATTCAGGGGACTTCCCTTGGTTAGACCCACACCTAAAGTGTGCTGGCGAAAGACTGGGCTGGATTGGGTTCGTATCTTAGGACAGTCCAAGTTCCAACTCAGATGCTTGGTCAAAAAGGGAGTTGTCCAGGTGGTTTCAGAGGGCTTTTATAGTGAGAGAAAAACGCTTGCAGAAATTTGTCGATCCATTTTTGAACTTCAGGTTAATTTTGCAGCCTGGGCTGCTGCTTCTAGGCCAACCTCTATTGCTTCTTACTGCTCTTCTGTAGAGTTTAGAAATATTGCTTTTTGGGACAGCGACTGCCTCATTTATATATTCATTAACTTTTGTTTTATTATAATTTCTTGTGCCCTATTTTCTAGAGAAGGTTCTAGATGGCCTATAGTTTAAAATGGTCTTTGAAATGCCATGTTTTTAATGCTTTCCTGAAAACTGGCAGGGACTCCGCTAGCCGAATATTGCTTGGAAGCTTATTCCAAAGTGCCATGGCGGCCACTGAAAAGGCCAGGCTATCCGTAGAAACCCTGCAGGTCTCCTTAGGGGTGGCCACCCGGAGCGAGGGGGCTAGCAATGCTCTGGTGAGATGGGATGAAGCTGACCTTTGGGAGATATGCTCCACCAGATACTAAAGTCCCAAGCCATGGTGTATATATAAAAGCCATTGGTATACAGCAAAAATTAAAAAAAAAACTGGCAGTCATGTCATGTTAAATGCAGAGATGCAGAATACTGAAGCAAAGCATGGGCTGTTTCTCAACCAGTCCTTTAAGAGAAACTTAAGAACATACTGTTTTTCTTTTCTTTCTTTTTTTTAAAGTGATGCAGTGCCTCATTGTCTGATAGAGCCTTAAAAGAAATTTTACTTCCTCTGCCCCTCTGCTGAGGAACATAGGAAGTGTTCAGTCTGCCAGTATCCTGAAGTGGCTTGCTTCTTAAGGCACTTCAGGGTATCAGAAGGAGATGGACCAAATAGGGTTGCTTGGATTCCGATAGGCCATTTGAATAGGAGGATTGCACCAAATACCAAATCATACCACCCACTCCCAAGCAACCGTATATGCAGGGCCAGCGTGTCCATTAAGGCAAACTAGGCAGTTGCCTAGGGCACCAAAATGGAGAGGGGGCGCTGGCCAGCCTGCTGCCCCGCCTGCTGCCCCCCGCTGCTGGTCCGTCCCCCCGCTGCCCGTCGCCATCCCCCCCACCCCCCGCACCCATCGCCGCCCCTGTGCCCGTTGCCACCCCTGCCCCCCGCCTGCCGCCCGCCATCACCGCCCGCCTGCCCGCCATCACTGCCCGCCTGCCTGCCCACCCCCCGCCCCTCGCCTAGGGTGCAAAAAAACCTAGCACCGGCCCTGCATATATAGCACACTCCTGCTCACTCTGTAAGAGCCAATGCAGACAAGCCCTTTGTTTATATATGTGGTAGTTCTCTTTCATCTTCTTTTTAAAAAAATCTTGCCCAGGCAGTGCTAGCTTTAGCTGCTTCTTGGACTTCACGACAAGTCGGGGATCGAACCTTAACAGGTACAGTTGTTGATAGTGGCGATGGTGTGACCCATGTAATTCCAGTGGTAAGTGCCATATCCATCATACTGCATAGTAAAAAAATTTTTATCTGTGCTTCTTGCAAGTGAAAAGAATATATTCATTATTACGTTCTTGGTTTGCGAAAGTGAAAGAAATATATCCATTTATTAAATGCATGTCCTTAACGTTTAATATCAAAAGGCATGAAACACAAATATAGACGTTGCACATGTTTCCAAGTTCATAAAGCAAACAAAATCGGAAATAAGGACATAACAAAAATCACATTGCAGAATTATACCGTATTCATGTGCTCAATCAGATTTTGAACATTTATTCCTGAAATCTTATATTTTTAATTGTATACTATAGTACTTGAATTGAAGACTGAAGATTGACTTGTTATACTTAACAAGCTTATTTCTCACTTTTCAACCCTTAGAAAGTCCTCAGAAGTAGATTCTATTTATCACTAAAAAACAAGGAAAATCCATTAAATTAAGGATATTAAAATAAGTCAAAAGCTCAAACTAAACAAAAAAAAAAAACACCCACACAGAGTCATTTCCCCTTAGCTTAGACTGAATGTCTGTAGAAATAAAGCAGAAAGTAACTGTATTGATCCCTTGGAATAAAAATCTAAAATACTGTACACCTGCGGGCAACACCTTTCTTAGGATCAAGTATAACTTTTTAAAATATGTAACCTTTTGACTTCCCCCAAACGCTTTATCGGGTTAGATGGTTAAAGACTGGGGGTGGGGGAGGTAGGAAAATCCCCAACATTTTTTGGCCAAGCACTTTAAGGCATGGAGATGAGCTTTTAAACTCGGCTCCCAGGTAGACAATTGCGTTACGTTAGAAAGCTGTGCAGACCTTTGGTAGCATCCATTGGGATGAAGGCAGTGGAGATTTTCCTCTTCTGCACACACAGAAATAGCAGACATTTGTGTTTCTGGGCCCAGATTTAGATGGTCCACAGATTTCTTGAGCAGCAGGAGCTAAAAAAGAAACAGCAGTCTTATTAAGGCATTTGAGCTTCATAAAAGGGGACCAACGGAGGCTCCCTGATAGGAGAATTCCATTGCTTGGATGCCAGGATAGAAAAGGACAGCCTCTGTTCCTCTGCCAACATCTCCCGAGAAGGTGCTGAAACATGAATGACCGAAGCCGTGAAAAAACATTGCATGCCTTTGCTGGTCAGATCCATTCAGGAGGAAGCATTCCTCAAAGGTTTTCGTCCCAAATCATTTAGGTCTTTCTGCGTCGTGGTCAGGGCTGTGAATGATGTCTAAAAAGGACGTGAAAGCAAGTGTAGATAATCACAGGAACAATCCTCTACCAACTGGCCTCAGAGGGCTGCGGCATTTCACTCAGCTATACTGTACTTCCCAATGGCTTTTCCAAAGGCGACCTTGCACTGAGAGAGCGCCTTGCAGTAATGTGTGGTGCAGCTTGGCAAGAGGAGCAGTTTCTGAAAGAAAAGATGTGTTTGTGTGGGACATCCCATGGGGCTCACACAAGCCCCCACCACCACGTATATGAAAAGTTGCCTATTTGGATCCCATCTCCAGCTGATTAAAATAGCTGTTTTCCCCATGAGGCATGTGTTGAGTTGTGTTTCTCTTGCTGGTTTAAACCTCTTGAGAACCTGAAGAAGCTACGATGCCACTTGCACAAGGGAATTCGGAGCGATTCGCACAACATTTCGGGTTTCCCCTGGGCCTTGCTCTTTGGCATCCAGATTGTACCACTCATTTGGCAAACGGGTTGCCCGAGTCACTTTGTCACAAGTGCAGGGAGATTGGTGTTGCCCACCTGTCGATTGTCCCCTCATTTGGGATCATGGGTGGGACCTCAGGGGCCAGCAAGCGATGAACAAAAGGCAGTCCAGAACAGCAAGGGAAAGTTCTGGTGCACTGTCAGAGTTTGCACCAAATTAAATAAAACTTGCACTCAGGCATGTATAGAATTGCATTCTCAATGGATGTCACTATGTTTCACATGCTGTATTGAGTTTTTACTGGTCACTAATTTTAAAGTTGTTCCCTGTTTTTAAATACAGTGGACCATCGTATAACAAAGGAGTTTGTACAACATAAAATCTGTACAACATAAAAAATTCTGGAGATAGGGGAAATTTGCTTAACAGAATTGCATATGGGGCGAATCCGTACAACATAAAAATGGTCACAATTAGGAATTACTCCATTTTCAATGCATTCCGATGGGAAATTGGTATAAAGGAAAATTTGCTTAACAGCATTTCATTTGGAACAAATTAATTCCTTTATACAAGGTAACATCAGTTTTCTAGTCCTTTTTGTTGTTGTTCCCGTGATTTCATGATTCTTTGTTGATGTTGTTGTTTGAGTCAAGCAGAGTAGTTCATGATTACTTATTAATTATTCAATATGTAATCATTCCTAAATACTTCCAATGTGATTTCTTTGAATCCAGATGTTTAAACAGTAGCAAATGTTGTGTTCATTGCAGCTTACCTGTTATTAGTAAACCTTCTCACTAGGTAACATTTTTTCCCCTCCGTCTGTAGGCAGAAGGTTATGTAATCGGCAGCTGCATCAAACACATCCCCATTGCAGGTAGAGATATTACATATTTCATTCAGCAGCTCCTAAGGGAGAGGGAGGTGGGCATTCCACCAGAACAATCATTGGAGACAGCTAAAGCCATAAAGGTAAACACATCTATGAAACTAACCAGGTTATCCAGAAGTATCTAAGGGATTGAAGTTGAATATTTTAAATATGGCAGTAATGATATTTTCACTCCTATAACTTCCGGACCCTTTGATTTCATCCATAGACTAACTGTAGGGCACTTATATTATACTAGATGACTTCCCTTTACAGTACAGTACTTGTATTATAATGCTTCTCTCTACCTATAGATACTTGTTGTTGTGTCGTTACAGTCGTGACCTACTCTTTGTGACCCCATGTCCATGGAGTTTTCTTGTCGAGAATACTGGAGTGGCTTGCCAGTTCCTCCTCCAGGCGCCTACAGCACCTGGTATTCCCTGGTAGTCGCCCATCCAAGTACTAACCAGGGCCAACCCTGCTTAGCTTCCGAAATTAGCCGAGATCGGATGTGCTCTTAAACAGTTCTTAATGGCCACTGTTGGTCCAGCACCACAATATACTTCTTGCCTTTCCAACTGCACGTCCTAAATCAGTTCCCCTCTTGCCTCCAATGTAATGTATAAACTGCCTGACTGCCAGGGTTACACTCTGGGCCTCTATAGAAGTAGATGACATTCCGCAAAAGCTTAAGCTGTTTAAAACTGATTTGTTTTGAAGGTGCTGCAAGACTCTTTGTTGTTTTTGCTACAACAGACTGACACAGCTACCGCCTTAAAAGTCATACATTCCTGGTTTATTTCAGTATGGGCTATCCATCCCTCTCAAAAAACAGCTTACCTCTGATGGGTGCTTTCTGCCACTATGGCAACAGGTCTCCTGTTGGGACCGGGGCAAAAGCAGAGAAGGCATTGTCCTCCAGATGTTCTTAATGGCATCCCCTGTTATCCCTTACCAATGGCTGTGCTGCCCAGGATTGAAGGATATTGCGATCTAAACACTTAGAAGGCTGTAACTTTCCCAGGCCTATACTAGGGGGAAGGAGTGGGCATCTTCTGTTATCCTAATTAGAACCTCTCTTTGGGGGGGGGATCAGTAGGTGATGTGCTTAACCATAGAAAGGTGTAGCAAAAGGGGAAAATAGACCGCCCAAAGTTCTCTCTGGGAAAATCAGTGTGGTATACAAATATAAAAATAGATAAAATAAATAGATTCTGGTGGTAAATACAGAATGTAATAAACTGAATTCAAAAGCTGAGCTACTTTGATTGTGGAAGCTGTCCTGGCTATCTGTGCAGGTGCAACTAGTTTGATGGGGGAACTGCGTACTACACGAACAAATAAAAACAGATAGAATTGAATTGAATAAACTTAAGTTCAGAGTTCTTCAACCCAGTGCTGCGGGATTAAGATGGGACAGACTATCCTTTAAATGTATTCTTTCAGTTCTGCCCAGTGATTATAATTCATGTTTTCCTTTGCAGGAAAAGTATTGTTACATCTGCCCTGACATAGTAAAAGAATTTACCAAATATGACATAGATCCACACAAGTGGATAAAACAATTCACGGGCATCAATGCAATCAGCAGAAATGAATTTATTATAGATGTTGGTTATGAAAGATTCCTTGGACCTGAAATCTTTTTTCATCCAGAGGTAAGAGATAATGGCTGCAGTAGTAGTAGTAGTAGTAGTAGTAGTAGTAGTAGTAGTAGTGATCATCAGCATCATAATAATATAGAATTTCTGATAATTGAG
This sequence comes from Phrynocephalus forsythii, assembly GCA_029282475.1. NCBI lineage: Eukaryota > Metazoa > Chordata > Lepidosauria > Squamata > Agamidae > Phrynocephalus > Phrynocephalus forsythii. Next base: position 8,885,453 of record JAPFRF010000009.1, read on the forward strand.
TGCCACCTAGTGGCTAAATCATAGCAAGATTTATTGGAAAATGCAGTTCAATCTGTCACTTCAACTATGATCTGTCACTTCAGTTGTCAATAATTTTGACATTGTACACTGCCCAGAGTGGCCAGATGGCTTTGCGGCATAGGAATCAATCAATCAATCAAACAAACAAACAAACAAACAAACAAACAAACAAATTTTGTGAAGCTTACACTGAAGATCATTCTTAAATGGGGTTATTTAATACTCTGTGGTTACCTGCAGGGTGAGACCTTTGGTGGAGAAGCAGTGATAATCCATATTATGCAGGTAAATTTATGCTTTGGACTAAGGCCTGTGATCCTCCTTATCTTTTAGATGCAGTTAACCCTTGCCCTAGCCATTAGACCAAATGGCTAGAGATTATGCAAATTGTGGACTGTCAGCCTCTGGAGGGCCACTCCTTGCCCAGTTCTTTGATGTTAGCAACGACTTTTGCTTAAGTTCTTTCTTTTGATGATGCAGGTGCCAGTTTGTGAAAGTTCATGCTGTGCAACCTTTTCAGTCTGCCAGAGGCCTCCCAAATGTTATGAACTATGTTTAGCTGATGTAGACTAACAGATCCTCCTAGATCCTGTCTCTGCAAGCCAACCTTGCAAACAGGGCCATAGACATCATTAGCTTGCAAAACAAAACAGAAATGCATGTTTCCCTGATGGAGGGACCATGAGAGGGCTGGCTGCCCAGTCAACTGGATTTCTGTGCTAGGTGAAATGATGTCTGCTTGGATTTTGTCCCATCACACCGGTTTCCATTCCATCCACATACTGCTCTTTCCTCCCTCCACTACCAGTCAATGCCTGGAATTAGAGGCTGTCCTATTTTTTTTTATGGATGCCATCTCTCCATGCTTCCAATTAACCAACAAGCATTGTTTCCCCTAGTTTGCCAATCCGGACTTTCTGCAGTCCATTTCAGATGTTGTTGATGAAGTAATTCAGAACTGCCCTATTGACGTTCGCCGTCCCTTATATAAGGTATGATTATATAGTTCCGGTGTCATGCATTACTAAAATATAGTGCCTTTCTTATTATAATGAATTCTATAAATTATGTCACAAACATGGAAATGGACTTGTGCGATTATTTGTGAGCCAAAAAAGCCCATCTCTCTATGGTATTTATGTGCAAGAGCCTTGGGGCATAGTGGTTGAACTGCAGTATTGCAGTGAAGACTCTGTTCATGAACTGAGTTTGATCTCATGCTCAGGTAGCGGCTCAACATTGACTCAATCTTCCATCCTTCCAATGTCAGTAAATGGTGTGCCCAGTCCATGGGGATATGGCAATGTATAGCCTGCAGAATTAAATTGTAAGCCACCCAAAGAGTTCAGTATGGGGCGGTAAACAGTATTTGCAGTACCCTTTGCTTTGCATCTGAACAAATGGAGCAAGGGGAGAAAAGATGGGTGTGTGTGGCCTAGATGGAAGATAACAGAAAGGGGAAAAAACCCCAATTTTAAAGCCTCATGCGGTATCTGTTTGAAAAGTCTGATCGTTACCGTGTAACAAAAGAGTGCTACTTCGTCTCTGCTGTCCTCTCCTTTTTGTGTATTTTAAATGTTTCTAAAGGATGTGAGTCTTTTCAATGTGAAATGAAGTATTTGGGAGTCCCACTGTACTCTCCATCGCGGGAAGTCTCCCCGAGTGTGTTTTTGTTAATTTCAGCTTTTCCTTTATTTTCTCTTTCTTCAATCTTTTCCAGCTGGGCTGAAATTACTTAGGTCTTCCCTGGAGTGCTTTATATTTCTGGCCCCCTTTTATGCTGCTTTCTGAACAAATGGAGCAAATGTCCTCTTATAGTCAGCTGGAAAACTGCTCCCCCAGCCCACCCCCAGCAAAGCTGTCCCTGGGGAAAAGTTCTCCCTCTGGGAGTGGCCCTATTCTTTTCAAACTCAAGGGGCTCTGATAGCCCTCATTTTGGTTACTGTCATACTTTTTCCCCCTTCCCCCAACATTATAGCACCATTTTAAAAAGCAACTTCTTTTGAAATTGCTGTTTTCTGGCTGTGCAGCTACACGGCAGGAGAGATAAACTTACGGGAGGATCATGTGCAGAAGAGATGAAAAGAAAGAGGAAGAATGTTAAAGATTTGGACAGAAATCGTCGCATGCATTTACGTTGTTTGCTGTTAGACTAGAAAGAAAACTGGGTGATGTAGGAGGCAGGTGGCTGAAGTGATTAAATAAATATAGAATATAGATGTCCCTTTCTATCCCAGGGACAATTGTTACATGCATTTGGGCTTTCCTAAGTGTTACTGTATTGGGCCAAGAGCTCAGTGATTTAGGGAATCTGGCTGTGGGGACTGAGGTTGGTAGTTTGATTTCCTACTGGGAGTAAAGGCAGCCAGGGTGGTCTGGGGCAAGCTGCTCAGTCCCAGGGTGCCCCCCCCAAAGAAGGATAGAATAGAATAGAATAGAATAGAATAGAATAGAATAGAATAGAATAGAATACTTTTATTGGCCAAGTGTGTGGTTAGATTTGTTTTGGTAAAAACATCCAGAATTTGTTTATATATATATAAAATATATCTATATATATAAAAGGAATATATATATATATATATATATATATATATATATATATATATATATATATATATATATATATATATATATATATATATATATATATATATGGGAATGGGAAACCACTTCTGAGAATTCTCTCCCTGGAAAAACTGAAAAGGTTTGACTCACATCAGAACTGATTTGATGGCACATGATGAATATTAGATACAGGGCGTGGGATTAAGCTTTTGGGTTGACATAACTGGAGCCATTTTGCCATTTCAGAAGTAACAGCTCCTTGTGGCAAAGGCCTGAGTTCTGTGCAACAGCAGACAAGATTGTGCCAGGCCGATAGCCCCCCCCCATTATTCCTTAGTTAAGTTTGCCAAAAAGTGATCTCATTGTCTTCTACCATTACTAGTTAAGTTTGCCAATTAGAGAACTGTCTCTTATCACTAAGATGAAGCTTACCAATTAGAGCAATGCACATAGGTACCAATACATGTAGAAATGCATAATAATTTAGACCTCCTATGCAATGCCTTCTTTAACTATATTTGGGGAATTTCTTGCTGCACCACAAAGAAATGATGTAATCAGCTACGCTAATCACCTTGGGTAGAAGGTTAATAAAAGGAGGCCTCCCGAGAGAAGGGGAGAGCTCCTCCGCTAGTTCGGATTTATGTGTGTATATTTCTTCAAAGCGCTTTTCTGTTACTCCAGCACCCAGCTGCCCCGGGTTATTGCAATATATTAGCCCCAGATTATTGCTACAACAGGGATGAACCGCCATTTTGGCCCTAGCAACCGTCAAACCACAAATCCATCCTCCATCCCAACAAACCACAAAAACAATTCTTTGGTTTTTTTTTTTTTTTAAATACATTGGACCCTCCTAGAACAAATGGTTTGTATAACATAAAATCTGTACAACATAAAACATTCCAGAGATAGGAGAAATTTGCTTAACAATCGCCTATGGGGCGAATCTGTACAACATAAAAATGGTGTGTTTTCAATGCATTCCTGTGGGAAATTTGTATAAAGGAAAATTTGCTAGCATTTCATTTGGAACGAATTAATTCCTTTACACAAGGTACCACTGTACACACTTTTGGTAGATAGCTCAAAAGAGAGCATGGTGTAAGATAAAAATTCTGTTATAAGATGAATTGCTCAAGATTCCAAGAACATAATAGAAACAGAGAATTGTACAGCAAGAAGGAACCCGAAAGGTAGGTGAATCCAAACCACTCCCAAAGCAGGAAATCTACAGCTAAAACATGCACGACCATTCACCTTCCAGTCTCTGATTCAAAAATTCCTGTGAAGAGGAAGTGAATCTTTGTTGTGAAGTTTCAGAGAGGGTAGCCGTGTTAGTCCTTTTAAGAATTGTAGGCAAAAATCAAAGAGAGACCAAACAAAACAAAACAAAACAAAAGACACAAAACATGTGGCACCTTAAAGACTAAACTTTCATATTTTAATGTAACATTTTGTGGACACGTCCACTTCTTCAGACATATAGCAGACATATATCTCATTCTGCTGCTGTATGTCTGAAGAAGTGGACGTGCCCACGAAACGTTACATTAAAATATGAAAGTTAGTCTTTAAGGTGCCACATGTTTTGTGTCTTTCGTTTTGTTTTGTTTTTCTTTTATTTTTGCCTCCATTTGTTGTGAAGGAGATTCATTACAAATCTTCCATGAAAACTAAAATGGTGTTATCTGGCCTCCCATAAATTTATGGGAGATAAAATTCTATGAAGAAGGCAAAATGTGATGTCAAAGCACCCCTAATTTGTGATGTTTTGAATGAATGCATTTTGATACATAATTGTGCAAAGTTTACTTCTACCTTTTAGCTGTATAATGAATATACAAATAGCTTCTTAATGGCCAGTGTCCCGATGAAAGCAGGTGAAGCGTTCCACAATCATGTCCTGTAATCTCTGGTTTACCATTGCGCTAATTGGAAATGGCTCCCTGTGTTTTCAGTTCAGACTTCTGTTTGTCGAAGTAGGTGCCAACATTCTACTCGCACAATCACCAGAAAAACCCTACTGCTTGTGAAACAGACTGTGGATTGAGGCAATAGGATCCAAGTCACGGTTCAGGCTTCTCTCATCCTACAATATGGGCCTTTTCACACGACCCCTAAGATCCGCTGGTCCCTTAAATTCGGACCAGAGATCTTGGGGGTTCGTTTCTGTTCCTGCGTCCCCACCCCTCAGCACTTCCTGCTCCTGTCGGCGTGAGGGGAGGGAGGGAAAAAAAGGACAAAAGAAGCCTTTACTAACCTGCCGGTGCCACGAGCCCCGTTACTTCCTGGTTCCTTCTCAAGGGGCTCTTAAAGGGGCGGGAGGCAAAAACAACAACGGACAAGTGAGGAGAGCCCGTCACTCTTATCCGCATCAAGGAATTTTCATCTGCTGAGAGCAAGTGCATGAAAGGTGCGCTGGGTCGCGCTTATGGGGGCGTGGTCGCACTTAATTTTCTCTAAACTCCGGAGCTGGTGGGGAAACATTTCTAAGCTCCGGAGCTGGGAGCCATTTGCAGCGCAGCTTAGGGGTCGTGTATAAACGATGTTGGTTAAGGCTGCAGTCCTGAACAGGCTTCCTGGAATAAAAGTCCCTGGGATTTCCAGTCCACTAACTTTGTTTAGGTCCAATGTAAAGGGCTTAATGATCATAAGGCTTTTTTTAAAGAGAGAAAAATAATACATACTGTGATAAAAGAAGGACTGCAAACTATCCACACATTCTTAAAGAGGTAGCTTTAAAAACCCAGGATTATAGATAGGTGGCACTGTCTGATTACCATGCTATGTATATATATTTGTTTAAATATATATAACTGGCTGGAGCATGTCATGATTTAATTATGATATTCTTCCGACTTTACCTGTTTCAAAAGTTTCCCTCATGCCTCTTGTTTCTAGTTGTACCAAGAATATCTTCTACAGTTCAATTAAAATCTCCCTTGTATCTTATTTGACGCTATAGTTTGGCCAGAGACCTAAGTAGCAAGACTCATTTTGCTCTGTTTAAATCATTCCCTCTCACAGGGATGCTGGTGTGGGCTGATTTTCCCTTACAAGAGCTAGTATTCCTTAAATTCAAAGAGTATTAATGTTTTATTGTGTGTATGGCTTCATAATAAGCATACTATAAATCAGGCTGTTAAAAGTGGTTACTTGTTTCCTTTATTTGTGTCAGAAGCACCAACAAATTATAGTGACAGATAAAAATGCACTGCTAAGCAGAAAATAAGTAAGTTATAACATCATCACATATAAAAAGGTATATAAAATTAAAAGCAAACAACAACAACAAAACCAAACTGGATGACATTTGCCCAAGACTGGGGCCACATCAACATCATTCCTTCCTGCCAACATAAGATCTTCCTCCGTGCATGTTTTTAAAGGGCATTCCATGCATTGTCATGTGTGGGATGGTTTGTTCATCTTCACATTATCACAAGGGGCTTATTTTGGTCAGAAATGACCACATGGTTACTAGACATTGCAGATGTTCAGCATAAGCAAGGAGGGACACACCTTACAATACCAGTACGTGGTATTGTAGCATACACTTCATATTATAAGCATCCTGTAAATTAGGCTCTTAAACATGTTTACTAGGTGTTCATAGGTTTTTGGCACACCTTTCATTTAGTGTCTTCCACAGTTGCTGATTCTACATTATGCAGAGTGCAAATGGCCCAGCATAGGAGGAAGGATGGGGAAGTGCACTGAATTAGAGCTCAAAGAGAACCCCCAGAGCACAGAGAGAACTCCTAGTTCCCTGAGCTCCTTGTCCTCTGAAGATGCTGGCCACAGAGACTGGCCAAATGTCAGGAAGAAAAACTTCCAGAACACGGCCAAACAGCCTAAAACACTCACCACAGCTATCAGATCCCGGCCGTGAAAGCCTTCGGGAATATATTACACTGAATTAAATTAAGCCAGGAGCCAGGCTTACCATTGGATCATAATGCAGGAATTCAGGAAATTTTGTGGAGAAAGTGTTTTATGACTTCAGAAACGTTTTGCACTATTTAGAAAACACAAATATATCTAGTTTTGATTTAGGAGAGGCAAATCTGAGCATCCTCCAAGATGTTAAAGGGTGTCGCCATGGGGAACGCAGGTGCCTCTCCTGGGCTTCGTCTTCCACCCTCCAGTAATTATTTTAAGGATTATGAATTTAAAAGTAAACATAGGACATGAAGTGTAGAAAAATGAAGCAAGAGCAAAAGCAAAGTGTTCTGCTTATATACCACCCCATACCACTTCAAGTAGTCTCTGGGAGGTTTACAGTATGGAGGCTACACATCCCCCCCAGCAAGTTGGGTACTCATTTTACCAACCTCGGAAGGATGGAAGGTTGAGTCAACCATGAGCCCACTACCTGGGATCAAACCCCAGGTCCTGAACTCAGTTTAACCTGCAGTACAGGCATTTAACCACTGTGCCACAGGGCTCATGAAGCATCTCTGAATTATCTGCTGATCTATCCATTTACACTCTATGGCCACTAATATGATCATTTGTTTGTGTGTGTTGTATGTTGTAGTGAGTGAAGTGTTGGCTTAGGCTCAAGAGACCTGGGTTCAAACCCCCATATTGGGCCTTGAAATTTGTGAGGTGTCAGCCTGACCTACTTCACAGGGTTTTCCTGAGGATGTAAAATGCCACAAATATTAAATGCAGGCAGATGCAAAATGCCTTAACCACATTTGTATCCTTCCTGCCCTCCTCCTCCTTCTCCTCCTCCTCCTTCTGTGTCCTGTAGAATGTAGTTCTTTCAGGAGGCTCCACTATGTTCAGAGATTTTGGACGTCGACTACAGAGGGACATAAAAAGAGTGGTTGATGCAAGGCTGAAAATCAGCGAACAGCTCAGTGGGGGCCGGATAAAGGTAAACAGGCTTTACTGCCCTCTTCAATGCCTGAAGGAGCAATGCAAGTGGACAGGTAGCTCTTAAGAAGAGCTGTAAATCAGCAGATGTTTTTACTAGTGTACTGACAGCCGAACTCTGCTCCTGAAAGGCTGTGGTAGGCCTCAAATGGTTTTCAAGAACAGCAGAGTTGTAGAGTGTGAAGCATCCTCAAAAGATAAGGGATCTAACACCCACCCATGCAGGAACCCACTGCAAAAGCATCCTCGACAGATGGCAACCCAACGCCTGTTTAAATAATCTCCCACAACGAAAACTCCATTTCCTTTCAGCTCTCACCATTAGGAGGTTCTTCCATTTATACATCTCTGGTACGTGCGGTGAAAGAGTGTTTTAGGATGGTGAGCAGGTGACCACTGAGTATTAATAAATTTTGTTCCCTCTATCCAAAGAATGTCACTGGTCAAGAGTGGCTTTAGGATTGCTTCAAAGCATATACTGTTCTTCTTTAAAATGAAAAACAAACCAACAACAACAAAAACAACACCAGACTTGTTGGTTGCAATCTGCATGTGCAGCTGTTACGACATTAGCTGCTTCAGTAAATTGCCATTAATGAAAGGCTTATTTTGAGGATTTGGGGATATATGCAGCGTCACGGCATTGTCTGGTAGTTGCATGCATCCTGAAATCACTTTTGATCAGCCGTGATTTGCGGCTGATGACAATATCATCTCAGTTGTATATGGAGAGCTTTGCAATATTATTTTAGCCAGTTAGTTATATGTTATTGCCCTGTTCCCCAAAAGCAGTCTGTGTCATTCTATGCTGGTAGCCCAGGGTGTTTTTGTTAACCACTATTCCAGAAGAACACAGAGAAGTGATATCCTTCTCTGTGTTACCCCATGAAAAACACTTGCAAAAACGAGGCAGATAAAACAGACCAGTGCTTCCCTTGCCACTTTTTAGTGATTTAAAAAATGGGATAAATCTTGAGAAATCCCAGTCAAAATGGTTCTGAAATTGTTTGGTTAAAAGGTATCATTTGAAATTAACTAGGACTATTACTCATTACACTAAGAAAACAAACTTGTAACCTCTTGTTGTGTTCCTTTTGAAGTGTCATTTAATTACAGCTGTAGCACTTGAAGATTGGCTCTCCTAAGAGGCAGGGCCAGCCACTGTAACTAAATGGTGCCTCCTTTTTAGCATCTTGAGCTATGGTGTGAATTTTCCACACTCCACAATTGCACTCCTTACTTGCACTATAGTGATGTGCCTTGCAGTAGAACCAGACCTGTCAAGTGTCATGCTTTGGGATGGACATTAACAGATCAATCACTTCCACTCTCTTCCTGAAAAGTATTTCCCCCTGAAATGTCTCACATTTCCGGTGGCGGGCGGCTGAGCCCTGGATGCTGCTGGGCGGCCGTGCAGCTGGCCTCCAGGTGCCCGCCAGAGAGCACTTCTCCCTGTGCAAACCCTAACCCACACCCCACCAGCTGTCCGGATTGGTATATATATATCCTCTAGAACAGCGTTTTTCAACCTTTTTTTGGGCAAAGGCACACTTGTTTCATGAAAAAAATCACGAGGCACACCACCATTAGAAAATGTTAAAAAATTTAACTCTGTGCCTATATTGACTATATATAAAGCTTTTCCAACGGCACACCAGGCAACATCTCGCGGCACACTAGTGTGCCGCGGAACAGTGGTTAAAAAACACTGCTCTAGAAAGCCGAGACATCTAGGTCACAGTGAGCATTTTGAAGCCACTGCAATGGATTCTGAGAACCCTGTATGCAAATGAGGCTCCGCCCCCTAGCCAAAGGGCCCCGGCTGCCAGCAGCCTGCCTTCCTGGAGCTCCCAGCAGCTGCACTCTCTCCTCCCATCCCAGGCGGCCATGGGGAACATATTGGCAGTACAGGCTCGGAATTCTGAGAGCTGTGGTCCAAAGCATCTGGAGTGCTGAAGGATTGCCACCACCGATCTAGGTGGACAAAAGTAAATGGGTGAAGAGTTTCTAGAAAAAACACATATGTTAGCATTTGCATTTTGGCACAGGTGAGTATTCTGGCTCCCACTCTAATCACAAGTCAATGCTGGCCCGGACCACCAAAGCTTCAGTGGCACTTTTGCTCCGGGTGTCCACCCCCAGGGAGGCCCATAAGGTTGCTACTTGCAATCAGGCCTCCTCGGTAGCTGGCCGGGCTATTTGGAACAAATTGCCTAGCGAGATTCGCCAAGCTCCATCCTTAGATACCTTCAAACAAAAAGCGGTAAAAACTAGGCTCTTCATAGAAGCATTTGGCAATCGCTAATGTCTGTTTTGTGTCTCCCCGTGTTTTGATTTTGTCAGTTATTATTTGGTTTCTGCCTCTTGCCGGTTTAATTGTCTGTGTTTATTTGGTTGCCTTTATTGTATTATTGGTTTGACTTGTATTTTTATTTTTATTCATGTGTCATCCCTGTGTTGGTTTTATTGTACGTGCATAGTTTCTATGTAAACTGCCCAGAGTTCCCATTGGGAAAATCGGTTGCGGTATATAAATATAAATATAAATAAGTAAATGAATGAATAAACTGCTTGCAAAGAAAATAGATGGTTGCAGTTGCTATTGTGAGGTCAGAGTAGTCAAGGGGGTGCTATGTGGTGATAGTATACTGAACTGGGGTTTTGTTTCTCTTGCAGCCAAGACCTATCGAAGTTCAAGTGGTCAGTCATCCTATGCAGCGCTATGCAGTGTGGTTTGGAGGATCCATGCTTGCCTCAACAGTATGTCTCTTTTGGAACTGTCGTAGAAGAACTGTGTAGGAGGATGCATTTGGGTGGAATCCTGCGTGGCCATCCCATGCATTTCCATCTCCACAAACAGGATCCTGTTTTCTCAAGTCCCTCAGAAGATGAGCAGACCAGCTTCAGCACAGCTGTTTTCTCCTTTCCAAGCATGCTTCGTCCACCTGCAAATAAGTCAACACCAGATATGGTCCTTCTTGACATTTTTTTTTCACAGCATGGCTTTTATAATTTGTGGCTAAAATCCTATTGCCATAACTTATGCTGCAGAAGTCTAATGATGTCATCCCTGATGGCATTTTTTTAAAAAATTGCAAAGATTCCATGAAACTGTGGGGTGGGAGAGGGGGAAATCTTTAATTACTGCAAATCGCTACCACTGGTAAAGGTGTCCCAGCTTTTAATTTGGTAATTAGAAGCTTCTCCCTGCCATCCCACATCTTTCATGAGTTCCCGGCGATAAAAGGGATTGCATCGGAGATTCATGAGCTTTGAGAGTGAAGCTGGAAAGGTTTAATTCCAGGAAAATTGTTACTGTTGATGACATCATCAGCCATATGTAGCCCAAATTATGGCAACAGGATTCCAGCCAGTATCTTGCATTTTAATCACTCTGGAACAAATTAGTAAAGCACCTTAATCTTCTGCACAACACTGGGTAATGCTGACCTCCAATGAGTGGATAAATAAATAAATGAATAAATGAATAAATAAGATGTAACAAATAGTGACCAAAATCCTGATACTTCATGTCATAAATGGCATTAGATTAGGCCTGGTGGAGTAAGTCAACTCCTCTGAAAGTTTCATTGACTCAGGGAAGCCTACTTTGTCATTTATCATGCTAAAATTCATTACTGTAAGAGTAGGTCCATTTGAATCAATGGGTCTCATGAAGAGGAAGGAGCCGACCTGACAAATACCCATTAATCCAGTGGGCCTACTCTAGTGCAGTTTTCGGTGCCAAGCAACAGGATTTGTGCCATTATGCTACTGTTTCCTAAATAGAAGTTATAAGAAATCCATGTCCATCTTACTCCTGTATAGCCTGAACTTTTCCACTTTCTTTGTTGGGTATATTTGTGGAGATGGAAATGAATATAAATATTCAGGTTTTATTAAAATGAATATTCAGGTTTTCACTTGACGTGGTTTTGTTAATCATTTTGATCAGAATATGTCTTCATATGCAATACCTTGGCTTTTCTTTCTTTCTTTCCCCAGCCAGAGTTTTTCGATGTGTGCAACACCAAGAGAGATTATGAAGAATATGGCCCTAGTATTTGCCGTCACAATCCGGTCTTTGGGATTATGTCCTAATGCTCATCCTACCATGGTCTCTTCCATTGTGGAGACCCTTTTGATTGGAAGGAGAAGATGGCTCTCGGTGTGAAATGCAGCGCGACACGAAAGCCTCCTGCTTCTTCGAGGCAGAGAACCTCAGTGCCTCCGTCTCCCCTGGAGTTGGGTGTTGCAATGCGGCAGATGACCCAGAACCACCATCATCGGAAGAGATGCTCCTTGTATCTTGATTGGATCCTTTCCTCCCCACCAGATTTATAAGCCAAACAACTCTTATGGGGAGACACGGGTAGTGAAAACAGCAGGCATCAGCAGAGGCCGAGCAGTTCAACCAAAATATTATTTCTGTGGAACTCTTTTTGAATCAGGGAAAAAACCCTGTTTTTTCTGTGTTGGTTTCAACCTTGCATTCTGTCTGTAAGGAAAGCCTAACATGGATTTTCAATGCAGCTCATTGCCCCCATCCACCTCCCTCAACAGACTAGATTGTAAAACAGGAGCCTTAGTTTGTAGAAAATTTAAAATACTCTAAACTCGCAATATAAATCCTTTATTCTGAGAACTTTGTACTTCATTATACCAACTGAGGTTTTTTTTCTCAGTTGAATGTCAACCAAAACTGATGCTGTGAAGCTAGCAGAATGATTTCAGGTTTTTGATAGTACAGCAGACATAAAAAGGCTGCCTTTTTAAAAAAGCAAGTGCTTGAAAAGATTGGTACTACTTTGGTTTCACGGATGTCTTTAGCAATGCCTCTAAAATGACATTTAAGATTTAATATTGCTATTTATTTATTTTTCATTTTTTAAAAAAATGCTTGGGAATGAGTGAGTAGAACCATTGTTGGTTGCTGGTGAAATAAAAATTAATATGTTCTCACACAGCTTTGCTGACTGAATACACTGTGGAAGCCAAAAGGTAACATTTGATTAACTGGCAACCAGAGATGAATTAGACTAACAAACAAGCAAAGATGGAAGTTGCAGATTTAGTTGTGGGGTGTTGGTGGCACTGGCGTAATTCTGATGAACGTAGACACAAAGCCAAACTATACATGGAAGGAACCTGTCATTAAAAGGATGCCTTAAACCATTGATTATCATATCAGGAACTTTTCACACCTCCTGGAGTTTACAAATTAGTGTGCTTTGTTTTGTGATTGGTCGTGAAGAGGTCTGCACGGCTCTGCTTGCTAGTAAGATTGCTCAGTTGCAAAGATCTGCCCGAATCACGTCCCCAAAACACTAATCATAGCTGTCAAGTGTTCCCCACGACTGCCCAGGACTGGGAGCTCAAGGGAGGTGGGGTGCTGGCAGCCGGGCCCTTTGGCTAGGGGGTGAAGCCTCATTTGCATACAGGGTTCCCAGAAGCCCTTGCAGTGGCTTCAAAATGCTCACTGGCCTAGGTGTCTTGGCTTTCAAGGGGAGATAGATAGATAGATATAGATATAGATATAGATATAGATATAAAATTTATACCCCACCCATCTTCCCTAAGGGAACTCTGGGCGGCTTACAAAGCTGATAAATTCAGCACAAATCATACAATCACGATGAAAACTGGACAGCAACAATTAAAAGCAATAAAATACAATCATATAAATTATATAAATATATATATATAAAGTGCTGTCTGGCGGGCCACCTGGTGGCCGCCCACCCGGCTATCAGTCAGCATCTGGAGTTCAGAAGGCCACTGCCAGAAATGCGGGACATTTCAGGGGAAAATAATTTTTCGGGAAGAGAGCGGGAAAGAGTGATTGATCCGTGAATGTTCTGCCAAAAACGTGACACTTGACAGGTCTGACACTGATGGATTTGAAAGAAGTCATCCTCAATGTGCAGTTTTGCCCACAAGATTACGGTGAGATTTTGACAGGGTGAATGTCTATAGTTTTATATGAGCCTCCTCTCCCTTGCTGCATAATTTCATTGCTGTGTATTTTTGCATGAATTCAAGGGACCTGAGAAATGGACCACTTTAGAAGCACAATATGTATAGCAGGACTGCTGAGGGAGATGGGCTCCAAGCTCCTCCAGTGGATGCCAAAAAAGAAGTACAGTATAAAACACTATACCTTGCGTGGTCTCTGGCTCCTTTGAAAGGCAAGATTTATACCAGGGGTCCTCAAACTTTTCAAACAGCGGGCCGGTCCACCATGCCCCAGACACCACTGGATGACCACAGTGGGTGGGGAGCGGGGAAGCCCTCCCACTTTGAATGCCCCAAGCCACATGATGATCATCTGGGTGGTAGTTGGGGGAGTAGGAGAAGTGACATAGCCCACTGCTTTGAACTGCCTTTGAAGCAGCTGCAAGATTTAGGTGAGGGGGTTGCAATTGTTCCCGGGGCCGGATTCAGGACCTGAGTTCATCCGGCCCCAGGGCCTTAGGTTGAGGACCCCTGATTTATACCTATTTCTGAGTTCTTTTAATTAGTATTTTCAGGAAGTGGTTGAATGAATTAGTGGATGCTGATTTCACATATAGGAGGTCCTACTGTATATATACATACATCATCAGCTGATCTGATGTCTGGCAGGTGTAATCCCTTCTTGTGTTGCAAGTGTATCTTCGAATTTCATCCATTTCTGAAAAACACACACAAAACAGACAAACACTCTCTGTTGCCTACAACCATTTGTGAATTTCCAGGATAACCACATGGAGAAATGAAGGTACAGCTTTATGGATCAAGATTTAAATTGGGTAAAACTGAACAACCCCTCTATGGTTCCAACTTGAACAGGATTGTTGTCCAAATAATGGAATTTTTTTTACGTTCAATGGATTTATAAATACAGTGTCTTCTTTACCCAACAGGAGAACTATGCGGAAGATGGAAAATGTCATTCCTGAATTACAGCACGCAGATTACTGAGTTAGAAGCAATTGCGACAGATGTTTGACATTTTTCTCCGTGTACTCTGTATCTCTCCAGGGAAATTTTTCACTGAATTCAAAGTTTACGCACTAATATTAAGATATGTCAGATATTAGCCAACACCCCCCATCATAAATGGTTCACATCTTTTACCACCTTATTATATTAAAAAAATTATCAAGAATGTAATCTGTATACAAGTTGCATTGTTTTCAGGACTGCACATACTCATTTTGGCCTTAGAGCTTCCATAGCTGCCCTCCCCATTATTTCTTACCAAAGGGGTACAGAAAAAGGCTCTCTTTCATGCTCTAGTGCCAAATATACTTCAAAACATTGATACTCAACTTGGGGTCCCTGGGTATTCTTAGACTGCAGCTCCCAGAGCCTTCACTACTAGCTGTAATTTGGGATTTGAAGTCCCAAACATAGCAAAATTGTCATCCCCCACTTTCCCCTAGAAGGCAGGAGATTTTAATTCAACATTCGCTCGCCCCCCCTCATAAATAGGTTCAAGGGAGATGCTGGGGGCAATGAAGGTTGACCTATGTCCTGTGGCCTCCATATGGTTTACACCTACCTCAACCCATTGAGGGAACAGAACAGGAAAGAAAGTGATTGAGACTTATTCTCATTTACTGTACTGTATATCCAGATGGATTGTAGATTCGGGCACAGTAATCAGGAGAGCCAACATTTCCTGTGATAACTTTTGTTAACTACCTTGCGTTCATTTTTAAAACAGTCTTGTTAAATTTAGCCGGTTGACTCTCCATCGCATGTGGCTGACCACTGGGCTATTTCACTGGTAAATGTTTTAATAACACTTCCATTTCCTTGCTATAAATCTGAAGAACATCGTGCCCATGTCCCACTGTGGGACTTTCAATTAAATACAATTAGCAAACCCTTGGTGTGACTTGAAGTGCGGCTCTTCCTGTAAATAATTCATTCTTTACGATCGTGCTGTTTTCTCTCATCTGGAAAAAGACTACCGTCATGCCAAATGAGCGAAGCAACCAGAGTGAAATGCTCAAAACCACCAGGGAAAGAGGGAAACAGGATTATATAATCTGCTTAATTGAAAAGCATTACATAACACCAGAGTTACTGAGAGAAGCAGCTTGGTTTGGGCCACTTGTATTTTTCTCTTGAACAGAACCGATTTAAATGTGATGGCTAGAATCTTGTTCAGGTATGTCATTGTAAGTGCAATGATATAAACGGGAGAAGTTGATTACTGCTAGTTAATGAGTTGCCAGTGGCATCCTTTGCCATGTGCCAACTCATTCAACTGGTGTGTCGTGAGGATTAAACATGGTGATTCACATTTCTGCAGCCTTGCATAACTAACCAGAACTGTGAAGAAGGACAACAGATGAGATTTGCAGGTAAATGGGTGGGAAATAGGATGTAATCCTGGAACTTGGATGCTGTCGTAATGGAGTCTAATAATGCTCTCTCAAGGCAGATTCAAGGTGTTTATTTTGAAAAGACGTCTTTTCCAGTCACATGGTAGCGTGCCCAAAAAGGCGCTTTACCTGTCCTCTCGTCCTTAGTGATAAAAAAGCGCCCAGTAATGTCCACAGCAAAGAAGACTCACCGTTTAAAGGCGCCTCTGTAAACCTTGGAGAAAAATACAGCCCCCACCAGTGGTTCCAAGAAGAAGCGCTCAGACGGGCGAAAGGGAGCGTGGTCACCTCTTTCTGAATCAAAAGGTGACTAGCCATAAAGACATCCAAAAAGGAAAACATGGGATGACGGCCTAAGAAAGATGGCCTATGGAAAGTCAAGTGCCTTGTAGGTATGCAGCTTGACAGGCATCAAACTAGAAAATAAATGTACTGTACATAAATTGTTAGCGATGCTAGAACTGAAACCTTACTAATGAGCTCACTAAGAGAGTTGCTACAATTGCACTAACACGGTACCTGGTTTGCAGGCAACAGCAGATATTATTGTGAAACTGAAGGTGATATGGAACTGCAGATGTTTTATTGGCCAGGCTAAATTTCAAATTGTGGGAAGAAGCAAGACAGGAAGCACAAATGTGAAAGCATAACAGGAATTAAAGAAGGACCAAAATGCCTGATTTTGGGTTAGAATCCTGTTGAGTCCTTTGGCTGCCACCTGCAAAAGGGAACTTTCACTAACCCCCCTAGAGAAGAGGAAAGCCTTGTTCTTTCTCTGATGTTCTTATGTTCTTATGTTCTTATGTTCTTTCAAATGGGGCAATTTCTGGTTTGCAAAATTGCTGTCTTGAAAGCTGGTGATCAAGTGAAGCCATTGTGCTCTGCATTTGCTAGTAGGAATCTAGCCAGAGTGGAAACAATAGATTTATGTCAACATGTCAGTTGGCTAAAATATATGTGACTTATAACCCTAAAGGTGTGTGTGTGTGTCTGTGGTGGTGGGGGGGTCTTTTAATTCTCAGGTCGTTGAAAATGGGCATGTGGATGTTATGAACAAGGAGAAAGACAAACCAAGACTTCAAAGGCACATGCTTTTTTTTAAATTAAGAGTTGAAATCTTAATGGTAGGCAATTTATTTCTAGTACTGTCCAAAAAAGAAGGACCAGCATGCACACACCTTTAGCAATAACACAGGATTAAACCAATTATTGCAATAGCAGAGGTGAGAGCTGAACATGGATGCAGAGTGGAGAAACCTGGGAATTTATTTATTTATTTATTGGATTTCTATACTGCATCATCTAGCAACAAAGGCCACTCTGGAACTTGTGGGATAGTTAGAAAGTTGTTTCACAATGAGACAAAAAACATGAAGGAGAAAAAAAACAAACCCTTTGGGACCTGTTCTAAGGAGATCAAATCCGTTACCCTGGGCAGCTTTGAAAGAAGAGTAGGTATCTAAAATTTAGCAGGTCACCATCACTGATTGGAAGGAATTCCTTATTAACAGTGTAGGAACCTTCACAAAATGTGAATATAAGGAGGCTAGACGCAGATTCCAGAAATCTAGAAGCTAAACATACTAAAGCACTGGGAAACCTCCCCCCCCCCCCCGTGTGTATGCTTGTGTAAAAGAGAGAGCTTAAATATCCTTAGAACATCATGCTTGATTCCCTAGATCTGCACTGTAAGGTAAGTTCTGATGTCCTTGTCTGATGAAGCACATCAGACAAAAGATGAGAGATGCATGAGGGATCTCAAAAACTAGGCCCAGTCAAACAGACCAGGATGGTACATAAAATTAACAGTGACAGGAAGTTCGTAAAAAGCACGCAGTGTAAAGAGTCAGCACAGCAGTAAATTGAGGTCAAGTCATAGCCCTACTGAGTCATCAGTCCAAACACGGAGTAGCCATTAGTGAAGTCAGTGGAGCGTCAAAGTCAAGTTGTTAGGATATCAATCTGCCGTGACTCCAACCAGCGGGGGGGGGGGTCGTTAAGCGAGAAGAAGGTGCAAATCAGACAAGGCAAGCAGAGGTTGAGGAAGCCTAGCTGGGTTGTTGATGTTCTGGACAATCCAAAATGATGACCCCACCCCAGCTGCATCCAAGCCTCTTGTAGCTGAGATACATGAGGGATATATTTATATATTTTGGATATATTTATATATTTCGGTTTACCTTTGGAGGTGGCACTTTTGTTGGTAAGAAAGCATTTCTTGCATGTGGTTAAATACAGTTTCCCCATATCCCTGTACCCATGAGAAAAGCATTCTGAAGCCAGGAGAGACCTGGAACAGCATGAGGGGCCCTGGATTACGGAGGGCTGATCAGAATGAAACCAGGTGTCTCACCTTAAGTCCTCCACTGGCACTGATGGAGGTTTTCTTGACAGAGTGAAAGCAGCTGCCGTGCAGCTGTTTGAAACCAGGATCACAGCTGGAAGAGGCAGTGGGGCTTTGCTTCTCTATCCGCTGTGGTCTTAATTATCCTCTCCCTCCACACCCCTGGCAGCTGTTAAGCTTCTGTTTTCAGAGCCCGGGAAAGTTACATTTGGGAACTATATCTCCCAGAGCATGGTTGTGGCTGAGATGTCTAAGGCAATGTGGATTTGTCCACAAAAGGAACTGTTCTAACAAGCAGACACTAATGTAAAAAGATAGATATGCTAGGGGATTTTTGGAGCGGCTGGAGTTTTTAGCCTCTGCCTTTAATATAATGTCTAGTTTGGACCTCACATGTTCTTTTTATTAAGGAAATCCCTATTCCCCTCTGGTCAGACCCCACCTGGAGTACTGTGTCCAGTTCTGTGCACCTCAATTTAAAAAAGGATGTTGACAACCTCGAGCAGGTGCAAAGGAGGGCGACCAGGATGGTTGAAGGTCTGGAAGAAATGTCTTACGAGGAACGGCTTAGGGAACTGGGAATGTTTAGCCTTTCAAAAAGAAGGCTGAGGTGGGATATGATAGCTATGTTTATTTGAAAGGATGTCCTATTGAAGAAGGAACAGGTTTGTTTTCCATGGCTTCAGAGACTAGGACTTGGGGAAATGGTTTCAAACTACAGGAAAAAAGATTCCATTTGAACATAGGAAGAACTTCATGACAGAGCTGTTTGGCAGTGGAATATGTTGCCACGAAGGGTGGTGGAGTCTCCTTCTTTGGAGGTTTTTAAGCAGAGGCTGGATGGCCATCTGTCGGAAATATTGTGATGGGGTTCCTGCATGGCAGGGGGTTGGACTAGATGGCCCTTAAAGTCTCTTCCAACTCTATGATTCTATGAGTCTATGAGTCTACTGTCTGTCTTGCTTGGTGTTTCCTAGTAGGTTAAATCCCCCACTTCCTCCACCTATCCTACGGTATCCTCTACAATACATCAAAATGCTAGAGGCAATTAAAGGATTAAAGACAGGCTGTAATTACAGCCCTGTGGAATAAAGTCCTTAAATGAGTCGGCTGCCACTTATACTGTAATTATTCTGCCTATGCCCTGATGGGCTAGGATTAATTGTGTGGGGGGGAATACAAATGGTTAGTGCTGAACACACAATTCACACGACTAGGCGGTTTGCATTGGGGTGGCATTAAGGAAGGACCCCATGCTGCTGCAGCCACCGCTGCTTCCCAAGAAAGGTGTTTTTTCTAATTGCAAGGAGGCAGTGTCAGAGCTGGTGATGTGTAAGCCACATCATCAGAGCATGCAAAAGTTTGCCCCTAAATGTGTCATGCAAATGTCATTTGAAAGCGACAATGATGACAGGGGTGATAATGATGATGTGCTGTCAAGCTGATTCTGAGCTATTTTCCAGGTTTTCCAAGTAGAGAGCCTTCAGAAGCGATGTACTATGTCCTTCTTCTTTGTGGCGACGGGGATCCCCGGGACGGTGCAGCTTGCCCAAGGCTACACCGGCTGGCTGAACTTGCAGGATGCACAGTGCAGGGGCATATCGGGGGGGGGGCAGAAGGGTACATCTGCCCCGGGCGCAGCAATCTGGGGGCGCCTGGAAGGGGAGCAGCAGGAGGAAGCTGTGCACCCTCCCGCCGCCCAGCAGTTCTCCTTTCCCCTAAGGCTTGGTGATGGTACCCCCTCCACCGCCAGAGGCAGGCCGGCAGGAGTGTGGCGGCCGTGGCACCGTCCTCCTCTGCCTTCTCCTGCACGCGCACGCACGCACGCACACACACACACACACACACACACACACACACACACACACACACACACACACACTTCCTCCCATGCTCATGCACACACCCACCCCACGCCCACAGGGTTTGGCCTCCCACTGCTGGGTGGGTGCAATGCGGGGGGGGGCAGCAGGAAGGGCACAAAAAATGAACTTTGTCCCCAGGTGCTCCAACTCCTGGCTATACCTCTGGCACACTGGGGGGGGGGACTGAGCTCCCAACCTCTGGCTCCACAACCTGATAACTAAACCACTGAGCTATCTAAACAAAAAGACCCACCAACAATTAAACACTATGTTCTAATATTTTCAATCAGGTATGCAGACTGTAGCAGCAAGGATGTTCTCGGGCTGGTGCTTCCATCCCTCTTGGCCAACATGGTGAGGGATGCTTGCAGCCCAGTAACATGGGGAGGCCAAGCCTGCCCACACACCTATTCTATAGGGCTGTTTGGGATACGGCAGAAACACTGTTCCTCTTTTATGTCAATCACCCTAAACTGACATGTCTCTTCTAGCCTTTCAGGTTTGTGAAGTTGATGAAGCAGCTTTCATCAGACCACTGGCCAACCTCTGGGAGACCCGCTACTCTGAATGGGACTTAGTGTATCCAAAAGCCATGGTGGTATTGGGTCTGATGGGAGTTACTCTTCCAAAATACTGTACTACCTTTCCTCTCTCTGAACTGGCAGTGCACAAATAGCCAGTATATAGAGATGCATTGCCTACCTAGATCTTCAGAAGGAAGGAGGAAGACTTTAACTCTTCTCCTTTTTCCATACCAGGCATTATTTTAGTCCTGTGTAATACTGTATTTTGCAAGATTAAAGGTCCCAGTGACTTTAGTGCCTTGTTCAAAGCCAATTGCAAAATAACTCTGCTGAATTGGAGGTGGGTGGGTGGGGGAAGTTTTGCAATTTCCCAGGGAGGCACAATGTAGCGGCATCATGCCATTCATGATGACAACCAGATGCTGTACATTGTGCAAGCAATGTGTTGAGTGGTTAGTTCTCGTAACGGGTGACTTAGCATCCAGAGGGCTAGTTGGTGGCCATCGTTGTTTTGTGGTATGGAAACCACACTGTAGACATGGTCTTCACTCTTGCAATTGCCAAAAATCTATTTATACTTTATTGTAAAATTACACCTCCATTAGGTTTTTTTTATTATTAGACCTAATACCTTATCGGACCATATTCGGTTTAATTAAATCATAGCAGTGTTGAAAGAGAAAATCTGATCCCAACAATGGCAAACTAGGGCAAACGGTATAACATTGCTACTGAGCATGGGCCTTTTGTTTTGGAATGGGTCCGGTTCCAAAACGAATCACGGCAGCACAGCTGCTGTTCGGAACTTGGTCCCACCCTCTGAAATGAAATCACCCATTGACTTACGTTGCCTTACCTTGTGTGGGCTAAACTCCAACCAGGAAGCAACCTCCAATGTGTCATCATTCCTTCTCCCTGGTGCTGGCCAATCAGGAGCTGTGCAGGGACATGCATCATTCCGCCTCCCTGCTGATTGGCTAGCACCAGGGAGAAGGAACGATGACATGTCCTGGTTGGAGTTTAGCCCCGCGTGAGGTAAGGCAAGGTAAGACAGTGGTTGATTTCGTTTCAGAGTGTGGATCCGATTCGTTTGGAACTGGACCCATGCCTAATTGCTACAACTTGTGCAGTCCTGACACAATTAAACTGGGTCTGTCCCTTTGGTGTATCTGCCTAACCTAGTTTCCTTGAGTCGCAGCCAGTGCTGCTGTGCTTGCCTGTCCTTGTGTGAAATTATTTATGCATCCCTTTAGAGACAAACCCACACTGTCCTCCACATCTTCCCTAAATCCCCCTTGACTTTTAGTTTGCAACATCAAGATCAAGCTGACCTGTTCATCCTTATAATTATCCAGTGAACTTTGTGAAGCAGCTTTCGGGACAGTCAACTACGGGCCAGGATAAATGTGATGGTCAATGCATCATCACATTTAAGTCTCCTAAATCAGTGGTTCCCAACCTTGAGTCCCAAGATATTATTAGACGACAACTTCCAGAAATCCTGGCCAGTAGAGCTCGTGGTGAAAGCTTTTGGGAGTTTAGTCCAAGACCATCTTGGGCATCCAAGGTTGGGTACCATTGGTTTAAATAATAACTACTTGGGGAGGGATTTTTTTAAAAAAATATATTATTATTTCTAAAGCTCAAAACAGAGATTGTATTGTGGGGAAGAAGTGAAATAATGGATGGGATTTTTCTTAGTTTTAAATAGTAATGCTTTTCCCCCTGGTCACCTAATTCAAACTTGCATCAGCAATAATGTGACATTTTGACAGTTAGCAAATGACCCCCTTTCCACTAACATTAGATAGCTGCAATCAATAATCATTAGCTAATCTTTTCTACTAACTTTCCAACCTGCCTATAAAACTCCTTCTTTTTAATATTCTTTATTAAAAGGCACACGTGCCTATAAAACTCCTTCTTTTTAATATTTTTTACAAAAACAAGCAGTGCCTTCATTCGGTATTGTTGGGTGCATTTTAACATCTCGATCAATGTGTGAGACACAGCTCTATTCTTTTAAGTAGAAGCAGAAGGATTCTGAATGGAAAGTAGGCGTGTATGCATTAAATCTGTCTCACTGGAAAGATCCTTGGGAAACCAGAAATCCATTTCCATGATCGCCCCTATTAAGACTTTTTAAATTAGAAACAGAAATTGGGATTTGCCTTGTGTGGAGATGGTGTGTGTACAGTACATCTTAAGGCCCCCACACACATTTACTTTCTTTCTGCATCCACACATAACTTCCTATAGAAGGTAAATGTGATAGAAAATAATCTTCTATATTAATGTCTGCCTTTTGGCCTTGTTAGAAAACCAGTTAGTTGATGAGTCCATTAGGATTTCTATATGAAAGTGAAGCTTTTATCCTGACAAGTAGGAAATGGATGGTAGACCATTATGATTTTCTATAATGTTTTTCTGTTGGGGATAAGATTCATTTGTAAGGCACAGATCCTGATAAGAATGTACTTGTGTGTGTGTGTGTGTGTGTGTGTGTGTGTGTGTGTGTGTGTGTGTGTGTGTGTGTGTGTGTGTGTGTGTTGTGTTGTGTCGTGTCGTGACCGACTCTCCGTGGCCCCATGTCCATGGAGTTTTCTTGGCAGGAATACTGGGGTGGTTTGCCAGTTCCTACTCCAGGCGCCTACAGCACCTGGTCTTCCCTGGTGGTCTCCCATCCAAGTACTAACCAGGACTGACCATGCTTAGCTTCCGAAATCAGGTGAGATCGGATGTGCTTAGGGCACCTAGGCAGCTAAGAATGTACTGTTCATTAATTAAAACATAGACAAATGGCACCCCTTTGCAATGAATCTCTCAAATCCAGTTGCCGGTTGAGGGACAAATCTTTTGAAGATTCCCTTTTGATACCAAAAAGCACCAAAATAGGATTTGCCATTTACAGAATGAGCCCCTAAAGAAACCAAAATGCATCAAACACGAACATTTTCACTGTGCATATTCCTAAACCTAAAGTACAAGAATTTCTTTAGAAGAGCAACAGGAGAGTTCAAAAGATTTAGAGGCCCTTTTCTGTATCTTCTTTTAGTTACAGCAGAGGCCTTGCTCCTCCTTGCTACAGCTGGACAATACCCAAATCTAGTAACTGGGTGGCAAAACCAATTTACTTCTGATAATCAAAAATGTTGGTTTAAATATCCAACTTGAAAGAAAGTGGATACAGCGAAGCCTGGCTTTTTTCTTCTTCTATCACACATCCTTTAAAATTCTGATTAAATTTCAAGATGAAGCGTTTCCACAAATCTTGTCCTCACGGCCACCGGGCTTTAAAAAAAACGGTTATGCCAACTTTAGCGAGTTTTCCAAGACCTACCGGAGAAGATGGGAATTTTTTCCTGGGGCTTGTCGGCACTTTAAAAAAAATTAGTTTCCCTTCCCCCCAGCGCTGATCACCTGGCCTGGGCTGTCAGCGCTGTTTTTATTTATTTATTTTTAATTTTTTCCATAGTGCCAACCAGCTCATCCTGGGGCTCGTTGGCGCTTTAATTTTTTTTAATCCCCCCCCCAGCACTGATCAGCTGGCCTTCAGGTTCCCAGCGCTGTTTTTTATTATTATTTTTCCTAGAGTCACCTGCTGGCCCTGGGGCTGTTCGGTGCTTTTTAAAAAAATCTTTGTACATGGCAACGGAGATCCCACATCTTCAGTCATGTGACCAAGAAAGAAGAAAACCCGGACTTTCACACTATCCGGATCTTTCCCAGGTGAGATAGCAGCCTCTGGAAAGAGTCTGTAAATCTTTGTCATTTCTGTCCCATCTGGAATCTAAACTACTTATTGGTTTGTTGGCGTAGGTTTTTGTGGACTAGAGGCCACTTCAGATTAAACAGCCTCAGCAGAGAGAGGTTTGTGTGCAGTTGCGCACATGGGTAAGAATGTCAACTATAATAGAAACGCAGAAGGTGCCAGCATAGTGGTGGTCTTGTACAGGATCAGTTAAGTCATATGCAGATCTAAACAGCAGTTATTAAAGAGTTATTCAAAATCTTTGACACATACCTCCAAGCACAGATAGATAGATTAATACAGAAAAGCCAGGTAAAACAAGCTACTTGAGATATTGCTGCTTATAGCCCTAGATCCAGAGGAAAGAGATACAGTAATACTCTGGAATGCTTTCAGTCAAATATAAGAGAACAGTTGGAGGCTGCAGCATCTCCTTTGGAGCAAAATGCTGCGGCAATGCTTCTGGCACCAGTGGCAATTTAATTTCGCCAAAGTTGAGTACTACACACCTTTTTTGGGTGGTGGAGCTCAACAAGCAGCGTGGTTTATCAGTTGTCACGAGCAATGGTCACAGAGTGGAATATAAGATTGGCTCAGTTTGCAAAGCATTCTTCTTGCTCGTTCAGAATGGGTCTTTGGCAGAACACACTTTACGGAGGGCTAGAGGGAGCTCTTTCATTGCGTAAAAGGCATGTTGAGCTTAGCTAGAAAGGAGGGGGGGAATGGCATCTGTAGCACTGGAGGTCATATAGATCCTTATAGAACAACCTCATGCCTGTTTATGTCTCTCTTTATTCAGTGGAACCCACTCTAAAATTAAATGTACACAGGGTTTCACCTGCCAAATATTAAAAGTCACTCTGTAGGCGATTCCTTTAATCACAGCATTTTTAATATTGTTTTCAGTTATTGGTGTAAGAAAGGAAAATGTAATTTATCAGTGCCATTCTCTAGAATGCATCCCAGGTAGCTGGGGTGTCCTTTGCTGAACAAACCAACACTGTTATGGGTGGTGACACAGAGCTGTAAGATTGATCTAGTAACCAAGGTGTTCAGTTAAGGTTTATATGTACCTGCAGTGAAGCATCACTTTTACTTTTAAGATCTTGTATTTAAATTCTGATTTTCAAATTTTGTTAATCCAAAGAAGAGGGTCTCTATTTTTTAAGAAATAAATCATTAAGATAACTATTAAGAGAAGATAAAATTTAATGTGACAACACAACTAAAACTATAAAAACAGCAAAAAAGTGAAATAATAGTAAATTGCCACAGAATAACAATTCAGTAGTGGACTGTTGATTTTGATGACAGACAGTACAGATAACTAGATTTGCTTAGCATTTCAAAACTTGGACCTAAGGAATACTTTCTAGGGAGGGTATTTATAAGAAGGGAGTATCAAAGAAAAGGCAGGGACGTCTAGAAAAAGTGTCACAAGACCTTATTTAAACATTGGGAAGATTGAGATCTTGGAAGGTCCAGGGCCAAATTAAAGATAGCTCATCGTTAGAAGAGACAGTTCCTTAACTGGTGAAAATATTTCATTGCAGAGCAGAAGCGTTTCACACCTCCTGCTGTTTTCACATTGCCTACTTCCTTAAGGAAGAACCAGTCCTTTTTTGAAGAACACAGACCATCTCTCCTTTACATAGACGGTAGAGCTTCTAATTCTAAAACAACGGAATCTGTACTGCAGAAGAATTCTTTTCCTCTGCAGTATTTTTTTTTAAATCAAGGGCTCTTTCTGATTCATAAATCTTAATCAGGATCAGCCCTGCAATACAAAGCCTGTGAGAGCTCAGGATAAATTTTAACCTTTCATATACAAATCCTGAAGCATTAAAAAAAAGCCCTTTATATTTTGGCTGGGAAAGACATGGAGAAATGAAACCTCAGAGATATTTTGACAAGGAAGTCATTTTAAGCTCTCTAATCTGCTGACATGGCATGTTTGGTTAAAGTAACCGTGGTTAAGGCCAGGCAGTATATTTGGGTGGCCTAGTTAAGCCTTGACAAGACCAAATGTGTTCCTGCCAACTAGCATCTTCCAATAAAGATTTCATTGTCTCTCTTCCCTTTGTGGGAAGTGATAAGTGACTCTGATTTTTCTCTACTCACATTTTTATCGATCAAATGGTAGTTCTGGATGGATTATTCCTGGTTGATTCGTAATAAAGTGTTGTTTTATGAGTTGTCAGGAGGATATCTTGAAATGGAGAGGTGTTCTATATTAAGCCAAAGAGAAGTCTCCAGCCATGCCATATGCAGAGTGAAGGGGGTGACGTCACTTCCACCTCTCCATAAATCATTCTCGTACAAATAAATACATGGGCAAGGGTGCATTGATTGCCTGCTGACCCAAATGTGTTGCCGTAACTCAGACTTCTGCTTGCTAAGCCAAGTTGGTCACTTAATGAATCCATCATAGGGCCTTTGTACACGACCCCTAAACTCCGCCGCAAATGGCTCCCAGCTCCGGAGCTTAAAATTGTTTACCCACCAGCTCCGGAGTTTACTGAAAATTAAGTGCGACCATGCCCACCTAAGCGGGTCCCAGCGAACTTTTCATGTACCTGCTCTCCAAGCGTGAAAAATATTGATGCGGATGTGCCGGGCTCTCCTCGCTTCTTTTTGTTGTTGTTTTTTGCCTCCCGCCCCTTTAAGAGAAGGAACCAGGAAGTGACCGGGCTCCCGGCAGCTTCCACTGGCACCGGGAGGTAAGCCTTTATTCTTTTGTCCCTTTTTTTCTCCCTCCCCTCACGCAGCCAGCAGCCAGGAAGTGCGGAGGGGTGGGGACCCACGAAGAGCGACAAACCCCTAAGATCTCTGGTCCGAATTTAAGTGACCAGCGGATCTTAGGGGTCGTGTAAAAGCGCCCATAGACTACTGCTTCTCTAAAGAGATTGGGTGTTATGGACTTTTGCTCACCTGTACCTGGATTTTAATTCTCAGTTTTTATTTATGCATCACATTTGAATTCCTCTTTGCCTCAGGGAGCTCTAGGCAATGTGAATGGATCGCCTGATGTGCTTACATTAGATCCTACAGTGAGCGGTTCTCATTGGTTACCAGGCGGGTGTTGCATTCAGAAACAGGAAATGTTTCTAGTCCTGAATCTGATTCATAGCCCCACTGAATCAGGGGCCAGAGTCAAGCAGCGTCATGTGGCAACGAAAGTAGGCCGGTTGACTCAATGGATTCACTAAATCCCCACTGATTCCATGAGCCTACTCTAGTCATTGTTTCAGGCAGTGGGATTTAAATAAATAACATACATTAACGCACACAATTGATTCAATGACCTGCCCTAGTCTGGACTTCCAGATAGATTCAGAATGTTTTCTGCTGTTACAGAATGTAACACATCTTTGATATCTGCATCACCTGGGGACAACCAGTTGTAGGAGACCCACTGAATCTGTGCAGTTTACATAAAACTTGACTCTAAATCTTCCAAATATTTTTCAGGAAAATAGGAGCATTTTGTACAAACCATTTCACTGGACACTTGTTATTGGCGGTAAGACAGGCCATACCCAAAGAATGGAAAGATATGTATGGAGGGGAAACAGTTACATCATTGTACTTTCAAATATGGTAGGAAACAGTTACATTACTGTACTCTCCAATATGGCAGATGGCATTGCAGGACAAACTAGTACATTATATACAACTAGAGGGTTAAGAAAGCTGGATACTTTTGTAATGGAGTGCCATCCTTTTATTGTGTTTATGAACAGAGTAGACAACAAGGGACTCCCAGACATATACAGAGATTACTGATTTCAGTAATGTATTTGCAATAATCCTATAATTTTCCCAACAGAGTTTGGTAGATTTTGGATGTAGTTATTTTCTACAGGGAATTGCTCGGTATGTGGGGTTAACAACAATCAGTCACACAAATAATTAATGCAACATCTGAACTGCACTGTTTGTCTTTTGTTGGAATGACTTTGATTTGTTTTTGGCAGATTTTTTAATGCTGTAAATAAAATAAAAATGGGGAAAAAATCTCGACTCAACATTCATCATTGAATTAATTACCGTATATACTCAAATATAAGTTGAGTTTTTCAGCCCTTATTTTGGGCTGGAAAAAAAAAGGCCCTCGACTTATATTTGGGTGAAGGAGAAGTGGCGGGTTTAAAAAACTTTTTTTCCTCTCCCAAAGCAAGCAGCAATGTCTGCCATCAGCACTTGCTTTGGGAGAGAAAAAAAGTTTTTAAAAACCCGCTGCTTCTCCCCACCCCCATTGAAAGAAGAGGAGGAGGAGGAAGAGGAAGAGGAGGAGGAATGGAAGGGGAACTGCTGCGGCAGCAGCAGCAGCAGCCGCTGCCCCTAGCACCAGCTTGGGGAAGGCAGCGGAGGGAAATATTGACTTGGGTTATACTCGAGTGAATCACTTTCCCTACTTTTGAAAGGCAAAATTAGGGGCCTCGATTTATACTTGGGTTGACTTATTGTATATACGGTAATTCATAAGCAGAGAAAATAGAGGAAGTTATCAGTCAGCCTTGTTTTCAGCTTGTTAAGGTATCTGTGCTGAAAATGAGCAAATATGGATGAGCAGATCAGAGCTGCCATAACAAGCTGCAAACAAATCTGAGTTTCCTCTCCTTTCTTTTCTGAGTCCTGTGTGGTCAGCTGAAGTGAATTCATAGTGGGAAACCAGGCTCCCCGGGTGCAACTTCACAGCAGGCCAATTTGAGTTTTTTGTGCTGTGTACTCACATCCATAGTTAGCTTTTTAGTTGATTTCAGTAGGGTCTACGTTGGCCAATCTGTACAAACCAAAGGCAACAAACAAGTTCAGAAATGCATACACACCAGCAAAGTGTGATTAGCTGCATAACAGCAAATACATGTTTATTGTTGTACAGCAAAAGAAGGCCCTTTTCCTCACTCTTACTGATCAGCTTTGGGTTCAAATAGGAAACATTTCTTCTTTTTTTGCTTTTGATTTCACAAGAAAAGTCTGGTTGCCATGACTCAACTTCCAGACTTTTTTGGTTTGCTTGTTTCTAACAGGCTTCTACTTTCTAATTATGCATATAATGCTTGAACAGTTGTTGCTGTGTGGCTGCCCGCTATCAAAAATCATTTCTATATTTTATTCAACAATGTATGTTTCTCTTCTTGACTGAATGATCCTGAAAGCTGTCTGCTCCAGTTTGCAATAAAAGAAAACGAGAATGCTTGCTTTCTGCAACAGCTGTTATTTGTCTGCTGGACAGATAGAGATGTCAGATCTCTTGACATTGTCTTAAGTCTCGGTGAATTTCTGTTCAGGAGAGAAGAAAAGCAAGAACTGAAGGAGGAGAGTGAAAATGAGTGACCAGTGCTTTTAAGCATGGGCACACATCTTCAACCATGTTCAAACTCACTGGGCCCAGTATGACAATGTTTAGGTGTTTTACAACGATGAAATATTTGTTGGTTTTTTTTTTTTTATAAAAAGGGATCCATATTAGGGATTTGCTTATTCCTTTTGTTTGCAAAGCACAAAGCAGAACAGACAAAAGCACAGGGAGATTTCACATCATCTCACCACCCTTCCCATGTTAACACCCAATCTAGTTCTTCTGTAAGTAGGAAGTGAGCAATCTAGATGCATCTTAAGAAGAGAGAGGTAAAGTTTACTCACAGTTATCAGCTGCAGTTGCAATCAGGAGAATAAAATTGGAGTTTCTTGCAGGAAGGGCCACCCTGTGCTTGTCAGGGAAGAAGAGGCAAACAGTAGAAAGATGCCGACACAGGCAGGAAAAAACTTTATCAATCAGATAAACAATAGGACATACTTTCCTCCACTGGCAGTACAGTAGGACCTCGGTATCTGTGGGGGATCAGTTCAGAGCTCCCTCCCCCCCCAAATGCGGAACAACACAGATTTAGCAAACAGTGTTTTAGCATCAATCAGATCTTATACATAGCATGGCCTCTGGCTCCTCTAGTGGTCACTATTTATTTATTTATTTATTTATTTCTAGTGGTCACTACCCAAAGGTCTTGGGCACTGAATAAAACAATTTTGTTGTAAAATATCAATAAATCATCAAACATTTCGTTATTCTAAAATTGTAAATATTATATCAATTAAAAACCTTCTGGAACAGGAACTGCAGTGTTGGCGCCAGGCAGATCTCGATCACTATTGGGCACTGACTTTGTTGAAACATTTCACTAGCAATAGCAAACTATATACACTGCATGGTCTATATGGCTTTCTTTAGCAGTCAGTTCTGGGAACTTCATCTTTAGAAATATATATTTCTAGGATTTTTCTTTTAAAATTTTCAATATTTTAGTTATCTGTCTGACTACTCAACAATTATACTTTGTTCACTTTATTTATTATGTTTTCTTAATATGTGTAAAATGTTATTGTTAATTTGTTGTTTTAAATTTTTTTGTACACTGCTTGGAGTTGCTCTCTGAATTAAGCTTGGTGCTATATAAATCTAAAAATAAATAAATATGGTAAATAAACCAATTTTAGACTGTATAAGCAAGTCAGCAGATACTCACCCCACAGATAAAGGAGTCCTACTGTATTAAAACCAGGCAGCATTGTAACTCCCCTTCCCCTCCTGACTTCTAGGTATATGCAAATCAGACTGGAATTGTTCCTTATTTTGGCCTGCACTTCCCAGAATCCATTGCCAGTGTCCCTTTGGGCTGGGGCATTCTGGGAGTTGTGCTTCAAATCTGTATATGTGGCACCAGGATTGACTGCTATCAAAAGCTAGATCCAATGGTGCTGAGAGCTCAAGTATGTCCATTGTAATCAGCTTTGCCTTTCAAATCCTATACATTTCAGTGGGTTTACTCTAGGAGGTTCAAGATTGGATTTAGTCTTAAAGGCACCCTATTTCAAGGTGGTTAAAGGGATGACTTATTATAGGTTTATTTATTTATTTTATTTTAATGTTGCCTGGTTTTAATATAGTAGGGCTCCCTTATCTGTGGGATGATTTGCTTATACAGTCTAAAAATTGATTTATTTACCATATTTATTTATTTTATTTAATATAGGTTCTTTTCGGCAGCTGCCCCCAGATTATGGAATGCCCTCCCGAGGAAGACCCGCCTGGTCCCGATGCTGATGACACTTCAGCACCAGGTAAAAACCTGTTTCAGAGGGTTTTTTTAACTGATATAAAATATATTGTGGGTCTTGATGATATTTTTAATGTATTGTTTTAGTGTACTTTATTTATTTTACTTAAATGTTTTTATCATTTTAATTTTATTGGCTTTTTAATGTTTTAATTGTTTATTTTAATTGTAAGCTGCCCAGAGACCTTTGGGTAGTGGGTGGCATATAAGCTATGTATAAATAAACAAACAAATAAATATATAAATAAATTTCAGTGCTACATCAGCTATTAACTACTATTACATATGCACTTTTTGCTGCCTTGATGACATGCCAGTGGATGTATCCATGTAAGTATTCAACATGTGCTTCTTTCTTATACAGTGGTACCTTGTATAAAGGAATTAATTCATTCCAAATGAAATTATGTTAAGCAAATCTTCCTTTATACAAATTTCCCATAGGAATGCAATTAAAATGGAGTAACCCCTAATCACGACCATTTTTATGTCGTAAGGATTCGCCCCATAGGCGATTCTGTTGAGCAAATTTCCCCTATCTCTGGAATTTTTTATGTTGTACAGATTTTATGTTATACAAACCGTTTGTTATAAGAGGGTCCACTGTATTTAGCTGCACCCATTTTTAGTTTTCTTAAGCCTATCCTGTTCTATCAAAGTAGAGATCGAATGGCCTAGGAGTGCTGGTTCTGTCTCTTTCTATTGATTTCTTGTCGGGAATAACAAGATCAATCAAAACAGATGGCTAATAAAATAGATATAGAACCCTGAGAAACAGACCATCTGTTAAGCTGAAAATGAGCCACTGTTCAAAGTGAAAACTTCCTCTTTGTCTCAGTCCCCTTCCTCCATGGTGTAACACGGTCTCTTTCATCCCGTTAAGTTAGTGCTGTTAAGGAATTCATAATTATGTCATATGACAGCTGTAAGTACTAGAAAAAAGCCACAGCACTTTAATTTAGAATCATTGGTGCTTCCTGCAGGTGGACATATGGGGAGACGATCCTTTGGTAGAGAAGAAGGACCACTCGTATTGTAGATTGTCTCAAGACTTCCATGGAAGGGCAGCCTAAGAATTGTCCTTTTAAAACAACCAATCTTTTACACCAGTGGTTTCCAGCCTCTGGTCACGAGATGTTCTTGGAGGACAATTCCCAGAAATCCTAGCTAGCAGTGCTAGTGTGAAAGCTTCTGGGAATTTCACTCCAAGAACACCTAGGGCCTTTTTACACGACCCCTAAGATCCGCTGGCCACTTAAATTCGGACCAGAGATCTTAGGGGTTCGTCGCTCTTCCTCTGTCCCCACCCCCTCCGCACTTCCTGGTTGCTGGCTGCGTGAGGGAGGGAGAAAAAGAGAAAGAAAAGCATGCCGCTCACCTCGTTCTGCCTCTCGTCTCTGTAAGGCCATCAAGTTCGTCTCTGTAAAAGTAGCTCTTAAAGGGGCGGGAGCCAAAAAGCAGCAAACAGCGAGGAGAGCACTACTAGTTGCACCGTATCAAAGATTTTTCACCTCCAAAGAGAAGTTGCGCTCCTAAACACTTAATTGTCTGCAAACTCCGGAGCTGGTGGGGAAACATTTTTAAGCTCCGGAGCTTGCAGCCATTTGCAGCGGAGCTTAGGGGTCGTGTATAAACGCCCCTAGTGACTCAAGATTGGGAGCGACTGTTCTATATAGGGACTATGATCCATCCAAAGCAGCAGTGCTCTTTAGTACCACTGAGCTACAGGTGGGATGTCAATGTGCCTAAACAAGACTAGTACATGCCATTGTTCTGAGTCACTCAGTCCTTCCTTGGTACTGTTTTAGAGCTTCCTAGTGCATCTGTTACTAAAAGCAGACCTAAGAACTGGGTTCTGAAGATCTCCGGTTTCTTTGAATGAGTTTGGTGGTGTATGCACAGGAAGAGAAAAGAAGACTCTAAGACAGTTGTGGTGGTGAACTTTTGGCACTCCAGATGTTTTGGACCACAACTCCCACAGACCTTTGTCATTGGCAATACTGGCTTGGAATTCTGGGAGCTGTGGTCCAAAACATCTGGAATGCCGAAGGTTCGCCCCCACTGCTCTAAGAGACAAGAATTTATTTCTTCTTCTTCTTCTTCTTCTTCTTCTTCTTCTTCTTCTTCTTCTTCTTCTTCTTCTTCTTCTTCTTCTTCTTCTTCTTCTTCTTCTTCTTCTTCTTCTTCTTCTTCAACAATTAATCAAACAGACCTTAATAGGACTTTCTAGCAAATTCTTATTTTGCTCTGGCACATGGGACTCAAGAGACATATGTTTAAAAATACTGTTTGGGCTATGTTCCAGTCATCAATGGGCCTTTTTACACAACCCCTAAACTCCACCGCAAATGGCTCCCAGCTCCGGAGCTTAAAATTGTTTACCCACCAGCTCCGGAGTTTACTGAAAATTAAGTGCGACCACGCCCACCTAAGTGGGTCCCAGCGCACTTTTCATGTACCTGCTCTCCGAGGATGAAAAATCTTGATGCGGATGTGCTGGGCTCTCCTCGCTTCTTTTTGCTGTTGTTTTTTGCCTCCCGCCCGTTTAAGAGAAGGAATCACAACGACGGGGCGGCGTCCACCAGCATGGGAGGTAAGCCTGCATTCTTTTGTCCCTTTTTTTCTCCCTCCCCTCACGCAGCCAGCAGCTAGGAAGTGCGGAGGGGTGGGGACGCAGGAAGAGCGACAAACCCCTAAGATCTCTGGTCCGAATTTAAGGGACCAGCGGATCTTGGGGGTCGTGTAAAAGCGCCCAATGTTGCTGCTTTTGTTCCTTGATATAAAATGTTAAATCCCTGCAAAGTAAATTGTGCTTGCAAGGTTTTGCTTCCAAGTAAAGAAGGTGACCAGGAGTGTGGTCACTCCCACACACAGGGATACAGAACACTCAAAAGGGGAATATGGCTTCATCTCTCTCTTATGCCAAAGGAAATGCAAGGCAGACTATCCAGCCACACACACACACACACACAAAAGTAAATTATATAGAAACATGAAATGAAAACCAAAGAGTAAGTAAGTGACAACCACAACTGCCCCATTTCTCGATCCATAGAGTTTACAGTGTAACTGAGAAAGCCATATATTGTTAGAATGTATACTGCACCAGAACTTCCTGAATAGTAAATTTACAGGTTTCTGGTCCACACGAGAACAATATGGAGTTAGGCAGGCAGTTCCAGGGAACAGTGATTGAAACAGTGCAGATGGAAACAGTTTTTCCTTTGGTTAGGGAGTCCAAGAAAACAATTGTAAAATATTTACATATTTCCTCCATCCAGGGGTGTATCTGGGGGAAAGGCACATCTGCCCTGGGAGCAGCAATCTGGGGGCACCTGGAGGGGGAGCAGGAGGAGGAAGCCGTGCACCCTCCCGCTGCCCAGCAGGCCTCCTTTCCCCTAAGGCAGGCACGTCCAAACTTCGGCCCTCCAGATGTTTTGGACCACAACTCCCACAGTCCTTTGTTATTGGAAATACAGGCTTGGAATTCTGGGAGTTGTGGTCCAAAACATCAGGAGGGCTGAAGTTTGGACGTGCCTGCCCTACCCTAAGGCTTGGTGACAGCACCCTCTCTGCCGCCTCTGCCGCCACGCTCCAGGTGAACAGCGAAGCAGGCAGGCAGGCAGGCAGGAGCACAGTCGCTGCCGTGCCCTCCTCCTCTTCCTCGCCTTGGTGGGAGAGGTGTAAGGCGCGTGCACACTACTGCGCATGCACACACAACACACATGCCCATCTGCCTGTCTGCCTGTGTGCATGTGCATGCACGCATGCACACACACACGCGCACGCACACACACACACACACACACACACACACAACACACACAAGCCCACAGGGTCCCCCCCATTGCTGGGTGGGTGCAAAGTGTGTGTGGGGGGGTGGTGGCAGGAAGGGTGCAAAAATGAACGTTGTCCCCAGGCGCTCGAAATCGTGGCTATGCTTCTGCCTCCATCCAGAAGTTCTGAAAACTGTTCTTTGAGGGCTAGCTATGAATTATAGCGGTATCTAGCAACAGTTTACTAGATATCAATTACCTAGGATTCTTTGAGAAAAGACACAAACTGATAAGTGAGATCCGCCTGGCACCAACACTGATGACAAGGTAAAAACCTTCCTGTTTCTGAAGTTTTTTAATTGACATAACATAGATTGAGGGTCCTGATGGCAATTTTAGTGTTTTGTGTTTAAATGTTTTTATTGTTTTAATTGTCCATTGCCTTTTTAACATTTAACTGTTTTAACTGTTCATTTTAATTGTAAGCTGCCCAGAGACCTTTGGGTAGTGGGCGGCATATAAGTTGTATAAATAAATAA
This sequence comes from Phrynocephalus forsythii, assembly GCA_029282475.1. Taxonomy (NCBI): domain Eukaryota; kingdom Metazoa; phylum Chordata; class Lepidosauria; order Squamata; family Agamidae; genus Phrynocephalus; species Phrynocephalus forsythii. The sequence continues at coordinate 8,921,227 of JAPFRF010000009.1, forward strand.
ATAAATAAATAAATAAATAAATAAATAAATAAATAAATAAATAAATAAATAAATATGGGTTATAGCATTGATAAACCTAGGCTTTGCACTTTAGAGTTCATTATTTTTCTCTCATGTCTGGCGAATAGCACACCAGGCCCCGATTTTTCACTCTCTGTCCTATTTTTAATTTTTGAGATCCTTCTTCATTCTTCGGCACGCCACGTTCTGAATATTAGAATATGTATGAATAATATATAAGGGGAATTATGCACACATATTTTGGTTAATGCATTCCGAGTGTGGGTTTTTCATAACTGGAAAGAAAAAGAGAAAAAAAGACAGATAGTTCTCAGTGGATTGATTACATGACAAAACTGTTATGAGATATCAAAAGACCATGAACGTGGAAGTGCCTTGATAGACAAGGAATAAAATATATTAAATACAGAGACAAATGCATTTTTACAGTGAAACAGGATGTTTTATCAGGAGTTATTACCCACTACTAAAGAATGTGAGGCAGGAGGAGATAGCTAATAAAACAAGAAGATAGCAGTTTATTATTTTTAAGAGTGGAACATTTAGAGACCTACTTGGTAATATCTTGCTTGACTGAACCATCTTTTCTTGGCTGGATCACCTTCACTTTCAGCAGCTTTTCCACCTCTTCTTTCAGCACGCCGAAGGAGAAACCGTTGTCACCTGTGGCTCAAATTTCTGCCAGAGCTTATATCCCAATGTCTACAAATGCTGGCTATTATCAAGGTGAGAGCAAAGCACTCTGTGTAACAACCACAATGATGATGACAATGACGACGACGACGACAACAACAGCAACAGCTATCTTAGAACTTCAGAGCTGGAAGGGATCCTATGGATCCACAAGTCCAGTCCCTGCCAAGAAGGCCCAGTGGAGAACTGAACTCCCAAACCAGTTCTCTTAGGCAGTTACTTCACGTCCATTTTGTCTCTGTAAGTGTTGCGCTTAAGAGCGGTTCCCCCCCAAAAAGTTACTTCACGTCCTTTGCACAACTACAGAAAATTGTCACAACCATGCCCCTTAAACGGGGTCTAAGCACAACAATCTTGTACCTGGTGCTAGGGTGGTGTTTTCCCTTGTCACTCTTCTGTCCCGCTTCCTGTTCCAAAACAAAGCACAGTGTAGTAACTATTGTCACGCAACAAAACCCTTCTAAGTCTCAGAAAACATTTTCTTTTTCTTTTCTTTTTTTGACCTTTCTATAGCAAAGTTTTGATAAGCCGGTGCCTTGGAGGAGTAACCTGGAGTGTATAGTTAGCACAGCTTTTGAGTCCATTTAGTGGTTTCTGGGTGAAGCAACACATGCCATGAATTTCTCTATGGAAAATACCGTGCAAGTCAAATATATGCAAATGAAAACATGATCAATGCAGCCGTAATGGCGTTTGGAAATCAGAAAATCAGTTTTTCGAAGTATCGAGATATTAAGTTTTTATTAAAAAAAAAAAAAAAAAAAGGAAAAGGTGCAAGAAAGTCAAGTCTTTGTCATGGTACTAGACTGTGAGGGAACATATGTCATGTTACAACCTATCACGACCATGGGAACATGGGGAACAGGGACAAACCCACGTGATCGCGACAAAGGTTATCACGGTACAAAACTAGTTGCGGAACAAAGAAGGATGTGAAGTAAGCGCCTAAATAATTGGTGTGCCATTAAGAAGTTCTGAACAATTTGCCTTGGGCCCAAATGCGTGCCAAAAATCCCTGGGTTTCTCCCAATAACTGGATTTTTGTACCACAGCCGTCAACCATTGGCTTCCCTGCAGTGCAGGCACCTTCCACTGGGGAGGCCTTTAGCTGTTAAAATTAAATAGATGCAATTAAACACTAAAGAGGAATTACAGGCACAACGGTAGTTGGGGAGATATTGATTTGAGTTCTACAAGAATAAACAGGAGTTCTGTTTGACTTAGCTGGGATTATATTTCACCACTAATTAAAGTTCAGTGGCATAGTGTTTCCTTGCATATCAAGAGATTCCGGCCTCTGTGCACTGCTTAACGGACAGCAAGGAGACACAGACCTTGTGAGAGCTTGCCTGCCATTTTCTTGGTAATGAAACAGATGCACATTAAACCACACATAAAGCCTGTGATTCTTTATACATCTCTGAGCTCCTCGGCTGCAATAAATCTGAACTGTTCAAATTGAAAGGGAATTTCACCCATGACAGCTTGATCTTTGCTTCATCACCTGATTTAAAGCCCAGAATAAACTCCTGGTCCCTTTGCCTGGCTTTGCTCCCGACCTTAGTCATATCAAAATGGTAAATACAATAAACCTGGTAATAAATTGTACCACTGAGATGATTTAGGCTGGATAAATTTGCTACCCAAAGTAGAATCTCGGTGTTCCCTGGGCTGCTGTACTACCGTGTGAGGGGAATGCTAAGCGCAGCTTGGTTATGATGCAAATATTACAATAATAAATAACTGTTTTATTATGTGTTGGTGGTCCCATAATTCAAGAGGCATCTACTTTTTAAAGAATAGCCTAGTGAAGAGGAATAGTTTTTTGGGGGGATAACTTAAAAACTTTCTGTTTGGTTCTAAAAGCTGTTTTGAGTGGCAAGCCAGGAAGAGTGATATGCCTACAACTCAATTATGGGATGAAGAAAACATGCATTTGTCAATATGGTAGCCAAATTCCTGTTGTTTAGCTTAGTAAATTACACTTGATTAGGCCCATTGAATCAAAAGAGATTTGTCAACTCTTCTGTAAGTTACATAAGAACATAAGAACATAAGAAGAGCCATGCTGGATCAGGCCAAGGCCCATCTAGTCCAGCTTCCTGTATCTCACAGCGGCCCCACCAGATGCGTTTGGGAGCGCATGAGACTAGATATCTGTCTCCTGATACCACTCCCCTGCATCTGGCCCTTGAAGCACCCTGGTTTAAAGCCTAGAGATTACACATCTCCATCATGGTTTGTAACCCGTGATGGACTTTTCCTCTAGGAATCTGTCCAATCTCCTTTTGAAGGCATCCAGGTCAGATGCCATCACCACATCCTGTGGCAGGGAGTTCCATAGACTTACAACGCACTGGGTGAAAAAATATTTTCTTTTGTCAGTTCTTACTCTCCCAGCACTCAATTTGAGTGTATGTCCCCTAGTTCTGGTATTTTGGGAGAGGGAGAAGAGCTTCTCTCTATCCACTTTACTCCTACCCTGCATTATTTTGTACGTCTCAATCATATCCCCCCTCAAGCGCCTTTTTTTCCAGACTAAAGAGGCCCAAATGTTTTAGCCTTTCTTCATAAGGGAGGTGCCCCAGCCCAGTAATCATTTTAGTCGCTCTCTTTTGCACCTTTTCCAGTTCCACTTTGTCTTTCTTGAGGTGCGGTGACCAGAATTGTACACAATACTCCAGGTGGGGCCTTACTATTGTTTTGTATAACGGCATTATAATGTTGGCTGTTTTATTTTCAATCCCCTTTTTGATAATCCCTAGCATGGAATTGGCCTTCTTCACCGCTGCCACACATTGGGGAGACACCTTCATGGAGCTGTCCACCAATACACCAAGATCTCTTTCCTGATCCATCACGGATAACTCAGAGCCCATGAGTTGATAGATGAAGTTTGGATTTTTTTGCCCCAATATGCATTACTTTACATTTGGTTACATTAAAACACATTTGCCATTTCTCAGCCCATTCCCCCAGTTTGGAGAGATCCTTCTGGAGCTCTTCACAATCTTCTCTGGTTTTTACCACATGGAAAAGTTTTGTGTCCTATTGATTTAAAATGGTTTGCTCTAACTGTGACATCCTATACTCAAGTAAATTTAAAACATTGTGCACTAAATAGAGTTGATTCCACCTCATCCCATTAACATTCATTGGGAATTCCAATCTAGGAATTCCCAATGAATGTTAATGAGTCGAGGAGTGGACTGCCTGGGGAGGCTTTTTGACCCCAGACGCTACTAAGGCTATAATGAGCTGCATTCTGCCTAGAAATGACCATGGACAATATAACAACAACAACAACAACAACAACAACAACAACAATAATATATCATATCATATCATATCATATCATATCATATCATATCATATCATATATCATACGATTCTTTCTTCTTGTATTATTTGTGATGTTATCATTTTTAGACACTTATTTGTTTTGTTTATGATGGGGGGTTTAGTTTGGGTTGTTGTATTTGCTATTTGTTGTTCAGCTCCCAGAATTCCTGAGGGAAAATTGGGTGGTTAACAAGTGCAAATATAAATAAATAAATAAATAAATAAATAAATAAATAAATAAAGTTAATTGCTCCTGGAGCCTTGTGGCGCAGTGGTTAAATAAATGCCTGTCCTGCAGCTAAAACTGTGCTCACAACCTGGGTTTTGATCCAGGTAGCAGGATCAAGGTTGACTCAGCTTTCCATCCTTCCGAGGTTGGTAAAATGAGTACCCAACTTGTTGGGGGAGGGGCAATGTGTAGCCTGCACACTGTAATTAAAATTGTAAACTGCCCAGAGACTACTTGAAGTGGTTTGGGGCGGTATATAAGCAGAACACTTTGCTTTCTAGGGTTGAGTCAAAGTTAACATGTACCCAACAAACTCACACTCTACGCCAGATCACACAATTATAGCACTTTGTGCTCCTGCCCTCTGAAGGTGCTGGCCACAGAGACTGGTGAAATGTTAGGAAGAAGAAAAGCCTCCAGAACGTGACGAAACAGCCCCCAAACCCCACAACAACCATCAGATCTCAGCCGTGAAAACCTTCAAGAATACAAAGTTAATTTGTCTTTTTAATCTGGGGTGGTTGGGAGGGAAGGAATGTAAATCCTGATTACAATTGCCCTTGTGGGCGTCACACGCACAAAAGGGGAGGAAACTGTCATTGCAAAATGATGAGGAGATTTGATTTAAAAGTTTCTGATTGTTGTTTTGTTTTTCTGAGGGAATGATATGCCCATTTTGTCAACTCTCCCTCCCCCATACTGTATAGTCAAATGTGCAGCTACAACTGCTGAGTTGTTGTCTGTGTAAACAAGATTGCACTGGGGGTATTTGTGTGTAATAGGATTTCAGTCAGTGTCTAAATGAGTGTCTTGACATCTCTGATGGTGGGGCATTATGGCCTCCTCTGAGACATACTAAAAAGGGAATGTGGAGAAGTTGAACTTAATGATGGGCTTAAGGGAATGATGTGCGGATAAGAGTGAAGAGCAAAATCTGTGCATTTCTTCCTACAAGACATGCCATGTAAATAACACTGAGGAGAAAGATAAGTTATGTTATGTAACAACAAAAGCAGCATCGGGGCTGTAAATAAGTGTCTGTCCTCTGAGCAAAATTAAAGTCCACCCGATAATTAAAATCCAAAGAAATTATTTCCTGTGTGTGTATCTATAGGGATGCTTTTTTTCCATTATCAAATATAAGGGGTGGTAACTGAAAATAAGTAATCAGAATGAAGCACACCTTCCCCCTTGCAAGTATAAACCAATGGGTGTATGTTTTATATATTTATGTTATATATTATATTTTATTTATTTATTTTATTTTTATTTTTACAGCTTATATGCCGCCCACTACCCAAAGGTCTCTGGGCGGCTTACAACAAGGAATTAAAACAGTTAAGATATAAAATATCAATAAATAATTAAAACAACAGCAAAACCTTATACTAAAATCATCACTAAAATTGCCATCAAAGGACCCCAGTCTATGTTGTATCAATTAAAACACTTCTGGAACAGGAAGGTTTTTACCTGGCGCCGAAATGTCATCAATGTTGGCGCCAGGCGGATCTCACTTGGGAGGGCATTCCATAACTTGGGGGCAGCTGCCGAGAAGGCCCTATGTCTACAAGCCATCCCTCTCACCTCCTTGAGGGATGGCTCTTTCAAGAGGGCCCCCTGGCTAGATCTTAATTGCCGGGTAGGTTCATATGGAAGGAGGCGGTCCTTCAGGTATCTAGGTCCCAAGCCGTTTAGGGCTTTATATGTCAAGACAAGCACATTGGGCTCGGGCAGCAACTGGTAACCAATGCAGGTTACGAGAATCGGCGTGATGTGATCTCTGGCGGCCCCACCACTCACCAGCCGCGCCGCACGATTCTGAACCAGTTGCAATCGCCGGACCGTCTTCAAAGGCAGCCCCACTAGAGCGCATTGCAGTAATCAATACGGGATGTTACCAGCGCATGCGTAACTGTCATGATGTCTAGGTAGGGGCGGAGCTGGTATATTTTCCGCAGCTGAAGGAAGGCGCCCCTGGCCACCGAATCCACCTGGGCTTCCAGAGTTAGACCAGGGTCCAGAAGCACCCCCAAGTTGCGGACCCTGTCCCTTAGGGGAGTGCAACCCCGTCCAAGACAGGGAAGTGGCCCTCTAACCTGTCCGGCGAAGCACCCACTAACAGCACTTCCGTCTTGTCTGGATTGAGTTTCAATTTATTAACCCTCATCCAGTCCATTATCTGGCCCAGGCACGAGTTCAGGACAGAAACCGCCTCACCTGGATTGGTGGAGAATGAGAGGTAGAGCTGAGTATCGTCAGCATATTGCTGACTCCTCAGCCCAAACCTCCTGATGACCTCTCCCAGTGGTTCCATGTAGATGTTAAACAGCATGGGAGACAGTATTGAGCCCTGAGGAACCCCATGACGTAAACGCCACGGGGCAGAGCAACTGTCCCCCAGCACCACCTTCTGGACACGGTCAGCCAGGAAGGAGCGGAACCACTGCAAAACAGTGCCTCCAACTCCCAACCTGGCCAGCCTATCCAGAAGGACACCATGGTCGATGGTGTCGAAAGCCGCTGAGAGGTCCAGGAGTATCAACAGGGTTGCACTCCCCCTGTCTCTCTCCCGGCAAAGGTCATCGTACAGGGCGACCAAGGCAGTCTCTGTTCCAAAACCCAGCCTGAAACCAGATTGAAATGGATTTCATCCAGCAGCGCCTGGAGCTGTCCGGCCACCACCCGCTCCAACACCTTGCCCAAATAAGGGAGGTTCGCTACTGGCCGGTAGTTACCCACCAGCCCTGGGTCCAGGTTGGTTTTTTTTTTTTAGGAGTGGCCTAATTACTGCCTCCTTTAAGGCAGCAGGGACCACTCCCTCTCTTAATGAGGCATTTACAGCTTCCTGGAAGGTGGAAACCCCCTGGCAGATCTTTCAATTAGCCAGGAAGGGCAAGGGTCGAGCAGAGTGGTGGTAGAACAGACAGATCCAAGCACCCTGTCCACATCCTCGGGTCTCAATAATTGAAACTCATCCAATAATACTGGACCTAAGCACGGCGCACTGGACACATCCCTTGATTCTGCACCAATAGTGGAGTCCAATTCCCCTGCGAATCTGAGCGATTTTTCCCTCAAAGTGAACAGCAGGAACGGGCTGCCAAGTGGTCCAGAAATTTCTCAGTTGAAGAAGGTCCTGGACCACCCGAAACAGCTCTGCTGGACGGCACTCTGAGGAAGCAATACGGTTTGCGAAATATTGCCTTTTCACCAACCGTATTGCCACATGGTTGTCATGGCGGCCATGAAGTCCTGAGCCTTATATGTTATATATATACTTATATGTTATATAAGTATAAAACAATGGGTCTGTTAACCCCAGCTCTTGCCAACCTAGCAATTCGAAAGTATGTAAAATGCATGTACTGTTGATAAATAGGTACCTCCGTACAAAGCAGGAAAGTAAAACAGTGTTTCTGTGCAGCCATGCCGGCCATATGGCCACGGACTTGCACAACACTGGCTCTTCAGCTTGAATATGGAGATGAGCACCGCCCCTAGAGTCAGACACGACTAGTGCACATGTGCGGGGGGAACCTTTACCTTTTTTTAAATGTAGTGTTGGAATTAAAGCACAGAGTTGGTGTTGTGCAGAAGTAGTGTGCAGGAATAAGGCACTAACTAATGGAATAGGAGAAAAAACAACTACATGTTTCATATTTTTATTCGGCCTTTCTGATAGTGGCTGTATAGTTCACAAATATACCCGAGGTCTGGCTGGTTGCATTAGGGACTTACTCACAATGGAAATGTGACTCTTCAGGAACGTGGTCTCCGCGGAAGCTGGTAGAAGAATGACTTCAGTGGACTGTGGTTGCCAGAATCAACAGAAACCAGAAGATGGAAGGCCAGCTCGAGACATTGGCTCAAGTCAAGGTGCATAGTACCTGGCAGCTTATTTTTGGCACTGGGGTGGAAATGCCCACAAGCACCCCTTCTCATCTCTGCTGGCGGACTTAAAATAATCACAAAGAAAATAGAGAAATATGTGCTGCCATTTTATGACACCTCAGATCTGCGCTCTCTCTCTCGGTAATAGGGTCTGCCAATCCCAAAATGACTCCTTTTATAGAAATGTTGCAGTGGTTGTCTGCGTTTGCTTCAGTGCTGCAACATTGCCTCTCTCCCTGCTGGAACTGAGCTTCCATCTCTAGTGGGCTGAGTCTTCAAGAAAAACAGGCAAGCAATTACTTGGCAGCATGAAGGCATGCAAGCAAGTATGCACACATGGAGAGGTTCTAATTCCTCTCCTATTTCCCTGCATGTTCATCATGGAGAAAGAGACCGCTGCAACACCTGCTTTCTATCCTCAGGGAGACAATGGTTTGCATTACAGCCCCACGTATGGGGCAGACTCTTCTTGGGAATGCATTACAACAGGATGGCATTCTTCAGCATATCTTAGGAGGGAGTCAACCCACATGGAATGCACAACTCAGACTTCTTATTGATATTCCTCATGCCCAAGAATCTGTCACTGTTTTAGTTTTTTTATTTATGATTTGTATACTGCCCGCATCCACAAGGCAACTCAGGGCGGTCAGCAGCAAACACTATGGTTTTCTTGGTTGTATCAACAAAATCATAGTGTCTACTCTAGATCAAGGGAGGTGATTGTACCACTTTATTCTGCTCTGGTCAGACCCCACCTGGAGTACTGTGTGTAGTTCTGTGTGCCTCAATTTAAAAAGGATGTTGACAACCTTGACTGGGTCCAGAGGAGGGCGACCAGGATGGTTGAGGGTCTGGAAGAAATGTCTTATGAGGAGTGGCTTAGAGAGCTGGGAATGTTTAGCCTTACAAAAAGAAGACTGGGGGGGGATATGACAGCTATGTTTAAATATTTGAAAGGATATCCTATTGAAGAGGGAACAGGTTTGTTTTCCATGGCTTCAGAGACTAGGACACAGGACAATGGTTTCAAACTACAGAAAAGAGATTCAATGTAAACATTAGGAAGCACTTCATGAGCTCGGCAGTGGAATATGTTGCCACGGAGGGTAGTGGAGTCTCCTTCTTTGGAGGTTTTTGAGCAGAGGCTGGATGGCCATCTGTCGGAAATATTGTGATGGAGTTCCTGCATGGCAGGGGGTTGGACTGGATGGCCCTTGAGGTGTCTTCCAACTCTATGATTCTATGATTCTATGAATTAAATTGGCATAAATAGAGGATAAAAGAAAAACAAAAACAAATAAGATCCTAAATAATATAAGCATGTTTCTGCCTAATGATAGAGCTGGCCTTGTTGGTCCTTAATTTGACTACTACATTGTCTACAGTGAGAAATCTAATTTCCCATGTGACCAAAAAAAAAAAAAGGTATGGAGATATTCCATTACTTCTATGGAGTATACATAGTAGCATTTGGATGGGAAAACTGACAAGTGTCCATCCATCCATCCATCCATCCATCCATCCATCCATCCCCTTTGTATCTTGCCTTTTCTGTAATAAGTTCAGTCCTTAGAGGGAATTTCCTCTTCACTTTTGTTCTCATAACAACCCTAGAAGGTAGATCAGGCTCACAGAGTGTGAATTTTCATGGCATAGTGAGGACTTGAACCAGATTGCTTGAATTCTGTTCTAAATAGTGGAAGCATTGTATCACACTTAGACATTCTCAAGTTCAGAGACCCCATGTCAGGCTTCTTATTCAACATGCATATGTAAATGAAATTGGGAGCTTAAGAGAAGAAAATTACAATATTTTGGTCACATAATGCACAACAACAAATACCATCTGCTGCATGTTATCCTTTAAGGAAAAATAGATGGGGATTGTAGAATTTAAACCAGTGGTTCACAGTGGTTCACAGCTTCTCTATTTAGAATTGTTTTAGATAAAAATAGATTATGCTACTGATTGAGGACATTTCATTTAGTGAAGAAGAACTGGGAGCTTCATGCTGACCTACCCAGGAAGGAGTTGTTGTTCATACAATCTGTTGCTGCAAAACCAAGAAGACTTATACCATATTAACAAGTTTTATTTGACTTTTGTGGACTTTTAAAAATATATAGAGTATACGTCAACCTCTTTCACAGCTACTCTCAGAAAAGGCCTGGCTTATGCATAGAGGCACTGACTTCAGAGAGAACAGTAATAGTTATGAAGGGGATTTGCCTCCAAACCAGTCTATTAAACTCATGTATCAAGAGATGATGTTACTTCTGTTCCTATGAAGGGTTTGATTAGACAGGATGCCTTATAAAGTTGTCAGGATTTGAAGTTTTCTATGGCATTTACATACCCTTGCTGCTGTTGTTCATGCAGAATGTTTAATTATCCCAATTCACTATATGAAGACTACATGTTATCCACTATCCTCTATCATTAATGCCAATGATGATGATGATGATGATTGTTGTTATAGTTGTTGTTATGGCAAGTCACACCATGCTAAATTGCTATGAATTGCTATAACAACTTGTGAGATTAGAGTACTTATCTGACATAGCTTTAAACTGGAATTTGGGAATTAAAAATTGTCCAAAGAAAAGAGAAAACACACTCATTTGAGGAATATTTGGGCTCTTGTAACTGCAGATCAGAAAGGAACCCTATGGATGATTAAGTCCAGCCCCTATAAAGGAGGTACCGGAGGGGGGGGGGAGCTGAACTCCCAACCTCTTAACTCTGCAAATATATTCCCACTTTACCGGTACAGTGGTCCCCCGCCATTTCGCGGTTCATATAATGCAGTCCCGGTACATTGCGAGACTGCAGTATATGAAAGGCAAGGGCCCCCTGGGGTAAGCTGCTTGGGCCTGTTTGAGGCCTACTGCACTTAACCAAGGCCTGACAGGCTGCTCCAAATGGGCCTCCGACAGGCTTCCCGGGCCTGTCATAGGCCCCAGAAGTGGTTTCCGACAAACCGGAAGTGACTTCTGAAAAACTGGAAGTGACTTCCGGATTGCAAGAAACCACTTCTGGGGCCCGGGAAGCCTGTTGGAGGCCCGTTCAGCGCAGTGCCATGCCCCCCCCCCAGTCCTGACCTGGCTCAGCATCCCCATATCACGGATTTTCAATTATTGCGGGTCAGATCGGGTCCCTAACCCCTGCAATAGGTGGGAGATTACTGTGTACCATTCAGTGCGGTAAAGTATAACCACCACCACCACCACCTTTTAACTGCAGAGCTGAAAGAGACCTATTGATCATCAAGGCCCTGTCAAAGAGGGACAGTGGAAAATTGAACTCCCAGCCCCTGCCTTGGTAGTCACAGATTTAAGCCACTGAGCTATCCAGTGGTTCTTAGGCAAGTATAGTGGGGAGATCCTCTTCAGGTGTGTGCCTCATCTCTTTTCTCTGAACATATTTTATTATGCTTTTCCAGTTTTGCACTAAATTCAGATAAGGTCAGCAGTTTCGCAACTGTTGTGGCAATGACGGTTACTTCATGTCCATTCTCGTTCCGGGAGGAAGTTCGTTGTGTGTTGATGTCGGTCGCGGTCATGTGGTCTTCTCCCACTTCTATCCCTGTTCCCGTGTACCCACGGATGTGATTGATGATACTGGGACGACTGTTACTGCACGTCCTCGTTCCGTGATGTGATGTGAAATTCTATGATTTCGTTCTCCCCCCCCCCCCGGTCCAACCTTCTGTTTTTTGATGTTTCGATTCTCTGAAGCCTTGCCTTCAATGCGTTACGGAGCAAACTTCGAGGCATTTGTCTTTTAAAATCTCAGCACTGCATTGCTAACTCCATAGGGAATTTAATGGTGAATGCCACTTCACACTCCTGCCACTAGATGGCAACGAGCTACAATCGGCACTTGTTCCATGACGAGGCTTACTTCACGGGCTCTCATCTCGGAATGTGGTGCTGTGTCACTGTTAGCGCCAAACCTCCTAATTATCAGGAAACAATCCTGCCAAAAGCAATGGGATTACTTTAGAGGTGCATCTTGCAGATTACTCCCCCTCCCCCATGTTGGCTAATATCTTAAGCTAGTTGAATTTTCCCGATCCAGTCTTTATGCTGCATTTTAGCTCTGTTGGACATGGATCAAGAATGTATTCTGAAAGTTGTACTGAAAAAGCAGGCAAACTCAAGTCTAAAGGAAGTCAGATTCAGCGGGGCAAACAAGGGGTATGCAAGGGCCTTCCCCCAGATGTAGCTTGCATTGGCATAATGGCATAAAAAAGCATGCAAACAAACAAAAATCATTTACATGGGCAGGATAGTCCATAATCTTGCAACAGCTCATGCAGAATTTCAGGAGGAGGCTTCCGTGGTCACAAGATCCTCTTTGTACAAGCTCATGGATGTTGGGACACACACACATTAAAGGTTTTGTGAAATGGGAATACACATTCTGGGTTCATTGTTGATTGGACACGATCCACCATTCAGGCTGTGCTCAGCAGCTTTTTGAGACCAGAAGCTTCTAACTAATATGGCCAATGTTGGGAGTTGTAGGGTTTTTTTAAAGTAAGTTTCTTGAGCTGTACTTTTGCAAAAGATAAATCTAAATCAACTCCATCCTCACCTAATGGGAAGCAAAACGATCTTATGAGACACATAACCCTCACCAGTCAAGCTGTATAAGAAACCAGAATTTAGGGCCAGGACGGAGGACGTCAAAAGTTGGGTGATGTAGGGCACAGCCATTCCATGGCCATCTATTATGTCAGGAAAGCAATTGCTTTTTAAAGGGATCTATTTTCTTTGCTTTATCTTCTGAGTGGGAATTTGTGGCTGCTAAATTTAAACAGATAAAACGCAAGGAGGTGATTCGCAGGGCATATTAGCCTCAGCCATAAAAAAACCCTTCCTGGGAGATAGAGTGCTTTTATAACACACAGTGGTAAAGATGGCCAAGAATGGCACTGTTTTTGTAGATATGGTGAGCTTTCCTCAGCCTCGTACGATTAATCTTTTCCTCTTCTGCAGAGTTCGTGCTGTGGCATCATGGCACGAATGTGTCTTCCATGCAACCTACTCTTTCCAGACTCCTGCCATGCTGTTTTAATAACAGCTTGGGTGACTGTTTTCTGTCTCTTTAGGAATTTTTACAACAGAGCTTGCACGCAAATGTACCTACATACAACGGCCCATGAATATTTGGTATGAAACACATATTATTTTGTACACCTCATTCTGCTGCTATATGTCCGAAGAAGTGGACGCATCCACGAAATGCTACATTAAAATATGAAAGTTGGTCTTTAAGGTGCCACATGTTTTTTGTCTTTTGTTTTGTTTTGCTTTTCTTTGATTTTTGCCTGCAATTCTTGCACGGACGAACACGGCTACTGTACCTTCTCCAAAACTGCTCCTAAAAAATAAATAAAGAGGCTCCTCCAGGAGGTCCCCCTGCTTGATTCTTGTATGTACTTGCTTGTCCTTGGCACCCCTCTTGCTTCAGCCTTATCAGTTGACTTTCCCTAGATGCAACCAGGGAGCTATAGAAGGAAACAGCATTGTTGTATAATGTTGCAGCAAAGGGGTTTGTGATTATATCTCCAAGTAATAATGTCCCCAGAATATCATAGAACCCCCCCACCACCACATGCATGCTAGTCATGACTGACTCTAGGGGCATTGCTTAATTCCGTATTCAAGCCAAAGAGCCAGTGTTGTGCAAGTCCATGGCCATGTGGCTGGCATGGCTGCACGGAACACAGTTTACCTTCCTGCTTTTTACGGCAGTACCTATTTATCTACTTGCATTTACATGCTTTGGAACTGCTAGGTTGGAAGGAGCTGGGGATATCAGCGGGAGCTCACTCCACTGCGTAGCACCCAGGATTCAAACCGCTGAGCTGCTAACTTTGCCGCCGACTGTTTCAGTGCTCTAGTCTGCTGAGCCACTATATAGAGGTGGGCTAAATGTGGGCCTTATAGGCTCCCGTCTTTTCCTGGCTTATACAGACACTACAGTCTCTAGGAACCCTCCTGATGTGATGATCCAATTTTAAAGCCTCTGGGGTTTTCTGTACCGTAACACCCTCAGAACAATTTTTTTCCCAAAACTGAGAATGAACATCTCCTCTAGTCACTTGACATGTTGTTTTTGTAGCAGTTTTTTTATATTTTGGGTGCCTCCCTTCCCAATTTTCCCTTTCTCTGAAAATCTTTATAAATTGATATTGACACCTGAGGCAGAAAGCCTCTGATCCCAGGTGTAGACATCCTCCATAGAGGGAATACATATATTTGTTATGCCTGTAATATCTTCTGAAGATCAGGAGAATTATCAGCCAAAGTATGGCCTGTCCATCTGGGTAGGTGGTAGACCCTATAGTCATACTATGTCCTCTGGTACTTTCCTCCCTCTTGGTAAGGCCTCCGAGAAGGATTAACCGGTTGTGCAGTGTATTGATCAGAAGTGGCTGAAACGGTATAGGTGGGCCTTGAGCCTTGTTTCTGGGGTCTTCCTGGTAAAAACCACCCAGCATTTCTTCTAAGCTGAATTCACCAAAGCCCGCTCTGTGGTGAAACTTAGATGGAACAACAGAATTATAGAATCACGTGAAGTTGGAAGGAGCCTATAAGGTCCTGTTCAAGGCAGGAGTCCAAGTGAAAGCAGATCTGACAGTCAGTTGTCTAAAATTTTGTTGAATGCCTCCATCTTTGGAGCGCTCACCATCGCCTGAGGTTATTGGTTCCATTGTTGTACTACTTGATAGAGACAGTTAGGGAAAATGACGTTTTGTGTCGGAGGCCGTTTTGGCTCATTTCAAGCTAAATTTTGCAAAAATTAGTTTCCGTTGTCGTTAGTACTGGTTGGGGGTCCTGGACTCTGGGATCAGCCAGAGCCACAAGTGACAGATGGCAGACTCTCTTTGCACCCCCTCACGTACCCCAAGTAGACCCGGGTTAGTATTTCCAGTATTTTAAATATTTTTAAATAGGCCTCGTATTTCCAGTATTTTAAATATTTTTAAATAGGCCTCGTATTTCCAGTACAGTGGACCCTTGTATAACAAACAGCTTGTATAACATAAAATCTGTACAACATAAAAATTCCGGAGATAGGGAAATTTCTTTCTGGGGAGAATGTGTACAACATAAAAATGGGATTACTCCGTTTTTAATGCATTCCTATGGGAATTTGTATAAAAGGAAAATTTGCTTAACATAATTTCATTTGGAACGAATTAATTCCTTTATACAAGGTACCACTGTATTTTAAATATTTTAGACGGTGGATAACTGAATCAGCAGATACTGATCCCATGAATAGAAGTATGTATGTGCATCTATTTGCAATTGTGCATGTTTGGCTTAGGGAAAGAGCCACACTTTCCCCCTTCCCTTCCTCCTAGTAACCTCCACAACCCACTTTATCCATCTCCATTTCTTGATACCTCCTGAAATCCTTCTGTAGCATAATGAGGATTTGCCTTAGCAGCCTGGATCTTGGAACTTTTCCATTCTTGGGAGTCTAAGTCCATAATTTCCCAGAATATCTGCGGCAAATGTGTTTTAAAGATACCTCGTCCTTGGCTTCATTTACTTATCGTTGGGCACTTTGACATCTCTACTGCAATCCCAGTTATCCCCCAATGGCACCATTATATGCATTTTAATTCCCGACTCCCAAGTGTCCAATGAAATCCCCCTCTTCAATTGCTCTGTGTGACTAAGATATATAATGTTTCTCTTTGACGGGTAGCAGCCATTTCTAAACATGCACAGTGGTATTTATTTATTTATTTATTTGTTGCATTTTTATACCGCCCATCTTCCAAAAGGAACTCTGGGCGGTTTACACCTTGTATAAAGGAATTAATTTGTTCCAAGTGAAATTATGTTAAGCAAATTTTCTTTATACAAATTTCCCATAGGAATGCATTGAAAACAGAGTAATCCCTAATCGCGACCATTTTTTAGTTGTACGGATTCATCCCCTAGGCCAGTGCTGGCGAACCTTTTAGAGTCTGAGTGCCCAAACTGCGATTCAGAACCCACTAATTTTTCTCAAAGTGCCAATACAGCCATTTAACCTGAATACAGGAGGCTTTGAAGGGATGATGTCGGGTGCCCACAGAAAGGGCTCCGAGTGCCACCTTTGGCACCCGTGCCATAGGTTTGCCAAGACTGCCCTAGACGATTCTTTTAAGCAAATTTCCCCTATCTCCAGAATTTTTTATGTTGTACAGATTTTATGTTATACAAACTGTTTGATACACGAGGGTCCACTGTACCTAGATAGGTAATAGAGGATGGGCAAATACTGAGCAAACACAGAACTAACTTTCCTAAGGTGTACATTTGCTTTTCTTTGGCAATGCCATGCTAATTGTCTCTGTATCGTACATGCTGACCAAGCGAACATTGAGTCAATGGTTATCTTATCCCTCCCCCCCCCCAACTTGGACCCAGCATTGATAATTCCAGGAAGTTTTTCCTCTCCTCTTAAAACAGGATTGGTTTCATTTTGGGCATCTAACTCGGCCCCTCCTGCTTTATAAAACCCTTAATTGGGTGAGATGCCTCTTAGCACCGAGTTGGAAGCAACCCAGACTTGCCCCTTATTTTTGTAAGAGACTCCCACTAAAATAAAATAAGGCTTAATAAAACTTCCACTTGAAAAACTCATTTGCTTGGGCTATTGATTTAATTAGCGTGAGTCTATTTGTTTTCATCACCAGCCGGGATGCTTAAGATGCAGAACATCAAAAGTTCCAGAAACTTGCACTTTCAAGAGTTACAATGTGTTTGTTTCCGCGGGCCACATCCTTTTTCATTTGGGGCTTGGGGGCTTTTTTTTAAGTGATTTCCACACCCCTCTTTTTCTTCATACCCATGGTCACGCTCTGTTTTGTCAAAGCGTGATAAACTGATATTTCATTTCATTCTGTTTCTATATGTCTGATGAAGTGGACATGGACATGAAAGCTCACATACAAATATCTATCTATCTATCTATCTATCTATCTATCTATCTATCTATCTATCTATCTATCTATCTATCTATCTATCTATCTATCTATCTTTTGTTTCTTTGGATTCTGCCTGAACGTTTTCCCCCTCCCCCCGAAACATAGTTGTCTTTCTTTCCTCTTTCTTCCCTTCCCCAGATAATCAGATTAAACCTCAAATGCATCCCTGGCAGAGGCCCTTTTCAATTTGGTTTGGCCTGCAGGTTGCCAACCTCCATCACATGGATTGACAGTGATTACTTATGAGAGCAGGAAAAGGCTTGTTGAGAGGCTGGGGAGGTCTTATCTATATATATCTGAAAGGTTGAGAAATAGTGCTGCAATTTAACGAGTGTTAAGCAAGGTACTAGGAGTTGTTCTTTTCCTTTGGAAAAGTTGCTTTAACATAAGAACATGAGAAGACCCATGCTGGATCAGGCCAAAGGCCCATCTAGTCCAGCTTCCTGTATCTCACGGTGGCCCTACCAAATGCATCTGGGAGCGCACGAGACTAGATCTCTGTCTCCTGATACCACTTCCCTGCATCTGGTCCTTGAAGTACCCAGGTTTTAAGCCTGGAGATGACACATCTCCATCATGGCTTATAACCTGTGATGGACTTTTTCTCCAGGAATCTGTCCAATCCCCTTTTGAAGGCATCCAGGCCAGATGCCATCCCACATCCTGTGGCAGGGAATTCCACAGACTAACAACGTGCTGGGTGAAAAAAATATTTTCTTTTGTCTGTTCTCACTCTCCCAACCCTTAGTTTGAGTGTATGTCCCCCTAGTTCTGGTATTTTGTGAGAGGGAGAAGAGCGTCTCTCTCTATCCACTTTACTCATGCCCTGCATTATTTTGTACATCTCAATCATACCCCCAGGTGCCTTTTTGAATTTAATCAGAATCATAGAGTTGGAAGTGGCTTCTAAGGCCATTGAGTCCAACCTCCTATTCAGTACATGAATCCAAATAAAAGTACTGTGACGTATATTTAATTTCTGGTTAAATACTTCTAGCTGCATAACCAAAGTGCAGCAATTCACATTGGAGAATAGCATCAAGTTCCACAGATTTTCCCTCACCTTTCCCCCCTCATCCACTGGCACTTACAGTCTCTATAACTCACTCTTGAGACATTAGGAGGAAAAGAATAAAACCCATTATCTTTACTTATATTCGTGAAGAGAGCAAACAGCAAACTGACCAAATATGACTGACTACCAAGGTTTCCTCTTAGGTGTGCTTGCACACACTTCCACCCCAGCTCCTCACAGGTCTTGCAGCAACCATTTTTGTTTTGGTCACAAATGGAACCAAGGCCCAGGTCCCACGTCCCTTTAAAAGCAGTTTAAATTACTAGATAAACTGTGTCTAAAAATGCCATCCCCACGGCCACCGGGCTTTTTGGAAAACGAAAACGAAAACGAAAACCGGGTAATGCTCCCTTAAGCGCTTTGAAAATCCAGCTTTTAAGGAGGCAGACATCGTGGGACCACGCAGATGATCCGAGTTTCTTTTTCTTTCTTTTTTCATAGCACCGAGTAGCTGTTCCTGGGGCCGATTGGCTATGTTTTTTTAATTTCTCTGCACATGGGAGCAACATGAAGTTCAATCAGGTCCTCTAAGCATTAATTTCCCCCAGCCAAGTGGTCCATTTTTTAAAATGCTAGTGCCACCTGCTGGCCAAGGGGGCTGAACTGCACTTTAAAATAAAAAAACTAGCTTTGGACATGGGAACTCCTGTCCCACATATTAAATCACGTGATGGGATGAAGAGGAAAAGCCGGACCTTCAGAAGATCAGGATCAAAACCCACGGCCCAAGTCACATGCACAGCACTGAGACCCACACAGTGTGGACAAAGATTAGAGGTCACATTGCTGACTGCTTTCAACAACAGACTTCTACAGACTCCAGAGAGGGTAAGAGACACAGAGCAGAGAGTCAGGGAAAGAATGATTGGTCAGTCACCACAGCCCAGAAAGGTTCCTCCCAGCCAGGGGTATTAAAGGCAGCATGCAAGGTTGCAAGAACTCCAACAGAATCCACACAGGCAACAAATGCCTATAGGAGGATGACTAATTTCCTTGTTAAGTAACAGCCGTAACATAAGGTGATCGTGCTTTCAGTATTTGGGAGAATTAAGGATATCTTTCCTGGGATCCAATGGCAGCGTATGTTTGGAAATGAGAAAGAAAATATAGCAGGTCAGCTTATGTGTTTGTGTGTGTTCTCATGAAAGCAAAGCAAAGCAAAGCAAAGCAAAGCAAAGTGTTCTGCTTATATACCACCCCATACCACTTCAAGTAGTCTCTGGGCGGTTTACAGTTTTAATTACAGTATGCAGGCTACACATTGCCCCCCCCCAGCAAGCTGGGTACTCATTTTACCGACCTCGGAAGGATGGAAGGCAGAGTCAACCATGAACCTGTTACCTGGGATTGAACCCCAGGTGCTGAGCACAGTTTTACCTGCAGTACAGGCATTTAACCACTGCACCACGAGGCTCCTTTTTTTTTTTTTTTGCAAGGAGACAACTTGCTTTTTTTTTGCTACCTTTTTTTTCTGTGAGAGCTGATGGATGCATCTTATCAAGAAGAGTTGGCCTGATGATGCGGGGGTTAAATGCCCGGGCTTCTGTACCTTTTAGTTGTCTTTCAATCCACTCAAGCCCAGGGGCTGTGGCTCTCTTTACTGCTTGATCTTCAGTGCAAGCCTATATTGACTTTAATAAGAAATGCATTAGCTGTTTGCTTTCATGCCGGCTTAGAAAGAACTCCAAAAAGCAGTCTGCTACTTTTGATTGCACCATATATTCTTGATGAAACAATGTAGTTTTAAAAATAGCTGTGTCTTGCCACTGATGTGGAAAGTTGAGATGCTAAATGAAAAAGCAGCTGTAGCAGGGGAGCTATTTTCCTTAACGGGAAAAAAATAAAACCCACCAAAACCAAAATAAAACCAGACAAAAGACAAACACATTTTGTCTCATTTATTTTGCAAGGAAATTGGCTAAGCAGTCTACAGATTGCCATAGGTATTTGCTTTTCTGCTTCTGTAAATCAGCCCCAGTAATTGTAGTAGTAGTAGTAGTAGTAGTAGTAGTAGTAGTAGTAGTAGTAGTAGTAGTAGTAGTAGTAGAAGAAGAAGAAGAAGAAGAAGAAGAAGAAGTAGCAGCAGCAGCAGCAGCAGTAGTAGTAGTAGTAGTAGCAGCAGCAGCAGCAGCAGCAGCAGTAGTAGTAGTAGTAGTAGTAGTAGTAGTAGTAGTAGTAGTAGTAGTAATAATAATAATAATAATAATAATAATAATAATAATAATAATAATAATAATAATAATAATAATAAAGTATCTGAAAATTGTGAAAATTGAACTTCAGAGACTCTGGCATAAACCGGTAGAGGGGGTCCCAGTGGTAATCAGCATCCTGGGTGCGGTGCCTAAAAAGCTAAGCAAGTATTTAGAAGAAATGGGAGTTGACACCATCAGTCAGCTGCAGAAAGCTGCCTTACTGGGATCTGCTTGCATAATTTGCCAATACATCACGTAGACCTAAATGCTTGGGAAGTGCTCGACTAATGATTTGTAATACAAAATGCAGCGTAATTATCTTGTCTGCTGTGTGATCATTTGATGATGATGATGATGATGATGATGATGATGATGATGATGATGATGATGATACAATAAATTACGTGTGTATTTGCTTATTTGGGTCAGGTTGCATGCTTTACTCTGAAATTGCTTCACTCGGAATGTTATTTTGTCAAAAATCCAATTGGTTATGGTTATAGTTCCAAGGACCCAGAAGTAACTAACTACTGTAGGTATAATTAGAGTAGTACAACATTTTAAAGGCAACTAAATAGTTTTTCAAGAGTAACTAAAACAATTTCTTCTTCTATCCCATTGGGAAGGGGGGGAACCCTCTCCCTTTTGTGTTCTGCCTTCATGTAAGCTACACATCCATGACAGAGGAGGGAGAGGCAACTACAGCATGGAAGAAGGGGAGGTAGAAGAAGAAAAGGAAGATTTGTGAGCACTGAGTTAGGGATGATAATGTGAAATGCTCCTTAATTCTCAGGCTGGAGCTCACTTTTCCAGGCCTTGCACAGGTAAAGTCATCCAGGTAGCAGCCATTTTCTGATATGTAGGACCCCTCCTCCATTCTATGTCCCCCAATTACTTCCCAATAATGAAATGGTTTGTAGAGGAACCTTAGGACCTCCAGGGGAGAAATCAGAAATGCTTTATTTCCAAAACATTACTGCTGATGATCACCAACCCTGGATGACATCTTCACATGCTGTTTGAGGAAGTAAACATTCTGAGGGAGCAGGAGGATTTCTTTGAACTGTTGCCTTCTGGCAGAAGATACAGAACTTAAAACTCGGACCACACGTCTTCTGAACAGGTTTTATCCCAGAGCTAAATTGATTAATGAACTCAAGAACCACCAAGTGAACTATTAGCCTGTTGTGTAGATTTTCAATTGGTTTTTAAGGGGGTTGGTGGGTTTTCAGGGATTTTTATGTGCTGGGACAATGGGAGTGTTTGGAGACTTGAATCTGGTCTCTGGGTGTCTGAAGTGGTGGGTATATAAAAATGACAATAAAAAATTTTTCAAAATTGTGGTGTAAATACAAGGATTTTGGGATAATCTTTTCTCCCATGATGATTGATTAATTGAACTATTCATTTTTAATTGGTAATTATTCTGCTTTGTTTTTGCTGAAAAAAGTGGTTTTTCAAAATTGTAAGTAAATACAACACTTGGGATAATCTTTTTGATGAAATGGAACTTTGTTTTTTGAAGTGGTCTATCCCTTTGGAAATGGAACTTAAGTCTCTCCCCATCCCTTTGCCTTCTGAGATTGCTCACATTCTTTTGAGGATGTTTTCACAACCAGAGAACAAGGGGAGTATTCAGAGAGCTAAATTTGCAACTAATCTGCCATCCTATGGCTTGTGTGTTTTCTGCACACTTGCAGAATGGGAGCCTTGGTTATAACTTCTAATAAATTGAGGTGCAACATTACAAGTTTAGCCCTTCATTGGTTCACTTACTGAAATATCCAGGAGGTCAGAGAAGCCTTGCCGATTCAGCTTTTCTCTGGCCCACTAACATGTACTATATATAAAGAGATAGGAAAGAGAGCCAAACTCTCTGAGCTGAAGAATTCATTCAGCAAATTCTTCCTTTAATCTCAATCAGGCCAGAATTCTATTAAGTTTGACTCTACACTTGGCTGCATGTGCCCGGGCAGCTGCTTCCAACAATTATGTCAAAACCTGCCTTTTCTATCTCTCCCCCCGCGTCCTGTCCCCTTTTTTGATGACCCTTCTAATCAGTACAATATCCACTGGATATAACTAAGTGCAATCCCCAAACTTAATCTTGAAATGTAATTAAAACAAAGGAGTGTGAAATGAAAGCCCATCAGACAGAAAATCACCGAGTTCTCTCCCAGAACACAGGCCTTCTGCTCAGAGAATGTAAAGTGGATTGAATGCAGAACTGACACACACCACTTGTTATAAGGCTGATAATGACACTTTAAAACATCTATATTAGACATGGGCACGACTTGGCAACATTCTCGTTTCCGTTTCCGTTCCTCGTTTCCGTTACGTAACAGAAACGGTAACGACAATTACTCCGCTAGAACTCGAACTCGAACCGATAAAAGAAAAATTGGGTCTGATTTGTCATTGTTGTTCCTGGCATCGCAGCGATCACGCGATTGCAAGCGGCACAGAAAAAAAGTTTTAAAAATAAAAAAAAACCTGATTCCCGGCCAAAAAAGCAGGCGAAAATATGCCTGTCTGAGTGAGGGCACCTACCAGAGGGGTGGTTTCTGGGGGGGGTCCCCGGACTCTCCCCTCTCCTGTCCTGGGCTGCTCTGGTGGGGGGCATCCTCGTCGTCTCGCCAACTCGCCATGCCATGTGGTGCGGGCGGGGGATCCAAAATGGGGCGACTGCAATATTTATTTTGAAATCATGGTCCAAAAACACACCAAAGCACCCCAGAAACATGCGAAAATAGCTATTTTAAAACTGCCTGAATTTTTACAGTAGCAGCATTGGGTTTTTCTTGCAACAAAACATCTCCATAGATTTTATTTTATTTTATTTTTATTTTTATTTTTTTACACTTGCGCAATGATGGGCTGGCCATGGGAGTGGACCATGCAAATTTTTGGAGCCATTCCACCAATTGCATGGCCACTTGGCCAGGTTTTGACCGAGACTTCTGGGATGTGCCAGTCGGGCATAAAAAGCCCACTAACCCTAGCCCGAACCCTAACCCTAACCCTAACCCTAACCCTAACCCTAACCCTAACCCATACGCCAGTACACTGTCCTTCTTAGTGGGTCAGAGAGGCATCCAGAGGTGCACCCCACTAACTCACCCTAACCTTACCCATAACCCTAAGCCTATCCCTTGCGCTAACCCTAACCCTAAGCCAGATCTGTGTACTCGTATTGCACTACACGCAAGTACACTTCCCTTCTTAGTGAGCCAGAGGCGCCCATAGGGGTCCTCTCTCACTTTGTTCCCAGCCCAAGTGCACCGTACACCAGTATGCCAGTATGCTGTCTTTCTTAGTGAGTCACAGTAGAGGCACCCAAAAGAAAGAGAGGTGCCTCTGCCTGCCACTGCAACTTGGTATGCATATCCAATTGGCTATGCGTACCCTTTTGTAGTGGGCCAGAGGAGGCACCCACCCCAGAGAGGTGCCTCCAGGAGCCCGCTTTCCCTTCATAGCGGGCCAGAGGAGGCACCCACCCCAGAGAGGTGCCTCCAGGAGCCTGCTTTCCCTTTGTAGCGGGCCAGAGGAGGCACCCACCCCAGAGAGGTGCCTCCAGGAGCCCGCTACCCCCCCAAACCAGTACTAACAACAGACGAAAAAACGACAAACGAAATGACAAAGTTTTGAGAAATTTCGCGACAAACGGAAACGAGCCAAAACGGGCCGGCTCCGACACATGACAACACGAAACATCATTTTTCCTGGTCGTGCTCATCTCTAATCTATATAGGGATTTGAGTGTCGCAGGATGCATAAGAAGGCTCATTTTGCAGTTAGCAAGATGAATAGTTGCACCTAAGGCTAAACTTCAGAGTTGCATAGGTGGCTGTGTTTCCTTTTTTTAAATCAAGTCCCATCCTGTTGCAGAGTTTTGAATCTTTGGTTAAATTCCTGTAGCTGCTGCACAGCAGAAGTGTAGGGATTCATAAAGCAAATTAACCTTAAATGCTCCCTTTTTCATTATGCTGCCACTTACAGTTTCAATAACTCATTCTGAGACATTAATAATAAAAAATTAATAAAAACCATTTACTTCTAGTTGTGAGCTGATCAGTCACCAAACAGACACACGTTTGCTTTCGACAACAGACTTCAACTTCAACCGAGCAAGGTGGAGAGGGAAAAGAGACACAGAATAGAGGGGTGGGTCTCCCTTTGAATTCAGACGCAGGGAAGGAGCGATTGGATTGTGCTGGCTATGTACTCTCGAAGCCTTTCATGGCTGGGATCTGATAGTTGTTGTGAGTTTTATGGGCTGTTTCACTGTGTCCTGGACGTTATTCTTCCTGAACTTCCAGAAAAACTTCCAGAACATGTAAAAACAGCCCGAAAAACTCACAACAACTATTAGCGCTGGGTATATTGGCAGTCACTCCAGTTCAGAAAGGACCCTTCCTGATAAACGTACTCAAGGCACTATGTGAGGCTGCAAACCATTCCAATGAATCCTCTATTTGAAATGCTGCCAAAGGAGAATTCAACTGTTGATGGTATCTTCCTTAGAAGATTGGTTTTGCTTGAGTCCACCTGGGCATGGACATAGTCTATAACTGAAATGGCTGGGTGCCTAGCCTTGTGCAAGAGGTGCAAGAGATATAATATAATATAATATAATATAATATAATATAATATAATATAATATAATATAATACGATACAGGGCTGTACAACTTTGAACATCCCGAGGTCTACTTTAAACTTTGAACATCCCGCAGTCTACTAAAAGAAGTGTGCACGCACGTGCGCCACCTGGCCAGTACCTTGAGGAAACAGCACTGGTCCTGCCCACAGCTCCTCACTTCGCTGGTGTTCTGGATTAGGAAGCCGGAGACTCCTACATAGGAGCCAAGTGAGGGGGTAGGGCGTGGCAGTGGAAGGTAAGGTAAGGTAACAAATCTGCACCTGGCAGGCTACTTCTACTGGTTCCGTGGGCTACCGGTCACCCGTGGTCCCCACATTGTACTGACCTGATATAATATAATATAATATAAACACACAGCTCAACCTTAGAAATACAAGTGGTGTGCATCAAGTTGATTCTGACAAATGGTGTCCTTTCCAGGTTTTTTAAGTATAAAAAGGGGTTTACCATCCTCTCCCTCTGGTAGTGTCCTGGAACTGTGCAGTTTGCCTAAGGCCACACAAGTGGTAGGATACTTACCTCCATCAATCTGCATGCTCCAGAAGATGTTGGCTGTCCCCTCTCCTGAGAGACTCAGAAATCTCGACAGGCAGGTGCTCTAATCCACTGAGCGGTGTCAATTCCAAGAGTTTTTCTGCAGGACGTAGTCATTCCACGTGCCACGCTGTTGAGACATTTGGCCGGCACACCTCCTAATTTGGTTTCACCAATAGAGATGAGCACGACTAGGGAAAATGACGTTTTCGAGTTGTCGTGTGTCGGAGGCAGTCCGTTTCGGCTCGTTTCCGTTTTCCGCGAAATTTCGCAAAAATTAGTCGGTTCGTTTTTTCGTTGTCATTAGTACTGGTTTGGGGGGGGTAGCGGGCTCCTGGAGGGAGCTGCAGGAGTCAACCAGAGCCACAAGTGACGGACTGGCAGACTCTTTGCACCCGCTGTGTCTCACGTACTTGCATGTAGTGCAATGCAAGTAGATCTGGTTTAGGGTTAAGACGGGTTAGCGCAAGGGCTAGGGTTAGGCTAGTTATGGGTGAGGTTAGGGTGAGTATTGGGGTGCACCTCTGGGTACGTCTCTGACCCACTTAGAAGGACAGTGTACTGGTGTATGGGTTAGGCTTAGGCTTAGGGTTCAGGTTTGGGCTACGATTAGTGGGCTGTTTATGCCCGATTGGCACATCCCAGAAGTCTCTGTGGTCAACCTGGCCAAGTGGCCATGCGATTGGTGGAAAATTTGCATGGTCCACTCCCATGGGCGAGCCCATCATTGCAAATGTGCAGGTGTAATAAAATAAAATAAAATAAAATAAAATAAAATAAAATAAAATAAAATCAACGGAGACTTTTTTTTGCACGAAAAACCCACTGCTGCTACTGTAAAAACTCAAGCATTTAAAATAGCTAATTTTCACATGTTTCTGTGGTGCTTTGGTGGGGTTTTGGGCAACGATTTCAAAAAAAATATTGCGGTCGCCATTTTGGATCCCCCGCACTGCATGGCAAATGGATGCGCCCTCCCAGCCTGGTTCCAGCAGCGCAGCAGTAGCAATAGCCAAGGAGAGGGGGGTGGGGAACCCCCCCCCAAATAAAACACCCTTCTGGCCTGGTAGGTGCCCTCAGACAGTTTTCGCCTACGTTTAGGGCCGGGAATTGGTTTTTTTTTTAAACTTTTAAAAACTTTTTTTCTGTGCCGCTTGGCATTGCGCGATCGCCGCGATGCAAGGAACGAGCACGACAAATCAGACCAAATTGTTCGTTCGTCGGTTCGAGCTCGAATTCTGGCAGAGTAATTCCCGTTATCGTTTCCATAGAGTAACGGATACGAGTAACGGAAACGGAAACGGGAATACCGCTAAGTCGTGCCCATCTCTATTCACCAAGCAGAGGCTTCTCTTTCTGAGTTCCATTGCCATCGTGGCTCCTCTAAAACTTCCCCACTTTCATTTCTTCTTTCAGGCCAAATGACAGATGAACCTGCCTTGTAATCCTCACACGCGTAGCACCTTTTCACCTCTCTCTCAGCCTCTGGGCTTTTTCCCTTTCAAAGCAATCTTCTCGCTGTAATTTAGGAAGCTGTGTTTCGTGTCTCCAATTCTTTTCCTGCCAGAGCACTCTTGGACTCCCGGTCACCCTCCTTAATGGTGATTCACCTTTTCTTACCTGGCGGAATAAGGTTTACTGCTTTCATAAATTTAGAGCTGGTTCAAAATGACATCTTCTGGTCTTGGTATTTCCAGGTGATGTGGACGCTACATCAAACAAGGCCAGCTGCTGAACTTGAGCCAAGGAGCGTCTCTCTTCTTACTTACTGGAGCATTTCATTGCTGAAGAACAAGGGAGGCAGGGTTTTCCATCTTCTGCATTTCCGCACACAGTCAATTACGTTTGGGAACGGGTCCAAAATGGATTTCAGAAGTCTAAAGTTTTGACCTGATTATTTTCACTCTGGAGGAGATAAAAGGTATCGTCAGACCGTGATGCATAACACTGCCTCTGTCTACCTATTAGCCACCATAAGTTGTCCAGGATGGACTGTGAGAATGAAGTCAAGGAGGAAAACCAATACAATCATAAAAGAGTCTTCGTGGGACATTAGGATGTACAGATTTTCCAGTTCCACACTTCATCAGTTTCACCTCCGCTCATTTTTCACTCTGCCTTTCTGCTTCTTTTTCAGCTTGTTAACTTTTTTTTAAAAAAACTCTGCATAAATGTTTGCAATATATTCTTCCTGAAAATGCACACTGCTGAAAAACATTTATTTTACTACTACTACTACTACTACTACTACTACTACTACTACTACTACTACTACTACTACTACTACTACTTCCTATTGACTTTGCGGTGCATTTTTTCTTCTAAAAAGACTCAAAGCATGTTGCAATATTAAGTGTACAAAAGGTAAAGTAATTAAAAACAATAGACCTGCAATATAAAGACTACACCTCCCCTGGGGGTGGGGGACAGGAACAGAAGTTCATAAAAATAACCGATTGACAGAATGGTTTTTTTAAAAACATTCATATCTTGATGATAGAAGAAAATGCTCTTCTGGTGCCAAATAAAGGTTAATGTTGGATCCATGTAAGCTTTGCTCGGGTGAACATCCTAAAGCCAGGGGACCACACTTGAAAAGTCTCCATCTAGGCATGGGCCTTTCATTTCGGAATGGGTCCAGTTCTGAAATGAATCATGGCAGCACAGTTGTTGTTCAGAACCGGCATCCATCCTCTGGAATGAAATCACCCATTGACTTACCTTGCCTTACCTCACGTGGGGCGCAACTTCAATCGGGAAGAAGCCTCCAATGTGTCATCGTTCCTTCTCCCTGGTGCTGGCCAATCAGGAGCTGTGCAAGGACATGCATCATCCTGCCTCCCTGTCTGATTGTCCTTCTTTTCTCACAACCTCTTGAGTACTCACAGAGACATGGAGTTGAACCGTGTGGCTTGAAATCGAATCTTTCACATTGATCCTCACACACTTCAAGCAATTTGGGTGGATATTTTCCCCATCGGCAACAGCCCTGAGTTACTAGGCCAGGAAGTATGGCTAGTGCACCTAATAATGTAAATCTGTCAAGCTTCTGTCATGGAAGAACAGGAGTGGCCAAATATGTTCCATTTGTCCAGACTAGTCTGGTGTTTAGTGTGTGTTTGGCTATAACCCATATTTGGGCTTCTAGGGGAGGTTGAGAATACCTCTGATCTTGTTGTGCTTTGTCAGTATTATCTGGAGGCACACAATGTATTAACACCTCCCCCTTCTCAAACCAACAGTTCCATAATACAGTGGTACCTCTACTTACGAACAACTCTACTTACGATCAATTTGACTTAAGAGAGGAAATCCATGGTGTTTTAACTGCTGCCTTACAAATTTTAGATGTGGTCTGCTCTACTTACTTTTTTATTTTTATTTTTTCAGGTTATGTATTTCTTTGATTTTTAAAGATACAGCTGCTCTACTTACAAGTTGTTTGACTTATGAGAATGCATTCGGAACGGATTAAACTCATAAGTAGAGGTGTGTGTGTTTCATCGTTACATTCGTGACCGACTCTTTGTGACCCCATGTCCATGGATTTTTCTTGGCAGGAATACTGGAGTGGCTTGCCAGTTCCTACTCCAGGCGCCTACAGCACCTGGTATTCCCTGGTGGTCTCTCATCCAAGTACTAACCAGGGATGACCCTGCTTAGATTCCGAAATCAGGCGAGATTGGATGTGCTTAGGGCATCCACTGTATTAAAATTCCATTCAGCTTCACCCCACTGACTCAGAGGAAGTCAGAGAAGCTACTAAAACTAATTCAAACATTTTAAAATTGTACAGAATAAGCATTGCGCAAAATTAAAAAAGTGTTTTATTGCTAAGAGAGACCTATATTTAGTTGTAAACCACCCCGAGTTCCTGCTGGAAGATGGAGCGGTACAGAAATAAAATAAAATAAAATAAATAAATAAATAAATAAATAAATAAATAATATTGCACTGTTGTCCTAGATCAGTGATGGCAAACCTTTTAGAGACCGAGTGCCCAAACTGCAATTCAAAATCCACTACTTTTTTTGCAAAGTGCGAATACAGTAATTTAACCTGTGTACAGGTGGCTATGAAGGGGCAATCTCGGGTGCCCACGGAAAGGGCTCCGAGTGCCACCTTTGGCACCCGTGCCATAGGTTCGCCATCACTGTCCTAGATCAAACTAAGCCTGAACTCTCTCTAAAGGTAAAACGGATCAAACTGCAGCTGTCCTACTTTGGGCACATGATGAGAAGGGAAAAGACAATAATGTTGGAAAAGATTGAAGGCAGCAGGAAAAAGGGAAGATATGAGATGGACTGACTCTGTATAGCAACCTAAACCTGGGCAGACTCATGTGAATGGAAGCCTACTGAGATCAAGGTATTGAATCTTGGATATGCTTGTCAATGCATTGAAAATAATCAGTTAGTGCCACGTTTCCCAGCCTGATCCAACAATAGCTCGCATCCTCTCCCACTGTGAGCCCACCTTATCCACTTTAGCAAGATCTCCAACCTGCTGCAGTTGTGTTATCTCTGAATCTTGTTCAATAGCTTTTGACACTTGTGCCTCTATTTCAGAATGATTGCTAAGGAACTAGAGTGAAAGTACTGGCTCTCTTTACCTCGATAACTATAACTAGAGGCAGAAGGGATGCCCCCACTCCACTGGCGGGTCATATATCGCAAAACGAGCACGTTGCCAGCATCCCCCTGTTGCACCTCCGAAAGAGGTGTAGCATTAAAAATGGCTTTTTGTCCTTGTAATGCCTGCCTTAATGTGGTTTAATTAATTTTTATGGCATGTTATTTAACCCCATGCATCTTTAAGTCACAAGTAAAGATTAAGGCATCCAGAGGAGTCGCTGAAACATTTCACCCATGTCTTCCTAATTATGAAAATACTGCCTGTTCATAATTCATATTTTTAATCCACCACCACACTCACTAATTCTCCAGTAAGCCATGATAATTTCCCCAATATCTACTGAATGAATATTCAAACCCAGTCTCTATGTGCTTTTAATTCATTTTGCTACCATTCCTTCCTGTAAACAATACCAAGGCAGGGACTGAATTGGTAGTGGTGAGGGAGGGGAAAAAAACACAGAGAGAGACAGGTGTAGGTAGGTAGGAAATTTGCAGAGCTGTAACCAGATGTTATGGCTCTTGGGGTTTTTCTGTTTTTGGGTGGTGGCGGTGGTGGCTGCTTTTTATTAATTGAAAATATTTTACTTACAATGATTAAAAGACAATACTTACATCCTAAAAGCAGTAAGTATACAAAGATTAAGAAAAGAATTAAGCCAGCATTTTGTTAAAAACAACCAATAAAATCAATACAAAGACACATTTTTAAAAAACAACAGAACAAAACCGTACCTTATTAGAAAAAAAAAAAACGCTTTTAGTCTGCCAGTCACGAGGGAAAACCTAGCCTGAAGAGAAAGGTCTTTGCCTCCTCGTGGAAAGACCACAAAGATGAGGTCAGCCTAGCATCCTATGGGAGGGGGCTCCAGATTCTGGGAGCAGTGACAGAGATGGCCCCCTCCCATGTCCCCACCAAGCACAACTGTGCAAGTGATAGGACCAAGAGCAAGTTCTCCCCTGAAGATCTTAATTCCTAGGCAGGCTCATAGAGGGAGATGTGGTCTTTCAGATAGGTAGATGGTTATGGTTCAGTCATAGGAGATGTTCAGACCTAATTGTACTCTTAGCTATATTGAACATCCTTGTTTTGAGTTTCCTTCTACCTGGAAAGGAGCAGATGGAGGTCATAGAGGTTGGTGAGGGTGGGAATGTTCATGTCCTCCCAGTAGCAAATCTGCCCTATGAATCTTGGTATCCTCAATTGAAACCATGGCACTCCCATTTGACCAGTGCATTGACTAACTTCCTACCTCCTTTTAAAGGTGGATGAGCATTCAAAACAAGGATCTTCCACTTATAATCTGGTCCTGCCCTTTCTTGCAGATGACTCCTACTTCTTCCTTCCATGGAGGGTGGTGAAGTCTCCTTCTTTGGAGGTTTTTAGGAAGAGGCTGGATGGCCATCTGTCAGGAGTACTTTGATGGGGGTTCCTGCAGGGCAGGGGGTTGGACTGGATGGCCCTTGAGGTCTCCGATTCTATGATTCGATGATTAAATAGACTCAGTCAATCTCTATGGCTACTTCCTGTTCCAGAAGCTACTTTCTACAGAAGTATCTCATCAATGGAAAGAAACATGGCAGGGATGCCTTCCGTGTAACTTGGGCAGCAACAGCTGGTGCAGTTTAGGATTGGTAAGGGAGAATGGTCTAGTTGCAAGATCCATCTCCTAGGTGTTTGTGTGTGCATCTGCAGTTTTGTTCGTGACTTGCAGCTTTTCACATGCAGCATATGGTATGAAGTAATTACTTCCAAAATGCTTTTTAAATGGAGAATGTCGGGTGGATATTAAAGGAAAAGGGAACAGATGTGTTTTCATAGTAGAATTATGGCTATACAATTTTCATCTAATTTCAGTGGTTCCAGGATAAGCTGTTCAACAGCTTGTATTATTCAAGTATTGAAATTTTATCTACAGATAAATTATATTTTGAAGATAGCAGGGGCCTATTCCAATCTGTTGACAGTACCAAACACATTTTTAGGATTGGCTTTTCCCAATTCAGGACCTAATCCTGAGGATGTCAAAAAAACAAGTAAATTCGTTCACAATTATGAGCTAAATCTAATCATCCAAATGTTGGCCCGAACTGGAGGAGATCAGGGGAATGAGTGAGACTTACACAAATATCAGTTTTATACATCTCATTCATTCAATGAAACTGAATAAGTTGGAACTAGCAAATGAATTTAGCCTTGTATAATTATTTTTGATGTTGTAACCTGCTATAGTGTAGGTTACAGCCTTTGATGTTGTAACCTAAAATGGTGGAGTTTGGGGACGGAAAGGTAGGAAACATATATTTAAAAGGGAACCGTGGTCTTTTGGTCTTTTACAGCACTCATATTCTTATGTTCTTATTACTGACCTAAAATGTACTAACGTCAACATTTTCTTGCCTAAAAAGGAGCTCCTTTTGCTTCACCCTTGATTACTGTTCTATCAACAACATACTGTAACAAATTCTTTCTGTTGCTTTAATTAAAACTAAGGCATTAATTAAGAAAAGAGTACTTGAATGAGAAACATGCATTTGCTGGTCAGTTTCCATAAGTTGTGTTTGTTTACACATCGTGTTAATACTCTAATAGAGTAACGTGTGCCCATGAGCCTGTTCCATTATAGGCTAACAATCACCATTTGTTCATGGTCTCATCTGACTCGTGATTTGCTCAAGTTGCAAATGCAGTTGCTTAGATGTCATGTTCCAACAGTAATTGATAGACAAAATCAACAACTTCCACAGGATGACAGCTCTTCTCAGTGCTGTTTTATTCGGTCCCTCTTGCTACATAAAGGTTGCCTAATCAAACAAAACAATTTAGGGACGGTTAGAGTTTCTAAGTGAAAGTCAGTACCAGTGCAGCTATGAACATAAGTGAATTGTGCTAATGAACAACTGGACACAAGAGCCTCCTGGTGCAGTGGTTAAATGCCTGTACTGCAGGTAAAACTGTGCTCATGACCCGGGGGTTGAATCCCAGGTAGCCAGCTCATGGTTGGCTCAGCCTTCCATCCTTCCGAGATCATTCTTCCCCCCCCCCCCCATGGCTTCAGAGACTAGGACTCGAGGCAATGGTTTCAAACTACAGGAAAAGAGACACCATGTGAACATTAGGAAGAACTTCATGACAGTTAGAGCTGTTCAGCAGTGGAATATGCTGCCATGGAGGGTGGTGGAGTCTCCTTCTTTGGAGGTTTTTAAACAGAGGCTGGATGGGCATCTGTCAAAAATATTGTGATGGGGCTCCTGCATGGTAGGTGGTTGGACTAGATGGCCCTTAAGGTCTCTTCCAACTCTATGATTCTATGATTCTATGATTCTAAGGGCGCTTTTACACGACCCCTAAGATCCGCTGGTAACTTAAATTCGGACCAGAGAGGGGTTTGTCGCTCTTCGTGCGTCCCCACCCCTCCGCACTTCCTGGCTGCTGGCTGTGTGAGGGGAGGGGGGAAAAAAGGGACAAAAGAATAAAGGCTTACCTCCCGGTGCTGGTGAAAGCTGCCAGGAGCCCCGTCACGTCCTGGTTCCTTCTCTTAAAGGGGCAGGAGGCAAAAAAACAACAACAAAAAGAAGCGAGGAGAGCCCGGCACATCCGCATCAAGATTTTTCACCCTTGGAGAGCAGGTACAAGAAAAGTGCACTGGGACCCACTTAGGTGGGCGTGGTCACACTTAATTTTCAGTAAACTCCGGAGCTGGTGGGTAAACAATTTTAAGCTCCGGAGCTGGGAGCCATTTGCGGCGGAGCTTAGGGGTCGTGTAAAAAGGCCCTAAGTGGCAGCACAACTGTTTTATAGTACTCTGAATCTCTTTAAGCATGAGAAGGAAGCCGTAAAAAAACCCCCACACATTTATTTCTTGCATTGGCTCTTGCATAAAACACAGGCATGTGGAACAAGAAGCATAAGTGAACCCTTAAAGGGAAGGAACATTTGGTCCCTGCAGGCTTGATTGATAATCATCCCAGCCTAGAAGTCTCTCTCCCAACCAAAATCTCTTAAAGGCAACATACAAAGGTAGCTAAATTCCAAAAGTTATGCAGTTGGAATTGGCTTGAGAAGGGGTTAAGTAACAGGATTCTGGCCACTGAGTTGCGTGCCTCCCCTTGGAATTTCTTCATGCTGGCCTAGAGAAGCCCTTGCTTGGGAAATAAAGACCTAGCAGAATAAATGAATGATAAATTACATAAAAACTTTGCAATCCACTGGCTTTTCATGAATAAAAGATCAGACTACTGTATCCATTGAGTTTGGAAATAACATTTGCAAAAAATCCGTTTGGCTGATGATCCTTAATAACATTACATATTAATCCTCTTTTGTATAAGAGATGAAAAATTCTAAGAAAGAGTTGAATCTTTTGATTAAGTTAACTGAGCTTAACTAACTGAATTCAAAAGGAAGAGGTGGAAGGAGGTTATTAATTTGCTTGCTGCTAGATGGATTAACGTGGTTTAAAGTCATGTGAAGAAACCTCACTGAGACACAATATTTTCCCTGGTTCTGCTGCACTTCCTGGCCCTATAGAGGTAAAAAAAAAACTGTGTTGAATATTTCTGCCCATTGTAAAGTGCCTCTTTTGTCAGTTCCCTCACCCTCCAACACCGGGAGGGGGAAGGGGGGAGGCAAGTAGGAGAGTCTATATTCCCTGTAGGGAATCTCCATATTAATAGATCCCAACTAAAAGATGGCAGATTTTTGCATTTGGACTACAATTCCAGAGCTCCTCAGGCAGTATAGGAGAGTTGTAGTCCAAAAGTCCAAAGTACTCCCTTCTAGTCCCTATCGACAGGGAAGCTCTTAATGTAGAGGGGTAAGTTGCTCTTAAGTTCAGACACATTACCTTTGACTTACAGGAAGGCAACATAAGCAGGGATGGAGAGGAAGGGTAATGAACTGCTAGATAGCTCAGTGGTTTGGTTCTCGGAGGTTGGGAGTTTGATTCCCTACTGTGTTTCTTTGACAGGTGCTGGACTTGTTGATCCATAGGGTCTCTTCTAGCTCTACAGTTCTGAGTTTATTAGTATTAGAGATGGGCACAAAACGAACAATTTTTCGTTTCCATTTCCGTTTTTTCGTTTCATTACGCAACAAAATGACAAACGAATTTTACCTCTAAAATGAAGCGAAACGAACAGAAACACCAGAAATTTTGACGTCCGTTTCGTTTTCGTTACGGCAATACATTGAACTGCTTTAAAAGCTAAAACAATCACAAAAATTGAAATAAATGGTAATGAAATGGTAACGAAATGAACAAAAACAAAAATGAATTTTTTGCAAACATTCGCAAAAAAAGAAACAAACCGAAACGGACCCCCTAAATGACAAACGACAAATGAAACACCGTTTTTTGATTCGTGCCCATCTCTAATTAGTATTAGTATTATGTTCTCTACATGTGAGTAATCAAGTGCTCAAATAGGGTTCCTCCCCGCTTATAAATGTTCCACTTCTCCTTTGCTGCAACTATAATGCAGTCAGAAGGGGACACATAACCACTGAATATTTATGTTGCATTTCTTATGACTCTTGCAACGGAATAAGGCCATTTCTCGGCCCAGATATCTGCAATCCATCAACCTCAGCTGCTGAAAGCAGGCATCTGGAGAACACCAACCCAGAATCTCTTTGGATTCTTTTTCATCTCCCAGCCTGGCTATGATAGCTATTCCAGTTACCAGAATAATTATTCAACAAGGCACCTTCACTTGAATAATAAGTAAAACCATTTATTTGGCTAATAAGGATTTCACAGAAATATTATCTTACCGGAAAATAAAGACATGATTTCTCTTCCTGACTTAAAGAAATCTAAAGTAAACTTCAGAGGCAAAAGCCTCACTAATTCTACTTGAAATTACATAGCTAGCATAGTCCATATTATAAGAAGTCAGGGAAAAATCTCTCTGCGCCTCTGTCTCTCCGCCTGCTCATAGCATGGGGAAAACTTTACATATCGCCTCTTTGACCATTCAGGATTCACTTGCGTCTTAGATGGAATGCGTCTTTGGGCTTTGTTTACATTTATTTGGGATAGTAGACCTACAGCAGGCTAACCATAGCACATTAATATTAGCATTGTTTACATTTGGCCTTAGAGAAAGGCTTCCCTACTTCTAAATTATGTTACGACTCCTTCTCACATGGAGGCCACAAAACAAAGTGAAGCAATTTGATTATTCCAGAAAGCCGGAGAAATTCCTACTGTGACGTTCATGTGCAATTAAGCTTGAAACTCAAAAGGTGCAATATTGGAGAGTGCAGGGAGTGACTGTCTACCCTTCAGGCTCTGCTGAGCTCCACACACATATCCCAAAGCCAACAACTGGGAAAAAGGAAACCAGAAATGGATAGAATGTCCCCTTTCGATATGTAAATGCAAGTGTTTCAGGGTATTAAATAGCCTTCCTGAGGCTCTGTTTAGAAACAGTATTTGGCTGGAGAAATAAGAGGCCCATATATATATATATGGATGTCCATAGCTATTCTATATTATCTAGATTATATATACAACTCATATCCATTATATAAATAATGGATATGAGTTGTATATATAATCTAGATAATATAGAATAGCTATGGACATCCGGATGGTCTCCAGCTGCATTACACCACAGCGTTGAAAGTACTTTACAGTGTAGCCTTTGGGAACAATGAGTCTTGCAGTTCAGCACCTTGGATCAGGCTGGTGCCTTTCTCCTTGGAAAAGGACCCAAGGCAGCTTACAGTACTGAGGGGCAATATATAGTCCACTACAACTAAAACATGTTCACGTTTGAAAACAGGGAATTGAGGGGTAGCTCACAGAGTTAAAAGGCAACATTAAAGCTAAATGAGAACACGAGCAGTTAAAGAAAAGAGTATAAATTCCATGTAATCATGTACAGTAGACCATTAAAAGACCATTAAAAGTTCTGAGGGATGCAAACTAACATTGAAAACATAGTGTCAATGCAATCACACAAGGAGAGATATAAACACAAAGTTATAAGTGGTTATAAGCAGCTTACAACCAGACAGCCTCCTGAAATGTTGAGGTGAGACCTCTGTCCCAGTCCACCAGCTGCTTCTGCACAAGGCATTTCAAACTTAGCACTGGTAAGTCCCTGTAGCTATAGGAACTTTCTAATTAATATTACTGGTTGCTACCCTGAAACAGTTGTTCATTCTGGTAGTGTTTATCTTAGGTTTAGGACACATGGTTTTGCTTTATTTTTCCTTCCAGCCTCACACAGAAAGTGATTTTTAGCAGATAATGGCACCGAGGAAGCACAGTGCAGGCCTAAGGGGAGCTTATTATTTGTCTCCTAATTTATGATCATTTCACAAGTCATTAATTGTGTTTATGCTGTTGTACTCCAACCAGTCCTCTTTGAGTCTGGTTTTATGTTTCCATTGTCAGTACCATCTTTTCCCTCCTGTAGACTCTGTGTAGTGCAAGTGAAGCTGCCTTTCCTATGCCTTATTTTATTCCTTCATATTTTCTGACATGCATCAACAGATGATCCTTTCCTTTATGTTCTCTTGTGTCTGGAGATCTAGAACCCCGGTAAAAAATCTTGTTGACAGACTGGAAGCTTAGAAGATGCAGGTTTATTGTCTAGAGCAGTGGTTCCCAACCTGAGGGTCGGGACTCCTTTGGGGGGGGTCGAATGACCGTTTCACAAGGGTCACCATGAGCCAGTGAAGAAAAAGGCACAAACGGCTTGGGTCTGGAGGAAGAAGGGGACGAAGGGAGGAAGAGTGAGTTACAGCTTGATAGGTTGGAGGGGATGTCAATCAATGGCACTGGAGGCTGCGATTGGCTGAGGGTGCCTGTAGAGAGAAGTTCTCTATGGCACCTGTGGCAGTTGCCTGCCAAAGGGGGCTTGTGGCCTCTTCCAAGCAGGGCAAGGGGTCACCACAACATGAGGAACTGTATTAAAGGGTCACGGCATTAGCAAGGTTGAGAACCACTAATCTAGAGCCTCAGCTCTCTTCTATGCTGTAGTCTGCTGGGGTTCACGTAGTACTGAGCAGGATAGGAATGGATGGAATAAGCTGGTCAGGAGGGCTAGCTCTGTCTTGGGCTGCCCTCTGGGTTTGTGGAGGAGATGGGTGAGAGGACGATGCAGGCCAAGCTGACATCCATTATGAACAATATCTCTCACCCACTGCACCAGACAGTGGAGGCTCTGCGTAGCTCCTTTAGTGTCAGGCTTAGACATCCTCAGTGTGAGAAGGAGCAGTACCGCAGGTCTTTTGTTCGCACTGCTGTTAGACTCTATAACACTACAGCAGTCATGTCCAAACTTCAGCCCTCCAGATGTTTTTGACCACAACTCCCACAGTCCTTTGCCATTGGAAATACAGGCTTGGAATTCTGGGAGTTGTGGTCCAAAACATCAGGAGGGCCAAAGTTTGGACGTGCTTGCTCTACAGTCTAACCTGCTATTCATATGGGTATGGTATATATTTTCTATTTTTTTTTCACATTTATTTTTTCTATCCAATTTTTATAGTGTAGATTTGTATATTGGATTGTTTTTACTTTATTTAATCTCTAGTATCTATTTTTTCTTTCTTTCTCACTTTACACTTTTTGTGCACTTACCCCTCTTGCTGTGTAACAAGTAAATTTCCCCAATGTGGGATTAATAAAGATTTATCCTATCTTATCTTAGAGTGGTTTTCTTGTATAAGAGTTCAGTTCCAACTAGCCAAGATGGCTGGGGACCCACTGAGCAGAAACCAAGCTGGCTGCTGTGGCCCTGAATTCAGATCTAGCCTAAGAATCAGGGGTCATTCGGGGCTACACTCTCCTTGGCCTTATACTGTACAAGCACAGTGGCCATGCCACTGATCTAGAAGAGGTTTGGATTTAGAGTAACCCACATTCTTCCTCCATCAGTCCCTTACCAGCTCCCTTTTTAAAATTCTTCTGGTGCACTTGGTCTTAGTCCTCATGGCAGTTGGGTTGGTGGATGCTTCTGCCCATAAGCTCTTGAACACTTTTTTTAGTATACCAATGGCAGCTGTGGAGGCACAATTCTGTCCATGTCAAACCTGGTACAGTTGCTGCATCTTTAGGCTGGGGTTGTACTAAAAAATTACAGGCCAACTGTATTTACTTTTCCAGACCAAGGTAGAAAATATAGGGTGGACTACCTAGACTTGGTTCAGAACATTTTTTTAAAAAGTGGCTTGTATCAATGAGTATGTCTGCCAGAAATGTTCAGAACCACAGTGAGAACAGATTACTCTGGAATTTTACAAATCACATGCTGCAAACCTCAACGTATCTTCAGGGTCTTGGAACAGAGTACCAGACAAATGAAGTTGCTGAACAGGATCTTGGTCTGTCAAGGGTTAAATGCTTTGGACCAGAGCCACATAATTTAACTATAAAAGGCAAATAGAGTCCATCAGATATGATAGTGATAGTCCACCAGGAGCTTAATGAATGTGGTACATTGGCCTGCAAGAACACGAACGTAGAACAGAGCCAGCCCTATTGTTAGGGAAGGGTATGTAGATGCCCTCAGTGTGCAGATGGAGAGGAATGGTGAGGAACCCAGGACCTCAAGTGTGATGTAGTTCGCTATCGTGTGGCTATTGTTGTTGGAAGCATCAGTCTTGTTGGTTTCTGTCAGTTGACTCAATAAGTGCCATCTTGTCTTTTGCAAAGGCAGAGGTTTATTTTGGGTCAGCTCTGATTTGAGGATGTATGCTGTTTCTGGGCAGTTACCTGAGCCCTGCAGTCTCCTGCTTTAATTATATCCTAGCATTACTCTCAACTACTGTCCTGTGGAAAATTAAAATGGTGGCAAACATCCTAGAGGCTGCAATCGTTGAGATTTAGAGGACGAAAAGTAGAGTTTACGTGGATTGTGTGACACTCTTAACAAATGAGTCCAGCTAATGGCTATAACCAGGTGTTATTACCAGTTGATTATCAGTGGGTCCAATCAAGGGTCTGGGGAAACAGATTTTGCAATAATAATAATAATAATAATAATAATAATAATAATAATAATAATAATAATAATAATAATAATAATAATAATAATAATAATTCTATGAAATTATTTTGACATGGAACATATACTACTGGGGTGGCAGAAGGAATGGTAGCAGCAAATATGATGGGATGGCAGCAGTGTTTCTGCTCCTGCTTCTTGAAGGATGTGACAATGGAATTTAAATGATGTCTATCCTGAAGACACTCCTGTTGCCCAGAACCCTATTCATATCACACACCATAAATTAAAACCATATAAGTGACGTGCGCCATCTTGTTGGCTGCATGTTTCATGCTTGGCCACACCTGGGATGCTCAAGTGATTCCACACTTAGTTGCACACCCAGGCGTGCCCAAGCATGAAACATGCTAAAATTTGGAAACAGTTTGTACAACGTGTTTCATGATGGGGTTTTGCCCACTGAGTTTAGTGGAGCCTACGTCCCAATAAGTAGGCACATCCTGGCCATCTCAAAGAGATACACACTAAATATCATGACATGGGGATCATTTCTCATTTTTACGGACTTAATATGAGCCCTGCTTTTCTGTCGGGCAAAAGGTTTGGCTTATATAGGGTTGTAAAATCTAAATGTTCAGTATTAAAAGTTATAGTGATATTAAAAAATTCTCTCCACCGTTAGCAAGTCACATTTGCTGAGCTGCCAAGCTTTGAGAAGGAAATGTCAGGAAAACCTGCATAGTACCAGAACTTTATTTTAAGACATGGGGATGAAAACTGATTTATTTGTTTATACTATATGTGTGTTGTACGTGTTGTAAATGATAACTCACTATATATAATAATGCAAGGCGAAACATGGAAAAATGTTGTACATGTTCATTATATTAAAACCACCCATTAAAACTAACATATTCCATTGGAGCTCTGGTTTAGAAGAGAACAGAGCCTAAAAACTCAGGTTCAGGGGGTGGAATAAGTAAATAGGTTTCTTAGATTTATTAGAAATTAGTGCAAGACACTATTGTGGGCAATTCAAAACTTGGTACTAAAACGTGACAAACAGAAAGATTCAAGTAAAACCAATCAATGAATAAAAACAAATACTACAAGAGGCATAATCTTCAAGTATAAGGTAGCATATAAGAGCTAAAAACCAGGCAGGGTGCATTGGAAGGCCTCTCTGTAGAGCAAAAGCCTTCTAACAAGAGATGGACACGAAATGATTTTTTTTTTCGTTTTCTTATCCTGCTTTTAAAAAACAAAGTGCCTTTAAAAATGAAACAAAATGAAATGGAAATTTTCATTCTTTTCTGATTTGTTTTTCATTTTTAATGCGATCACCGGTAGGGTCCTGTGCACCAGCTGATTGGCACTTGTAAAAAAAAAAAGCTGATCACCAGCAGGGTCCTGCGTGCCACTGGCACTTGTAAAAAAAAGTGCTGATCAGCTGGCAAGGCCCCAACTAGTTATCAAAAAATAAAAATAAAATGAAATGAAATAAAAATGAAAAACTTTTTGCAAGGAGGTCCAAGATTTGGCGAGGTGAAAATGTGTGTGGGCTAACCATTCAGCCGCAATTGGGCCCGGGGCCGGAATTTGAATAAGTCTCTATAACATGCAAGGAGGTGGAAAGGACGCTGCAGCAACGGAGTCAGGGGCGGGTAGGCTGGGCAGGCGGCTGGGGTGGTGGTGGTGGACAGAGGCAGGAAGGGCAGACAAACCGTAAAACTGCAAGCTGTTGCCTCCATCCGGTATGGAGAGGGGCTAGCTGGTTGGGATGGTGACAGGATGAGCTAGCAGAGAGAAGTCGCAGGCCGCTCAAAATTTGAAAATGGGCTGCATTTGGCCCCCGGGCCTGACTTTGGACATGCCTGCCTTACTGTATTGTCCCACCGCAGATCCTCTTTTCCCATTAGGTACACTTTAGTCAGTTGTTCACAGGGACTAGAAACCTAGCCCTAGGAATCTGTGAAGATTCTCAGTCATCCAGGTGAGTTTATCTGGAAGTTGAGTCATGTCTGATGAAGCTGTTCGGATGAGCAGCGAAACGTTTCTATCTCTCTAAAAGAAGTCCAGTAGCCATGACTCAACTTCCAGACTACCCCTAGGAGGAAAGACTGAGAGAATGAGGCATATGTATAGCGTTGAGGAAAGAAGACCAAGGGGAGACAAGATGGAACTTTCCATATACTTGAAAGGGAGATACAGGATCTGTTCTCAATAGAGATGGGCACGAAACGAACAATTTTTCATTTCTGTTTTCGTTTTTTTGTTTCGTTACGTAATGAAATGACAAACGAATTTTGTCTCTAAAATGAAACGAAACGAACAGAAACACCGGAAATTTTGTCGTGCGTTTCGTTTCCGTTACTGCAAAATGAGTGAATTGCTTAAAATCCTTTAGAAAATCACAAAAAATTGAAATAAATGGTAACAAAATGGTAACGAAACGAACGAAAACGAAAACAATTTTTTTTGCAAAAATTCGCAAAAAATGGAAACGAACCGAAACGGACCCTCCAAACGACAAACGAAAAACGAAATTTTTGGATCCGTGCCCATCTCTAGTTCTCAATCATCTCAGAGTGCAGGCGACAACAGGCTTAAGTCAGACTTAGGTTGAACATCAGGGAAAACGTCTTAACTGTTAGAGCAGTACAACAATGGAACCAGTGGCCTTGGGAGATAGTGAGTGTTCCAGTGCTGGAGGCAGGGCCGGCGCTTCCATTAAAGCGAATTAGGCAGTTGCTTAGGGCGCCAAAATGGAGAGAGGGTGCTGGCGAACCTGCCGCCCCCTGCCCCCTGCCACTGGCCACCGCCGTCCATTCCCCCCATCGCCTGCCAGCTGTCAGATGTGCTTTGATTTAGATTCTTGCACTGAGCAGGGGGTTGGAACAGAAGGCCTAACAGGCCCCTTCCAGCCCCATTATGCTATGATTTTATGCATAATACAGGAAATGAGAGCTTGAAGTATCACAAATGATATCAGGAAAAGCCATTAAAGCTGACAAAATTGTTTAAAGACTTAGGCAAACCCTGAGCATGGAAAATAAAAGAAAGGCATGCCAGGGGAATTATAAAGATGGGAGGCCACAGAAGGAAGGACCGTGTTTCCCATTAATGCCCATCTCATCTCAGGAAGGGGTGGGACTACAGTAGACCCTTGGCAGCCACTCTTAAAACTCAATAGATTCATGTAGGGAAAGGTGATT
The DNA here is from genome assembly GCA_029282475.1 of Phrynocephalus forsythii. Taxonomy (NCBI): domain Eukaryota; kingdom Metazoa; phylum Chordata; class Lepidosauria; order Squamata; family Agamidae; genus Phrynocephalus; species Phrynocephalus forsythii. The sequence continues at coordinate 8,964,698 of JAPFRF010000009.1, forward strand.
AATTAGGAAGACTGGTTCCAAAGCACACTGACTAGATAGAAAGGCCAACATAAAAATATAAAAAGTACAGCCCGTCTATCTGAAGGTCATTATTCTGAAGTCCCATTAATTTCAGTGAAAGGAAATTCTGCTATTTATTAGTCATCTTGCTTACCTTGGATTCTGTATCCTCTGCTGTTTGGTACTGAAATTTTTGACACAAATAGGGGTACCATAGAGAGAGGAACCATTCTTAGCTGCCTAGGTGGCATGCAGCTGTGTCTCATTTCATTTAGATCAGGCATGTCCAAACTTCGGCCCTCCAGATGTTTTGGACCGCAACTCCCACAGTCCTGTGCCATTGGCAATCTAAGCTTAGAATTCTGGGAGTTGCCGTCCAAAGCATCAGGAGGGCCGAAGTTTGGACATGCCTGATTCAGATATATTGTGAAATGGCTGTTTGACAACATGGCTAAATTAAATGGGACATATTTGCATGCCACCTATTGTGTTTCTTCTTGCGTTGGCCTTAATGAGTAGGAATCTGTAATAATGTCGCCTTATTACCCCATTTGACTTGAGCCTGTGGACGTTTGTAAATCAGACAGCCTTTCCATACACAGAATGTCGCTGCTGCAAAGTAAGCGATAGAGGGTGGGGAATCAATTCTCTAGACCCCAGGAACCTGTATGGGTAATTGGAAATCATCACCGGCTATTTCTCTGCAGCCATTATTTTGAAGATTATCCCAGGTTATTAGGTTTGATTAAAGGATTTTACAACTGGCTTGTTCAAGAGCTATGGATTTAAGCCATAAAAAGCTTTTACCTTTGGCGCTGTCTCTGACTTTATCAGTTCTTCAAGGCTTTGATTACTTACCCATCCTTATAAAACATAACCAATCTTATTCATTCATTTGCTGCTTTCACATCAGCCAGACATATTAAGCCTGCTGGGTGATATAATTATCTGAAAATTTTACTCCTGCAGAGCTTCACGGTTACATCTTAGAGAGATCAAAGTCCAGGCCTCACCTGATGTGTTTCCCTACATGGTGTCCATTCAGTAACTAATTGTGCAGCTTAATTATGTGAGCACGTGTTACTTAAAGAAAGATGACTAGAAATGAGTGATTTTAGATGAAAGAGATGTTGACCCTTCCTTACCTCCTGTTTCATCTGCCTTTTAGCATTTTGTCTGTGGCTTTCGAAATTCCAGCTGCCGGGAAAGATAAAAATGGATTTTCTAGCTGGTTCTGCTCCCCTCATTTCCAAGTAATGGCCCAGAAAATCTGAAAGATTGGTGAGTTGTTTCTAGCCAGTGTGTAGTATCAGACTACTTTTGAGGTTACAACTCCCAGAATTCCACACCGACCATGACCAATGGTGTAAGCCAAAAGAGTAACATTTCTCACCCAAAGATTGTAAACAATCTTCCTGTAATGTTTTCATTTTTATGGCAAGCCGTGGCTTCCAGACAATCACCCTGATTGAAGAAAAAGCGAACATAGATGCTTTCTTCTGGCCACGAACCTGATTTATTATGCTAGCAATTAAAAAAGACCACTCCATGGCTCTTCAGTGTGTGACATCTACCCAGGTTTTGACCCTGTAAACAGTGTTTTGTGAGTTTCACAGACATTCATGTTCTTTACCACGTCATAACTGTAGAGGAGAATAGATTATGATACTGTCAAGTAATGTAAGTTTTAACAAATTGTATGTAATATAATGTAATTGTATGTAATATTCACAGATTCAAAATGGTTTCTGTGGATAAATGCAGAGTCCAGTGGTGGCCAAACTTCAGCCCTCCAAATGTTTTGGACCACAACTCCCAGAATTCCAAGCCTGTATTGCCAATGACAAAGGACTGTGGGAGTTGTGGTCCAAAACATCTGGAGAGCCAAAGTTTGGCCACCACTGGCATAGTCATTTGTCAAGACACAGGTGAATAGTGTAATCACATGAAAAGTTTAGAAGAATTATATCCAGGTGCCATGGAAAACTGCAGTGCTTAACATTGTCTGCCTATGTGTACTCATGTGATTGGTTTATGGGATGTCTGCCATTTGTATAAAAGGCAGGATTGTAACCCATTTTGCTTTTGGACTGCTTTTTGGTGAGATGAGCAGTTTCCCCACTACTCTGAAATATTTATGCTGTGTGTTTTATCTCGTTGTGTATTTGTGTATGTTTTTTAATGCAAACTTTTATGCTAAAGTTTATTTCTGTCTCCCAGCTTCAGATCTGTGCTTAACAATTATCTTTCCACACCACGGCATAACTCTGATAATCTCCGAAACATTTAAAACCCAACCACTTTTTAACAGATACATTTCACAACAATACATGGGAGCCAGACTATAGCACAATTAATGGCTGCTTTGTAAATAATTCAAAGTTTCACACTGGTGCAATTTTTGAACATGGAATTCTCTATATCCTAGCCATGCGTCATGCCATCTTTCTGTATCGCATGGAGTAGCTGGTGCCGCCCTTGGCCTTGAAAACTTCTAGGCTCACCTGATCTGTGACTGTGTTGTCTATCACAGTGGTTCGTAACAGGGTGGCAGAGTCTCCTTCTTTGGAGGTTTTGAAGCAGAGGCTGGATGCCATCTGTCGGAAATACTGTAATGGGGGTTCCTACGTGGCAGGGGCTTGGACTGGATGGCCCTTGAGGTCTCTTCCAACTCTGTGATTCTATGATTCTATGTAACCTTGGGTCATCTAGGTGTACTTGGAATGCAGTTCTTAGAAGCCTTCACCACCAGGTAAGCTGCCCTGGGAGTTATAGTCCAAGAACACTGGGACATTCAGGTGTTCCTGCAAGTGCCAAGGCAAGTGTAGAACTGGCGGATGGCGTCAGGAAGCATGACTTGATCTGTTCTCTCCAGGTGTTCACATTTGTGCAAGTAAAGAAGCTACATTTTGAAAAAACTGGGAAAGTACAGTAGTTTCATTTAGGCTGTAACTCCCAGAATCAACCAGTCAGAATGGCCATCATTTGAATGCACTTAGAACTCCAGAAAGTTAATTTTTACACTACGAATACCAGAATTTCCCCTGTCAGAGTGCCCATCACAAGCAATGGAAGTAACCAATATGTGTTGGGATTAAAGCTGGGAAAAGTGATGTTTTTGGAATAGTTTCCAGAATTTTTTAGCTGTAAATTCCATTTACACTTGTATTTACTGCTAAAACTTCACTGCCACTGCTATATACGTATAATTTTTTAAAAGAACTCTGCTATATAACACCCTGAGTTGGCTGCTCTGGGTCTCCTGGCTTTGCATACCAGCCCACCCTTTCCCCTTCCTTGGCTGCTTTTTAAATATCAAAGCACTAAAAACCAGACAGCACTTCTCTTCATCCCATATTCTTTTTATTCCCCGAGGTTAGCATAATTCATGCAGCCTATTAATTTTCTGTTGTATCATGCTTGGCTTATCTCCCTTCAAACAACTCATTTGCAGTAGCTGTAGTCAAAGCCGGCTATTAAACTTTCTGATGCTGGCTCTAATTTAAAAAGGCTTAGGGCCAGATTCAGCCCAAAAGATAACCTCTGTAGCAAAGACCCTCGTGGGAGCTGTGCTGGTCTCTTTGGTTTCATAGCCCAAGGCTACTTTTAATTCCAAGGCTAAGTGTGGTGTGTAGGGATTCCTGGAGAGTAACCTTGCTATCTCTCTCCTTCTAATAACATTTGCAAAAGTATTGCAATGAAGCATTGGCTTGGATTTAGAAGCCAAGGGGTGGGTTGTCTTCTCCATCTTGCCCTCCAAGGCTGAAGTCTTCAACCCACTTCTTTTCTGATCAGTCCTTTAAAATGCTGAATAATAAAGCGTTTCCAAAAATCTTGTCCTCATGGCCACTGGGCTTTTAAAAAAACCCTGATTATACCCCCTTTAGCAACTTTTCCAAAACCTACCAGAGAAGTTAAGAATTTTTTACTCTGGTAAAAACTGCAGGGCAGAAGCCCATGGGAGCTCGCATAGGATCTGGTTTTCTGCCCACCCCCAGCGCCAACCGGCTTCTCCTGAGGCTGGTCGGTGCTTTTTAATTATTATGTTTTTAAAAAAATCCCCCCCCAGCGCTGATCAGCTGGCCTTCGGGCTGTCAGTGCTGTTTTTAATTTTTTTCCATTTTTCCCCTAGTGCCAACCAGCTCATCCTGGGGCTGATCAGCACTTTTTTTAAAAAAAAAAAAATTTCCCTCCCCCCAGCGCTGAGCAGCTGGCCTTCGGACTGTCAGAGCTGTTTATTTTATTTTTAATTTTTTCCTAGCGCCACCTGCTGGCCCTGGGGCTGGTTGGCGCTTAAAAAAAATCCTTGTACGTGGGAACGGAGATCCCACATCTTCGGTCATGTGACCAAGAAAGAAGAAAACCCTGACTTTCACAACATACGGACTTTCAAAAACATCCCCTGGGTGAGATAGTGGTCCAAGTGAACCCATTGGGGCTTATCCCTTGAGTTGAGACACATTCAATTGCACTTTCACACCATGCATTAATCCAGATTTTAGAAAAGTGACCCAACCAACACTGCTTCTCTTTTATCAAAATGTCCAGGGGTGCTGGCTGGGTACTTGAAACTCCAAACATTCTGTAGATTTTCTTGAGGCTCTTCCAGTCAAAGGAAAACTTCTGGCATTTTCTGACATGTCCCAGTTTGTCCAGAAGCAACAGAAAACTCACCAGGATTCTTGCCCAAGCAGTACCTTTGAAACAGACCTCTTTTAAAATTCCCCAGAGTCTCCAAATTCCTCCTAAAAAGGTAGAGAAACACATTTTAAAAACCTATCTTTTTAAAAACAACTACCTGCTGGAGCTTCTGTTCGGTAGCTGCCCCCTCTTCTGCCAGTAAATGATTGTAAATTGAAAGCTTCCAGTCAAGGAGATGTAGCGACGGAAGTGAACTGAATGGGAGGTGCCATTTGCCAGCATAATAAGTGGCAACAAAAAGAAACTAGTCTTCAAGGGGACAGGAAAAAAAGCAGAGGCACTCAGGCCTTCTATTCCTGCGAATATCAGGGAGTGAAAATATGGACAACATCCATGCTAAAGCAAATACATTTCAGGGAACAAATGCTCCATCTGGATTAATCTTTAGGTGCAGTTTTGCTTTGAAAAACCCTGAATTGCAGGTCTAAGATTCCTGTTCAATTTTCTTTGATTCGCTTGTCAATAGTTAGTCAATGCCATCCTTGTGCCATTTGTGAACCATGACATTGTTTTGTTGCTTTATTGACCAGTGTCTTATGTCATTTTCTTTCTCCTTATAGGATTTCCCAAGGTAACGATGGTAGCTTCCAAGCTCATAATATCATTCCCTAAATTATTATTTTTTATGCTGTCACTGAAGTCTTGAAAACTATCTTGAAAACTTTATTACAGCGGGCCATAAGTGGGCTGCAGGTTGATAGCAGTTTGCTACCATAGCCCAAGAGATTTAAAAAAGGTCTTCCAGTCTTTTTAAAAACTCACATACCCCCTAAATGTGTCAGTGCACACTTTCCCGTGTTGATGATGTTTGTTTAACTCAAGTGGTTTGAAAGGAGCGGAGCAAACATGACAGATTCAGCAATTCAAACATGAAAGACAATTAGCAGCAAAGCAATCAGCAACAGCTGCACCCAGCCACTCCCTTCCTGCCACAGTTACTGCCAGCGGCAGCAAAATGCCATAATAAAAGGGTAATAGTTGAGGAGGAAAACAGAGGTATTATAAACCACACACCTTATTGCTCTTCAGAGTTTGTTTTCCTTTTTTTTGTTAGAAACTGAAGAGCAATGAAGGGGTTATAGCTGCCTTCTGGTGCACACACTGCAGGGAAAGGCCCCTGACTCACTCCGCCGCTTTTTCCTTCAAACTGGATTCATCTCACTGTGATCCTTCAGCATTTGATCTTTGACAACTGGAAGTGTGAAGCAGCTGTGTTTGTTGGTCCACTTCTTCCTTTCGTATCAGGGAAAACCCAGAGGGGAAAATGAACAGAACAGAATAGAATTCTAAGTATCTGTTGTTTTTGCTTCCTTTGCATTTTGGCTGATATGCTTGCACAGATGAACACAGCTACCTCTTCTGTATCTGCAACTTGTTCCTTTAAAGCAGCCACCTGTGATCTGGTGCTCTGCAGATGTTTGGAGTGCAAGTATCATGTCTCTGCTGGATAGGGATGCTGGGAACCCAAGTCAACACATGGGGAAGGATCCACCTGGAGGAGAGCGGTTGTTTAATATGTGTGGAAGTTGAGTCACGGCAACTGGACTTCTTTCTTGAGAGACTGAAACATTTCACTGCTCATCCAAACAGCTTTGTCATTCGGAGGAAAGCTGGTTGCGTGTCCTCCATTTTATAGTTCACTTTGACCTCATGTCACCCTGGTCTGAAATAGGCTTATAAGATGAACAATGGCCCAAATAGGCTTGTTAGGTGGACAGTGGCCGTTGCTAACCACCTTCCCAGCACCCATAAAGTACTATGAATTGTTAGCCATGGCCTTGTTGGTGGAGGTGTGAAATATTCTTGATTTGTCCGGGGATTGTTGAAATGGCTTCACAGCTATTAATATGTGCTGTCGAGGTGCCTTCAACCTATGGTGACCCTATGAAGAACTGATCTCCAAAATCTCATGCCCTCCACTGCCCTGCTCTGCTCTTGCACGCTCAAAGCTGTGGCTTCCTTCAGGGAATCAATCTATCTCATATTTGGTCTCCCTCTTTTCCTGCTGCCTCCTGCCTTTCCCAGCATGATGGTCTTTCCCAACATATCCTGCCTTCCTTTGATATGCCAAAAGTAGCACAACCTCAGCTTCTCCTAGAAAAGAGTAAGATGGCTGAAATCAGGCTGATCTAACTTTACAGGTGAAAATGCTTGCAGAATGGGCGATGCCAGGTTGCAACAAAGGTGGTTCCTTTGACCTGCACAAAGGAGGAAGCAGGAAAAATGAAAGCAAACCTGTCTTAGGCAGCATTGGATGAGCTGGAGAGCAATTGAATCTTGGATTTGCACCCAGGTTGAGACATAATTGTATTAATTTGCCATGTATCTACCACACCTGGCTACAGAGACTTCATGTTTGTAACACACTTTTAACTTTGTGTTTATATCTCTCCTTGTGTGATTGCATTGACACTATGTTATCAATTGTTAGCTTTAGTGTTGCCTTATAAATGCTGTAATATGCCCCTCAATTCCCTGTTTCTCAAACTGATTGTGTCTTAATTGGAATATAGTCTCTCCTTACTGTAAGCTGCCTTGGGTCCTTCTCCAAGGAGAAAGGTGTGGTAAAAACACTCAAAAATAAATAAATAAAATAAATGTATCATCTGTTTCAAGTGGCCAAGACCCCTTTGCTTCCCATACAAAAGCAAATCTGCTCCCTAGTGACAGAGTGGGAGGTCCATTGTGCATCCGATAGAGGCAAGGCCACAATACAACAACTATAACTTAAATTAAAAGTGCCTCACTGCAGCCTCACTGTACATTCTCTGCAGTTCACACTAGGTTTGGTGATGTGTCATTAGGTTTCTTTAGTCTGGGGGCAGCAGCCCTCCCATTGAAATTTTCTTTGGAAGCACGGGTCATGTGAAGTGCAGAAAGCTTGCTTTCAGAAGAGATCACAGGGTTTTTATTGGCACGACGGAAGCAAACTTTGCTAGTATGACACTCCTGTTCCTGTTCCTCAGAACTTCCTGAAGTGAATTAAAGGAACACAGGGTAGAGGTGATGGGTTCATAGCATCAATAGTTGCATTAAGAGATGATGGCATTTCTTTAGGGAGGGCAAAAAACCCCACAGATGCGCATACCTGTATTAGCATCCAGCAACACCCCACAAAATGTACAGGCTAGATGATATAAAACTCCTGTGTGTGTGTGTGTGTGTGTGTGTGTGTGTGTGTGTGTGTGAGAGAGAGAGAGAGAGAGAGAGAGAGAGAGAGAGAGAGAGAGAGAGACAGACAGACAGACAGACAGACAGACAGACAGACAGAGACAGTGACGGGAATGAGTGAGTGAATCAGAAAAATAAGAAAAAAGATCCCATAAGATATTGTCCACCCATGGAATTTCTTTTTGCTTTGATTTCATAAACCAACATGAACTGCTACCCAGTTTTTGAAGAATGATATGATGAGGATGGAATCCTAGAGTCCATTGTTGCTGTCGTGATGTGCAAGACACTTTCAATCTCTTAATTAATGACCTCCAAAAGGGTCCTACCATGATCACCTCCAGGCAGGTCTTACAAACCCAAAGCTGTGTGACTTTCTGTTGAGCTAGTCCTTGTTTGTTACATAATGACTAGCAGTTATGGGATGTTTCTGAATGAAAGTAGTGTTGGTAAACCTTTCAGTGGGCCTCAGTCTAATTTCAGTCGTTCTCTGGAAGTTTGTGTGTCTGCCCAGAGCAATCTTCTCCTCCAATGACAGCCAATGGGGCAAGGAGGAAAAGGGGTTGACATAAAGAGAGTGATCAGTCTTTGACGGATGATTGCCATGGACTGCTTAATGGATTACTAATAATAGATTGAATGCCATGCACAACAAAAAGAAAGTTCTCCACAATCTGTCAAAATGAATGGATGAACTTCTTGAACCAAGAGTCATCCACTCAGACTGAGAGTTGTGAGCGTGAGAAAAGAAAAGAAAAATTCTTTACCCAGCATGTTGTTAGTCTGTGGAACCCCTTGCCACAGCATGTGGTGATGGCATCTGGCCTAGATGCCTTGAAAAGGGGACTGGACAGATTTCTGGAGGAAAAGTCCATCCCAGGTTACAAGTCATGATGGGGAGATGTGTTATCTCCAGGCTTAAAAGGAGGGCACCACAGTATTCCAGACATAGGGGAATAGCATCAGGAGACAGGTATCTAGTTGTCTCATGGGCTTCCAGACACATCTGGTGAGGCCTGAGATACAGGAAGTTGGATTACATAGACCCTTGACCTGATCCAGCAGGTCTCTTCTTATGTTATCATGCCATGAATTGATGACTTGTTCCTCTAAATCAGGCATGCCCAAACTTTGTCCCTCCAGATGTTTTGGACCACAACTCCCATAGTCCTTTGCTTTTGGAAATACAGGCTTGGAATTCTGGGGGTTGTGGTCCAAAACATCAGGAGGGCCGAAGTTTGGACATGTCTGCTCTAAATCAATGCTTCCCAGCCTTGTGTTAAAGCAACAGTTTCCAACCTAAGGTCCTCAGATCTTCTTTGACTCAAACTCCCACAAATCATAGCTAGCACATCTAGTGGTGAAGGCTTCTGGAACTTTTAGTACAAGAACATTTGGGGACCCAAGGATGGAAACTATTGCTCTAAATGGACAGAGGCCATCCATATGGCATCAAAAGTTCATAACAGTCTTCTGTGAGTAGCACCCTTTTATGCCACCCTTTTAGATCCGTTGAATTTCTGCCTGTAACCCCAGGAATGATTTTGCGATGGGGGGAAAGAAGGCACCACATTTTGGAAACCAAATAATAAATGGTTTAGGATTTGTAACACGTGTTTAAAATAAAAGACTTTCAGCTTCTGAAATGAGTCCAACAGAGAGTCCAATCAAACCATTTCCCCTCTTTTGTGACTTCCAAAATCTTGTTAGCACCAAGCCCTGGTCAATTGTGATGGCTTTTATATAGTAATATAACTGAGAAGTAAATTAGATGTATGTTGCTGATGTAGAAGAAATCCAGGAATGGGTAATACATATAGGCGATGAGGGATTACAGCTCTCTGAATTCTTGGAAACTGAAGTCAGAGAACATTTAAATGATTCATTATTAAAGGAGCCTCACCGTCATTAGCTAGTAGTTAAATATAAAGCAGTTATCATTCTTCATGGTGGGTCTCCTTCTGGAAAGATAAATCCAAATGAGATGTTTCTGTCTGGAAGTGAAGGAAACACCATTTCTATCTTTAGATGCAATAGAGCCGCTAAGGCGGATCTTGTGAAGGAATGTACACCTGGCAAGGGCTGGTGGAATACTACAATCATCAAATTTAAGCATTGGGGACCTTGGGGGACATTTAATCCATTCTCCTGCCAATGCAGTGTGAAGAGAAGAGTCAGTAACTGAGACTAAGGTCTGCTGTTCATTTCCTGACACTGCCAGTTCGAAGGAATTTCATCACAGGTTGGTCAGATGGAAGATCCCCACGGAACCCTTGTTAGAGGAGATTGGATTTTTCCAGACCGCACAGCCACACTGACAATCCTTCAGCTATCATAGTTATGGTGGCTGGTGGATCTGGGGAGATGTAGTCCAATTAGCCCAGAGTGTTTCCATGTTCTGGTTGAAGGTACAGTAGACTGGTCTATGCAAACTAGAAGCAGGATGCTATATTCCAAGGAAATTATGAAGGGGTCATCTGAGACTAATTTCATGCCTGCATAATGGACTTCAAAGTCTTCAAGGGCGGGACAGTTCACAGGTGCTAAAGCCCAAGTATGAAGAATGGACAATAGAAGGAAAACTGGGGATGAACTGTGAAATCGGCCACATCTGCTGATCTTCTTGTAAGCACAAGGAAAAGCTTAAAAAAAATTCAAAGCTGGCTGATTCCCTCCTAATAAGATAGGATAAGATAACTTTATTGTCATTGTACATTGCACAACTAAGTTGATCCCAGATACACATCAGTTCCCCAAAGTGATGTGTTTACAAGTAAGGTTGCAACTGGAGATGGGCATGGAATGCAAAAATGGTGTTTTGTTTCATTTTTCATTTCATTTTTCTTTTTTTGTATTGTTTGAAATGATTTTTTTAAAAATTCATTTTGTTTTTCATTTCATTTCATTTTCCATTTTGTGTTTTTATGTGTTTTATGTGTTCAACTGTTTATGTGTTTTATGTGTTTTTTTTTAGTTTTTTGGGTGCATAGGGGGGGAAATGGCATGGGGTTTTAAAAGTTTATTTAAGCCCCCAAAGTAAACGGAGGCTGCAGCAATCACTGCTTGCTTGGGGGGCTAAAAAAAAGTTTTAAAACCCTATACTCCCCTCCCTCCATTGGGCGCATTGGGGAGGAAATGCAGGGTTTTTAAAATATCTTTAGCCACCAAGGGAAGCAGTTGCCTCAGTGGCTAAAGACATTTTAAAGGACCCACACTTTCCCCCCAATGTGCCTGATCGGAGGGGGGGGAGGTGCATGTTTTTAAAAGCAGTTTCCCATAGGAATGCATTGCTCAATGCATTCCTGTGGGAAACCTAACAAAAAATGAAATGGAATGAATAGAAAATTTTCAGTTCATTTTGTTTCATTTTTCTTTAAAAAGCATTTTGTTTTTTGTTCCATTCTGAAATGAAATGAAAAATGAAAAACAAATTGAAAAAAATTAGCAAAAAAAGAAAGAAAAGAAAAGAAAAGAAAGAAAGAAAGAAAGAAATCCCCATCGCTAGTTGCAACTTGTAGTGTGCTACTTTTGAAGTGTGTCAAAAATAAAGTTTAGCAACAGTGATGGATTAGAAGGCCTGAGAGTATGCATGAAGAAATGAATGGCTGAAGGAATGACTTCCTGGCATTGAAGATTTGTCTCTATAAGGGGTCTGTGAAGATTCTCAGTCATAAAATGTTAGGTAAAAGCATTATGAAAGAAAGATTCAGAATCAATAAAGAGAAACCATCCCTAGTTAGGGCGTTTATACACAACCCCTAAACTCTGGGGCAAATGGCTCCCAGCTCCGGAGCTTAAAAATGTTTACCCACCAGCTCCGGAGTTAACAGGAAATTAAGTGCAACCCTGCCCACTTTAGCGCATCCCAGCACAGCTTTTGGGTACCTGCTCTTTGGAGGTGAAAATTATTTGATTAGTGAGTGCGGGGCTCTCCTTGCTTCTGTTTGTTGTTTTTTGGCTCCCGCCCCTTTAAGAGCTACTTTTACAGAGACGAGAGACAGAACGAGGTGAGCAGCATGCTTTTCTTTCTCTTTTTCTCCCTCCCCTCACGCAGCCAGCAATCAGGAAGTGTGGAGGTGGTGGGAACACAGGAAGAGCGACGAACCCCTAAGATCTCTGGTCCGAATTTAAGTGGCCAGCGGATCTTAGGGGTCATGTAAAAAGGCCCTTAGACACACAAATCTTAGAAAACAATTGTGTGAGAGCACCTTCTGCAAAAATGACTGTGAAGATTCTTAGTCATCCAGGTGAGTTCATCTGGAAGTTGAGTCATGGCAACTGGACTTCTTTTCTTGAGAGATTGGAACGCTTTGCTGCTCATCCAAAGAAGCTTTGTCAGTCTGAGGAAATCTAGTTGCCTGCCCTCCATTTTATAGTTCACTTTGACCTCATGTCACCCTGGCTCATAAGATGGACAATGGCCTGAATAGGGTTGTTAAGCCATTGTCCACCTAATGGGCCTATTGAGACTATTGTCCACCTAACAAGCCTATTCAGGCCATTGCCCAATGTAGGAACTTATTTCAGACCAGGGTGACATGAAGTCAAAGTGAGCTATAAAATGGAGGACTCTTAACTAGCTTTCCTCAGACTGACGAAGCTGCTTGAATGAGCAGCAAAACATTTCCACCTCTCATGAGGTTGCCATGACTTAACTTCTAGCTATATAAGGGTGTTTTGGAATGCATGGGCATGAGGGGCTATTATGGGATAGACTAAGGTCTTTGTTTTCATACAGTAGGTCAATGAAGACTGTTAATAGGATAGATCTCAGGACCAGGCAGAAACTAAGCTGTATGTCTACAGGTTCATTTCCACTTTGCATCCAAAGCTTATCACTAGAGGTAGACCATTTGGCTCTAGCCTCCCCCCACTCCTCTGTTCATGTTGTTTGCTTTGTTCACCCTCATACCTGCTGAAAAGTGTTAGCAAATCTGAAGGCTATTTTGATAATCATTATGAAATAAGTCACATTTTTAAAGAAGGCCTTGCTTAAAGGATGGAAATATTGTGATTTTTCTTTTTTCTTTTAAAAAGCTACTGTACTTAAAACTATCTGCCAAAAAAAAATTAACTCCTTCGTCATACATGAAAAAATACCATTGGCTAGATCAGTGGTTCTGAACCTTCCTAATGCCACGACCCTTTAATATAGTTCCTCATGTTGTGGTGACCTCCAACCATAAAATTATTTCTGTTGCTGCTTCATAATGGTAATTTTCCTACTGTTATGAATTGTAATGTAAATATCTGATATGGAGGACACTCATATTTTCATTGTTGCAAATTGAACACAATTAAAGCATATTAGTGATTAATCACAAAAACAAGATGTTATTACATACTGTGAGAGTGAACATAAGAACATAAGAACATAAGAAGAGCCATGCTGGATCAGGCCAAAGGCCCATCTAGTCCAGCTTCCTGTATCTCACAGCGGCCCCACCAGATGCGTTTGGGAGCGCATGAGACTAGATATCTGTCTCCTGATACCACTCCCCTGCATCTGGCCCTTGAAGTACCCTGGTTTAAAGCCTAGAGATTACACATCTCCATCATGGTTTGTAACCCGTGATGGACTTTTCCTCTAGGAATCTGTCCAATCCCCTTTTGAAGGTATCCAGGCCAGATGCCATCACCACATCCTGTGGCAGGGAGTTCCATAGACTTACAATGCGCTGGGTGAAAAAATATTTTCTTTTGTCAGTTCTTACTCTCCCAGCACTCAATTTGAGTGTATGTCCCCTAGTTCTGGTATTTTGAGAGAGGGAGAAGAGCTTCCCTCTATCCACTTTACTCATACCCTGCATTATTTTGTATGTCTCAATCATATCCCCCTCAAGCGCCTTTTTCCAGACTGAAGAGGCCCAATTGTTTTAGCCTTTCTTCATAAGGGAGGTGCCCCAGCCCAGTAATCATTTTAGTCGCTCTCTTCTGCACCTTTTCCAGTTCCACTATGTCTTTCTTGAGATGCGGTGACCAGAATTGTACACAATACTCCAGGTGGGGCCTTACTATTGTTTTGTATAACGGCATTATAATGTTGGCTGTTTTATTTTCAATCCCCTTTTTGATAATCCCTAGCATGGAATTGGCCTTCTTCACTGCTGCCACACATTGGGGAGACACCTTCATGGAGCTGTCCACCAACACACCAAGATCTCTTTCCTGATCCGTCACGGATAACTCAGAGCCCATGAGTTGATAGATGAAGTTTGGATTTTTTTGCCCCAATATGCATTACTTTACATTTGGTTACATTAAAACGCATTTGCCATTTCTCAGCCCACTCCCCCAGTTTGGAGAGATCCTTCTGGAGCTGTTCACAATCTTCTCTGGTTTTTACCACATGGAAAAGTTTTGTGTCATCTGCAAACTTGGCCACCACACTGTTTATCCCTGTCTCCAGGTCATTTATGAACAGATTGAAAAGCACCGGTCCCAGGACCGAGCCCTGGGGCACACCGCTTTTCACTTCTCTCCATTGTGAAAATTTCCCATTGACACCTACTCTTTGTTTCCGGGATCTCAACCAGTTCTCAATCCATAAGAGGACCTGCCCTCTTATCCCCTGACTATGCAATTTTCTCAGCAGCCTTTGGTGAGGGACTGTGTCAAAAGCCTTTTGAAAATCCAGATAGACTATATCCACCGGTTCACCCAAATCCACGTGCCTGTTGACCTTTTCAAAAAAATTCTAAGAGGTTTGTAAGACAAGATTTACCCTTACAGAAGCCATGCTGATTTTCTCTCAGCAAGGTTTGTTCTTTTATGTGTTTTAAGATTTTCTCTTGGATGAGGCCTTCCACCATCTTCCCTGGGACAGATGTAAGGCTAACCGGCCTGTAGTTCCTGGGTCCCCCTCCTTCCTTTTTAAAAATTGGTGTGACATCCGCTATCCTCCAGTCCTCCGGCACTGTGGCCGTTTGAAGAGACAAGTTGCATATTACCGTTAAGAGATCTGCAATTTCATTTCTCAGTTCCCTAATAACCCTTGGGTGGATGCCATCTGGGCCCGGGGACTTGTTAATCGTCAATTTATCAATTAGTCCTAAAACCTCCTCTCTTTTAACCTGTATTTGATTTAATTCTTTAGTCAAGAGGGGCGGCTCAGGCAGCGGAATCCGCTCAAGGTCCTCTGTCGTGAAGACAGACGCAAAGAACTCGTTCAATTTCTCTGCAATGTCCAAGTCCTCCTTAACCTCCCTTTTCCTCTCTCACCATCCAGAGGCCCAATTGGTTCTCTGGCAGGTTTTCTACTTCTAACATATTTAAAGAAGCTTTTATTATTACCCTTTATATTGCTAGCCATGCGTTCCTCAAAGTCTTTCTTTGCCTCCCTTATCATCTTTTTACATTTCTTTTGCCAGAGTTTGTGTTCCTTTTTATTTTTCTCATTTGGGGAGGATTTCCATTTACAGAAGGACCTCTCCTTGTGCTTTAGAGCCTCTCTAACTCCACTCGTTAACCATGCCGGTGTCCTCTTGGACTTAAATGAGCTCTTCTTTCTTTGTGGTATGCACTTGTGCTGGGCCTCTATTATTGTTGTTTTAAACAGGCTCCATGCGCTCTGAAGAGATTGGATTCTTCTAACCCTCCCCTTCAGTTTCTCTCTAACTAGTTTCCTCATCTGAGGGAAGTTTGCCCTTCGAAAATCAAGGGTTTTTATGTCTGATTTGGTTGACACTCTTCCTCCGACATGCATGGCAAAGGTAATTGCAGCATGGTCACTGTTCCCCAGAGGCTCAGTGACATTCACATCCCTGACGAGGTCCTGAGTATCACACAATATTAGATCTAGAGTAGCCTGTTCTCGGGTGGGCTCCATGACAAGTTGCTCTAAGGCACAGTCATTCAGCAAGTCGAGAAACCCAGTTTCACTTTCTTGCCCGGAGCTTGCATTGGCCCAGTCAATGTGGGGATAATTAAAGTCCCCCATGATTACTATCCTATCCCTCTTAGCCACCTCCATGATTTCTCTCCTCATTTCAAGGTCCCCCTCAAGTTTTTGATCTGGTGGACGATAGAATACTCCAACTATCATATCACTCTTTGGACCTGGTAGTTTAACCCACAGTGATTCTATGGCGGAGTCAGACCCTCTGTCAATCTCCATTCTGCTGGATTTTATGCCTTCTTTGACATAGATGGCCACTCCTCCTCCAACCCGCCCCTCTCTATCCCTTCTATAGAGTTTATAGCCTGGGATTGCTGTGTCCCACTGGTTCTCCACATTCCACCAGGTTTCTGTTATGGCTATTATATCAATGTTATCCGTAGCTGCCAGATGTTCAAGTTCTCCCATCTTTGCTCGGAGGCTTCGAGCATTGGCGTAGAAGCACTTGTACAGTGGGTCCCAAGTGCCTTCATCATTTTCTTTTGAATGGTAAACTTTACAGAATAACTGAAGGATACCTCTGTAGAGCTAAGGATTCTTCTGGTAATTAGACTTGGCCATTGCCTACTACAAGGATCTCAAGAGGGCATATCTTTTTTCACTGCAAATGTTGACACTTGAGCATCATCCTGGTGACAATGGTTTCTAAGCTGAATGCAGCTGGACCACTCTCTTTGGGCCTTTTTACACGACCCCTAAGATCCGCTGGTCCCTTAAATTCGGACCAGAGATCTTGAGGGTTTGTCGCTCTCCCTGCGTTCCCACCCCCTCCACACTTCCTTGTTCTGTCTGCGTGAGGGGAGGGAGAAAAAAAGGGAGAAAAGAATGCACTCTTACCTCCGGAGTGCTGTGGAAGTTGCTCCGACCCCCCCGTCACTTCCTGGTTCCTCTTAAAGGGGCAGGAGGCAAAACAACAACAACAAAAAGAAGTGAGGAGAGCCCGGCACTTTCCGCATCAAAAATTTTCACTCTCCCAGAGCAGGTACCTGAAAGGTGCGCTGGGACGCGCTAAAGTGGGCGGGGTCGCACTTAATTTTCTGTTAGCTCCGTTGCTGGTGGGGAAACATTTTAAAGCTCCGGAGCTGGGAGCCATTTGCAGCGGAGCTTAGGGGTCGTGTATAAACACCCTTTGTGGGAAGGACAATGGAGGGACATCACAGCTCCCTGCTTTCATTATTTCCTGCATCCGCACTTGATGTTCCTCTTCAGCAGTAAA
The DNA here is from genome assembly GCA_029282475.1 of Phrynocephalus forsythii. Taxonomy (NCBI): domain Eukaryota; kingdom Metazoa; phylum Chordata; class Lepidosauria; order Squamata; family Agamidae; genus Phrynocephalus; species Phrynocephalus forsythii. Next base: position 8,981,683 of record JAPFRF010000009.1, read on the forward strand.
GGACTTCCTGAGGAGGGGATAGGCTGGGCTTGAAACAAAACAAAAACAAAACCAGAAATATTCTCTCTGTCTTTCTGCCTGCTGTCTTGCAACGGAGGTGTTCCGGGGATGGGGAACTCTTATTTCCTTCTCTCCTTTCTTGTTACTTCAAAGCTCTCAAAGACCTCACTTGGGATTCATCTCTGGCTTTAAAAAAAGAAAGTTCTCAACAGGGTGGAAAATTAGGACACCTAAGGAGGGGGAAAAAAAATCTAAAAATCTGCAGCCCCTCTGTTTCTGTTTGTATTCGCTGTGTGTTTCTTGCAAGCCAGCAATGTGGAAACAACAGATTTTCAGGGGCCCTTCCGGTTTTCTTCAAGCTTAAACCATGTTCTTTTTTTTGGACTCAGGTCACACTGGGTTTTTTGGAGGCTACTGGCCCAAAACAGAGGATTCTCTCTCTCCCCCCCCAAGCTCTGCCTTCCAACCCACAACAATGTTCAGGCGATCCTTTATAACCTCATCAGGTTTCAATGGTCAGGCATCCTCATTCCTTTTTAAAATTGTTTGTTTGAGGGCAGCAGACATGTGCTGATGTGGGGGGCTAGACTAGGATTAACCCCCCCCCACCTTTGCCCTGGTTTGTCCCATCATACTGACCATAACTGTCAAGTTTTCCCCTGTGCTGGCCGGGATGGGAGGAGGGAGTATAATGCCCATGTGCAAAAACAAACATTTCCATGTGTGCGTGCATGCACCGCCCCTCCCACCACATCAAAAGGGTCAAAGCAGTTTCTCTCTGCTTCCCATTTCCCAGGTCTCTTCCCCCACTCCCCAAAGAACGAAGAATGGTGGGAAGTGCAGCTCCCAAGCTCGCTCACTCACTCTCTCCTCCAGCCAGCGCGGCTTTGGAGGCAAAGGCAGGCAGAAGCAAAAGGGGGAGTCAAATGCCAGGCAGGTTCTGCTCCCGCATCAGCATATCTGTCAAATTTTTCTTTGTGCTCTGGCACCCCATCGTGTTTTTCCGCAGCCCCAAAAGGTGGAGGATGATTGAGAGAGATATTAAATAAGTTGTCCTGTGTAAATCGCAGCAAAGCCCATAAGAATTTGATGCAATAAACGAAGAGGGGGGGGTTGTGCTTTCCTACCCCCCACCCCCAACTCCAGATCTTGTTTTTGCTCATTTGCTTTCCCCCACTGGTGGGGAGGAGGGGAATCAGCCGCTCGTTCCAGCAGAGACTCTCTTGAGGGCTTGGAGGAAGGAGGGGAGAAGAAGGATCCCTTGCTGCTGCCTTCCCTGATGCCCACAGAGGAGGGCTGTCCCCTGGCCTCCAGGCTTCCTGTCACCTGGGCTCACCCCTCACCCCCCAAGAGCCAGGCATGTACACATGTCCACCTGAACCCAGTTACAGCTGCTACAGCTCACCCCTAAGCCGCCACTGCCCAGCACTAGCTCCTCCTCCTCCTCTTCCTGCTGCTGCTGCCCTGCTGCAGCTGCCACCCAGGACATTTGTGGGAAAAGAAATGTTCCAGGAAGATGGCAGGACAAGGGCTAGGAAAACGGGAATGTCCCATCCAAACTGGGATACTTGACAGGTCTAATCCTGACACAAATTCTTATTGCTGGATAGCTCCATGGCTTGGGTAGGGTACCTCCTTGACAAGGACCAGACTCCACTATCCATAATATCCTTTCCAGCTCTGCAGCTCTAAAATGATGATGATGATGATTAATAAGTAGCCTTGCTCTCACTTCTTGGAGGAAAAGCCATGTGGCCACAGGGTGTTCTACTATTTATTTATTTACTTGACTTTGACTAGATGTAGCATGCCCGTAAAATCATATGATTTTAAAAAAATCATCCTATCATTATTCACCTGCACATTTCCCCCCTGCATCTGAGTTTCTGAAATGTAAGGATAATGGACTCTGTAAACACACACTACAAGAACATTTACCGGGTTAGATACTGGGATCTGAAATCATTGGATGAAGCTGAATGATGTGGGATGCAGGACTATTTTTTTTAAAAAATGAGGCCCATCATTATCTAGCATGCAGTCAAAATTTTAGGGTTTTGCTATCACATGAGGTAGTGGTAGCAACCAAACGATATAGCTTTAAGGAGGGATCAAATGAATTCATGGACCATAAGGCTACTAATAATTCAGAATGTTGGTATATTACCCATAGCAGCAAAGGATGTGTGCTCTCCTGAATCAGTGACTGATTACGTGAGCAGGCCTATTTATGGGCTTTCTGCAATATGGCAAGTGGTTGTCTAGTGAATGCTGGAATAAATAGGGTGCTGATTCCATCTGATGCAGAATGGCTTATCTTACATTCACCTATGCTTCTAAAATTCAATATAATTATTCAGACCAATGAGTTCAGGGTTCTCAATAAACTCTCAATTCTGCCTCGTTAATATGATTGAGTGAGGTAGCCCTATGATCTAATAATATTAAACTATAGCATCCCACGAGTGAGGGGCAATCTGTGCATGACGAATTAGCAGTGGAGTGGAGAAGTAATTAGAAACTGCAGAGTTGTGGGGTGAGGCAAATGTAACAATCTGAACGGGGCCATCGAAGGGTAATTAAATGTTTTGATGAAACTGTTCTTTAATCACTTAGGCGATGATCTACTGGAGGAAGGGGCAATATCTAAGACCTTTCATCTGGACAGCCAAGACTGTGTAGGTCATGAGAACAACACTTAAACTGCTGACACAACCAAGAAGTAATAAGGGGCTTGTTCCCAAATCAATCATATTAATGCTTCTTAATTAGCTTGATATCATGTTATAATTCATCTTTACGGGCACTACACAAAACAGTAAGGAGATTTACGCATCATGGTTGTAACACGGAGAAAACCGGGAGTGCTAGGCATGTTGTTTCGTTCCACATTTCATCAGGTTTAGAGTAGACCCAGTGTAGCGAATGGGACCAACTCAACTAACTTAGTTGGTCCAATTTAAACATAGGTCAGTGAGTTTAACTTAAATATTATGATTAAACCCTGTTTAAAGATTGTTGCAGAAGTCTGAAAGTTGAATCATGGCAACTGGACTTCTTTTCTAGAGAGACTGAAATGTTTCGCTGCTCATCCAAGCAGCTTCGTCAGACTGGATGAGCAGAAAAATGTTTCAATCTCCCAAGAAAAGAAGCCCAGTTGCCATGGCTCAACGTTCAGATAAAGTCACCTGGATGACTGAGAATCTTCACGGACATTTTAGCAGGAGGTGCTCTCACACAATTGTTTTCTAAGATTTGTGAGTCTAACTAGGGATGGTTTCTCTTTTATTGCTTCTGAATCTTTCTTTCATAATGCTTTTACCTGACATTTTATTACAAGGTCATCAATTCTTTAATATTTCAAGAACTTACTGTTTTTAGCATTTAATACTTTGTTTTTAGTGATGCGAGCTGCCTTGGGTCCTTTTTAAAAAGAGATTGGTTGCTGTCCATGCTGAGTGTGTAATTCTAGGAGCTGTTACACGAAAAATGGATCCTCTCCAATGTCTGGAGAATCCGCTGGAAGAAATTTCCTACCGGATGGCAAAGCCTCCACCCTGCGGCCTAGGCCTTCAGTCCTTTTCAATGGACCATGAGCCCTGCCTGAGCAGACTAAACATTCTCCACATGACGTGCGTGAGAGAAATTCCACCTCTCAGGGAAGAAGATGGCTGCTGTCTTTCTTCTTTTCTTTTTCTTTTTATAACTGCAGTTAATCGCTTCATGCTTTATTTAAGCAGTAACTCGTGCCGGGCATTTGAAGGCCATGAGAATGCACCTTGGTGTTTATGTATTTATTTGGAAGTTGAGTCATGGAAACTGGACTTCTTTTCTTGAGAGATCGACACGTTTCGCTATTCATCCAAGCAGCTTCGTCAGTCTGGGGAAAGTTAGAGGTGAGTCCTCCAATTTATATTTCACCTCCTGGACGACATCGCTAGGGATCGTTGCCTCAGGAGGGTCGGAAAAATTCTTAAGGATGACTCACACCCCGGTCAGCACTTTTTTACCTTGTTACCATCAGGCAGAAGATATCGTAGTATAGCCTGCCGTACCAACAGACTGAAGAACAGTTTTTATCCATGGGCTGTCAGACTGCTGAATGGGAAATAATCCCAGGACAAGTATAGAAGAACTGACCTGTGGGCTGGCGCATTCTGTGTCAAGTACACAGGGTGCAGTAAGACTGAGTGGTTGCTAGTGAGATGGGGGCGGGATGGTGGTGGGGGTGGGCATGGGAGACTCAGCCAATTTCATTGTGCACATGTTGTACATTGACAATAAAGGTATTATTATTATTATTATTATTATTATTATTTCACATCACCCTGGTCTGAATAGGCTCATAAGTTGGACAATGGCCTGTTCAGGTCAGGATGAAGTGAAATGAAAGTAAACTATAAAATGGAGGACTCGCCACTAACATTCCTCAGACTGAAGAAGCTGTTTGGATGAGTGACGGATCAGGAAAGAGATCCGTGACGGATCAGGAAAGAGATCTTGGTGTGTTGGTGGACAGCTCCATGAAGGTGTCTCCCCAATGTGTGGCAGCAGTGAAGAAGGTCAATTCCATGCTAGGGATTATCAAAAAGGGGATTGAAAATAAAACAGCCAACATTATAATGCCGTTATACAAAACAATAGTAAGGCCCCACCTGGAGTATTGTGTACAATTCTGGTCACCGCATCTCAAGAAAGACATAGTGGAACTGGAAAAGGTGCAGAAGAGAGCGACTAAAATGATTACTGGGCTGGGGCACCTCCCTTATGAAGAAAGGCTAAAACAATTGGGCCTCTTTAGTCTGGAAAAAAGGCGCTTGAGGGGGGATATGATTGAGACATACAAAATAATGCAGGGTATGAGTAAAGTGGATAGAGGGAAGCTCTTCTCCCTCTCTCAAAATACCAGAACTAGGGGACATACACTCAAATTGAGTGCTGGGAGAGTAAGAACTGAAAAAAGAAAATATTTTTTCACCCAGCGCGTTGTAAGTTTATGGAACTCCCTGCCACAGGATGTGGTGATGGCATCTGGCCTGGATGCCTTCAAAAGGGGATTGGACAGATTCCTAGAGGAAAAGTCCATCACGGGTTACAAACCATGATGGAGATGTGTAATCTCTAGGCTTTAAACCAGGGTACTTCAAGGGCCAGAAGCAGGGGAGTGGTATCAGGAGACAGATATCTAGTCTCATGCGCTCCCAAACGCATCTGGTGGGCCGCTGTGAGATACAGGAAGCTGGACTAGATGGGCCTTTGGCCTGATCCAGCATGGCTCTTCTTATGTTCTTATGTTCTTATGTTCTTAAGTAGTAAAACATTTTCATCTCTCTAGAAAAGAAGTCCAGTTGCCATGACTCAGCTTCCAGATAAACTCACCTGGATGACTGAGAACCTTCACAGACATCTTCCAGCATACATCTGTAAATAAACAGCCTATTCCAGGCTCCAGGTGTGACAAATGTGTAGTGAAAACAAGCTATTGCAATCTGTGGTGCTTGGTATGATGAAGACATGGTCAGAGACGGAGGCTAGCTTATCTCTGCAAAATTTTAGTGGTCCAATAATGGTATCACCCACCCTTGCTATCATATTATGTTACTATTACATTGCAGATTACCTGGAATTAAACACAAGTTTTGCACCTGAGACGTGGTGAGGCAATTAAACTTTGGGGCATATCATCAATGCCTATGCGATCAGCTTTAATTTTTGTAATCAAAGAAAAAAGGAAAGATATCCCCCAAGTCTTCAACATGATTTATGCAGATCATAAGATACCAGGAAACTCTGCATAAAGTTGTATAGCATTTTACTCTTGAGGGAACAGTGATTTATGTAGCTGTAAAGGCTGCAAATATTCATTGTAATAACTGGATTATACATATGAATTACTTTAGAGGCAGCTAGTAAAACATTTGTTTGCATGCATGTTTATTGCTCATAGATTTTACTCACGGGATAATAATTCCACACTTGCCATTTTAAAGTGAAATCTAATGGTCATTTATCTTTTATTAAACCTATTTATGCAGTTGGCATCTCAGTGTTTGTACGGTTGGCATCTCCGTATTTACTTCACAAAAATGGTGCACAATTAATCCTTGTGTATTCTTCAGATAAATAATACTGTAAAAATGTATGGGCAGCCTTCACATTGTGCAGTGAAATGCAAATTAATCAAGGCTTTTAACAACACTGTTTTGAACTTATGTATCATAAATGAGATGCCTGCAGGGTGCCTGCGCACAGAAGCCACAGCTGCACCCAGCGTTTTTGTTATAAATTGGCACTAGGGAAGCAGAAGGAACTCAAATTGTAATTTCCAGTTAACACAGGTTTCGTAACAAGAGTGTTTCATTTGTCTTGCTATTTATGGGATATAAGGAGAACATGGAAAATCTACCCTATATATCTCTCTTTCTATTCTCAGGCTTATAATTTCACAAATATCTCTGAGTCGCATGGCTAGGGAATTTTAGAGTTGTAGTTGAAAAATAGTTTTTTCCAAGCTGTGGATACCAGAGTTTGTGTGGCAATCCATTTCACGTGGGAGGGTAAGATTAAGCAGAGCTGTCAAAGTTTTGTGCTAATTGATCAGCCAGCAGAAGCAAATACTTATTGAATAAATAGTTAGCCAGAGACAGAGTTTTCGTAAAACCAAACAGCTATTACAAACTGTATAAAAATATATCACAGCATCACAGAACGTATACAAAGTTCAGCAGCATAACAGCATACATTACATTGACAGAATATATGGCAGAGAAACAAAGTGGGTGCCTTACTCACAGAAGGCCCAATGAACAATGATTTACAGAACATTTTTATATACATGTCTGTCCAGTCATAAATGACATTACCTTATAGCTATTGCAACCCCTTGCATCAGTCAAAATCCATTATGCTCATTCTTAACATCTGTACTCCATTAGAAAAAAACTATACATTGAGTCACTGTGACTTTGCACTTTTACAGACTCCATCTTTAAATCAATTAAATACATATCAAACAGATATAGAACATCCTATCTAATACATGTATTTCACTAACTAATATTTGACAAGAGCCGACTGAATAATTTTCCTGAAGCAAAGCAGAAAAGGGTCCCTTTCCCAACGTTAGGAAGATGCATAGCAAACAAGGCACGGAGGAGGCAAGGCAGAAAAATCTCATTAACTATCTTTCTGCTTTTCCAGTGGTAAAAATATAAGTATGGATGTCTGCAGAACGGGGTGGTGGATGCCTCTTCCCCAAGTCCTAAATGTATTCATTATTTCAATGTATCGGGGGGGAAAACACGCACAGCATTGTGATGACATAGGCTATATGCATGAATTATGCTGATATACGGTTCACCGCTTTGCCCCTTGTCTGGAAAAATTCCAGTGTATACCCTTGAACAGAGTAGGAACAAATTAAATATATTTATTTATTCATTCACCCATTTAAAATATTCATGCAACTCTCTTAAAGGACCCAAGGTGGTCTACAGTATTAAAAGAATAAACTTAAAAGCCAAATAATTACAATATTAAAAACTATTGAACAAAAATCACATTTAAACTCATGGTAAGAATCAATCCTGGGAATGCATGAAGAAATGATGGCTGGCTCTTTTTGGATTCTTCTTGCAATATGTTACATTTCTGTAATTAGTCATACACTTCATTTACTAGTAGTGCTAGGACAAGCAGCCTTTCTAATCACCTTTCATTCTCCTATTAATTCAGCAAGAATCTTTGCACAATGTTCTGTCAGTGTGTCCATAGATCATGTCAGCCAGAAATCAATGAACACTACAGCTAAGGAAAGTCAGCCTTCTCCAGCTATTTAATTGATGCAAGCACGGCACATGCATTTGAGATCAAGAACCCCGGAGATGTGCAGGAATTCGCACAAGCCTTTGTCCTATTCCTTGTTTTTGAAGTTTTGCTTCCTCTCTCTGTCTCTGACTCACAGACAGAAAAACAGACATTGAGCTCCCCTGATTGAATCCACGGCATTTATTTTATAATGGGATCCACAACCCTTTTTGCATTCTAAGAGTGCCTGCTGTTCCTCTGTCCCCACAAAACTGGGTCTCCTTGCTTAGACAAGCATTCCCCCCCAAGCTAGTTATTAGAATAGGGAACTAAAGATTTGTGGACTCTTTGGGGTGGTTCAACAGCATTCTCCATCTTGCATGCAGTCTTTGTACTAGTATGTTACTAGGACCATTAGCCAAGAGCACATGGCATACGTAGGCTTCGGGCTGAGCCGGTGTTGTTGTATATAAATGAACCTTTGCTTAATTAATTAGGAAATCAATTCGAGGAAGATGCAGGAAGATAAAAAAAACCCTTAGAGATGCCCATTCTGTAGCAATGCTCCTTATATTATCTTCCATCAGTTCTCCAGGCTTCATATATCAACATTTATTTTTCTAAGACTAAGAGTACAGGAGCCTCTTTACTTCCAGGCTGTATGTACAGTACAATAAGCCCTTGGGGTGTCATAGGATGATACTCTCATTCTACTTACATTGTCTGGAAGAGGGAATAATAAATAGAAATCCTTATTGCCAGTCAAGTACAAAGTGAGTTACTCTCAGAATTTCCATCCTTAATCTACTCAGGACAGAAATTTGAGCCTTGTTATCTATGGTTCCTGATTTTAATGTGTTTTTAATTGCCTATTCAAATGTACCTATAGTAGTTATGGAGAAAATACCTTATCTTGTGAAAAAAAAGTATGAGCTTTGCAATTAGAAGTAATTGCCCTTGCTAATTAAAAAGAGCTCCTTTATTTTCTGTTGATTGTAGCTTCTAAAAACTTACATTAAAGTTGCACATTTTAATGAGTTTGGAAATTCCAGAGAAAGGCAGAGGTTGCCCTTCTCTGTCTTTGTAAGTGTAAAGACTGAATACACACACACACACACACACACACACACACACACACACACACACACACACACACACACACACACACACACACACACACACACACACACACACACACAAACAGCTCAAGACTAAAACATGGTGCACTGTCACTTGTGTACTTGTCTACCTCCAATATCCTAAAGCACAGGAGGCCTGGCTGCTATCTCACCTGGGTTTTGATCCTGATTTTCTGAAGATCCGGCTTTTCCTCTTTGTCCCATCACGTGACTGAATAAGTGGGACAGGAGTTCCCACGTCCAAAGCTGGTTTTTTAATTTTAAAGTGCAGTTTAGCCCCCTTGGCCAGCAGGTGGCGCTAGCATTTGAAAAAAAAGGACCACTGGCTGGGGGAAATTAATGCTTAGAGCACCGCATGGAGCTTCCTGTTTCTCTGAAGGGGAAAAGAAATTAAGCAAAAACAGTGCCGATCAGCCCCAGGAACAGCCGGTCGGTGCTATGAGTTAAAAAAATAAAAAGAAGAAACCCGGATCATCTGTGTGGTCCCATGACGTCTGCCTTCTTAAAAGCTGGATTTTCAAAGCGAGGCAAAAAAATCCCCTACCTCTTGGGTGAGTCACAGAAACCTCGCTTAAAGGGGCATTACTGGGTTTCTTTTTTCTTTCTTTTTTCAAAAAGCCTGGTGGCCGTGGGGACAGCATTTTTAGACACGGCTTATCTAGTAATTTAAACTGCTTTTAAAGGGACATGGGACTGAGCCCTTAATTAAGACAGCCTATTTATTTATTTTTGAGTACTCTTATCCTGCCTTTCTCCTTGAAAAAGGACCCAAGGCGTGTTACAGTAACGAGGGATTATATACAGTCTAGTATGATTAAGAGATGTTCAAGTATTAAGAACAGGGAATTGAGGGATATCTTACAGCGTTAAAAGACAACATTACATTAAAGCTACAAGAAAGCACAAGCAGTTAAAAGGAGAGAGATTCCATGTACACACACTTGATCTTAGCCAAAAGGCTGAGAAGTTACAGGAGAACACAAGCAGTTAAAAGGAGAGTAAAGTTCCATGGAAAGTTATGAGTGATGGAAACTAACATTGAGAACATAGTGTCAATGTAATCACAGATTATAAGTAGTTATAAACACAAAGTCTATGTGATCCTATAGTTTCATATAAAAGACACATAATAAGTAGTCCATCATTCAGGGAAAGCTTGCCTGTAGAGAAAGGTCTTTGCCTGTTTCCGGAAAGACAACAGAGATGGGGTAGTCCTGGCCTCTAGTGGGAGGGAGTTCCAGAGTCTGGGCGCATAGTCTGCATATTGGCCACATGCAGTGTTGATCTTTATCAGCCTAGTCACATGGAAGAGAGAGGAGGTCAGAAATAACAGAAGATGTCAGGGGCCAGGGCAATGACTTATTTACCAGGTATTGCCTGTGTGGGGAAAAACAGATCTCCAGAGTGCCAGCATGATGGTTTGCAATGGCCCATTTTGGAAAAAACAGGCAAGTTAACAAGCTGACATTTCAGCATCAGTGCTGTATCACCTGTTAAAGTTCAGAAACTGGAATAAGTAGATGAAAGATCAAGAGCTGATTTTCGGCAAAATTGTTCTATCTCATATGCTTTCTGTCTGGTGTCTGTGAAGATTCTCAGGCAACTAGACTTTTTTCTTGTGAGATTGAAATGTTTTGCAACTCATCCAAGAAGCTTTGTCAGATCTGGCTACTTTTTGGTTGAAATGGAGAGGAACAACTTCCTTGGGTTGTTGGGTTGTGTGTGGGAAGTATTGGAAGTCTCTCTGTAACCTTTAAAACAGGAATGTCTCCATCCTAAAAATGGTTTATTCCAGTTTTTCAGTTGACCACCTTTCAAAGAAGATTCCAGACGTGTCTGAACGAGGTGAGAACTATGTTGATTTAAAGTTCTGTGCAAACCCTTGCAATACGCCAACCCCCTCCAGATGATTAAATATTGTTGTGCAAACTATTGCTGCAACTTTAGCAGCTGAAGTTGCTAGGAGCTTGGTATGCAAAACTTTGAATAAATCTAGGGCAGCCATTATAAGCCCCAACAATTTTTATAGCTGAATATATGCAAAGCCCCTAATGATCAGATTGGGCCTTTACTTGGTTCCAGAAAGAGCACCAATAATATTTTCATTTTTTTACTTTTATATCTTTATTAGGCTTTTTAAAATAGAGTAGTAACAGAACAGTGTCTTTAATACACTCGCAGCTCCAGTAACAAATGACAAAGCATTGCTGTGTATCTGAAGATATGTCCTAGATTCATAGCTGTGATGACAAATCATTGTTACTCAATTTAGTATGATCATGTTTGAAGCAACACAATACAAGCTGTACTATATTATCCTGCTCCATTTCCTCTCCTTCGCTAGCTTTTTGTAAAGGATGGTGCAGGCTCCCATAAAACTGTGCTATTGGCTACCATCCAATGCCTCCTTGAGACCCTTTCTGTACAATAAGAGATAAGTACGACCTCATGCAACAAAACAAATTACCGGTACCCCATGAGACCTGATCCCATGTGTTTTGTGCTGTCAAGGTACAAAGTTTTCAAGGTAAGAGAGATCTTTAAGGAGTGATTTTACCATTTCTCCTCTCTCAAGTCAGTTTCCATGGCCAAGTGGAGATTTGAACCCTGTTCTCCGGAGTCCTTATTTATTTATTTATTTATTTATTTATTTATTTATTTATTTATTTATTTATTTATTTATTTAGAGTATTTTTACCTCATCTTTCTCCTTTGAAAAAGGACTCAAGGCAGCTTAGAGTAATGAGGGACAGTATACAGTCCAGTGCTATACAGTCCAGTGCAATTAAGACATATTCAAGTTTAAGAACCAGGAATTCTGCTTATATACCCCCCATACCACTTCAAGTAGTCCCTGAGGGATGTTTGAATTTGCTTTTCTGGTCATACGCCTCAACCCACAATTTTTTTTTACTTCTATGAATTGATGAATATACCAAGTAAAGAGCCGCTCTCCCTATATACCATTAAGAATGAGGCACATTCTTGACATCAGAGGCCTGGACTGCAGCCAATAGGTAAAATTGCTTCTTTTTAGTCTGGTCCTGATTAATCCTAGTGAGTTTTGCTAAATTTTTCCCAACTTTCAAATGGAACAAATGCTTTTTGTATCACCTCTCCCCCCCCCCATTCCCTCAGGCGAGCAGGGAATTTTAGTCTCAATACAGCCAAATTGAGGGTGGGAAGAAGGGGAATAGTCAAGGAGTATACTGTTTTGTTTGATATGCTGGGTGTTAAACTTTGAAGCAGTCTTAACACCAGCCTGCCTCCTGATACAGTGGAACCTTGACTTACATACTGCTTGACTTGCAGCATATTTGACTTGCAGCAAGAAGGGGCCTGTTTGACCTGAGTCGCAGGCTTTGACTTACATCTCGGAGCCCCGGCGCAAGGCACCGGAATTGGGCGGCAGCCACGACCCAGCATCGCGGCTGCCGCCTCCAAACTGCTCCAGCCTTCTTCCCCTCCTCCGGCATGAGGCCATCAGAGCACCTGAGCTGGTCCTGTCATTCCATCGGGGCTGGCCTCGCAGACAAGTCTTGTAAAAAATCTGGCTGCAGAATTCTGGTCCACAATGGAAGCATTTTAGTTGGGGAGCTATAAAGTTGTGGGACTCTAATGGTAAGCATAGAGTTGTTCAGAACTTGGAACGTCAGGTTAAAATCAGTAAAACTTAAATGTTAGACATTGTTGCTATGAACATTAAAAAGTGGAGGCATATAACTTGTGGACTATAATTCCACTGCCTCCTCCTCTCTTTGAAGAGACATTTCATTTACATGAAGGAATCTCCTATCCCAGTCAAATTTGTGTTACATTGCTGTTTCCGGGGGTCTTTTTCATAATCTGGAACGGATTAATCCACTTTCCCATTACTTTCTATGGGAAAAGTTTGTTTGACTTAAGTCATGTTTGACTTAAGTCTAGACCACTGGAACGGATTAATGACGTAAGTCAAGGTTCCACTGTACCATCATTTGGTGTATTCCATCTCACAAAAAAGATTTTCCAGTGCCTGATAGACAATATCCTCTATCAAGATTGCATTTTTGATACATTTTTTGTTTTAGTAGTGACCAAAAAAGGTATCACCAAGCCTACTTTTGAACAATTGATCTGTCTCTCTACCTGCCACTGGGAATCACTGATTTTTATCAGTCCAATAAATTCTCTTATAATCATCACGGGGACTTGCCTCTAGAAACCAGTAAGCAGGTATGGATTTGGTTCAGCCTGCCAATGGGCTGTAGATATTGCATTGATCTGTCCCCTTTTCTCCCTTCTAGCGCTTGTTTGCATGTGCTAAATGGCAACAACGGGGGGTGTAAAAAAAAATCCACTGGCATCTTTTCTCCTCACTTGCCTTTTTTTTTTTTGCTCACACGAAAAGTAAAAAAGCAAAAATACATGGTCCATAGAATCATAGAATCATAGAATCATAGAATTATCGAGTTAGATGATATCTCTTTCATCTGATACACTGACATCAGAAAATGTGGTTGGGTTTTTTTGCTTTTTGTTTCTACTAAAACTCCTGGAACACTACAGCCAGCATGGCCAGCTGTAGTTAGGAAAGAAAAATAACAGTTAGATTTCTGGCTTTATACATATAGGCGATGATTCATCCTCACCTAAAAAGATAGCTCAGTGATTTACCATATTTTTCCATCTATAAGGCACCCCATGTATAAGATGACCCCCACTTTTGCAACCCCAAATTACCATTGTGCAACCGTGCAGTTCTCTCCTCTGCTTGCTTCTGAGTATATTCTTATACATCAATTCTTAGTGTAACAGTTTTAGACAAAATATAGTCTTATACACAGCCTCTCTCCAGAGCAGAGGATGGAAGGTTGATTCTTCACTGTGCCTATTGTGAGTAGAGCCAGCCTGGCTTGTAACCTGTGATGGACAGGTTTGTAACCTGTGATGGACTTTTCCTCCAGGAATCTGTCCAATCCCCTTTTGAAGGCATCCAGGCCAGATAGCACATCCTGTGGCAGGGAGTTCCACAAACTAACAACATGCTGGGTGAAAAAAATATTTTCTTTTGTCTGTTCTCACTCTCCCATCCCTGAGTTTGAGTGGATGTCCCCTAGTTCTGGTATTCTGTGAGAGGGAGAAGAGCTTCCCTCTATCCACTTTACTCATGCACTGCATTATTTTGTACGTCTCAATCATATTCCCCCTCAGGCACACTTTTTTCCAAACTAAAGAGCCTCAAATGTTTTAGCCTTTCCTCATAAGGGAGGTTCCCCAGCCCAGTAATCATTTAGTTGCTCTCTTCTGCACCTTTTCCAGTCCCATTATGTCTTTTTTGAGGGGTGGTGACCAGAATACTCCAGGTGCAGTCTTACCAGGGCGAGTGGTGCCCCTACCATGGCATTATAATGTTGGCTGTTTTATTTTCAATCCACTTCCCAATAACCCTGGTATGGTTTTTGGCTTTTATTTCCTGTTTTAAAAAATATTCAAACAGGGATATCAATGCAGCAATATCCTTCTTCATCAATAGGTACCTGCTTCTCTTCAACAGAAGTAGTGGAAGTTGAGTCATGGCAACTGGACTTCTTTTCTTTTGAGATAGAAATGTTCTGCTGAGCATCTTTCATCATCTCTCTCAAAAAAAAAAGAAGTCCAGAGCAGGGCACCCGGGGCAGGCAGCTTGATGACTGAGAAGGGCGGGCAGACATTCAACATAATGGGTCCCATTGAATCTCTAGGAGGAGATGCCAATGATGCCAGGAAACAGTTGAAATCAGTAGAGCCATTGACAAGCTAGAAAGTCCAGCATCAGTGCATATAGGGCTATTTAGAATAGGAATTTTTAAAGGATGGATGGGAAATAACGAACGTTGAAAAGTGGAATGCGAATGTCACGTGGGAGCACGTGAGGTTGTTCTCTGTCCTCACCCTAAAACTGCAGCTCGAATCCAGTACTGAGAAACACGGCTCCCTTTGCATTGGAACACGTGACCGCAACGTGACCACCTCCTTTTCAAATTTTTAAAAAAAAATTACCACGGAGCGCCGCGCCTGCATCAAGTAAGGGCCTTAGCCTTTCCTCATAAGGGAGGTTCCCCAGCCCAGTAATCATTTAGTTGCTCTCTTCTGCACCTTTTCCAGTCCCATTATGTCTTTTTTGAGATGTGGTGACCAGAATACTCCAGATGCAGTCTTACTATCACTTTGTACCATGGCATTATAATGTTGGCTGTTTTATTTTTAATCCACTTTTCAATAATCCCTAGCATGGAAATGAACTTCTTCCTGTCTTAGTTCAAGGGTCCCTATCCATTTCAGCAATATCCTTCTTCATCAATAGGTACCTGCTTCTCTTCAACAGAATGTCTGGAAGTTGAGTCATGGCAACTGGACTTCTTTTCTTTTGAGATAGAAATGTTCTGCTGAGCATCTTTCATCATCTCTCAAAAAAAAAAGTCCAGTTAAAAAAAGATAAATATCCAATATAAACTCACCGTGACTTTGATGACTGAGAATCTTCACAGACATTCAACATAATGGGTAACATTGAATCTCTAGGAGGAGATGCCAATAGTATAGCCCCTCAACTGATGAAAACCGGGCATCCCTCTTGGACAAGTTAGTAGTGTGGATGTATATATAAGGGCTATTCAGAATACAGATTCTTATAGACAACCCTATAAATGTCATACATAGAAGTAAATCCCAGTTAGTTGACAAGACTCAGACTCTGGTGTGTCTCTTGGCATGGAGCCTCAGTAAGAAGATGGAAGTGAAGATTCTTACTCAAAGCAGCATTGAGCTATCAGGAGTGAAAGATACACTTCGATTTGATTTCTTAGGGTAACATTTAAATCTCACTTTCCAGAGAGACGACAGTGGTGGCTTGTGCTATGTCAAACACCAGAGGGTCTGGTGGCGGTTTAACGACAGAGACATTTCAGGCATCTTTTCTGTTTCCACAAGGTGGCAGATGAGCTACAAAGATAGCAAAATGGGATGAACAAGGCAGAGAATCATAGTCGACAAATATTGCAAATGGATTTTCTTTTCCTGCTGCACTTTCTTACATTTCCAAAGGTGGTGGTGGTGGTGTTGAAATAATTTCCTTGTTCCAATGAAAATGTGAAACTGATGTATGCTATGGGCAGACAGTTGTTGAAATTGCTTCTGCATCATTCCCCCTCCCCCAGAGGAAGTATTTAAAGTTGATGCAGGGGGAAGCATGTGATTTTCTGCATTTTAGGGAGGGAGCAGTTGTATCCACAGGCCACTGTAAGGACACACAGCATCTCGGTAATATCCATCTGTTGCAAGCATCTCAAAATGAGATGCCCAGTGCTTCAGGAGGCAAGAGGGCATGAGTAGATATGAGCTAAAACTATTTTATAAAGGAATCAAATTCAACAGATTGATTTAAATCTTAAACTGGAACAGAGCAACAGTCAGCATTTTTATTGGACCATCAAGGACGCAAGATGCTTGGTCAGAATCAAGGTAAAGAACAAATGTAAAATAGCACTGGGTATGAAAAGAAGCAGTGGTGCTCAAATCACATGGATTTGTTGCACTCAGATAAGCTCCTGTGCACCTCAAACTGCCATTTCATTCTTACTGAATCCAACTAAAGGAATGCAATACAAGATAATCTAAATCAATCTTGAAATGAAAGACATTATAGTAGACCTAGCAAGCAGTTGCTTGGATTTTATTTAACCTAAATTGGCTCCATTTCATATTGGTATAGATACGGCCCTGAGTGTTTCCTCCTATGCAGCAGGAAAGAATTTAAATGGGGAAAAATGAGGAAAAGGAGAAATTGAAATCTTACATCTGTACTGCAGGATTTAGTGTGACTGGTGGATACTTCTAATGGGCATTAAGGTTCCAGGAACTCTGTATGTCCAGAAGATCCCCCTCCATCTTTGCATCTTTGAACAACATCATAATTGCTTGGAAAATTTATTTCTGGATTCCCAGAATCCCCCACTCAGGATGATCCAGTAGTAGTCCAGGAATTACATTCTTAGAATCCAAGAGAGTGCCAGGGTCTACCAGGCCACATTCTTTGTCACTCCAGCTTGGTACGGCCACTCAACACGTTAAATGGCCCTCCAAGAATTCAGCCATCCCTTTTCATATCATTTGCACCTTGACCTATTTCAGTGAAGATGCCCAGGATTGAATGTTGGACCTTCTGATGGCTAAAGGGATCCTCTGACCCTGAATGGGGTGGCTTTTATCCTACGTGCAACATCTGGGAGTGCCAAAAGCTATTACTATCTGGTTTGCTTACCATGCCTAGCAATATTTATTTATTTATTTATTTGATTTGATTTGTATACTGCACCATCTAGCTACAAGGCTCCTCTGGGCAGTTTACAGTGTACGTCCTAATACAAACATGAACAATATAGAATAAATAAAACTAAAATAGAAAACAAAGTAAACATAACTAACTCTACAATAATATCAAAGAACCATATTCAGAGGAAAAGTTGGCAAGATGGAATAGAACAGATTAATCAAGGAATAATTAATAACCAGGGAAAGCAGATCTATATAGGCAGGTCATTAGTTGTTTTTTTAAAAGACCGAGAACATGGG
Source organism: Phrynocephalus forsythii (assembly GCA_029282475.1). Lineage (NCBI taxonomy): Eukaryota > Metazoa > Chordata > Lepidosauria > Squamata > Agamidae > Phrynocephalus > Phrynocephalus forsythii. Next base: position 8,999,220 of record JAPFRF010000009.1, read on the forward strand.
GGCCAAGCAAATCTCAGGTGACAGTTGATTCCATAAACGATGGCCCACAACTGAGTATGCCCAGGTCCATTTTGTTACCTTATGGGCCTCTCTTGGAGTTGGGACCCTCAAATGTCCAGCCTGAGAGGATCGAGTGATGTGGGCAGAATTCTGTGGTAGGAGCTGATCTGTCATGCATGTCTGAAACAGGCCAGAAATCTCTTCTTCAAGATTAGGCAAAGGTCCAGGACTGTAGCATTTAACAGTACTTCACTCTTGTACACTCTTCAAGAATGCAGTCCCATCATTTTTACCAACTAGGGAATTCTCTTCCACTAACAGTTTTGTTTTAGAGTGACTGGTCCTAACAGTACTGCCTTGTCTTTTATCATTATCACTGGCATCTTTTAGTAAACCTTAAAAATAGGACAGAATTTGTGGTACCAGAAGAGGAATTTATACCCTGAGGAACGGTTTTATTATGTTGACTCAGATTATTTGAGTCGTCTTTCTGTAACTTATTCCTGCATGTAAATTCAGGTTGTAATGAAGATAATGTCTCATTATAGGGCCGTAGAGTGCCATTAAAACAAAGGAGTAATAATTAAGTACGTAAAATTAAAACCCATAGATTGTATTAATGTGAATACTAATAATGGTGGTGTGGTTCATTTTTTCCTTCCAGGTTGCTAATTAAACAACAATTTATTTCCTTGTGTTGTGAATGCCCTTATTCGTCTTTGCTGCACATGCTGTTATCGTGGCTTACTTGTGAGAGCTGCGCCTTTGATCTTTATGTTTGTGACAGGGGAGATGTAATCTGATGAGCTAAATCTGTATTCCTTCCTTTAATCATAAAAGAAGGGTGCGGTTTTTATGAACAGGCTCCCTTGTTCATAAATAATTTAACTGGTGCTACTTTTAAAAATAATACTATCCACCACCCCCAAAATCCTAACCAGACAGCTGATGGACTACAGAAATTGCTATCTGTTGCAACTTGTTATTGTTATATTATACAATATTGCAAGTTACATACAGTATCTTATGTTGCTACACTATGTTATGCTGTAATGTGACCTACAGAATGTTGTGTATGTTCTGCTGTATTCTGATATATTGCCATATATCAAAGGCACGCCAGTCACAGCAGCCTCTGCTCCAGTGCATGTCTGAGATGCCATCATACAGTCAGCAAAAAACCATAATGCATCCACAGCCTTTCAGGCTGACTGTGTGCTATCCAGGGTGCTGAATTTTGCAGCGTGCCCAGGAGAAGCCCTGAATGTCAAATACTGTCCAAAAATAAAATATGAAACTGTCCAGGCATTGTCAAAATGTTTGTTAGACCAATGTGCACCCCACACCTACCCAAGGATAAAGCTTTTTGCTGTCCATGGATTGCATATTTTAATTCTCCTGGCTCCTTTCCTACTTTCTCCCAAAACCTAATCTAATGGTTATATATACTCCAGAGCACAGAGAGAACTCCTAGTTCCCTGAGTTCCTTGCCCTCTGAAAATGCCAGCCACAGAGTCTGATGAAACATCAGGAAGAAAAACTTCCAGAACACGGCCGAACAGCCCGAAAAACTCACAACAACTATGTTAAACAGCTTGCTTAGTTCTCTGCAAATGGGGCCCAAAGTTGACTTACAGCACATTTCAAAAAATAAAATAAACTAGAAAATTCCAATACAGGAAGATGATATTAAATTAGAATTATATTCACTGTTATTAAAACACAATTGAAATTAAAACACTTTAAAATCATTAGGCCCACAAAGTAAAAGGTTGGTTTCTAAAACTGTCAATCACTATAGGAAAGCAGATGCATGTATTGGACACCGTTATTTTTGTGTTTATGCTTTCCCCATTTTATTAGGTATTTTGTTAAATTGTATTTTATTGCTTATTGCTTGTTTGTTACTTTTATGTTTGCTTATTTTTTTGTACACACCTTGAGTTGTCTTTGTACAAGTTGGCATATATATGCGAAATAAAGTAAATTAAAGTAAAGTATTGTATATTGACAGTGAACTCCCAATACCTCTTCCAAAATCAACATGTTTAAACAGCCCATTTTTAAATCTGCTTCAAGAATTTTATAGACTGGAACTAAATGCATGTGTACATCACTAATGTTTTTGAAGTCTAGTAGAGCTAATATTACACTGTTGCTTCTTTAGTTTTGTAGGTTGGTTCTAATAAAGTAGATACAGTAAATGTGCAATTACATCTTGTTTATTTCATCTCAAAGGGAGCAGCTGCCTGACCTCCATAGTAAAAACAATGGTAATAACAAGCTCAGAAATCATATACATGGTACACGACCAGGCTTTCCCTGGAATTGTTATTGGTTGGGGATGCTGGGAGGTGGCTTGGTGTTTGTGTTACAAATCATAAGGTGCAAATTATTGCACAGCTCAGACTTCAGTACCAGTGTTAAAACTTCTGCTGGGTAAACCAAATAAGCTTCTATGACACCAGCTGGAAAGGAAGGCTCCTACGGTCTCTGTGGTGGTGATTAGATGATTGGATGAAATGAATTGTCACTGTATTCTGTGCTTCCCCATTTGACAATCTCAGCACATTTAAGCACCAGGTACAAGCCTCTCAGCATTACAGGGACAGCTTCTAGGCAAAATCAAGTTCAGCACTTGGAAATTAATCAAAGGATTTGTGAGGGAAGACTCTTTTGCCCCAACCATAAAGCGAAACAGCTTGGATTGTAGGCTTCCCACCATAATAAAGGAATCAAAGGAGTGTGTGGTTGTGTGTTCTCATTTCACTGTTACAGTGCCTTCCTGCACAAGGGATGCTTGGATTTAGTCGGGAGGAATGGGACCAATTCAGAGCAAAAGAGTCTTCTGATATGAACTGATTTCAGCAGGCTACGGTGAATCGGAGAACATGACAGAATGCTGTGCAGAAGGAAAGAATAATTTAGCATGCAAAAGTGCTCAGGATTGAGTGTGGTCCCTTGCAAAATGCACAAGAAGAGAAATTGGAATGAAGCAATACAATCAGGAAATGTCTGTTTCCTGCTATTAGAAAGCGTACCCTCCCCAAAGGAGGCCAGAAAATCTTTGACAAGAAGCAGGGACTTCTTGGTGGTGGCACCAAGTCTTTAGAACCACCTTCTGGTGATGCTATGCCTGGCCTTCATTGTCTCTAATTTTAGGAGGCTGCTCAAGACCCATCTCTTCTGGGAAGCTTTTGATGGCAGCTGGTCTTAACCATCTCTTTTTTTCTTGTTTGTTGTTTGCCTCTTATTATGTTTGATCATGTCATTTTGCTGCCCCCCCCTGCTTTTTATATGTATACCACCCAGAATAGTGCCATGCATCAATTGGGCACAAATAAATACATATTGTAATGTCTCCTCTCCAGGAACGCTGCACCTTCAGAGTTTCATACCTCAATAGTCAGGCTCACAAGATGATCCCTGTGCTTACCTGCTGATCACATCACACAAGTCGTTTACAACGTGTGGAATGAACAAAGCTGCTCTTAGGATAAATGGTCTCATTCTGCTTCCTGAGAAAACTCCACCTTGAGTGATCTCTTAAGTGTGTAATCTAGTTTGGCCCTCAGTAGTAGTCTTCTGACTAGAGACATGTGCTATCCATCCTTCCCAAGTTTAACTGAGTCTACATTTCTTTACTCTCCATCGTTTGCAAAAAGCAGGGGGAACCTCTACCCCCCAAGTACTCTCTTCCCATCTCAAACCTGCCTTATGTCTTTTGCTTATGGGGTTATCATCTTCTTTTTTTGCCATTTCCTATACATCTTGCACCTAGAGTACTCTGTGCACCTTTTATTTGGTTCTTGGCTTCATTTGATTTCTACTACTTGTCTGTACTGGGAGGGGAGAGGAAAAAGTGCATGCAGTCTCTACTATCAGAAGAGTAACTCCAGTGCCTTTGGAACATGACTCACATTAAGGAGTTGGAGATGGGGCCATTTGATGTCCAAGTTTCCCTGCCATCTCTTGGGAGTTTCTTAGGGGGTGTGCACTGGGAAGCTGTTGAGAAAAGACTTTCTCTGAATCAAAGTTTTTTTAAAAAAAGATACATGTAAAGTGTTCCAAAATGTGGCTAAGAAGCAACAGCAGGAAGTTTCACCTGTTGTTATGCATTTTGCCTCTAATGCTACTTAATGTCTCCCTTTTATGACCCCCTGAGATAACATAAAAATTAAAGGCTGCTGTTGCCCTTGTCTTCTCCAAGTGTTTACATAAAATGCTTTCAAAAAAGGGGATCTGATATGAAAGAGAGAGAGAGAGAGAGAGAGAGAGAGAGAGAGAGAGAGAGAGAGAGAGAGAGAGAGAGAGAGAGAGAGAGGGAGGGAGGGAGAGAGAGAGGAGAGAGAGAGATCTCCTCATTTTTATTGATGGTGTCAGATCTGCATTCTCCTCCTGGTTTTCTACAATATTATAACTCATTCTCAAGCTGAGGCTTAACAAGCTACTAAACCCTTTGAGATATAAATATATGCTCTGTGTGTGTGTGTGTGTGTGTGTGTGTGTGTGTGTGTGTGTGTGTGTGTGTGTGTGTGTGTGTGTGTGTGTGTGTTTGTGGCAGAGTCAGTATTATTCAGAAAGCAACAGAAGAGTGTTATGAAATAATAACACGATCCTCCAGAAGCAACATTAGGAATGGGTGATTAGCAGCACCCAGGCTCTGGTTCTTAATTGGATCATTACAAATGAAACTCAAGGACCATTAAAAGGGTATCAAACTGGACAGCTACTATTATTACATGAACTGATTTTGGTAAGGACAAAATGCGCACTGAGACCATGTGATGACTTTAAGTAGCAGCCATTAAAACTAAATTTGGCTGTAATGGGGATGTTGTTTGCGGCATGGTGCATTTGCCATTTTGTCTTCCTGGGTGGCTGTCCTGAGAATTACTGGAATTTAAAGAAAATGTGAGCTTGTCTGCAGGGTAGAGTACGTTTACTTTTCCTTCCATGTTACCTTGCATCCATTTTGCAAAGTGCATTATGGCACAATGTGCATGGAAGAATGTGCATGGTCAATTGTCCATGGGATAAAAGTTCATGGAACAAAGAAACTGAATTCAGAATATCTGTGAATTCTTAACTTCCAGAGTGGTTTCCATGCTATATGTTAAGTGCAAAAAGTGCTGCTGCTGCTGAAGGGACTGATTGATGCAGAGAAAAAATGATCACAGACTGATCATTTCTTCCAACACCAACCTAAAAGATTGCTTCCTGGAGAGAAACAAATGGTTTTGCCACTGAACTGCACCAGTGCCACTTCTGTCTTGGCACACTCTGAAATCTAATATGTATAGTTTCTACCAAACATCTTACATCCTAGGTCTTCTTAGCCCTGGAGACTTATTCACACTGTTTGTCAGCTGCTTGTTAGGCAGGCAAAACCCTCATGGAAAGAAAAAAACTAGAACAAATAAGTTGCTTCTTTTGCTATTGACCCACTTGGTTTCCACTGCTGAGTTGCCTTTATTGCTGATTGACTAATGGAATTTTTGAGGACTGTGGATTAATTAGCCATTTCTTAGCACATGGAAGCAGAAAATGGGAAGAGAGAGAGAGAGAGAGAGAGAGAGGTACCTCCCCCTCCACATTCCCACTAGTTCCCCCTTCTTATTTCCATGAAAAGAAGGCTTGTTAAAAGAGAAACACTGAAGATAACAATCTTTCATTTGATGTAGAAGTTGCAAAAGTCTTAGGGGAATGAATTTGAAAAGTCCTATTTTCTCGACAGCTTCTAGGTTTCTGCTATTTTAGAGTTGCCGCTATCTGGCAAAAAATACAAGCTTTCCAAAATCTGTATCTTTAGAAAGAAGAATAGGATCTCTAACCCTTGATTTGAGAATTTGGAGACATTGGGAGGTCCAAAGGCTGAGAACGGTGCGATGGACGTTTGGGTCCGCAACCAAACTATAGGTCAGGTCATTTGTTTACCTGATTTTGCTTTGTTTTCTTGGATAGAACTGCTGAGATGATTGTTTAGGCCTGAAAATGATTCATGCTTCTTATCATTTTTACTGATATTCCTTTGACAAATGGCTTGTGTTGTGATCCTTCCGTACAGAATATCTGTATGTAGATGGACCTTGTATACAACAGTGGAAGCTGGCAGTGTCATTCAAACATTTTCAACATTCAGTTTTCATTTTTAAAACAAAGATTATAAAAAGACACATTTTAGATGTATCTGTAGTCATCGTGGTCCTTTTAGGTAGCAATGATTCAGGTTGATCGAAAACAAGTCCCCTCATTTCTAGAACTACACTTGCTATTTGCAAGAGAGACAACTTTCTAGTTTCCACTGGGATTGAAGGAATCTTATCAAAGTCCTCTGCAGAGTTCTGTTCATCAGAGCATAGAGTGAGCCTGAGCTCTTGAAGGCATCTTCATTTTTATGGACCCAACAGTAGGAAGTGCACCTGCTGTGTGAGAGCTTCCCCAATGAAACAGAGAAGTTCATCATGAGAAGGATGGCCAGCAGATTATTTATTTATTTATTTATTTATTTATTTATTTAATTGATTGATTGATTGATTGATTGATTGATTGATTGATTGATTGATTGATTGATTGATTGATTTTTATACTGCACCATCTGACCAATAATCACTCTGGGTGGTTTACAATGTTAGGGTATAGACAGCAACAAAATACAGAGGCGAATTGCTGCTGTGTACCCAGTGATTGGCTTGTTCTCTGGGGATACTCAGCACAAGTGAGAATTTAAAACAAAAGATGGAAGGAGGAAAAACCCTTTTCTTCCCTCTATAATTGACCCCAAGAGTAAAACAGAGCTAATCTCCAAACAAAACACAATTATGGTAAGTATTTGGGAAAACTTAATGATTGAGCCTTTGGGAATCCACTAGTTCTTAATAGGTTGCTTAAACCTAATTCAGGAAAAGAAAGCGAACTAAGACAATAAATAATGCTTTGGGTCCCATAGCAAAATAGGATTTAATTTCCATCCTATTAAGACAAATTCACCAAGGGGTGTGTTCTTCCTTAAAGTGTGGATTCTTATTCATGTTGCTATTGTCTTGATATTTCAGTTCAGACATTATTCTGAAAAATGTACTGGCATCAAGCTTAAGGTGCTGGGTACCATATATTGCTTTCAACTTGTTCCACTCCAGTATTTCCATTACTGTTTTAAGAGCTGAATCTTGACACACAATCAGATTGCAACAAATTTAGGGCAGATCACCCAGCCAAATGGCAGCATCACAATTAGAAGCTGAGCTGCCTTGTGAAAGAAAGCATATCTGATTATATCCCAGTGTTGTTTTAAGGAGCTGCAAGTTGAAAATTAGGCCATTCTTCTTTTGTGATTGGCCACTGGGAGGGATGCACGGGGGTTCATTTGCATCTGGGTTGAGCAAGTGGAGCAGTTGTGAAGAATGGTATCTGTGAGAGGCATTATTATCCTTGTTGCAAAGCAGGTATTTGCATGATTTCTGGGCTCTTATTTTGATGAAAAGAAGGCTTGCTGAAAGAGAAACATCAAAGATAATCTTGTATTTGATGTAGAGGTAGAAAAAGACGTAGGGGTAATGAATTTGAAAAGTCCTTTTTGATTGACGTCTTCTGCTATTATAGAGTTACTGCTCTTTGGCAAAAATGCAACAGTTCCCAAATCTGTATGTTTAGAATAAAAGTATTTCTAGATACTGTTTTACAGCATCACAAATGGAAAAGTAGCCTGTTCCTGTGAGAACAAGCCCTGACTTTCTCATTCCTGATAACCATGTACCTGGCTCATGTATAGCAATGGAAAATGTTTATTTATTTATTTTTTTTTGGAAAGGAATGCAGTGTGAAAAAACATTTCCCATCTTTGCTCAGGGTTGTGTGTGTTTGGGCTGTCAAGTTGGAACTAGTTTCTAACATTCTTAAAAGGACTTTCAAGGCAAGTGAGATTTTAAAAGGCAGATGTGAGCAGTTCTAGCTCAATTCTCACGGAGCTTCTGTGGTCAAGGGAAGATTTTAACCTTAGTCTCCTGAATCATAATCTGTCATTGTATCCAGTAGACCAGGAGTGTCCAAACTTCAGACCTCCAGATGTTTTGGACTACAGCTCCCAGAATTCCAATCCTAGATTGCCAATGACAAAGGACTGTGGGAGTTGTGGTCCATAACATCTGGAGGGCCAAAGTTTGGACACCACTGCACTAGACCACTTTGGTTGAAGCATAATGCATTGTTAATGAGTGAATGGATTTAAGGCCACTAGGTCATCCCATGTTCTGCACTGCTGCTAAGTCTGGTGCAGCAGGAGGAGTCAGGAGTTCTAATGCTAGTGCTCCACTCCCTGGCTTGCTCCAAGTGGCTCAATGGGCCCAGCTACACCCACCCATCCTGCTCTCTCCTCAGCCCCTTCCCTTTGTTCCTGGCTTTTTGGTGTGCCAGTGTTTTACATGTGCAACACACCTCTGTGCCCTTTTTGACTGAACGAGCAAGGGTTGAAAACACCTGGAGATCTACTGAAGTGTAGGCTTTAAAGCACAAAAATCACACTCTCTTCTTTCTCCTTTGCCTGAAATTTGCAGACCTGGTCAAGTGTAGGTCTTGCCATTGCTCTGAGAACTGGTAGCTCTAGATCAGTGGTTCAGCCGGTGGGTCCCCAGATGTTCCCGGACTGCAACTCCCAGAAATCCCTTCCAGCACAGCGAGTGGTGGAGGCTTCTGGGAGTTGCAGTCCAGGAACATATCTGGGGACCCACAGGTTGAGAACCACTGATCTAGATGGATGTGAGCCCACCAAAGAGTACAACATATCTCCACACAGGGGTATGAAAAAGTCCTGCCTGTAAACTCTGACTGCCAGTCAGAGTTGATAATCTTGGGCAAGATAGACTATTCCAAGTCAATGTGAAGCAGCTTCCTATATTTCTTTGAAAGCAAAGCAAAGTGTGCTGCTTATATACTGCCCCAGAGTGCTTAAAGCACTCTCTAGGCCAGTGTTGGTGAACCAATGGCACAGGTGCCAAAGATGGCACTCGGAGCCCTCTCTGTGGGCACCCAACATTGCCCCTTCAAAGCCACCTGTATTTGGGTTAAATTGCTGTATTGGCACTTTACGAAAAATTAGTGGGTTTTGAATCGCAGTTTGGGCACTCGGCCTCTAAAAGGTTTGCTGTCACTGACCTAGGCAGATTATAAGTCATTTTGCATGGTACACATTGCCCCCCACCCCAGCACGCTGGGTACTCATTTCACAGACCTCAGAAGGAGGGAAGGCTGAGTGAGCCTTGAGCCAGCTACCCGAGAATGGACCTTGAGCACAGTTTTGCACACAAGACATCGGCGTTTATTTAAATGGTATTATCTTTGTTTGTTTATAGTGTATTACCTTTGTTTATTTATACGGTATTATCTCCGTGGAATCTGTACCTTTTATGATTCTTAGATTCTCACTTCGGATCTCTTAGGATGAGGGGACATTTTTAAAATGACTGATAGATATGTTTGTCTAAATCGCTGATGGTATTCACATTCGGACAAAAAGAGGGATAAAATCCCTTTACACAACAGAGCAAAGGGCATAAATAAATAAAAAGAGCAGGTCTTGGCATTTTGGCCTATGCTAGGAGTCACATGGGAAGGCCCTGAGCAGGGAGGGGCAGCCCCTCAGATGTCAGATTATTCCAGTCCCATCTGCTGCCTTGCCTCGTCATCCATCTAAATCCTTTTTGTGTAATTCTGAATGTTATTGTTAAAAAACAAACTCTCTTCTCTTTAATATTTCTGTCTCATTTCTGGTACTTATTTTTCCACCATATAGTCTGACCAGTTTTTCCCCCTCCCCCTTTTGTTAACAGACCTTCTTCTCAAGATGTTGATTCATCTTGTAATTTTAATTTCATATTTGTACTCAACAGCTTTCTTCCTGCAAAGGCATCTCTAATGCATGCTGTGTAGCGTCTTTCAGAAAAATGAGAAAACAAAATGTAAGAAAATCCATTCCTCTCCATCATTGGCTAGGTTTATAAAATAATTCCCTATCATTTGCTTGGCATCAAGACCACAGAGAAAAACTACCATTTGGAGATTGTAATGTTGGTAAATCCTGTTGATCTTCCTTTGTGGAAAGATACATCTCTGTAGGGGGGGGGGGAATCCTTGATTTTCTTCTTGTGAAGAGGATGGTTTGTATAATACAAAAAATGTAGGGCTGAGTCTCACTGTGTGTTCCCCTAGTCTTGCTTTGTTCTACGTTAGCAGTCAACTGTTGAGAAAAAGTCACAACATGCTATTTGTCATGCCCCAAATTTAACACAATTGGCCTTGTTCAGTTAAAAAAGTTAAATGTGAAGTCATTTCACCATCTTTGCTATTTTGGTATGTTGTGGAGAAGAGATACCCCCTCTCAATATAGAATTGATGGAGAAATAAATATGGCAGTCACCAGCGGGACTAGATGGAAGGTTTCCACCCTATAGATATTTATCCAAACAGTGCATGGGACAATGGTTCAACCCTGCATGTAGCTGGTGAACCAGAGCTTACAAGAAGAAGGAATTCATAAGTTTAATGTATGAACCCCATAACCATCCTATGGTTTCAACTTTGTAATAGTATCTCAACATCTGAACTGGCAAACCACTCCAGTATTCCTGCCAAGAAAACTCCATGTACATGGAGTTATGAAGAGTCGGTCACGACTGTAACGACACAACACACACACACACACACATCCCACATAAAGATGGAAAAAAATTTGAACTATAGTTTTCTGGCTAGAGTGTTTGGACTATAAAGAAGGCTGATTGCCACAGAATCGTTGCTTTTGAGCTGTGGTGCTGGAGGAGACTCTTGAGAGTCCCCTGGACTGCAAGGAGATCAAACCTATCCATCCTGAAAGAAATCAACCCCAAATGTTCACTGGAAGGACAGATTTTGAAGCTGAGGCTCCAGTACTTTGACCATCTCATGAGGAGAGAGGACTCCTTGGAAAAGTCCCTGGTGTCGGAAAAGATTGAAGGCAAAAGGAAAAGGGGACGGCAGAGAATGAGATGGTTGGATGGTGTCATCGATGCAACCAATATGGATTTGACCAAACTCCAGGAGGCAGTGGAAGGCAGGAAGACCTGACGAGCTCTGGTCCATGGGGTCATGAAGAGTTGGATGCGATTGAACGACTGAACAACAACAATCCCAAAAAGTGGCTGGCCACCCAGAGACCACTTGGCAGTGGGGCAGTTGAATTTTGGGGGTAAATAAATAATAAATAAATCTCTTCTAAATGCTATCTCTAAATCTAGCTTCTCGAGCTTTGATCCAAACTGCCGGGTTCAAACTGTTTCACGACTAGCCTGCCTAACAGCTTTCCTTGGGAGATTCTTCTGCAGGTGTAACTGAGTGTGTAATTTGAAGACGAAAGGGTTGCACAGATGATTAGCTGCTGCAGTCTTCGGTTCCAAACGCTGCATTCCCATTGCCATCTTCACGACCTTTATTTTATTGCAGGGAAGAACCCTTCCTTCATGGCGTGCTCGCCACTTCCCCATCAGCCTTTTTATTTTTGCATATTCAGAGCTGAACCCCTTCCAATTGCATCCCGATTTTTCCTCCTTCACGGGCAGATCTGCCAGCGATGCTTAGATGAATAATGGCATTAGTTCACCGGTTAAAGAATGATTCATTGTTAAAAAGTCAAGATTCAAAGTAAATACTGTAACACGTTCAGAGGAAGGCCGCTAGAGAAAAGGGAAACGAGAAAGGTTTTAGTGAAGTTGTTGAGAAAGTGAAATCTATTCCATGTGATGCCGTAAATTGGCATTTGACAAATTATTACTTTGAGTGGAGGGCGTTGGACTTAAATAAATAGAAATTATTGCTGTCTCTTTCCCAGAATTGTGGATCATACTTTAAGAGTCTTGAAGGGTGTTTTCCCCCGTTCCTCCTTTCTCTGTCTCTGTCTCTCTCCCCCCCCCAATGCATGCACAGGAGTGCACCCACATACACACAAACAGAGGGGAAAAGAATGAGTCAGTGTGGTTTTGTCTGTGCGTGCATGAATGAGAGACCGGGAACTCCCTTTTCATATGGGTTTGCCATAGCATATATGCTAGCTGGAGTGAGTTAGGTACCTCACTGTGGAGTCCAAGGTTGGGGGTTCGATTCCCCACTGTGTCTTCTGAACGAACAGCAACTTGGGCAGCCTTAGGTAACCTTTACACTCCCAAAGAGTTCCCAGAGAAAGATATTATTTTGAGATTATTTTTGAGATTATCCAGCTCTTCTTGAGCACTCGATACCTTGAAAATCTTAGAAAAGGATGCCACAAGTTGGAACTGAAAGTAAAGGCCAAGTATCAAGGATGTGTACCTCTGTGGACTTTCTGCGGGGGCCATGGGGACTACTAGCTTTAAAATGCAACAGTGTTGGCCTATTTCTACTTCCCTTTGAAAGATTTGGAGGGTGGGGAGGTTTAAATCAGAAATTTATTTATTTATTTATTTATTTGACTTTTATACCCCCTTCTAGTCCTAGGGCGGTGTTGGCGAACCTATGGCATGGGTGCCAAAGGTGGCACTCAGAGCCCTTTCTGTGGGCACCCGACATTGGCCCTCTTCACACCTCTTCAGAGGAAGATGCTGTATCTGTGGTTTTAGTCCATCTTTACCTCTGCTATTTCCATTCTTTAGTACCTGCCATTGGACGGAAAGCTTATATAAAAGGGCAAATAATTATTGATATTGTATGATGATTTCCATCTGGATTATGGGAAAGGGAAGAAAGGGAGATCAAACTTTTGCTACCCATCCCTGGTTCTGCTTCTATCTGAAATCCTCCTTCAGATCTTTTAAAAATTCTTTTAGGCATGCTGGCTGCATGCATGTAATCAACTGGTACCCAGCTTACCCCTGATCTAATTGTCCTGCAGGGTGTCTTTACCACTTGTCATTAGTCATGGCCCCAGCACTACTTCAGCACCATCTAATATTAAGCTTGATCCTCTGTTTCCCAGCATTCGTGTTGGGGAAAGTCGAAGGAAGCAGGAAAAGAAGAACAAATAAAGGATGGATCCACTCAAATGGGGCATGGTGGCTCACTGGGCTAGAGCGCTGAAACTGTTTTCTACAAAGTGGGCAGCTCGGCTGTTCGAATCCCGGGTGCCACGCAGCAGAGTGAGCTCCTGCTCTTAACCCCAGCTCCTCCCAACCTAGCAGTTCAAAAGCATGTAAATGCAACTAGATAAATAGGTGCCACTATAATAAGCGAAAAGGTAAACAGTGTTCCGTGCACAGAAATGCATTCAGCCATGCTGCCCACATGGCCATGGACTTGCACAACACTGGCTCTTTGGCTTAAAAACAGAGATGATCACCATCCCTAGAGTCGGGCACAACTAGCATGCAAGTGCGGGGGGAACCTTTACCTTTACCTTTTGCCACTCAAGTAAGGAAGGCACATCCTTGAGTTTGGATGAACTGAGCAGCACTCATGATGACAGTAAGTTGGAAGCAATTTGATGGTTTGTAAAAACAATTCACATCCATACTGTTCCAACTTTTCTTTTGGTTCAACCCAAAGAGATGGGACTATGAAAGAGCATGGCTGTGAGTGAAGAGATCTGAATCAGAAAGAGCCAGAGAGCTGTTGCAACTTAGACTGACAAGGCCCTTGCCAACTTGGTCAAGGAATAATTTCTTTATGTTTGTGTTGTGTCGTACTGGTGATGCCATGTAGTGAATTCATGTGTGTACAATAGAACTGATGTTTTATTCTAGGATTCTGAAGACTTTTTATGTGAAGCTGTCTCTTCTATGTTATGTAAAATCAGCCCAGCTGAAGAAGATATATTTTTATCTGGCTTTGAATTCCAAGAGACACTGGAACTTTGCAGTTTCTACAAGCAACTTCTGTATTGGCGCTGCTGCTGAGGATGTAGGTGCACAATTTGTAGCATGTTGTTACAACTGCTCATGTTTTCTCTTAGATAACTATTAATAAGAAGAGATTTGTTTTGTGAAATTATGTTTGGAAGTTTCACAAAATGATTTTGTGTGCTTTAGTTTGCTGTTGGGAGCACAGCATCCTGTTTTAAATCTAATAAGCAGACATTTGAGATTCAGAAGAAAGTAAAAATTTTATTAGTTGTGAGGCTAACTAGGATTTGTTTCTGAATAGTACATAATGTACAATTCTTCTACAATGTGGCATCAGAACAGAGCAAGCAATAGACAAGAATGGGGACAAAGTGCATGCATAATGAGCTTTAATTAGCATTGGCCCATTGCAATTAAAACAGATTTTTTTTTTTGTTTTGCATCCACATGCATCCTTCTTTACGGTAATGAAATGCAAAGAAAAGGCCAGAAAATCTTTGATTTGGGTTATAGAGAGAGGCAACCATGATACATTAAGTCAGAATGCAAATGTGTGTGCATTTATTTATTTATTTATTTATTTAATATACCGCAACCAACTAGCAAAAAAGCTACTCTGGGTGGTTTACAAACATATACAAAATATAAAAAAAGATTAAACAACTTAAAATAGAAAATAAAAACTAATCAATCAAACCAAATAATCAAATCATAACAAGAACAAGAACAAGTAAACAAATAAGCAATATTTGGTGATTGGCTACCAGGACTGTCAATGATGTTCAGTCGTGGACTTCTCTGGACAGCAATACATAGAGCTGCTTTGGATATGTGAAATGTAAGTAAAATGTGCATTAGAATTCCCAGTGCATAGCAGTAAGCTGCTGTATGATAAATATTTGATTGGTCTGACATCAATAAAGCTCATATCCTACCCGCTGAGGTCTTTATAAAGGAGTATTGCCTTGGGAACAAAGATGATTACAGTGCATTTCTGAAGCTTGATTTATATCACAGCTTGTCGACACGCAGCAAGCTGGACACACCTCCTCTTTGTCAGCAGCACAACCAGCTGTTCTGGCATATAACTGCGTGCAGACACGGGTTTGTTTGGGTGCCACTTCTTGACCATCACATTTCTCGCCTGGGTAGCTCAGTCAGCTGAAGCACCTGGCTGCACAGCCAGTGCTTCCTGGGATAAGAGCTAGCCAGGGTGACCTTGGGCAAGCTGTGTCATCTCTGAAGAAGGGATTAGTCAGCCACTTCTGAATTCTTTATACCTAGAAAACTCCGAGAACGGTTGCTGCACCCTGGAATTGACCTGATGGCATGCAGTCATTAATTATTTCTATCCTGTTTTCACAAGCCGCCTTGGGTCCTTTTCCAAGGAGAAAGGTGGGGTAAAAATACTCTAAAATAAAATAAATAAAATAATAAATAAAATAGCTTTGAGATTGCTACGTTAAATATCTGGATTGCATAGGCCAAAGGAGACAATGTACGTGGCACATCTCTTAGAAGAGATACTCCTGAACATGGTGAAA
Organism: Phrynocephalus forsythii; assembly: GCA_029282475.1. Taxonomy (NCBI): domain Eukaryota; kingdom Metazoa; phylum Chordata; class Lepidosauria; order Squamata; family Agamidae; genus Phrynocephalus; species Phrynocephalus forsythii. The sequence continues at coordinate 9,014,602 of JAPFRF010000009.1, forward strand.
CCGTGTCTGCTTGCCATGTCAGGCGATATTCTTTAGCTACACATGTTGTTTCCAATATATTTCGTAACACACCTTTAATGTGTATGTCTGGTATTGGGGCACATGTATCCAAGGAAATATTCCTGGAAGGCAGCAGAATGAAAAACATAATCTGGCATGAACCAATAAATAAAGCATTTACATCCAAGACAAAATGGTAGCAAGGAGAGATGGGCACGAAACAAAAATGTAGCATTTTGTTTCATTTCATTTTGTTTCTCATAGAATCATAGTGTTGGAAGAGACCTCAAGGGCCATCCAGTCCAGCCCCCTGCCATGCAGGAACCCCCATCACAGGACTCCCGACAGATGGCCATCCAGCCTCTGCTTAAAAACCTCCACAGAAGGAGACTCTATCACCCTCCGTGGCAGCATATTCCACTGCCTAACAGCTCTAACCGTCATGAAATTCTTCCTAATATTCAGATGGTATCTCTTTCCTTCTAGTTTGAAACCATTGCCCTGAGTCCTAGTCTCTGAAGACATGGAAAATAAACCAGTCCCTTCTTCAATGTGACATCCTTTCATTTTTGTTCGTTACTAACAAAAATTTTTTAAAAGAATATTCAGAATGAAACGAAATGATTCATCACTCTATATAATGGATCCATGGGACCTCCTTCCCGTTCTTTCATTTTAGGAAGATGATGGTTACCTGCTGTGGCCTGGCAGTGCCAGTGGTCCTTATGTACTCTCCCTATTTTTGTCTTGTCATTCACTGGAGAGTACGTCTGCATATGTGCAGGTGTGCCTCTTTTCTATACAGCAGGTAGGCAGCTACTGTGAGCCACTAAAACCGGTAGCCAGAGGCTGCCTGGGTTGGTGGAAGGGGACGGTGTGGCTCAGTTGCCATGGCCAGAACTCTGCCATGTGAGATCCTTGCTTCGGCCGGGCTCATGCTAGACTTAGCTAGCAGTGATCCTAGCACTGCCTTGATCCGAGAAGGTTCTGGAAGGAAAAGGGACCATATTCTACAAGAGTCCTGTTCTTTGGCGGTTACTTCACATCCATTTTGTCTCTGCTAGTGTTGCGCTTAGGAGCAGTTAAAAAAAATATTACTTCACATCCATGGTGCAACTACTGACATTTGTCTTGACCACACCCCCGGAATGGGTGCTAAGCAGGACAATACTGTACCTGGTGCTGGGGTAAGGTTTTCCCTTGTCACTCTTTGTTCCCACTTTCTGTTCTGAGACAAGACACCGTGTAGTAATGACTGTCATGCAACAAAACATTTGTTTCTCTCAGAAAACTGTGTTCTGTTTTTTTTTAATTTTGACTTTACAGAAGCAAAATATCAAAAAAAAAATTAAGCCCCCCCCCCAAAAAAAAAGAAAAGAAAGAAAAAGGAAGCTAGACAAATTCAGTGTTTGTCATGGTACAAGACTGTGAGGTAACACTTGTCACGAGACAAGTTATCACGACCATGGGAACACTGAAACAGGGACAAAACCACGTGATCACAACCAGCGCTGTCATGGTACAAAACTAGTCACGGAACAAAGAAGGACGTGAACACTTTGGTCAACACTTGGCAGGCACCCGTTCCTCCTTTCCTTGCACCTGCAGTGTGAGTTGGACCGATCAATCTCTCTCTTGACGCAACAGTAAAGAGGATAAAAGTCCTAATATGATATGGACCTGTTATTTTTGACATAATAGGCCATTTAGGGGCAGGGGGAAATTGCTATTGATTTTCTGTCTTTCACCTAATCCATTTCCTTTCATGCAAAAGAGGGGGAGCTGGAAGGGAAAACCAGCATGTTCTGGTTTTATAACGACCGCAATACCTCTGCTGCTGAAATGTATGACACTTGGAAACATTCGCTCTGAAATGTCTCTTCTGCGTTATTATCAACATTGTTTCCTGCAACTGCTAGTCAAGCATCCATTTGGTAACTGCTTCCCAAGGCTTGTGTGCAAATTAGCAAGTGATCAATAGAACTTACCCATCCTCCTGCAATGTTCTACTGTCACAATGTAAATGCAGGCACAGGGGGAACATACAGAGAAAAGTGTGTCCTCTCTAGTCTATTGGTAAAAGGTAAAGGTAAAGGTAAAGGTTCCCCTTACATATGCATGCTAGTTGTGTCCGACTCTAGGGGCTGTGCTCATCTCCATTTCCAAGCCAAAGAGCCCATGTTGTGCTTTTTTTTTTTTTTTTTTTTACTAAATATACAGTACAGGCAAACAGGGCCAATACAAGAAGGAAAACAAATGTAAGAGGCCGTGGAATGTGAAATGCAGTTGGAGAGATGCATAGATATTCTCCTTTGTCTGGCTGTGCCACAAATGGGCTATAAGTCTGTGAAGATTCTCAGTCATCCAGGTGAGTTTATCTGGAAGTTGAGTCATGGCTACTGGAGAAGAAGAAGTCCAGTAGCCATAACTCAACTTCCAGACATAAATCGGCTGCTTCCAGGTTCAGACATCCCATGCAACTGCTGGAATGGGGATCCCTTCCCCTCTGCTCTTTGCGGAAGCATTTCCAGTGGTTTAAGATCAACTAGGAAAGTGTCGCTTTGGGGGCACCAACCTCCTGAATTCCATAGACTCTAGCATGGTTCTGGTAATTATAGTCCAAAAAGGAGGCAGTTTTACCAAGCTGAGCCACAAGCGTGTTTGGGACGTGTACAGAATCTCAAGAGTGTGCCCCATTCAATGCGCCCCTGACAATCTGTGAGGCATGTTGAGAGGGACTTAGTGCCAGATGGACCTAACTGTGATGAGAAGGCCGGAGAATTCATTGGTTGAGGCATCTGACCCTGTTGCATGTACCTCAGTCTAGATTAAAGTCAGCACTAAGTGTGAAGCAGCCTCAAGGAAATGCAGTTCATTCCTTATTTTGAAACTGGAAAGCATGAAAATAGTACACAATTTCATAGGGACGTGCAGGGAAGCTGAGGTTAGCAACATAGTAAGCAGTACAAATTAGAGATGGGCATGACCAGAAAAAATGACATTTCAAGTTGTCGTTTGTCAGGGCGGGTCCGTTTCAGGTCGTTTCCGTTTGTCGTGATAATTTTCAAAAAATTGTCATTTCCGTTTGTTGTTTGTTGTTTGGGTTTGGGTTGGGGTTGGGGTAAGTAGGCTCTGGGAGGCACCTCTCTGGGTGCCTCTGACGTCTGACCCACTAAGAAGGGAAGGGAAGGGAAGCGTAACGCGAAGCTGCCGCGTACCATACATTACATTATGTTAGGGTGGGGGGTAAGCGGCAGAGACACCTTTCTCTCTGGGTGCCTCTGACTCACTAAGAAGGGGAGCGTACTAGCGTACTGATGTACAGGTTAGGGATAGGGGTAGGGGATAGTGGGCTGTGGGAGGCAACTCTCTGGGTGCCTGTGACCCACTAAGAAGGAAAGTGTACTGGGTTAGGGTTGGGGTTAGGGGAAGGGCTAGGCTTAGGGTTATGGTTAAGGTTAGGGTGGGTTAGTGGGCTGCACCTCTGGGTGCCTCTGACCCACTAAGAAGGACAGTGTACTGGCATACAGGTTAGGGTTAGGGTTAGGGTTAGGATTAGTGGGCTTTTTATGCCCTCTGGCGCATCCAGAAGTCTCAGTCAAAACCTGGCCGTGCAATTGGTGGAATGGGTCAAAAAAATTGCATGGTCCCATCCCATGGCCAGCCCATCATTGCACAGGTGTAAAAAAATAAAAATAAAATAAAATAAAATAAAATCAATGGAGACGTTTTATTGCAAGAAAAACCCACTGCTGCTACTATAAAAAATCAGGCATTTAAAATACCTAATTTTCAAATGTTTCTGTGGTGCTTTGGTGGGTTTTTGGACCACGAATTAAAAATAAATATTGCAGTCACCATTTTGGATCCCCCCCACCGCATGGCAAATGGAGATGACGAGGATGCTCCCCCCCAGCCTGGTACCAGCAGCCCAGGACAGGAGAGGGGGGGAAGGCTGGGGAAACCCCCCCCCCAGAAACCACCCCTCTCTGGTAGGTGCCCTCACTCAGGCAGGCATATTTTCACCTGCTTTTTTGGCCGGGAATCGGGTTTTTAAAAACTTTTTTTCTGTGCTGCTTCGCATCACGTGATCGCAGCGATGTCATGAACGACAATGAAAAATCAGACCCAATTTTTCTTTTTCGGGTCGGGTTTGAGCTGGAGCAGAGTAATTCTCGTTACTATTGCCCGTTACATAACGATAACAATAACCGAAAACGGAAACGAGAATTTCGCCGCTCCGTGCCCATGTCTAGTACAAATATTTCCTGTTTGCTTTTGCCAGGCTGAAGCAGCCTGCCCATTTTGGTTTGATTTCAATCAAAGCCAAGATGCAAATACAGTAATTCGTTAATTGTTTTATATACATGATTGATGCAGCTATCAGTTAATCCTGCAGGTGCTGGTTAGTCATTTCCCCCCATTGTTCAACTGCAAAGCTTATGATTCGTAGCTTGGAGAAGTTACCTTTTTTGAATGCTAAATTGTCAAGAGTCCCCGTGGGACGATGCAATGGCAAAGACTTTAAAAAGAGGACAGTAACCTTTAACTTGCCTATGGCACAGTGGTTAAATTGCTGCATGGCAGTCAAAAATGTGCTCACTACCCAGGGTTCAATCCCAGGTAGCAGACTCAAGGTTCACTCAGCCTTCCATCCTTCTGAGGTTGATAAAATGAGTACCCAGTTCACTGAGGGGAGTGTCAACATGTAGCCTGCATAATCATTTGTAAACCACTTAGTGCTTTAATCCCTATAGGGCAGTATATAAGCAGCACACTTTCCTTTTTCCTTTTATTTTTTAAAAACATGTTCATGTCCTCAGTAGGTAGCCTCCAAAGCTGCCCCACACCTCTGTTCAAGGCCAGCGAGATGAGGTAACCCCTCTCGTGAGGCCTTTCCACACAGTCGTGAATTACAGGTATGGGCCAGATAGGGAGGCTGGAAAAAGATTAGTGGAAAGAAAAATACACCCACTGACCTTCTCCAACTTGAAACAACAAGGTAAGCTCAAATCTTATGTAAATTGTAAAGATGTCTAGAAGGGCTTTTAGAACTGAAGTCAAAAGAGAAGTACCTTTCAACCGCCCCACTCAACTCTTGGAAACCCAAGCATATGTCTAGGTTTATGGAAAAGTAAAGGCAAAAATATTTAACATGGGCTGAAGTTCCCAACATTTGGAAGGGGGAAAAGTAGTTTTCTTAAAACCTCTCCATGTTCCTCCATCTTATCTACTCTTGGTTCACCATTCTCGGTCAACTGCCATTGTGTTCCAAACCGATTCGTTTCAGAAAATTGTCTTACTGCGAGAGTTTAACAGTCCTGTAGGAGATAATTATTTTCTCTCCCTCATCTCCTCTACAGACGTGAAAGAGAGGAAATCTTGGCAGCAGATTCACAAGCTTCATAACAGCCCAGGAATAAATTTCCTTGTATACCATGGAGGCAGACATGAAATATTGCTTTCATAAGCCCTAAACCATGGACCTCCAGGAAGGCATAACAAACTGTCGAAAGAGCTTCGTGTATTTATGGAGATGCATGGAAACACCATGCCTTTAATTGAAAATTACAACGCTTTCTCCTGTAAACTAGATTTTCATTGACATTTATCCTTAAATGATGCAGTATTATAACATCTGCTCACATTAACCCAGGGAAATATTTGTGCTGTATGTAGAAGTAATCACTGCCTAGCTGTGTGGTGGTTGATGGACAACACTGGCATCTTTTTCCTGTTACCTTTTTGTCAGATTTATGATGGTGGTAGCCAATATTACCTTGTGCGAGGCTGTTAATATTAATGAATCTCACAACAAGGACATTCCTAAGGATTTATTCCCTTTTATTGATCTACAAACATAGCCAAAAACTGAAACAGAACCACTTTGGACTAAGATTAATAATGAGGTTATGTCTTGATGAAGAGCTCATCATTCTGTTCAGCACACGGAATAGATATGTAAAAGAATTGCACACACTTTATTAGATTTTGCTAAATTAAATGCTGTAATATTCTGGGTTTTTTTCTCATGTTTTTTTTAAATAAAGTTCATCCCTTGGCCCAAGTTAGATGGAAGATGAAAGCACTCTAGAGTCATTGGGATGGGACATAAACTATTTATGTTGCCCCACGTCACACTCAAAGTTTCCAGTACTTAGCCTTTGTGAGTTAAATCTAAGAATGCTAGAAACACATATGGGGTAGTGAGGTGGGGAGTCTTAAAAAGAAAACACCGAGAACTAAGCCATGAAATATTAAAAACACACCACAATATGTGGAATGAATATTTCTGATTCTGATATACATTATATGAATTTTTATGAGCCCCTGCAGCTAAGTTGGAGAGAGCTTGTATTGTTCTGCATAGTGAGAATCTGTGCCAATGGATCAAGCAGCCATGCCCAAATCTAGACCTGTAGGTTTGTGTCCCCCAGGCTATGAGCTCTGATGCAGCATACGGTAAGCAAAATGTACTTCTTGATGCTGACAATCCCATCCCCTTGCTGGAAGCTAGGGAACTACTTAGCAAAAAAACAAACAAAAAAAAACAAACAAAAAAAAAACAAAAAACCAAAAACAAAAAAACAAATCCTTTTGAAAAATGAAAGATCACTTTTCAGTCCTCCAAGACCATAAACAGATCTTAGAGAGACGGAAGAAAACATTTAATCGGCATTGCGTAACTCTGTAAGTTAGAGAGGAGCTCACGCTGTGACAGTCAGACCCTCAAATTTGTTAAGGATTCCCTCTTCCAGTCATGGGCTATCTCTAATGTCTGTTTCTGGCCTTATTGAAAAGGTGAAAAAGGCTCTGCAAATAGATAGGATTCCGAGTTTGGGAAAGCTACTTTCTTGGATTGGCCCCGCCCTACACATTTCCTTAACCAGCAAGGCAAGTTGTCTTGCTGGCGGACCAGCCTAGGTGCTTATAGTGCTTATGTCACATAACTGACATCTAACCCTTTGGGAGCACCATCATTTGCATGGTTTGCAAACCTGTCAGGAAACCAAACTGTGTAAGCGGAAGTTCTTTTTTGTGTATGCCAGTGCTTTTAATGTAGGAACTGCCAAAGCGAGGAATGTGGACAACGAAACAGAGTTTGGGAAATATTACCACTAGCAATGCCCAAATGGTGGGTTCTATTTATCATCCACAAGAAAAGTAATGGGCCCAGGTTTAGGAAATTTATTTATTTATTTATTTATTTATTTATTTATTTATTTATTTATTTATTTATTTAGAGTATTTTTACCCCACCTTTCTCCTTGGAAAAGGACCCAAGGAGGCTTACAGTAATGAGTAGAGATGGGCACGGAATGAACAATTTTTCGTTTTTGTTGTTTGTTTTTCGTTTCATTATGCAATGAAATGACAAACAAAATTTGTCCCTAAAATGAAACGAAACGAACAGAAACGCGGGGTTTTTTGTTGTGCGTTTCGTTTCCGTTACTGCAATGAAGTGAGCAGCTTTAAATGCTAAAAAAAATCATTAAAAATTGGAATAAATGGTAACGAAACGGTAACAAAACAAAAATGAATTTTTTGAAAAATTTCACGAACAACAGAAACGAACCGAAATGGACCTCTAAACGACAAACAACAAACGAAACTCAATTTTTTCTATTCGTGCCCACCTCTAGTAATGAGGGATAATATACAGTCCAGTACAATTAAGACATGCTCAAGTATTTGAGAACAAAGAATTGAGGGACATCTTACGGCTTTAATAGACAACATTACATTAAAGCAGCACAGTTATAAGTAGTCATAAAGACAAAGCCTATGTGAACCCATAGATTCATATAAAATACACATGGTAGTCTATCATTCAGCTGTGAGCTAAACTTGAAATAGGCGATTCTTTCATCCAAACATATAAGAGTTCATTAGGCATCATCATGTTGCAGGGAGACATTAAATATATGTTGTGTTTCTCTCTGATTTATTTTTGGAGGTTTGCCTGCAATTTTTAAAAAGCACACAATTTATTAGGAACAAGGAATTGTGGGCGCAGTTCCTGATGAAACTTCAGCAGAAAATAAAATGTGGTCATCAGCAGCTGAAAATCACCGTCAAATCCCAGTAGGGTCTGAGAACAGAAAAAGGCCGCATGAAATATTGATCAGAGGGATACTTGCTGTCTGTAGGAAACAATTTTTCAAAGGAAAGTAGAACATTCTCATGGTTTTCAAAAGGAGATGCAAGCCTTGAAGAAATGTTTATTGGGATCTGGAATTGATAGTTGTTAGAAAACAGTTCTGGAGGACTAAGCAAGGACTGTGGGCACTCATTTGGTCGAACAGGGTGAATTCCTTGAAAATTAGCTCTACTGGAAGAACAAGGAGAGACCCTTAAGAGTTAGGAGGATGTGTCAGCAGGAGACCAAGATCATCTGTATTATATATTCTTGATTCCTGCATGTGAACACCCTGAAGGAAACTGTGAGAAAAACGAAACAAAACTTGTTTGTTGGTTTTTCTTATTTATAGCTGGAAGTTGAGTCATGGCTACTGGACTTCTTTTTTGAGAGATAGAAACGTTTCGCTGTTCATCCAAACAGCTTCATTCCATGACTCAACTTCCAGATAAACTCACCTGATGACTGAGAATCTTCACAGACATATTCTTATTTATAGGTTTATTTTATCCCAGTAAGGGGATTAAAGGCAGCTCACAGTTAAAGATCAGTTTGATCAAAACTTGCTGTTGGACCAGCTTTTCATGCATATTATAGATTTCCAGAAAGATAAATGGGTGGGTGGTCGATTGAATTAAGTTTGAACTATCTTCACAAGCAAAAATGACTAAACCAAAGCTTTATACATTGTGAGAAAACAAGGATCACATTGGAAAAGCCAATAACATTAGGAAAAATAGAATACCAAACACAAGGTGGCTTGACTCATTGAATGCAGTCATGGTTTTTAGTTTGCAAGACCTTTGGTAGTCATCAGTTTATATATTGGGCGTGACTTTATGGCACATATCAACAACAGCGCTTACTAATTTTCATACATTTTACAGGGGAGACCTCTGTTCCTTGTTGATGGCCCTGGAAAAGATATTCCATCATGGTTAGATATCACGGTGAGATGTTTTCTCTGGGTGGAGGTGAGTGGTTCTCCCGCTAGCCATCAGGGGAGCAGCAGTGGAATAGGGCTTGCTGGATCAAAGCATAAGAACTTTTGGATTAGATGTACAGATATCACCAAATACATACATAAAACTTCCCTGTTTCCTCTGGATTTAGCTGCAATCCTCACAAAAGCAAGGGAAGGTCTGGGTTTCCTGGTGCATTATCCTGACCTATTCCAGTAGTAATTCTAAATATTTTGGGCAAATGGTCAATTGAATGCCATGAATGGTCAGTAAAGACCTCTGTGAAGATTCTCAGTCATCCAGGGGAGTTTATCTGGAAGCTGAGTCATGGCTACAGGAAAAAGCAGTCCAGTAGCCATGACTCAACTTCCAGATCAATTAAGACCTATTAGGTGTATCAAATACCTGTTTGTAGTAGAGATAGAAACTGCTGCAGCCGGTTTGTTGATAAGTATAAATACAGCTGATGTATCTACATTTTTGGACTCAGCTAAGGACCAGCCATTTTTCTGGCTGGTCTAGCCTCTACTTGATATGACCACAAGTCATTTATTGATGCAAAAAAAGAGAGAGAGATAGATAGAAAGAAACAAACCAGTTAGGCATCTTGTAACTGAGTACAATAAGCCCATAATCAAGAGAGAACGTGAATTGATTAGTACTGTGTGGCCAAAAGTATTAATTAGGGATAGACACGAAACAGAAAAATAATGTTTCATTTCGTTTCGTTTCATGCTCACCCCCGTTTTGTTTTGTTTTGTTTCTTACAATTTTTTTTTAAAAAATCATACAAAATGAAATGAAACAAAATTGCTCCCCTGGTTCCTAGAGGCACCAGATTTGGTGCCCGGGATTCCGGGAGCCATTTTTAAAGGGCTCCTGCTGAGCTGTCCATGGCTGGAGCCTTTTAAACATGGCCCAGTCGACAAGAGGGGGAACTCCCTGCTGCCGACTGGGCCAGGTTTAAAGGGGTCCACACATTGACAGCTCGGCAGGAACCCTCAGAATATGGTTGGGAGGGCAGTTCCGGTGATCGCGCTGCCCTCCCAAGCATTTTGGTTACGTAACAAAACGACAAAGCAGCATTTCGTTTTTCTTTTCCTGCCCATCCCTAGTATTAATTCTTGCCTAATACTAGGGCAGTAAAAAGGTCAAGAGCCTTGCAGCAAAAGAAAATGTATCACTTGCATTTTGTTGGAGATCTGAAATCTGTCACTTATCTTTGCAATGCGAAGATACTGCGTCTATTCAGGTTTAGAGCTCAAACGGAACAAAGGAAGCGCAAGTCGCGAAAGAAGAACAAGCCATTTCACATACAGGGACTAATATAAGCAAGGGCAAGCGCAAAATATCTTGTGGTTGTGTGTTGGCAAAGGGGTATTGCAGCAGCGGCCAGACTAGGCTCCTTAATCTTTTCTGGTTATATTGACAATAGTAGGCACCCCAAAAGAAAGCATGATGGTGATTTTTCCTTTCTGGTTTTCTACAATCTACCCAGCTTCTGCGTTTCCAACAAGGTTCCTGCAGACGGAAAAAAAATGCAACTAATATTCTAAATCATTCCCAGTGCCCTGGATAGTGCTTTGTTTGGGCTGTCTGTTGCCCTGTGTCTTTCATAAACCCGGCTTCCAAACTATCTCATTTATGATGCTCCTCTGACCTTTTCTGTTTCTCCAGCCTCATCTATTTCAAAGGCCTTTTCCTATCTTAACTCATCCACCTGGACGGACCTTTTCTCCTCTTGGGACTGCATTCCCCTTACCTCAGCTTTTGTATTCTCTGAAAATGCTACATATACAAATCACACTGACGGGCTCATTAAACTTCTGTCTGAATTGTAGTTGGGAGAGCTAGTGCGTGACCCCGAGATCGCAAGAGAGGATAGCAAAAGAGCATATATATATTTTTGCTCAGGATAAGTAGGATGCTCTCATTGTGAAGGCCATCTGATGCCATCTCGCTTGGAAGAAGTGACGAAAAAAACAGTCATGCAATTTATACAGGGTCAGAGAGGACCGCAAGACTGTCTTGCAAAAATACAAGGTCCACAGAATGCAGGGCCAGCTCTACCATTAGGCAGAGTGAGCTGGGTACTTCAAGCAGCCGATGCTGGAATATGATGGTGATAAGATTGGATTTGTATTGATATTCTGTGATTAATAATCAATGAAAATGGAAACGTATAACAGCTGGGTGCTTGAAAAAAAAGCTGCATTTACTGAGATCTCATAGAACTGGAAAGACAGGGAGTTCGGTAACTTCCGTAACATCTGTGGAACTCTAACCACAGACGCCTAACCACAAGCAGCTTCCTGTAGGAGAAAAACCTGGGAGAAGAAGTGTTTGCAGATGGTATTGTTAGTAATTATTTGAAGGGGGGAAAAGATCCAAAATTCTCTTTAATAATCACCTTAAAAGTACATAGAATAGAGGCTTGATATTTGTTTGTTTTGATTTGAACTCACTGCTTTTTTACCTGTAAGCAAGGCGTACAGAAGGTAGGCAGGCAACTCATTTTATCTGGAAGTTGAGTCACGACACTTCTTTTCTTGTTGAAAGGAATGAATTCAATTTATGGGGTTCATTGCCGGCGTGCTAATAGCTTTGCAGAATGCAACAAGCAATCTGAGTCTTTTTTAGACAGAAAAGAAGATTTATTGATTGCAATCAGGGCACTTCCACACTTTCTGTTGGTGAGAAGTCCCACCCAGAAAACGAAAGGAGATATTTTTATAAGGTTTTTCCAGCACTCTTTCCCCCTCCCATCTGCATCTTACGTCATATGCATCGGTTACACACATCAAACACTAATTGGTACTTTTGATCATTATTTTGCACTTTTTGGCAACAGCTAAATATTTTAATTGGAGCGTTTGTTTGAACTGACTAGTACAGAGCTCCACGGAGCTGCAAGCGTTTTATGACCCTGGAATTTGACAAATGATGGATTGCAGGTGCTGTTGCCTCGGCTGAATGAAGAGATAAGATTTTCTTCGGCTGGCGTAACTGTGCAAGGCTTTCACAGCTACATAGGAAAATAATTAGATCTCCAAGTCTTATCTCTACTTTTCTCAGCCAATATTATAACAGGGGCCCTTTCTCTTAAGGCTTGACCAGCGTTTGCAGGAATAAAGAATACATGTGTGAATAATAATATAAATGAAATATATATATATATATGTATGCTTAGTAACATCATTACCTCTAAATATATAATTTGTGTGGCTTATACTTTGCAAGGCATAGCCTGAAATATCCCATATAATACAGGGTATAGCTTGGGATATAGATTGCCATGAGGTTTGTCTCTATAGGCTCTGATCCATACCCTTTACTCGCCCGTGACGCGTTATGGAAATTTACGCCAGTAAATTCTCCATAGGTTGCCCCTTATGGCTCCTGTGATAGACTGGTAAGGGACAAAGAGACATATCAAAGGTGTATGTACAGAAACGTGAATATTGCTTGAGCTTCCCTGCTTACCATTCATTCCCTTGGAGAGGGGTGTCATCATGGCTCAGTGATTGTTCAGTGTTCCTGACGAGAGTGTAGGCAGTGCTGCCAGGAAAACTTTTCCCACCCTGTTTTCCCAAAGGGCTTATAGGCACAGTTCAAAAAAATGAAGTATCACAACATGATTTGTGGCGTCTCAAGGTGAGGGACGCATTTGAACAGGTGAATGACAAAGAAATACCCCTTAATCCACTAGGGCACTTTCTAGAGTAGAATGTTAAGTTAACAGATGAAGTGTTGCCATGCTTGGGATGTAAGAAGACCCCCTGGTCAGACCCACAGACTGCAACGGATGGATATGTTCCATGGACCACAGCATTTAAGTTTCCCCTGTTGGAGAAATGCATCGTGGTCACAGCAGTATAAGGTAACCTCCCAGGCCATGTTGTACACTTCTCAAGGATCCCAAATTCTCAACTTTTGAAGGGGGCTGGCATAAGAATTTTTGATAATATTGTGATAGACTTGGATATCACGATCCCCGTCCCATAGCGATAATTAAACATGCTTTAAACAGCAGATTTGTTCATTACCTTATTTTAGGACAATCATGAAACCCAAATAAATTTGCCTGCCACAGCAGTGCACATGTGAGATATCGTGTTTGTGTGTTTGGTAGTCAGGCTGAGAACCCTGAATTCTAACAAGGCACCACACTGTAGGTTCATTTTGCAAACCAAATACTTATAAGGAAAATATGCCCTTCTTAGCCCACCAAGGAAATATGTGGGCCAGGCTACTTTGCCAGGTTTTTTCCAACCTTATTTAGGTGTGTGTGGTGTGCATTCAAACTCAGATAATAGCAGGCTGTGCAGAATCACCCAGTTGTGTGTGCATTCTCAAATGATAGACATTTGCAATGATACTAAATAAAGGTAATATACATATCATGAAGGCTGAAAGAGGCATAAGACACATCTAGATGGTGCTTAGAAAAACCCACCTTGCGCCATACATTTCTCATGGTAAAGTCATGAATGAGCCGTTGAAATCCGGTCAGAAATGTCTCTGTGGCTGATAGTTTACACACAAAAATCTGCCCCGTAAACATGGGGCCAAGATTAGTTCATCAGTGTCTTTGGTGAAGAAAATAATGTAGATATAGCTACTTCATAAAGCCACTCTTTTCTTTGGTATAAAGGCTCGTGACCACCCATGGGCACCAAAATGTCTCTCATTCAATACAAATTGCATAGAAAGGCAAGTCATAATCTCTGGCACTCAATGCTTTGTGAGTAAAAAGCATTTTCAGTGGCCAAGCATGATCATTACATAAAAAGGCACATCCAGAGAAGCACTTCAGTAAGAGTTTTCACAGTGACTATCAATAATAGACAATAAACAATATCATAATAGTGATCAATAACTAACGTCCCCTTTGCAAGGCTTCTAAGGCCGTGGGGCATTTTCCTACTAGATCGAGCACAGGGTAATGTAAATATGTAAAGTTGCTCTGGAGCCTACCGTGCGCAGGAAAAAAAAAAAAGCGCTCACTTGTCGGATGCTGGGAGGCTGGTGTGTGCGTGTGTGGCAACACAAGTTCATGGTGATCCAGGGCACGCGCACAGGCATCAATGAAGGTCTGAAAGCAGTATTTAAACCCCTAGTCTCTGTCCCGGTGAAAAGGGGGTTAAATTGCGGACGTGAAGTCTGTTGGCCGCAATCCAAAACAAGAGTCAGTGGCTGTTTCAGACCCACTCTCTCCCCCCATAAACAAACAGAAAAGAAAAGAAAAAAGAAAAAGAAAATGAGAGGCAGGAAGACAGGATTTTAATCTGTCAACCTGAGTTGAAAGTGAATCCGCAGGCTGCTATGGGACCCTCCGAAGTATCAAACGCACGCTGTCATCTGGGGAAGGACGGGCAAGGATGCGGTGACCACAGGTCAGGTTCATGTTGTCGCCCGCCGTCCAGGGTGAAGTCATCTAAGGCATAGGGGCAATCTACAGCAGAGGGCAGAAGGCGTCACCGGTCAGGCCTCACTCCCTCTCGGTCGCGGGGTACGGGTCACGCTTGGTGAAAAGGGTGACATCACTGGATCCTGGAGCCCACAGCGATCGAACTCGCGGAGCGAAGTTATCACGAAGATGGCATCATCAAAGGCATCAAAGGCGGGGAGGGGAGGTCCAGGAGGGATGGCAGAATGGAGGGCAGGAGGGTCCCCATCTGAGCATCTACGACCGGCGGCGTCAGCTTTCCAAACCCGACCGACTCCGTGATCCAAAAATAAAGAACGGGTGGGCGTTTTTCCCAGAGCAAAAGCCCGACCTCCAGGATGTACCTGGGTAAGAGAAGAACAGACACACGACCACACAGACAAACACAGAACACAAACACACAAAATGGCCCCTCAGCTGTCCTTGTGCTGCCAGGCAGGGTGGTATAGTCTATCTGACAGTCTCGGGGAAAAAAATGTCGTAAAAGGCAGATTGAAGCTTTCCTCTTCGTAAAACCAGTACGTGAAGTAAGGGGGGGGGAGTCTATGATGAGGACACCTCTGCACATCAGGAGATATGCACAAGTTCAGCTGGCCCCAATGAGCGCTTGCAAGGTGTAGGTGCTCAGGTGTCCCTAATCAACCACAGATCCCATCCCCAAGTCAAATTGCTCTCCTACACGGGGACAACAAAAAGGTGTAGCTGGCAGAATATCCATGAGATGCAAAACAGGGTGTTTCCTCCAGCGTCTTCCCGTGTGGAAAGAGACAGACAGACAGACAGACAAACAAGCAAACACACACAAGAATGGCCAAGCAATCTGCAGATCTCCAGGTGTGATAGTGCTACATGCAGTACACTGTGTGCAGATTTCTATGGCACAGTGTAGTGCAGTCCATGAAAAAGGGCCATAGTACACAGCTACACTTCAGTAGTTTTGCACAAGTTCAGCTGGAACAATATTCCATAACCACGCTACTAGGCTCCCTGTGAAATTTGGAACAAAGTAATAATGTGCACTGCAGAGCCATCCTTTAAAATAGGGAATCTTGCCCTTTACATACAGGTTTCATGTGCACAAAAAAGGAAAAAGAAAATCGTTAAGTCCATATTGTTTTCTAAAAAGAAAATAAGCCTCATTTTCCTCAGGGAGCTCCTGAGACCAGGTGTGATTTAAAAGCTGCACCAATACACTATGCACATTTTAGTGGCCAGGCGAGCCTTTTACCGCCTATGGCAAAAAGATAATTCTTATATTCTTAAGAGTCATTAAAATCGCAAGTAAAATCACTATCCCAGTAGCGTTTGAACATATCTTCTAAAAATCTAATTAAGAAATTTGTGCACTGTGTTGGGCAAGCAAGGCTCCTCTTAAGTTCTAGTGTTTAAGCCTGCCTTAACTGTAACGCTTTGGGATGGACTTGTAAGTTACTTCAAAGGCAAAAAAAAAAATATGCTTGCAGGACAGCTTACAAAGAGGGGAGGGGGCTTTAGTGTGCTGTCACATCCTAAAAAAAAAAATAATAATCAGGTTTCTCTTGTGTCCTTTTTCCGAAGAATTCTTTTATTCTAAAGTTTCTGATAACAAGATTTTCACCTCTTATTCTTTAGCAAGAATACCTGAAAGGTGTGTTTGATTCCAAGGGTTTAATTAAATTAAAACGTGACGTTTTGGGGCCGAATTCCTGGATTCTTTTTCTAAACAATAGACTCCCTTTCCCTCTCCCCCTATCCAGGAGAAAAAAAAATGCTGCAAGTCGGCTAGAAGCCACCTCTCTATGCTTTTGAGGCAGCACGGAAAATTGTGGTCGTTCCCGTAAGTGGAGAGGAGTGACCTTCTGGCCATTGCCTATAAAATTTACTGGCTTATGGCTTTTAGGGGTCAGTTTATTCCCTTCGCTATGCATGCATTAGGTTGATGTGTTCAATATAAGTTTTGCGTCCAAGCTCTATCAAGTGGCTTGGGAGAGAAAGGAGGGGTTGGGAGTTGTTATCCTGCCTTGCCCTGCACGGGGGCCCCGAGAGCAGAAAGAGAAAGGAGGGGCTGTAGACTTTTAAATTCCCCCGCGGCTGCCTTTTACAGCCTGAGGCAAGCAGATAATCTCCTGTAATTACTTCTGTAATGTATTAGGTGTGAAATGCCCTGGAACAAAGGGGCAATTCACCCTTTCTGTGGCTATTGATCTTGTTGTTGGCTTAAGCCTAATTTGAGAAGCGTGGCTTTTGTAATGAATACACAGAGCTACTTAAATCAGGAGGGAAAAAAAAAATCTTAGGTGAACATGTAGACTTTCTCTCTCTTCCTTCAACCTTATATCTATGGGGAGGCAAATAATGCCTAGATAGGATAGAGAGAGAGACTAAGATCTTCTCCCCACTTTTCCTTCGTCTAAAAAAAGGTAGACTTGCGCAGTAGGATAGTTGTTGGCAGTTTGGTCCTGAGAATCTCCCTGTGTTTGAAATTAAAATGCCTGGTCTTTTATCAAATGTTCTTAACTACTTTTGGAGAAGGGAAAAAAAAAGGCATTGATTCTACTTTCTGTCGTGGCCAGCTGCCAGAAGGGGCTCAGCCCCTGATTTGATTTCCCTGCTTTTGATTATTAATAGTTCAGAAATAACGTCCCTACCTCTCTCCTCATGTGGTGCATAGCAACCCTTAGTTCTGTTTAAAGCTTCCATATCCAAGGAGTTGGGCATTGGCGTAGCGGGATGGAAGTACCTCCTGAATGCTTGAATAAGGCAATTCAGGGGTACGCATCCCCCATCTAGCACTTCCTGTCCCCTCAATGCTCCGTGCTCTCCTCCCGTTCCCTCAACATCATACCTATCCATCCCACTTCTGTCTTGCTGCCTTCCTTCTACTCCACTTCCCCTATTCATCTGTCTTTCTCTATACCTTTTCAGTTCACCATCCTGCCTTTCCTTCCATCATCTTTCAGGTTTCCTACCCAGTTTTACTAAAAATGCATTACTCAGATACCCTATGATTTTTTCCTTGTAAAATATCCCTTCAGCTGGTAAATTTTGTTGCGTGACCAGCCAGTCACAAAATATGCGGGATGTTGTTTATCCCTGAGTATTCAAAAGTATTTTTCTCACTGCCCATATTCCCCTGGTATTATCAAAATTGCTGGAGGGGTCTCCTAGTTGGCAGAGTTTTTAGTCTCTTATATTAATTAACTAAGCACGTCCTTGTACATTCACACACCTCTTGCTAGCAGGTCATAATTGGTCTGTCCTCCCTGAGGGCTAGAATCTTAATTTGGGATGGTAAAGTCCTGCCTCATCCTAGTTAGAGGGGTTCTTCTTAAAGCTTACTCATGTTCCATTTAATACTAAAATCATTACTTCTGGTGGCAGAATTCCAATGTTACCACATCGCACATCAAAAAGGGGGTGCATAAACTGCACTAATTTATCCCCATAGGTTTACTTTAAAGGTCTAACTGTGTTCCTATGATTTCTCCCACACAAGCATCAAACGGACTCGCACCTCAACAATCAAATGCACATCATACACGCCAACATGTGATTCAGCAACCATACACAACTCTCCCACATTTCTGTTTCCCCAGTTAACTGCGATCCCTTGCCTAAGAATAGATCTTTCTAACTTCTCTAAAATCAAACGAAGATGGTGGAACTCCGTTGGTATTGTGGGGCAAAGATTGCCAGTCTTTGCCCCTGCTTAAGACACAGGGAATGGCCACTTCCCTGTGGTTACCAGAAAGAATTCAACTTAACACCCACATATATATTCAAACATTAATACAGTGTTTTTCAACCACTGTTCCGCGGCACACTCGTGTGCCGCGAGATGTTGCCTGGTGTGCCGTTGGAAAAGCTGAAGAATATCAGCTTTGTGTTCAGCCAAACAGGCCCAGGTTGTGCACTGAATAAAGTATTTTATAATTTTTCATATTTCTGTTTACTTACTATTTCATAATAAAGTAATTATAAAATACTTTCTTTGTGTTTATTTGATTCCTATTCAAGAGAATTACTTTATATATAGTCAATATAGGCACAGAGTTAATTTTTTAAACATTTTCTAATGGTGGCGTGCCTCGTGATTTTTTTCATGAAACAAGTGTGCCTTTGCCCAAAAAAGG
Organism: Phrynocephalus forsythii; assembly: GCA_029282475.1. NCBI lineage: Eukaryota > Metazoa > Chordata > Lepidosauria > Squamata > Agamidae > Phrynocephalus > Phrynocephalus forsythii. The sequence goes on from JAPFRF010000009.1 coordinate 9,033,265, forward strand.
TTGAAAAACACTGCATTAATAAATCCTCTGAGGAAGCCAGAGCAGTGCTCTGCTTCTAATTCTTCAAACACTTGGGGAGGGGAACACTAGGGTTACTAGAGAGGAGCTCTTTTCCACCCTCGGGGGACCTCAGAGTCTCTCAACTCTTAGTCCTCCCTGGTTCGCGGGATGCTAGAGACACACAAATGTCCCTTCTCGTCTTCCTCCCTCCCCGGGGCCGACTCATAAGAATCCGCAATCTTCTCCACTCCACAGAGCTGTTAGATTCGAACTCACACCACCCCACAACTAGTTTTCTCTTCTTACCAGATTTCTTTTGCGCAGTCCTCTCCAATTCCTCCTGCCGGCACTTGGTTTTCTCTCATGTCCGGTAGCCCATCCAGTACTGACAAAGTGAACCTCCTCACAAATTTGAGGGTCCGGACTAGGTTCAATTAATCAGCACAGACTTCTTACCGTGACCTGAGTCAGACTCTACAAGCCTCTTTAGCAGCGGCAAAATTCCCCGGCATCTCCACCAAATGAAAGGAATGAATTCAATTTATGGGGTTCATTGCCGGCGTGCTAATAGCTTTGCAGAATGCAACAAGCAATCTGAGTCTTTTTTAGACAGAAAAGAAGATTTATTGATTGCAATCAGGGCACTTCCACACTTTCTGTTGGTGAGAAGTCCCACCCAGAAAACGAAAGGAGATATTTTTATAAGGTTTTTCCAGCACTCTTTCCCCCTCCCATCTGCATCTTACGTCATATGCATCGGTTACACACATCAAACACTAATTGGTACTTTTGATCATTATTTTGCACTTTTTGGCAACAGCTAAATATTTTAATTGGAGCGTTTGTTTGAACTGACTAGTACAGAGCTCCACGGAGCTGCAAGCGTTTTATGACCCTGGAATTTGACAAATGATGGATTGCAGGTGCTGTTGCCTCGGCTGAATGAAGAGATAAGATTTTCTTCGGCTGGCGTAACTGTGCAAGGCTTTCACAGCTACATAGGAAAATAATTAGATCTCCAAGTCTTATCTCTACTTTTCTCAGCCAATATTATAACAGGGGCCCTTTCTCTTAAGGCTTGACCAGCGTTTGCAGGAATAAAGAATACATGTGTGAATAATAATATAAATGAAATATATATATATATGTATGCTTAGTAACATCATTACCTCTAAATATATAATTTGTGTGGCTTATACTTTGCAAGGCATAGCCTGAAATATCCCATATAATACAGGGTATAGCTTGGGATATAGATTGCCATGAGGTTTGTCTCTATAGGCTCTGATCCATACCCTTTATTGTGAGGTCAAAATATTTTGGAACTCATCCAAGCAGCTTCATCAGTCCGTGGAAAAGTAATGTCAAGGTCTCCAATTTATCGTTCACCTTGATTTCACATCACCTTGGTCTGAGCAGCCTCATTAGGTGAGCAGTGGCCTGGGGTGTGTGAAATTCCCACCTTCTGATTTGTAAGAAAGCTCTTCACACCTCCACCAAGAAGGCCACGGCTAACGACCCATACTTAATGGGTTTTGGGAAGGGTTGCATAGGTGGGATTTTCACACACCCTAAGCCACTGTCCACCTTACGAGCCCCTTCAGGCCAATTATCCACCTAATGAGCCTCTTCAGACCAGGGTGATGTGAAATCAAGGTGAACTATAAATTGGAGCCCTCACCACTAACTCTCCTCAGACTGATGAAGCTGCTAGGATGGGTTGCAAAATGTTTCAGCCTCACAAGAAAAAAGGTCCAGTTGCCATGACTCAACTTCCAGATAACCTCACCTGGATGACTGAGAATCTTCACAGAAAATTCGTTTTCATGTTCCTCAGAGCTTTGCGCAACTGCAGTTCTCCTTAAAATCAAGTCATGTGGTACACCTGTGTCTTATTTCCAGTTTGAAACACTCCCGTAATTTGGCTGCTAAGGTAGGAGATTTGGCAACTGGAGCCCTGGTGAGGAGCACAGAAAACTCAGGCTTTATGATCCTTCCTTGCATTTTACCATGGGGAAACATATGTTCAATTTCAAACAGGCATTCAATCCAACATCCTCTCTCAAGGCAAATCTGTCACTCATGTCTCTAAACCCCAGAAAGGTGTGGGGAATCCCTAAGCACAGGTGCAGTGACATTTGTCTCTTTGTGAGGTCAGTACTTCCTACGTGCTTGTCCAGTTTTCATCTACCGACTATAGTGGATGGAATCAAGTGGACAGTGACATGTTCAAGGCGTTTGGGCTTCTCCCATTAAAGAAAGTCTAATGGTTGTGCGGCTGCAACTGTATTTTGCTTTCTGCAGCTTTTACACTAGAGAACACAAACAGTTCGAAGTTCGATTCATTCCCTCTCTGTTGAAGGATGGAGAGAGCGAGAGCAAGAGTGTGTGTGTGTGTGTGTGTGTGTGTGTGTGTGTGTGTGTGTGTGTGTGTGTGTGTGTGTGTGTGTGTGTGTGTGAGAGAGAGAGAGAGAGAGAGAGAGAGAGAGAGAGAGAGAGAGAGAGAGAGAGAGAGAGAGAGAGAGAGAGAGACTCTCTGGGAAGAACAGCATCAATCACATAGGGGAGAGAGAAGACTTATACCTAAAAAGGAAAAGAAATGCAGTGCAGACGTTTTAGTGCAATATACTATGGAGGCAAGAGTGAAGATATATTGATGATCGGGCTTTCCTCTCCTGGTGATGCTGCCTTAATCCTCTGTTGTAGTACTAAGGAAAGAAAATTGCAAGTGCATTTTCAGATCAACACAATGGCTGAAACTCAATTTCATAGCTAACATATCTTGACTTCAGCAAAGCTTTTGATCAAGTTCCCCATGATCTCCTGATTACCAAGCTAACTAGGTGTGGGCTGGATAAATCACATGTAACGTAGATACACAAGTGGCTACAAAATTATGCTTGGAGGATGATGATTAATGGCTCCTTCTCTAAGCAGGAGGAGATAACAAGTGGGGTACTCCAAGGTTCAATCCTGAATCCGGTACTCTTCAACATTTGTATTAATGACTTGGACAAGGGAGCCCAGGGAATGCTTGTGAAATTCGCAGATGACACAAAATTGGGCGGAATAGCTAATATTCTGGATGACAGAAACAACATTCAATATGCTCTTGATAGGCTGGAGTACTAGACTGAAACCAACAGAATGATATTTAGCAGAGATAAGTGCAAAGTGTTGCACCTTGGAAGAAGAAACCTAATACACATTTACAAGATGGGGGACACCTGGCTCAGCAATATGACATCTGAGAAGGACTCTAGGGATCCTAGGGATTATAAAATGAATATGAGCCAACAGTGTGATGTGGGCACAAAAAAGGCAAATGTTATTTTAGGCTGCATTAACAGAAGTATAATGTCCAAATCCCGTAAGGTGCTCGTCCCCCTTTATTCAGCACTATTTAAGTCTCAACTTGAGTATTGTGTCCTTTTCTGGACACCACACTTCAATAAAGATGCTGACAAAATTGGACCAACTTCAGAGGAGAGCGACAAGGATGATCGGAGGGGTGGAAACCAAGCCTGAAAGACTGGAAAGACTGAAAGAATAGGGCACATTTAGCCTGAAGAAAAGAAGACTGAGGGAATACAGCATAGTACTTTTCAAATATTTGAAGGGCTGTCAAACAGAGGAGGGGAAGGATTCTGTTCTCAATCAAACCAGAGTGCAAAACACGCACAAAATGTGTTCAGTTTACAAGAACCACGCCTTTTTGTTTGAATATCAGGAAAAACCTCACTGTGAGAGCAGTACAGCAATGGAACCAATGATCTCAAGAGGTGGTGAGTATTTCAACACTGGAGGCATTTAAGAGAAATTTTGACAACCCCCTTGTTAGCCCTTCCAACTTCACAGTTCTATGATCCTATGACTGGTTGACTTTTCCTGATGGTATGCTGTGCTAGATAAGCCTTTAGTCTGGCATACCATGTCACTCTTCTAATGTTCTTATTCCTTATATTGTTGGGAATGTTTTCTTATTGGGAAAAGGAAACAGGGGCAGCTAGTAAGTTCCAGGTCCTCACTGACAAAGACTACCCAGGTCTGCTTGGAGAAGGGTAGATACATTGGTGGTTGTCCATTTTTCAAAGGGACTAACTCGTAAAGCCTTTGCTATATAATTGGAAGATGGATGTCTTCCCGCACTCTCCATCTACCTAAAACAAATTAATGTCATGCTGCTGCTGTAATGATGGAAATAATCAGGGCAATGTTAATCAAGGAGAATATAACACTCTGAAATGGCCTGGAAAATGAATTACTTTCAATGAATGTTTGAATTGGGTAATCATTTCATTGCAAGATTTGCAAACGAGGAGTTCGGCAGGCACTTTATTTATATATCTATCCATCTCGTCATTACAGAGTTCAAGCCATGCATGTCAGAATGGATCTTCCAACTGCCTAAAGATTATGAGCATTGTTGAGCACCATATGAATCATCACTTACCACTGCTGTCTTTCCTGATGCCATGGACTGGATCGTCTTCAGGCCTTACCCGCTGGCCCATTGCACGGGGTCCAAAATCCATCACCTGCAGTGGTACTGCATAATGAAGGGATGATATTTAAATATATCATGCAGCTTTGCTCTTCCAACATACAGGCATTGTGACGGATTGTTCCAGGATAGGCATGCATTGCTTGCATAGTCTTGCTGCTGAAAGAATTATTAACCCCCCCTTTTTTTCATTCAGCACTTCAGTGGTAAAGACTGCTCGACAGCCTGCACAGGAAACTGATAATACAGTGGTACCTTGTATAAAGGAATTAATTCATTCCAAATGAAATTATGTTAAGCAAATTTTCCTTTATACAAACTTCCCATAGGAATGCATTGAAAACAGAGTAATCCCTAATTGCGACCATTTCTATGTTGTATGGATTCGACCCAGAGATGATTCTGTTAAGCAAATTTCCCCTATCTCCAGAATGTTTTATGTTGTACAAATTTTATGTTATATAAACTGTTTGTTATACAAGGGTTCACTGTACAGCTGTCTCTTCTCTCCTGAATGGTGTGGTGGAACCCAGTAGGAAGTCTTTTTTTCAGACCTTGCACAGTCTTCTAATTTCTTGCAACATTAATTCATGACTGCGAAGACCAAAAAAAAAAAGGGTAAGAAAAAAAGTTTTAGTGAGCCATATTTCAACTCATACACCCTGAGTTTTAAATTATGAAAGAGATTGACTTTCAAACTCTGAAACAGAGAAATTTTTGTATAGCTTACATTTTTTTGTATAGCTTACAATTTTTGTATAGCGTACATTTTGAAATTAAGTGATCTCCACTTCATGCTGTGATTCTTGGACCCAGCTTTCTCAGACATAATAAGGACAGTACCCATGCACTCACAATTTTCATATCTTCAGTAATAGGTTGAATCCCTGCTTTCTAGGGATGCTGTGTCCCATTGTGAATCTTAACTAGAGCAAATCTATTAAATCAATAGGGCTCATGTGTTTACTTACAAAAATTTCAATGATTTACCGAATTTCCTCCATCTTGGGCTTATGCAGCATTGTGGAATCATTAAAAAATAACAATTTCCTTTAGATGGCATTGTAATGACTACCTATGGTGGCCTATGTTAGAGTCAGAGAAGAAAGAAGTAAAGTAAGTCAAGAAATTTATCCATGAAATTAACCTTGATCCGTTGCACACTTAACTTTGCCTGCCGGTGTCCTCTAAATTTAGAAAATAAGTGGGAATATGATCACTGTCACTAAAACTGTCTGTTGACCCCCTTGCCCTCTTTCCTGCTTCCATATGTTAAGGTGCAATGAGGTGCTGAGCTATGATGCCTTTAATATGACTCATAACTAGACATGGGCACGACTTGGTGAAATTCTCGTTTCCGTTTCTGTTCCTCGTTTCCGTTACGCAACGGAAGCGGTAACGACAATTAAGCTGTCAGAACTCGAACTCGAACCGAAAAAAGAAAAATTGGGTCTGATTTGTTGTTGTCGTTCCTGGCATCACGTGGCGATCGCGCGATGCCAAGCGCAAGCGGCACAGAAAAAAAGTTTTAAAAGGAAAAACCCCCGATTCCCAGCCAAAAAAGCAGGCGAAAATATGCCTGCCTGAGGGCACCTACCAGAGGGGTGGTTTCTGAGGGGGGTCCCCACTCCAGCCTCCCCCTCCTCCCCGTCCTGGGCTGCTGGTACCAGGCTGGGAGGGGGCATCCTCAGCGGCGTCTCCATTTGCTATGCGGTGCGGGGGGGATCCAAAATGGCGACCGCAATTTTTTTTTTAAATCGTGGTCCAAAAACCCACCAAAGCACCACAGAAACATGCAAAAATTAGCTATTTTATATGCCTGATTTTTTTATAGTAGCAGCAGTGGGTTTTTCTTGCAACAAAACGTCTCAATTGATTTTATTTTATTTTATTTTTATTTTTATTTTTTTACACGTGCACAATGATGGGCTGGCCATGGGATGGGACCATGCAAATTTTTGGACCCATTCTACCAATTGCATGGCCAGGTTTTGACTGACACTTCTGGATGTGCCAGAGGGTATAAAAAGGCGAGGCACTCCGAGAACACTTGCAGTCCGGGTTTGGATGTGGGTGGAGAGGGCTGTAGCTGGCTGCTGTGCTAGACTAGTTTCGATTTCGTGGAGCCTTTAGATTTCAGTTAGGCAGGCAGGGAGGGAATAATTGAATTTTTAGGAAATATTTCATTCCCTGTCTGCTGTGGGGAATAGCAACACAGTTTATTCCTTTATGCTCCTGCAGTTTGTCAGGATTTTTTTCTGACACCGCGCACCCGCCCCTCCCCCTGCCACTGTCGCCGCCCGCCCATGCCCCCCACCACCGCCGCCCGCCCGCACCTCCCCGCCCCCGCTCCCCGCCCGCCGCCTAGGGCGCAAAAACACCTAGCGCACCGGCCCTTATTGTGCGGGGACGCCAATGGGACGTCCGGGACTGGGACGTCAAATCGCGCTAAATCGCGGTGGAAACGACAAACGACAAACGACACGATGAAACGACAAATTTTTGAAAAATTTCGCGACAAACGGAAACGACCCGAAATGGACCCATCCCGAAAAACGACAACTCGAAAAAAAATTTTCATGTTCGTGCCCATCTCTACTCATAACAACATTACTTAATTCTAAAGATTTCATAATATTTGAAATAAGGTATTATACCTTATGGCGAATGGTGTGAGATGGAGTTGCTAGGTCAGAAACATTCAGTTCCCTAAGAGTTTAGGGCCTAAACCAGAAATTAAGGGATGACACCTTATAATATCACAGAGACCTGATGGGAAAGTAATTGTAAGTGGGGCAGGACCTGCTTCTGGCCAGTGGACTGTGAAAATAGATACAAGAGGAATCCAGGTGGATGAAGAAAGGATCAGGCTAAAGCTGATTAATCAAGGAATAAAACAACTTGAAGCCAGGGGGGTCAAATCCATTATGTGGCAGTCAGACAGACTTTGAATGGTGGCAATCAGCTGCAGTGGCTGTTATCATTCCTACTAGGTCTTGATTCTTGATCTTTCAGACCTACAGAACAAATAATAAGTGGGGATTGTGGCTGGAGCTTGTGGGAGGCTCCATACCAGCCTATGGTGCCCATTGCACACAGCTGGCAGGGAGTGGACAAAAGAAGTCTCAGGAGTTGCAAAGCTGATGCTCTGCTTCCTGCCTTGTTGGAAAGGACCCCACGGGCCCAAATGCACATAAGAACATAAGAACATAAAAAGAGCCCTGCTGGATCATGCCAAAGGCCCATTTAGACCAGCTTCCTGTATCTCACAGTGGCCCCACCAAATGCCTCTGGGAGCGCACAAGACTAGATATCTATCTCCTGATACCACTCCCCTGCATCTGGTTCTTGAAGTACCCCGGTTTTAAGCCTGGAGATTACACATCTCCCTCATGGTTTGTAACCTGTGATGGACTTCTCCTCCAGGAATCTGTCCAATCCCCTTTTGAAGGCATCCAGGCCAGATGCCATCACCACATCATGTGGCAGGGAGTTCCACAGGCTAACAACATGCTGGGTATTTTTTTCTTTTTTCTCACTCTCCCAACCCACAGTTTTAGTGTATGTCCCCTAGTTCTGGCATTTTGTGAAAGGGAGAAGAGTGTCCCTCTATCCACTTGACACACACCCTGCATTATTTTGTACATCTCAATCATATCCCCCCCAGGTGCCTTTTTTTTCAGACTAAAGAGCCCCAAATGTTTTAGCCTTTCCTCATAAGGGAGGTCCCCCAGCCCAGTAACCATTTTAGTCACTCTCTTCTGCACCTTCACCAGTTCCACTATGTCTTTTTGAGATGCGGTGACCAGAATTGTACACAATACTCCAGGTGCGGCCTTACTATCGTTTTGTACAATGGCATGATAATGTTGGCTGTTTTATTTCCAGTCCCCTTTTTGATAACCCCTAGCATGGAATTGGCCTTCTTCACCACTGCCAGACATTGGGTAGCGACACCTCCATGGAGCTGTCCACCAACACACCAAGATCTCTTTCCTGATCTGTCACTGATAGCTCACACACTCACTTGCTGTCTTCTCAGCATGTAGAGAAACCAATGGGTTCAATAAATACATACTTTGAGAAGAGGATTCTGGAACTTTTTCTCAGAGCCCATTACCAGCTCACTGGACTCGGAGGATTAACTTCCAGAGATTTAATAAAATGAAAAACAAAGGGAGTGTTAATGGTAGAAAACGCCCATTACGTTCCAGCAGAGAATGCTATTAAATGGTTGCATCTTTCGGGCTTTCTTGTCCATTTGTTTTTGTCAAAATCTAAAGCCTACGGAGATTCGGGCAGTCATCCCTGTGATAGCTTTAGTGTTTCATTTTTAGAGCATTTGTTTAACTATAAAAGTTAAGATGATTTGTGGGGAAATATCTTAGAAGAAATAATCATCTCTGAAGCTCAATCTCATTTTTAATACTTGCCATTTTCCCCTCCAGACACGACTCCTCTCATCAAGGGGTTTTAGCAAAAGCTATTAAAATTGGCATGGAGCTCTCTTCAAGTAAGTAATGTCGCTGTGCATTTTCTTTAAAAACAAGCCCACACACCCCAGCTGAAATATATAAATTTAATATGTTTTTGCTTTTAAAAAAACCATCACTTTGTTCTTTTTTTAATTAGGTGACTGATAATTAAAAATTCATGTAATCGGCCTTTTTGTGCAAAATTGCTGCCAGCTCCTCTCTGATTCTTGCCGGGTGTACGTAAACCTGATAATTTCTTCCAGGAGGAACAAAATACTGAGATTTATGTCTTTTGATGTTCTATGAGTCAACATCATTTTCATTCTGCATTCCACTTTGGTGACTTATGGCCTGCTGTTAAAATTTGTAGCCGCAAAGATGGGATCTATAGGCTGGTGTCTTTGCTACCTGCTGTGCGAGAATGATGTGATGTCAAACTTCTGTTGCTTGAATGGGCGGAATGATGGTGTTGCTGGCAGAGATGCCGCCATGTTTGTATTTGGGGCTAGGCAGTTATGGCTGCATGCCATAGTGAAATTTCCTGGATATAAGGCCCATCAAATGTACTGGGACTTTAAGCATATTAATAGTGCATGAAAACCAACCCTGCCGTATTAATCAAATTTAGCTATCTGTTCTCAACCTGTCATTCTAGTCCTTAGTTGTTGCCTCCACTTTTGAGTCTGTTCAATCCTAATTTTCTAACCCTAAAGTTCGTGGAGGAAGTTTGTGCCTTGGTGGCTTGCAACCAGAGACGGGAAGAAAGAACGATCTTTTTGGACTTTAGCTACAGCTGGTATGGCCAGTGGCGGTGCTATCTTTGGTATTTTGGGAACTGCATCCCCCCCCCAAAGTAAGGCTCCCCGTCTTTGCTCTTCAACAGCCACTGCCAACGGAGAGGCATAGAAAATATTCCATGGTGCTTCTCTGCCAATGGCTAGCTGCTTGTGAATTCACTTCTTTTACTCAGAGGCAACGCCCTTGGAATTGATGTTGGTGGTGCTAGTTGAGATGAGTCACTCGGGCTTTGTGCAGGGAGTGAATCCACTCTGGGTTTTTTTGACTGGCTCCTTGGGAAGCTATCCAACTGAAACTATTTTGGAGGTAGGATTCAGCACCTTGGATAGTTCCTGTGTAAATGAAAACAAACACAAACCCTCAAAGTGGATTCTGGCTACTGCTGGGTAGCACTGGAGGAAGAAGGACAGAATGTGCTGTAGAACTGGCACATTTCTAGGATGATCCCATGAACGTCCTCCCAGGATGAAACTCTGGAGATGCTCTGCCAATGGTTATTGAGCACAGGGAACCTTTAACCCGTTGAGGCAGATCTGGAGATGTTCATTCACACACACACACACACACACACACACACACACACACACACACACACCAAACATCAGCACACATAATTCGACTGTATCTCTAGCTAGAACCCATTATTTTGGGTTCTGAATGCTCTCGCTTTCCACCAGAAGCAATAAATTTCACGTTCTTAATTTCCTAGCAGTGAGGTCTCAACTGTTGACTCATGTAATCAGCTAAGTATTTCAGCTTCCTGAGGGGCTCAGAGTTGGCAAGAAGACTTTCTCCATTCAAATAGGCACAGGGGAGTTTCTTCCATGATGGATGGCTGCCCTCACACACACCGCTGCCACAATAAAACACACATTTTCTGCCCTTGGGACACTTAATGTAACTAGCCCAAAATATCACTTTTTTTTTGCTATTTCCTGCATCTCCCCTTCAGCACTGCTTGCTTAAGAATGTGGCAGAAAATAAATAAATAAATAAATAAATAAATAAATAAATAAATAAATAAATAAATAAATAAATAAATAGCCAGAGAATAGTGCTCTCCAATTGTTATTTCTTCAGCTGGAACCTGGGAAAAGAAATAAATGTGCACGCACGAGACTCAGCAAGCATAATTTAGCATTCGCCATATAACTGCCTTGATAGATACCTGCAAATGAGGTGCCTGCCTCCTTCTCAGTTGAAAATCACAGGTCTCTGAGAAGCATCCATCTCCATGAAGCTTTCGAAAGATAATCTAGTGGGCCTGCCCTTACCAGAGGAACATTTATAAGGAAGTAACACATAAATTAGTTCCACCTTGAAGAGATCTATAAATATACTCCCAGGCGCAGACACCAAGGCGTCATCACCTCTAATCTGCAATATGTGATCCAGTGTCTGCAGTTACTTTGAAACATCCTTTACTATTTACTGTTTTTATTTCTGGCTTCCCAGAAGACCAAGTGTGCTTATAAGGATGGTCATAAGTGAGGGAGTGAGTCTCATGGCTTAACCCTGGAAACCAGAGACGGATTTCACCCCAAAATATTTTTAGATGACATTGGGGGCAGTTGTATATGGCACTCTCTACCTACTGCCAAAAATCTTTAATTTGAAAGAGAGCTTTGGTTTTCTTGCGTGCGACAGTGAGCTAAAGAGAACAATACAATGACTTGAGCCCGTGAAACTGCTGGGAGATTATCCAAACTTCTGGGAGTTTGTCCAATCTTGTATAACAAGGAAGCAATGGCTCAGATCACTTTTGACAAACATATATGCAAAAGACAAGACTGTGTTATATCCTGTTATATTTTCTTTGTATGAACTGAACTTTCTTCATATTAACCTACCTATGTGTTGTTGTTGTTCAGTCGTTCAGTCGTGTCCGACTCTTCGTGACCCCATGGACCAGAGCTCGCCAGGCCTTCCTATCTTCCACTGCCTCCTGGAGTTTTCTCAAATTCATATTGGTTGCATGGATGACACCGTCCAACCATCTCATTCTCTGCTGTCCTCTTTTCCTTTTGCCTTCAATCTTTCCCAACACCAGGGACTTTTCCAAGGAGTCCTCTCTCCTCATGAGGTGGCCAAAGTACTGGAGCCTCAGCTTCAAAATCTGTCCTTCCAGTGAACATTCGGGGTTGATTTCTTTCAGGATGGATAGGTTTGATCTCCTTGCAATCCAGGGGACTCTCAAGACTCTCCTCCAGCACCACAGCTCAAAAGCATTGATTCTGCGGCAATCAGCCTTCTTTATAGTCCAGCTCTCACTTCCATACATCACTACTGGAAAAACCATAGCTTTGACTATCCTGACCTTAGTTGGCAAAGTGATGTCTCTGCTCTTTAGGATGCTATCTAGGTTTGCCCTTGCTTTTCTTCCAAGAAGCAGGCGTCTTTTTATTTCGTTGCTGCAGTCGCCATCTGCAGTGATCAAGGAGCCCAAGAAAATAAACTCTGTCATTGCCTCCATTTCTTCCCCTTCTATTTGCCAGGAGGTGATGGAACCGGTGGCCATGATCTTAGTTTTTTTGATGTTGAGCTTCAGCCCATTGTTTTCACTCTCCTCTTTCACCCTCATTAAGAGGTTCTTTAATTCCTCCTCACTTTCTGCTACCAGAGTAGTATCATCTGTGTATCTGAGGTTGTTGATATTTCTTCCGGCAATATTAATTCCGGCTTGTGATTCATCCAGACCTGCCTTTCGCATGATGTACTCTGCATATAAGTTAAATAGGCAAGGTGACAGTATACAGCCTTGTCGTACTCCTTTCCCAATTTTAAACCAGTCAGTTGTTCCATATCCAGTTCTGATGGTTGCTGCTTGTCCCACATATAGATTTCTTAGGAGACAGATGAGGTGGTCAGGCACTCCCATTCCTTTAAGAACTTGCAATAGTTTGTTGTGGTCCACACAGTCAAAGGCTTTGGCATAGTCCATGAAGCAGAAGTAGATGTTTTTCTGGAACTCTCTGGCTTTCTCCATAATCCAGCACATGTTGGCGATTTGATCTCTAGTTACTCTGCCCCTTCCTATGTGTAATTGTAATATCAGGAATTGAGATGCTCCACTACATATTTCATTGTGGTTTTCCTACTGACGTCAATCGACATAAGACAGCCCTGGCTGCAGTCACCCCATGGAAGGCTCTTCCAGACGGGGCACATGTACTACTTCCAGTTTCCTGTTAAACACCAATGTTAGAGGGTGCCTCCAACTTCTATGCAAAGTTCTCTTATCTCAGTATTTTGTCTGCAGTGTCCCACATCTTTTTATCCCCCAAAACCACTTGGTTTATTTTGTAAGCGCTATGGCACTTCTCCCCCAAGTCCAAAGCCTTTTAAAGTACATGTAAGAGGGTGCTTGTTTTCATTCACCTCTTTCCTTTGCTTCTCTTTTTTCCAAATGATGGAAGGCAGATTGCTTCCAGATACATTCACTCTCAGCTTTGTTGTCTCTGATGCTGCTGTAATACCTTAGCAGGGAAAGCCTGAAGCGCAAGTATACCCATAGAGGTTGACAGACACACACTTACTTCAAGCTTTCCCAGCTAAGGTTCTAAGGGAAGAAGGAGCACATTGAGAGACAAGTGACATTAAGAAGATCAGACTCTTTTCTTAGCACCCTTTCTTTATCTAAATGGTGGAAAGAAAACGATGACAATAAGGAAGAGCCTACAAAAATCACACACATGCATAAGTGATTGTCTCTATATTTCCCCTCCATCCTTGAGCAATACAAGCTCCAGCTTCTGAGGTGGGAGTTCAGAGGTGAACCTTGGTAAATACTGGTAAACTCCACTGTCTTCCAGATCAAAGTGAAACAAATGGGGAAGGACAGGTGAATACAAATGCCCCACTGGGAAGAGCCCAGAATTTGCCATTTGTAATTCTTCCTGCGTTGCCACTTATACTATGGATTGAATGCAAGGGATTTAAGTACAGTATTTATCCCTCCTCTACCAATTGTTTCAAAGTCTTGTATTTTCAAAGTTTAATTATAAGTCTCCATTAGAGATGGGCATTGGGCATAGAACGAACATTTTTTCATTTCCATTACTGTTTGTCATTTCCGTTATGTAACGAAACGACAAATGAAAATTGTGATGAAAATGCAACGAAATGAACAGAACCGCAAAAATTGTGGTCGTTACGTTTCATTTCCGTTAATGGCGACGCACAATGAAATGAGCTGTTTTAAATGTTAAAAAACGCCCTGGACATCCATAAAAATGCAGCGATAATATTTATTTATATTGTCTGATAACCTACCAGGGGGGTTGGGGTCCTTAAAATGTTTGTTTTAGTCTTCTCCCATCGCGATGTATTATTCTTTTCCCTTTAAAATGGATGTCGCCACCAGACACAAAATGGAGGCAAGCCATGTGATGGGATCATGTTCAACCAATAGCATGCCCAGGTTGCAGACCGGGTGGGCAGGTCTGGCAGCCACAGAGGGCATAAAAAGGTCTGGCAGCTCCCATCCTCCTTGCAGTCTCTGGTGGGAGTTAGGGTGGGATTGCTGTCTCTGCTGCGCCTCTACCTTCAGTCCTGCTGCCTCCCGGTGTGCGTGCGTGCTGCGTACCTCTCGGTGAGTACCCTCCCTTGCCCCACAGTGCAGTCACCCTGCGGCTGCCTTGCACCCTGGGCAATGCCCACCGCTGCCTTTGCAGTCTCCCTGCATACCTAGTCTATACTGTGTCTCTGCCAGCATCCATTTTTTTTAGTGTTTTCCCTCTGGTCTGGGGCATTGGGGGATGCCTGCGCATGGAAATGCTTTAAAAATCACGCAAAAAGCGGGTAGAAACGACAAACAAAAAACAAAAAACGGTAACAAAATTTTTCAAAAAATTCCCAGCAAACGGAAATGAACTGAAACAGACCTCTCAACAACAAACGAAAAACCAAAATGCCATTTTTCTGTTTTGTGCCCATGTCTAGTCTCCATTATCTCCAAGCTGGGGAGGGAAATGTAAATTTCACAGCAGCACAAATGCAGAATTCCCATTTCATGCTTGACGGAGGGGAAGGATGTTGAAACCTGATCTAATTTTTCCAGCTCCTTCCTGAACTAATAGTTCTGATCTGATTTGGATCCCACTGTTGCAGCATCTATAGCTATAAAGTCATCACGATTCTCTGTGCCTTCCCATGAAAGTTGCCACCTCTTTCCCCAACCTTTCAAGCTAATTCAATTTCTGTTCCTGTGCGGCTTCCTTGCAGGTTTCTAATCTAATGTATGCCCACGCCCTGTAAACCCTGTTGGCTGCTGGCTACTGGGAGCCAACCAGGTGGTCTCCACCCCTCCTTCCACTTTGGGTTTCCCCCATGTACAGCATTAACATGCCCTGTTCATCTGCCTGTATAAATGCCAGCAGCATCTGCTCATACGGTAGGTAGTGAGCTAGAAATGGCTTTGTTTCTCTAACGGCAGCTTAAAAGATCAATTTATTTTGAATGAATGAATGTTACTCAGCCTCCTTGCCATCAGATCTGCTGCTATGGCCCTTCTGCCTGCAGAACCGTTGGCATGATTGTGCTTAGCTGGCATCTTTGCACATCTGTGTTCACTGCTGACTGGCAGAAAGTAAAATGTGAGTCAAGGAAGACTGGATTGTAACCACAAGATGAGGAGAGCTATAAATCCCACCCATCCTGATGGCCATGCTGACTGGGGATGATGGGATTCCACACATATGAATGGACACTTGGGGCTGGGTCCCACGTCCCTTTAAAAGCAGTTTAAATTACTAGATAAGCCGTGTCCAAAAATGCTGTCCCCACAGCCAGCGGGCTTTTTAAAAAAAGAAAAGAAAAGAAAACCCGGTAATGCCCCTTTAAGTGAGGTTTCTTTGACTCACCTGAGAGGTAGGGAATTTTTTGACTCACTTTAAAAATCCACCTTTTAAGAAGGCAGACGTTGTGGGACCACCCAGATGATCCAGGTTTCTTCTTTTTTTTAACTCATAACACCAACTGGCTGTTCCTGGGGCCCATCGGCACTGTTTCTTTTAATTTCTCTGCACCTTCGGAGAAACAGGAAGCTCTATCGGGTGCTGTAAGTTTTAATTTCCCCCAGCCAAGTGGTCTGCTTTTTTAAAATGCTAGCGCCACCTGCTGGCCAAATGGGCTGAACTGCACTTTAAAATTAAAAAACCAGCTTTGGACATGGGAACTCCTGTCTCACATATTCAATCACGTGCCAGAACAAAGAGGAAAAGCCAGACCTTCAGAAGATCAGGATCGAAACCCAAGTGAGATAGCAGCCTTGGTTAGGGGGATGCTGATGTAGGGTTCTTTCTGTCTTCCTTGTCCAAGATGCCATGCAGTGGAGTTTGACCAACACTTGAAAAGGATATATTTCAGCATACAACTTTTAGCATTTTCCAACTTACTCTGCTGGCTGAAAATTTGGTCATGATTCATCCCAAAGGACAGTAGATCATACTGAGAATCCCCTCCGTGTTACACCCTAAAGCCATGGCACTTAGAATCATTTCCCTGGGAAAGAAATTCTTATATATCCAGTTTATCATTGCAGTTTTGCTTAAGTGCCATGACATCAGCTAAAAGTTTATACAATTGCCATTTGCCAGAAGTCACTCTTAACTGGAAATTTGCTGCTAGAAGTTATACATCAAGTAGTGGTGACATACCGAGCATTTTGCAAAGACTGCAAATGTCAGAATGGGGAGCAATTATTTTTACACAGGCTAAAGGTTGCCAGACGTCTTTAGCAATTAAATCAGAGGAGGCAACCTTAAGTGTCAATTTAGAATTTCACTTGTTGAACCTGGGTAGAAGAGGTACATGAACTTTGCATTGTTTTGACATGAGTAATAACTTGGGAACTCTGTTTCCCCTCTTTCCGCATTCCAGGCGGGCTCAGTTGTGTTGTTTTACCTGTATTTTTGAAAATGCACTTTGCTACCTGCTATTACTGCAATTGATATCTATCTGAGTTAGGGTGGATTACTTGCAGACTGAAAGAAGTAGAGATGTATATAAATCACCCATATATGAAAATAATTGCAATTCATACTTAAATAATAATTCTGTGTCAGTTCTGATTTATGGTGACCTCTCTCAGGGTTTTCCAGGAAGAGAGACATCAGAAGTGGTTTCCCATATATCTTTCTTTGGGGGGGGGGAATCTTTGGACTATGTAGTGTACCCAAGGTCACACAGGCTGGCTTCTTCCCCAGGAGTCCCAGTGGGGAACTGAACTTCTTACCTCTGACTCCACATCCAGATTCTTAGCTCACTGAGCTTCCCAGCCTGCTAATCCATACAAAGGCAAACACATTTAACTCAAATATATATTCCCTTCAACCCTCAATATGAAAAATAGACATGGTTCCCAGATCTGCAGTCCCCCTTCTGTGAGATTTCATGACCAAAAGATGAGTTTAAAGGGTGTACTTTATGTCAGTGAAGATTCTCAGTCATCCAGGTGAGCTTATCTGGGAGTTGAGTAATGGCAACTGGACTTCTTATCTTCAGGGATCACAATGTTTCGCTGCTCATCCAAACAGCTTTGTCAGTCTGGGGAAAGTTAGTAGTGAGGCCTCAGATTTATAATTCACCTTGTTTTCATATCATCCTGGTCCGAATAGGCTCATTAGGTGAACAATTGTCTGAATAGGTTCATTAGGTGGACAATGGCCTGAATAGTCGCATCTTCCAATTTATAGTTCACCTTGATTTCACATCACCCTGGTCTGAATAGGCTCATAAGTTGGACAATGGCCTGAATAGGCTTGTTAGGTGGATAATGGCCTGAATTGGCTCCTAGGTGGACAATGGCCTGAATAAGCTCATTCAGTGGACAATGGCCTAGGGTGCATGAAAGTCCCACCTATGCAACCTTTCCCAATACCTATGGGCCATTAGTTGTGGCTTTGCTGGTGGAAGTGTGAAATGCTTTTGATTTGTCTGGGAATTGGGGAAAGGGCCACTTGATAAGTAGCAGACAGATTGTGTCTGAGTCCCCCACCTCTGTTGAGAGAGGGGTTGTCAATGCATAAATGAATGGCTTCCCTGACCCCTCTCTAGAACCACTTACCTTCTCTGTCTGGGCTGCACCTTACTCAGGGCCGGCACGTCCATTAAGGCGAACTGGGCAGTTGCCTGGGGCGCCAAAATGGAGAAAGGGTGCTGGCCCACCCCTCCCGTGCCCGTCGCCATCCGCCCCCGTGCCCATCACCGTCCCCCCGCCCCTGCCCCCCGCTGCCCCGCCACCCCGCTGCCCACCTGCCACCACCCTCGCCAACCCACCACCCCCACCACCCTCGCCAACCCACCAACCCCACCACCCCGCCACCCCCTGCCTTCCTGCCAACCCTGCCCTCCCGCCACCACCTGCCCCCCACCCCCACCCCACCCCCCACCACCTGCCCCACCCCCACCCCTCACCTAGGGCACAAAAAAACCTAGCACCAGCCCTGACCTTACTCATGCCATAAGAGACAGACCCTTGCATAACAGCTGCAAAATCATAGAATCATAGAGCAGTGAAGTTGGAAGGGGCCTATAAGGCCATCAAATCCAACCCCTTGCTCCATAAAAAGGTAAAGGTTTTCCTCGCACATGCGTGATAGTCATGCCCGACTCTAGGGGCGGTGCTCATCTCTGTATTCAAGCCGAAGAGCCAGTGTTGTGCAAGTCCATGGTCATGTGGCCGGCATAGAATCATAGAATCATAGAATTGGAAGAGACCTCAAGGGCCATCTAGCCCAACCCCCTGCCATGCAGGAACCCCCATCACAATTATCCTGACAGATGGCCGCCCAGCCTCTGCTTAAAAACCTCCAAAGAAGGAGACTCCATCACCCTTTGTGGCAACATATTCCACTGCCGACCAGCTCTAACTGTCATGAAGTTCTTCCTAATGTTCAAATGGAATCTCTTTTCCTGTAGTTTGAAACCATTGCCCCGATTCCTAGTCTCTGAAGCCATGGAATACAAACCTGTTTCCTCTTCAATATGACATCCTATCAAATATTTAAACATAGCTATCATATCCCCTCTCAGTCTTCTTTTTCAAAGGCTAAATATTCCCAGTTCCCTAAGCCGTTCCTCATAAGACATTTCCTCCAGACCCTCAGCCATCCTGGTCGCCCTCCTCTGCACCCGCTCGAGGTTATCAACATCCTTTTTAAATTGAGGCGCACAGAACTGGACACAGTACTCCAGGTGGGGTCTGACCAGAGCAGAATAGAGTGGTACTATCACTTCCCTTGATTCTGTTGATGCAACCAAGAATTGCATTGGCTTTCCTGGCCGCCGCATCACACTGCTGACTCATGTTCAATTTGTGGTCCACCAAGACTCCCAAATCCCTTTCACAGGTACTATTCTGCAGCCATGTATCCCCCATCCTATATCTGTGCAATTCATTCTTTTTACCTAGATGCAGCACCCTACATTTCCCTCTGTTGAAATCCATTCCGTTAGCTTTGGCCCAGCACTCTAATCTCTCAAGGTCTTTTTGAATTTTCTTCCTATCCTCTAGGGAATTAGCAACCCCTCCCAATTTGGTATCATCTGCAAATTTAATTAGCATACTCTCTATTCCTTCCCCCAAGTCATTAATAAAGATATTGAACAAAACTACACCCAGAACAGAACCCTGGGGCACCCCACTGGTCACGTCTCTCCAAGCTGCAAGGAAACACTGTTTTACCATCCCGCTTTTTACAGCAGTACCTATTTATCTACTTGCATTGGCAGGCTTTCAAACTGCTGGTTGGCAGGAGCTGGAGTTAACAGCAGGGAGCTCACTCCGCTGCATGGCACCTGGGATTCAAACCGCCGAGCTGCTGACTTTGCAGTAAACAGTTTCAGAGCCTTAGTCCGCTGAGCCACCACAAATCAAAGGATATTTGCCAGGTGGTTTTCCACATGTGTGCTTTCATGTGTGCATGAAAGTGTGTGTTGGACAATATAGACTCCCTTGCACTATCATTGAAACAAATATTATACAGTAATCCTAGAATTGTAGACCTGGATGGGAGCTTATGGAGTTCAGCCAGATAACTAAACCACTCATTATGCGTACAATACAAATGCAAGCACCTTTGGCCTGAGCTAACAGACTTGCCATGAGATGTTACTAAAGAGGCACAGCTCTTCCTTGAGAGTTCATGTAGTGCTTTGAGAAGAGGGTGGGAGGACTCTAAAACCTGAAGCTGTGGCTTCTTGACCATTGTTTCTGAGGCCAGACCTTGAAAGAAAGCTGAGAGTTAGTAAACAAATCCATCTGGGAGTTGAGTCATGGCGGTTGGGCTTCTTCTCTTGAGAGATTGAAATGTTTCACTGCTCATCCAAACAGCTTTGCCAGTCTGTGGACGAAGCTGTTTGGGATGTGCAGTGAAACATTTCTATCTCTCAAGGAAAGAAGCCCAACCACCATGACTCAACTTCAAGATAAACTCACTTGGATAACTAAGAATCTTCGCAGACATAAACAAAGCCATCTTTCTCCTGGTGGAGTCTTAGGTATAGCCAGAAGTCCTGGCCATTTGCACCCTGTTGCTGCTGTTTGGTGCCTGAGGATGTGAGTTTTCCCCCTTTTTCTGATGACTCTGCATCTTTTTTTTTGAATTGACTGCCTCCTTCAGAAGACTGGGAGAGTTTGGCTGGTTCTTGACAGGAAATCAGTTTCTCCGCAGTGTTCAATTATTTGCAATGCTGTAAGCTTCCTTGGGGGAAACCCACTTGTAACACGGAATGGAATAATGGCTAATGGCTATTGAATCATTAATGTTCCATTGGTAGCTTGTGAAATTGTTTGTGTGGGCGTGAGAACTTCAGCAACCCAATGTCTTATTCTCAGTCAAGAGTAAGTGAAAATGTGTGCACACAGGTAACAGCATCCGTTGTGATATGTTCTTTTTTTGTTCTTTTTCTTTTTAGTGAAAAGGGCCTAATGATATTATTGCAGAAACATTGTCGTCGTCAACAAGAACAAACCAAGACTTGGGGAGAAAGGAACTTCTTTTTGAGAAGTCATGCAACAACGCGTAATTTCATTCCTCTTTGGCTTGCACTGAGCAATGTTTATTGATTACCTTTCAAATGAGAAGATGTATCATGAGAATATCTGTTCATGTCGACCTGCAGATTCTTAAGAGGTCATTTTTAATCATTAAAAAAAAACTTTAAAGTAGTTTTTTAAAAAATTAAAAAGCAAAAGCAAAAGCAAAAGCAAAGTGTTCTGCTTATATACCGCCCCATACCACTACAAGTAGTCTCTGGGCGGTTTACAATTTTAATTACAGTGTGCAGGCTGCACATTGCCGCCCCAGCAAGCTGGTTACTCATTTTACCGACCTCGGAAGGATGGAAGGCTGAGTGAACCTTGAGCCTGCTACCAGGGATTGAACCCAGGTCATGAGCACAGTTTTACCTGCAGCACAGGCATTTAACCACTGTGCCAAGAAAACATGACTCAAGTTACTCCTACAGTAATGTTCAAGAAAGAATGTGTTTTTAAAACCTGAATGACTAACACATTGCTAATTGTAAATAACATTCCAGTCTTTGCTTTGTTTTTAATTATTCGCTCTGTTTTGGTCATGCTGCTGCTACAGTTACAAAATTGTTTTAAAAACATGTTTTTGTTGGAGGATAGCCCTCAAGGCAGTGTCTCAGCTGAGCTGTCCTCAATGCCTACCCCCCCCACCTTACACTGTTGGATTGCCCATATAACATCTCCAACCAATGTCAGCAGGAACATTTCTGCTGTCTTTCCTTAGAGAAGGACCCCCGGATCTGCTCTTTCATACACAGCTCTGTTCCTTGGAAGCCAGAGGACCCCTTCAAAGCCACTTTGCTCTCTGGCTGACAAGCAAGTGGCTTGTGTCATTCCATTGGTGCACCAGAACATCATCAGCATTCCCACTTCAGGTGGTCATGCCTAGGGAGGGCCGGAAACCGATCACTCAAAACCGGGCCTTCTCTGTGGCTGGCCCCTCGCTTTGGAACAACCTGCCAAGTGAGATTAGCCTCGCATAGTCCCTGCCGGCCTTCAAAAAAGCCTTTGAGACTCTGCTTTTCAGGGAGGCATTTGGCAACCATTAAGGGGTTTTTTTTTTTTGTTCCGCCATCTTGCCAAGTATTATTATTTGTTTTGTTTTGTTCTTCATTAGATGACATGTCTGTTATTTGTCTTTTAACTGTTAAATGTGATTGCTGTTCCTTTGGGAAGATGGGCGGCAAATAAATAAATAAATAAATCAAAGTGTTCTGCTTATATACCGCCCCATACCACTTCAAGTAGTCTCTGGGTGGTTTACAGTTGTTTAATTACAGTATGCAGGCTACATATTGTGCCACCCCCCAGCAAGCTGGGTACTCATTTTACTGATCTTGGAAGGATGGAAGGCTGAGTCAACCATGAGCCTGCTACCTGGTGACCAACAAACAAACAAACAAACAAACAAACAAACAAACAAACAAACAAATAATGCTAATGAAGAGTGAAGTATAGACAACTGTTCCTCCTCTCCCTCTTCTGTCGTTCTAGCTCTGTTGTCCCCCTCCCCCTGCCTGAATCACTGTGTGAGATTACAAAGTAATGGGAGATGCAAGCATTTGATATGGATAAAGGGTATGTAGAATGAATGTGGTTGGCTCTTGAGGGCAGTATTAGCCATTTTCAAATTTCCCAATATCTTTATGGAATGGGGCGGTGGTTCTGGGGTGGCCTCCAGGCCTCGTTTGGCCCTTCTAAATCTGGTTCTGGGTGGCATCGAAATTCTACATTGGGTAGGAGTTCACTTTCTGAACCTTGCACACTAGGAATGAGCAGGCCTAGAACCAAAGTGGCAGCCTCTTGTGTTTCCTTCTTTGTTTCCCCCCCTCCTCTTCTTCTTTATTCACAGACATCTGCAGGGGAAATGGATTGCTCTTGGGAACTTTTGAAATCCTGCACAAAACGACAAGTTGCTCATTTCTGACAGCAGCTTAGGAACAATAGTTCTTGGATGATAACTTCCAGAATCCCCAGGCAGGATGGAACTGGGAGTCCAAAAATCCAGCATTTCCAAGTTCTGATTCTTGACCTACACACAAGGCAATGCACGGCCTTTGTGTTTACATACCGTAATGCAAATGCAAAGAGCTTTAAAGTTTTTTTTTTTTGGCCGCCAATCTTGCTCCTTTTTCTTTGCCCGTTCTTGCTTGGTATCTTTCTTTTTATTTTTTTACTGTAAGCCGCCCAGAGTTCCCTTTGGGAAGATGGGCGGGGTAAAGATTAACAAATAATAAATAAATAAATAAATAAATAAATAAATAAATAAATAAATAAATAAATAAATAAATAAATAAATAAATAAATAAATAAATAAAGAGGACCTTGGCTTGTATCATAAGAAGAGCTGTTCATGTTGACCCCTCTCCCCCCAAAAGTGCTATATATTCTTTTGAACTGAATTCTTTTTGGAACTGAATGTAATTGGGGCTAATGGCTTCTATTTTATTATATGAGCAGTAGGCACATACCATTTAGCAGAAGAACTCTTCCAAGACTGACTTTGCCATGTCAAGACAAAGTTATTTAGTTCACCTTTGTTCAGTTCCAAAGGATTTTCACCTACTTTTATCTTGCCAAGCTGGTTGCTGGGTTTCATCCACAGTCCAACAGGAAGGTCATATCTTTGACAGACAAAAGGAGCTGAGATGCCCCATGCCAATAGTTGCTGTAGGAAATTGATATTCAGAAAGGTCGATCCACTTGGCAATCGTTCCTCTTCCCCAAAGGCCAGAACCAAAAGTTTCACATCTTTTGAAGCCTTCAGTAAGGATTAAGAGATCTTCCTGTTCAGCCTCCTCACTATAATGAGCTGATCTGATGTAACCAGTGTGAGTGTGTCTGTGTGCAGGTGAGACGAACGTTCCTAAAATGTCTTGGTGATCTTATCATTTATTTCCAAAGTATAGTCCAAATGATTGAGTACTTCGGTAATAGAACATGCTAAGAGTTCGGGGTGGCCTGTTGATGGTTCTTGTTATGTGCTGTCAAGTTGGAACTGACTTACGGTGACCTTAATATGGTTTTCAAAGTAATTGAGATATTTAAATAGAGGCTTTATCAGTTCCACACCACCAGGGAGTTCCTATGGCCCAGCAGGGATTCGAACCCGGGTCTCCAGAGCCCCACTGCACCACTCTACCCATCCACCACACAGTGTATCCTAGCATATTGATCACATGATTTTTATTGTCTGACTACAGTCAAATAGCATACAATCTTGCGTGATTATAATCACATTAGAGTTTGCAAAATACCCTGTCTAATAGCACAATTTGTTGAAAATTTTGGCCTTCGGTTTATAAGTGTTAAAAATTAAGTTTCTTCTCTCTTCCTTTTGGCTGATCTTCAAGGATAGACCACTTGAAGGACATAAGGAGTGTTAGCATAACATTAAATGGGTGCATTTATGCTTCACTCCTGTTTTGCCACCACTTGGAAGATGCAGCCATGATCTCTTCTTTAGGTTTAAGTTTTACTGCTGTCGTTCCTCTTTCTGCATGCCTCATATAGTTTTATATGAGGTGTACAAAATATTCCTATGAGCACAAAACAGTGAATGTATTAGGAGAAATGAGAACAAAAATATGTACAAATTTCATAGGAAGTTTATATGAATATACAAATACAGAAAAGGGACAAATCAGACTGAAGACTGGAAACATTTGTACTCAAGAATACCATAAATTGACAGGTTCTTTTGCTCTTAACTTCCAAGGCTCTGAGCCATTGAACAATATTGCACTGTAATTATTGTGTTCAATTTTTTCATGTGCCTAAAGCTGATTTTTGTTCAAGGATAGAATGATTGGTGAGTATATTATGACAGCTTTTTTCTAAACACTTACTCCATTTAAGACCATGCAATTATTCTATGAACGAAGGCTTTAAGTCTGAAGAGAGACTGTTTTGCTGCTCTTGATTGGCGCAGGTAGCATCTTAACAATTCTGAATGCTATAATAAATAATCGTAAATAAATAGGTTAATAAGCACTGAATGCCATGGTCATCTAGTAAATGTCTCTATATCACACAAAAAGGGGCACCATTTATTATTATTATTATTATTATTATTATTATTATTATTATTATTATTATTATTATTATTATTATTATCATCATCATCATCATCATCATCATCATCATCATCATCATCATCATCATCATCATCATCATCATCATCATCATCGCACAGCAGACAAGATTACACTGGATTTCATATTACAAATCACTAGTCAAACACTTCCCAAGCGTTGTTTATTATTATTATTATTATTATTATTATTATTATTATTATTATTATTATTATTATTATTATTATTATTATTATTATTATTATCATCATCATCATCATCATCATCATCATCATCATCGCACAGCAGACAAGATTACGCTGGATTTCATATTACAAATCACTAGTCAAACACTTCCCAAGCGTTGTTTTTATTATTATTATTATTATTATTATTATTATTATTATTATTATTATTATTATTATTATTATTATTATTATTATTATTGTGCTGGCCGAAAATCTAAATTTCAAAGACATTGTCTTGATTTGCTGGGAATGTGTTGCTCCTGAAACTGTTGAGGAACAATGTACCAATGACAAAGATGCAAACAGAACGGCTAGCTGACAATTACTTTTCATCAAACCCTTCCCGATCAATATGACACTAAACATAATCTAGGCCACAAGGGTAAAAATAACGCATTCAAGATCACTTAGAAAACGGGGCTAAAAATAAAGATTTGCTTTTAGCACTGTTTAAAAGGCTTTACTTAAGAAACAAAACCAGAAACCCTGACAATAAATAGAGAGGAGCTTAGTGGCTCAGAAGCAAATGTCCCTCAAGGGATCTGTATTTGTTAAACAAAACCTAATGGAAAAATAAATTCAGGATGAGAGGAAGGTGGTCCTTGCCCACTTCTTTCCTATTCATTGGCACTGGACATTCTTCTCCAATAACAGGACGTACACATACATGCGCACTTGTTCAATTGGACAATGGCCCAATTTAGATTCATTTCTTGTGGTCCAAATTGTTTAAACTTCTGCTGGCACTTGGACCTGGCAACCCTAATTCTATGATCAATCCCAGCCAGTTTTTAATGTCTGCCTGACTCTTCTTTCTGCCCTGACAATAGCCAGCCAGCCAGCATGCTCAGCCTGCAATGAGTTAATCTCATCCCAATATTTTCTTAAAGGTGTTTTGGCTTCTGGCAAGTGTCAAAGTTCCCCCTAAACATGTGGATCTATTCCCCACCCCCTGCCATTTTGAATGGAGTCTCTTTTTAATTTTGGCTGCATAAGGACCAGCTAAGCATTCAATTCTGAACTTTAATATAATAGTCTACAATAATAATAATCTTAGATCTGCAGAGCCGGAAGGGTCCCGAGGGATCACTGAGTCCAGCCTCTGGTGAAGAAATGGTTCTGCTGGCAATAATTCCCATGATGTTCCTCTAGCTTTGATCCATCTTTGAGAGGAGTTGTTACTTGGGCCACTGAAAAGCATATTTCTGAGTGAGAATATCCTGATCCTGCTTATAGTGCAGAAACTCTCAAGTGCAGAAACTCTCTTTGATACCAAGACGAAACATCTTGCAGTCTCACAGAT
The DNA here is from genome assembly GCA_029282475.1 of Phrynocephalus forsythii. Lineage (NCBI taxonomy): Eukaryota > Metazoa > Chordata > Lepidosauria > Squamata > Agamidae > Phrynocephalus > Phrynocephalus forsythii. The sequence goes on from JAPFRF010000009.1 coordinate 9,059,701, forward strand.
GGGGACCAAACCTTTTGCCAATTCTCATTCTCATGGACAGCTGCCTAGATGCCCTAAGCACATCCGATCTCGCCTGATTTTGGAAGCTAAGCAGGGTCAGCCCTGGTTAGTACTTGGGTGGGAGACCTTCAAGGAATACTGGGTGCTGTAGGCGCCTGGAGTAGGAACTGGCAAGCCACTCCAGTATTGCTGCCAAGAAAACTCCATGGACATGGAGTCACAAAGAGTCGGTCACGACTGTAACGACACAATACACACATTCTCATGGACAAGATTGAGGCCGCTCAGCATTTACCTCCCACCTCTAGATCTCCCTACTCTGTGTTGGGATGTCATGGGATTACAGGTCATTGCCAGAATGCCTGGCCTCTTTCCTCAAACATGCCTACCTGCAGATGTTTGGGCTTAATAATTTATTTATTTATTTTTAATATTTTCACCCCGCCTTTCTCCTTGGAAGAGGACCCGAGGTGGCTTACAGTACTGAGGGACAATATATAGACCAGAACATTTAAGACACACTCAAGTTAGGAACAGGGAATTAGGAGAGGTGTCTTTACAACATTCAAAGGTAAGATTAAAGCTACAAACAGCACGCACAAAGGAAAGAAAATCCATTATGAGGGATGGAAATTAACATGGAAAACACTAGTATTGAACAGGAATTTCATCCAGAGCACGGGGACTTTTAAAACATTTACCTGCTGCGCTGACTGAAGGGTCCTGGGAGCCAAAGTCCAAAAAGCAGCTTTTCCTATTTTTGCTTTAATGCACATGTCGTTAATTCTGCCCCACCCCTGCTGAGTCCTGAGTTACTACCAGCTCATTACAGCCGGATGAACACTGAAGAACCAGTCTGTACTTGTTTAGGTTTATACCACAAAGATTCTTCTCCTTGCTCTGTTACAAATGGCCTGCTTTATTCCCCCCCCCCCAAGATGTTATCTCATTTCACAAAAGTATGTTTTTTTATGATACATCATCCTTTATCTTAGGCCAAGCTATCTCTTTTGACACAGAGAGTCATTCGAGGAATCCTTATCTCTTGCGGTGCATAGAATGTTATCTTGATAACCCTGCTGTCTACGGAAGATGCATCACTGAAATATATGTCGCATATGACGAATCAGAGATTTTTTTTGGAGTCAAGGCCTACTGCTTCTTTGGGAAGAGAGGCAAAGTCTGCCTTAAAATTGATAGCATTTTTTCCTGTGTAGATGTAATGGAATGGATTTCTTTGTATGGCATTTCCCCCAATATATACATGACTTGCAAACATTTCCCCTAGTTTTTGCTGTTTTGCACAGTATCCCCTAATGAGCATGCTTTGGAGCAAGGATGTTGGCATTTCTTTGGGTCTGAATCCCAAGTCTTCTGAGTCCACATCTTTGGTCCCAAGTCCCTATTAAAAACAAGCTCCCCCCTTGCCCTCTGAATAAAGGGAGTGGTGGTGGGAATGGGTTCGAGTTACATGTTGAGTTCGAGTCATTGGGGAAAAAAACCAAGTTGACTCTAGGTTGAGTCATCAGTTCATCCTTTGCCAATGTTTAATTGGGCTGTTCCTTTTTCTCCCCCTGCCATCCTCTTTGCCTTCCTTTCTCTTCATCTAAGGGGCTATCAAAGGAAAGACAGGAAGTTTTTCTTGCCATACATCTGAGCTCATAGCATCATAGAATCATGGTAGGGTTGGAAGGGACCTTAGAGGTCTTCTAGTCCCACCCCCTGCCCAAGGCAGGAGACCTCATACTATCGTGGACAGATGGTTATCCAATCTTTTCTTGAAAACCTCCAGCGATGAGGCACCCATGACATCGGGAGGCAAGCTGTTCCACTGCTCAATGGCTCTCACTGTCAGGGCATGTCTCCTCGTTTACAGGCTGGCTATCCCTTGGATGAGTTTCCACCCATTGGTTCTTGTCCTACCCTCAGGTGCCACTGACAATAAATCAATGCTATCATGTCTCTCCTCAGTCTTCTCTTCATCAGGCTAAACATGCTGAGTTCTTTGAGTTGTTCTTCATATGATTTAGCCTCCAGTCCCCTTATCATCTTTGTTGTTCTTCACTGCACTTTTTCTAGGGCCTCTGTGTCTTGTTTGTATTGTGGTGGCCACTGTATTCCAAATGTGGCCTCACTAGGGCAGTATAGAGCGGTTCTATCAATTCCCGTGATCTTGATGCTACCCACCCCCCATTATTCAGCCTGGGACGGTGTTCTCTTTTTGATTGTTTCCAGTAGTGTTTTGAAATTTCATGCATCCAGGCCTCGATTAAATTCTAAGAGAGCTAGAGATGACCAATCCCTGAATGCAATCATTTGATCCCAATTGAATAGGATTATCTTATGCTAACAGATGTTGGAGGTGCAGTCAGGAATTCAAAGTGCCAAAATGGAGTGGTTGGTTTTACAACATCTGAATCTCTTCGCCCAAACACAGACAGTGTTAAAAAAAAGAGAAATATATAAATAGCAAAAAGTAGGAACAACACTACACAATTGGTATTTTCCACCCTTGTTGCAGATGTTGCATAGAAAACAACAGACATTCTCTGCTCCAGGAGCTACTTTGATCTGAGCACAATTTAAAGCATAAATGAAGTACCACCTATGTTGTCTTCAACACCTCTGCTGCTCTGTTTAAAAGATAATTTCCTTTTAATAAAAAAGAAGCTATTACTTACATCACATAGCTTGCTATGTGCCTTTATTTTAGAACCACTTACAGGAACCTGGAGATGAGAGACTAGGTGCAGGAATACCCTTATTACGGACTGTATTCACTTTGTATGCTTATGTAGTAGCTTAGAAATTATGCTAGATAACTCAGTGGTCGAGGGTTCTGCAGACCCAAAGGTTGGGAATCTGATTGCCCCCCCCCATGTCTCCCATATGGAACTGGACCCAATGATCTATAGCAGTGGTTCTCAACTTGTAGGTCCCCAGAAGTTCTTGGACTGCAACTCCCAGAAGCCTCCACCACTCTGTGCTGGAAGGCTTTCTGGGAGTTGCTGTCCAGGAACATCTGGGGACTCACAGGTTGAGAACCACTGATCTATAGGCTTCTTCTAGCTCCAATGTTATAAGATTATTATTATTTCTTCCTTCCAAGTTTGTTCATTAAAGACAGCATTTCTTTTTCCTTATTCTTTGCCTCTATATTCCTACAGGGGAACTGCATGTAATGGACTTAATCCTTGTTAAGCTTCCTTTAAGAGTGGAGCTTACCTCTTCTATTTACTTGGGCTGAGTGCAAGAAGGACCCATCATGGTTTGAATGACGAAAGGAGTTGATTCATGGCGTGACTCTCCTTACTTTCAAAGTACAGATTACACTTTCCCTTAAATCAAAAACGTTGTTTTTCCTTTCTGAAGAATCTGAATATGTGAATATCTGACAAATCTGTTTCGCTGGTGCTTTTATGGATGTGTTGAAGGAAGCTCAGTGATAACAATATTGATCGTGAGTTTTCATTCTAGCCTTAGTACTCGTTTGATGAATGTTTCTCTTTGACAGCAACTTTTCTGCCTTCTAGACACAATGCACAGTTGGCAACATATTAAATATTACAAAAGTCACAAGTTTCGAAAGGTGCTATGAGCCTCCTATGCTTACTAAGCTTATTTTGTACTACAGAAAAATGAGTTTCAGGCTAGCCTTCATGCATTCATTCATTTAACCCAAGAACTGTCATCACTATTAAGATTTCTGGAAGACAAAATTACTTGACCATTTTTAGCTGGGCTCTGAATCCCAACTTTGTATGGATAGAGTTGCAGCCTTAGCATTCAATTGTATGAGTGGAGTAATTAAATAGTTACATTTCTAGAGTTCTAATTTATATTTTCCCATTAACTGAGGATTTGTTTGGATTTTAATCTTATATTCTTTTTGGTGCATGGTGTTCCTTTTTATATTCAGGCCTGCCATAGGTTGTGGCTATGTGTCTGTATATTAATCTACTTTATGTGCAAAATAAATAAAATCTAAACTAATTAAATATTAGGTCTTGCATCATTAGTGTAAGTAAGCGAATTACTGGAATGACTGTTTCTCTGAAACTGTCAATGTTTTTGCCAAGTTCTATGGAATCAAAAAATAAACCTCATAATAATTGTATATTACTACAGCTGTAAGCAGTACTGTGTACTAATTACAGAGCATGCCATCAATTGAGAAAGGAAGGACAAATTATATACTTATATAATTATGGGAAAATTTACGTATTGTTTTAGAAAATTAAAATTTTGATTTTAATGAAAATTGTGAAGAATTAATTAATTGTTAGAACCATAAACAATACATAACATTTACAGTACTACCTTGGTTTAAGAGTAACTTGGTTTAAGAGCATTTTGCAAGACAAGCAAGCATTTCTTCTAAATTTTGCCTTGATCCACAAACAATGTCTTAATATACAAGCACTGGCGATCACAAGTGAGCCAATAGTGGGTCTCTCTTTCTCCCCCTCCTAGATTGTGGGGGATTCCATGGAATATTCTGTCTCAAGCAGCCTTCAAAGCAGCATGGGGAAACATGCAGGTCTCCCTTGCAATAGACAGGAACATTTTCAAAGGGGAGTGCAGGTTAGGGTTTTATTTTTCTTTATATTTTATTTATATTTATATTTAATTTGTTTTCCATGTCCTTTCTTATTTTTTAAACCATTTCTAGCCACAGAGAAGCTCATCAAGTGTGACTATGGCTTCAAATTGCACTTTATTATTGTCACATTGAAAAACACAGAGTAAAATCCAGTTGTTAGCCCCAAGCAAAGCAGATTCCACAGCCACGTCCCTAAACCATGGTGTGGATGTGGACTTCTGGCAAGTTTCTTTTGAGAGTTTTGGCATTTTGTGCGTGCACTATGGGGTCTCTTTGACCCCGGAATGAATCATCTGAGTTTTCATTATTTATTTATATCTTGCTTTGATAGAAGAATGTTTTGTTTTACTATTACTGGATTACTCATGAGTTGTGTTCAGCGATCAATTTCTTGGTCTGCAATCCCATACATTCTTACATTAAAGAAAATGGCTCTTTTTCTTGGAAGAGAAAAGCAAAGGTACATAGGAGTAAGAAATATTGGGTACAGTGGGATTTACTTCTACATAGACATGCATAGGATTATTCAGCAACCAAAGAGACTCCCTTTATGTATCTGTATACAGTGGTACCTTGTATAAAGGAATTAATCCGTTCCAAATGAAATTATGTTAAGCAAATTTTTCCTTTATACAAATTCCCATAGGAATGCATTGAAAATGGAGTAATCCCATTTTTATGTTGTATGAATTCACCCCATAGATGATTATGTTAAGCAAATTTCCCCTATCTCTGGAATTTTTTATGTTGTACAAATTTTATGTTATACAAGTTGTTTGTTATACAAGGGTCCACTGTATTTCTATAAACCAAAATTTGCTGGCTGAATATCTCGGTAGTAGAGATGGGCATGAAACAAACTTTTAGTTTGTTTTGTTATTCATTATTCATTTTGTTAGGTAACGAAATGAATAATGAAATGCAACCCATCAAAGAAAAACGAAACGAAACGCAACCCATCAAAGAAAAATGAAACAAGACGCAACCCATCAAAGAAAAATGAAATGAAATGCAACCCATCAAAAAAAAAAAAACGAAACACAATTTCCATTTCATTTGCTTTGTTTTCCGTTACCCCCTCCTACGTTGTCACTGCCCCCGCTGAAAGTCCTCCAGGTCCTGGAACTCCGCCACTTGTAGAGTCAGTGGATGGAGCACCTTATAATTCTTTCCACATCCAGGTGTGCAGCATATAGATGGCAATTGGATATAAAGGATATGCTTCCCGGATATTTGGTCATATTTTACAATATGACCACATATTTTGCTTACGTTTGCTTGTCAGTATGACTACATTTTTCTTACATCAGACTTTGGGGAGGGTTGTTTTTTTTTTGGTAGTTTTCTATACTTTATTTTCTGGTAATAAAGGACAGTTTGTGCATATGTTTACTTTATTGTTTTTCCCTATATTTTAAAAAACATGGTTTAGACATAATAAAACAAAAGACTCACTGGGTTACCTTGGCCCAGTCATTCTGTCACAGCTCCATCTACTCGACACAGTTGTTATGACACCAAAATGAGGCAGTGTCCTTGCCTGAGTGCTTAGCAGAAGTTACAAATGGAATCAAGTGTAATCATTTGGGGTTGGCAAGCTTCCTGCAGTTGACTGGGCCTCAAATTTGGCCTAAAAATATTGTAAATGGAAATAAGTTTTTGATCATCTAGATCACACTTGTGACCCACTATGGGCACTTTTACACAACCTCTAAAATCCGCTGGCAACTTAGATTCGGACCAGAGATCGTGGGGGTTTGTTCTACTCCCTGTGTTCCCACCCTTCCACACTCCATTGCTCCTGTCTGCGGTGAGGAGAGGGAGAAAAAAAGGGAGAAAAGAATGCAGGCTCACCTCTGCTCACCTCCGCCTGCTGTTGGAGAAGCCCCGTAGGGATTCCAGGCTGTTAAAGGGGTGGGAGGACAACAAAAACAAACAGAAGGCAAGGAAAGCCTGGCATCAACATCTTTACAATCCACATTGGAATTTTTTTTACCTCCGGAGACCAGGTACTTGTAAAATGTGCTGAGGCACACTTAGGTAGGCGTGGTCATACTTATTTTTTTTTTAAATCCGCAGCTGTTGGGAAAACAATTTTAAGCTCCGCATCTGCGAGCCCTTTTCCTCAGATTTTAGAGGTCATGTAAAAGCAGTCTAAGAAGAGTAAAACTTATCAACTATCATATGGCCAGAGCACCTGGCATGATTGTCTTATTTCAGAAGTTAAAGAGGGTTTAATACATGGTTAGGAGACCATCAGGGAATACCAGTGATCCCCAGCCAGGGATTAGAAAAAATCATGTAACTCTAGAGAGTTCTTGCCAGTCAGAGATGATAATACAAGACCAGATGGACAAAAAATCTGACTCAGAATATGGCAGCTTCTTCTGTTCCATGTGGTATCTGCTCTCCTGTGCTCGGTACCTTCCCCTCCACCCCTCTGTCAAGATATGTAAAAGTTGACAAAACATATGTTATGTATATTTAACAGAATGTGTAAAGAGAATTGTAAAATGGAGGCAGTTAGATTCTGCAGTGTCATGATGTTAATCCACAAGTGTTAGAGACTAGTAATCACAGGCATGTTAAGTGATGAAGTGCAGGTGGAACTGATTGTAACATCATGATTTGTAATGGTTAGATCAGATTGCATCAGATTGTTAATTAGTGATTGCATCAGATCTTATGAGTGCTGAATAGTATAAAAGGCACTAGCTTGTCATTTGTAATTTGGGAACTGTTATGGTGAGAACAGTTCACCCCACACTCTGTTTGTCTGTTTGCTATATTGTATATAATGCTTGGTTGTTATGCTGTGTATATTTTGATGTATATATGAATATATGAATTTTTTACTCTATTCATTGTTATTGTCTTTCTATTAGACTAACTCTGCAAACCCTTTATATCAATACTGACATTTTATCTACGTTACTGCTGCACTGCTTTGTGTCAGGCACAAGTATATATTATTATTATTATATTTGCTGCCCCCTTAAATCATGCTGACAGGGTTATGGGCCCAGCTGGGTCAGCAGCCTGATGGGTTTTGTTGTACCTGTATAGATAAAGTGTGTGTTGTGTAAAGTTGTGTTTTTGCAGAGGAAACAGGTTGGAGTTGGAACGGAGACAAAGCAGAGCTGCAAAGGATTTCTCTCAGAAGCTTGGAATGAGAGCAGAGGAGAAAAGCAGCTGATAAGGACAAGCCAAGCAAAACAGAGTGTGATTTAAACTGGAAGCTGTGGAGGCTGAGGAAATATTTGCCGAGAAAAAGCTGAAAAAAGTGTTGCAGATAACGGCAGATAAGGAGCCGGCACATATCAGCGAGAATGGCAAGTATAAATTTAAATTCAATGCCTCTTGTAAAGCTCTCTGACAGTAATTACCTGAATTGGTGTCTGCAAATGAAGCATTTCTTGATCTTCCATGAGCTCTATCAGTATGTAGATAAGCAGCTTGATGAGGAAGCTGATGAGGAAGATTTGAAGAAGGATGAGAAAGCCTTGGCAATTATAATGTTGTCCTTGGAGGAATCCCAGTTCGTTTATGTGAAGGAAGCAAAAACAGCTCATGAGGCTTGGTCGTTTCTCAGAGCAGCTCACATCAGAGACACAGCTGGGAGTAAAGTATCTCTAATGAAAAAACTATTCCGGTTAAGGCAAAGCCCAGGTGAAACTATTTCTGATTATATAAGAAAAGTAAATAGTATATTTCAGCAATTGTCTGAAGTGGGCATAAATCATGAAGAGGAGTATAAATGTCTTGTTATATTATCAAGTTTGGATGAGTCATATGACAATTTAGTAATGGGATTAGAAGCTATGAAGAGTGATGAATTATCTATATCATATATACAGTCAAGACTCCAGCAGGAAGAATCAAGGAGGAATGATTCTAAAGTAAATAATAAGCCTGCTCAAGTGTCTGGAGAAACAATACAAGTAATTAGAAGATGCTATAATTGTGGGAGTAACCAACATGTTTTTCGTTACTGTGATAAGGTAAACAAGCGGCAAAAGCAAAAAAGAGTTGCCAACACACGCTGGAAGAGTGAAGGTCAACAGCTGTCTGTAATTAATGATAAGGAAGAAAAGTGCTCAAGACAGGAATTATTTATTGTTGATTCAGGAGCCAGTATTCATTGTGTAAACAAGAAATGTTTGTTTGAGAAACTAACTTTGTTTAATTGTAGAAATGTAACCTTGGCAGACGGGACTCAGGCAAAAGTCTGTGGTGAAGGTAATATATTTTTCAAACCTCTTAAATGTGTATTTGATAAGGTCCTGTATATACCGTCTTTAAAGAATAATTTATTGAGTGTGCCTATGCTTGTAAAACAAGGTTATCATGTACAGTTTAGTGAGAATAGTTGCAAGATTGTAAAGAATGGAAAAACAATAGCAACTGGAAGGCTCCAAAACAGTTTGTTTATGATAAGCACTTCTGAGAAAGTTTTGAACATGATTGAAAATAAGCCTCTACATGACAAATGCATACATCTGATGCATAGAAGATTAGGGCACCTAAGTTTTGAAAGTATTAGGAAAACTTTGCAACATGTGGAACATGGGTCTGTGCAAAACTGTAAAATTTTTTTAGATTGCCATGTTTGTAAAAGTACAAAGGTGAAGTCTGCACCCATATCAAAAAAGAGTTTAAGAAAGTCACATCAACCTCTACAACTGGTACATATTGATGTGATTGGACCCATGGCTAATTCATTTGGTGGTGCCAGGTTTTGTCTTGTGATAACAGATGATTATTCACGTTATTCTTGGGTATACATAATAAAGCACAAAAGTGAAGTGAGTGCTGTATTTAGAAAATGGTTTCAGATGGCAGAAAGACAGTACAGGCAGAAAATTTTAGCTGTACAAAGTGACAGAAGCGGTGAATTTTTAGCAAAGCAGTTTGTTGAATATTTAGAAAAGAAAGGGGTAAAACATAGATTAAAAAACCCTTCTGCTTCTACTGAGCATGGATTATCTGAGAGGAAGAATGGGATTCTTCAAAATATCATGAATGCAATGTTGGCAGATGCAAAACTTCCCAAAGGTTACTGGGCTGAGGCAATGAAATATGCAAATTATGTGTCTAATAGAGTGTGGAGTTCAGCTGTGAATGAAGTTCCATATACTCTACTGCATGGGAAAAAAGCTTCAATCAAATATCTCCATTTATTTGGCTCTGAAGCAGAGGTATTGATTCCAAAGAGGTATAGACACAAGAACAGTCCAAAGTCTAGAAAGCTTATGTTTATTGGTGTTCAGCCTGCAGCTAAATCCTGGCGTTTTTGTGACAGTCATGGAAAAGTTTATATAAGCAGGTCAGCAAAATTTTGTGAACAGAAAAATTGGGAAGCTCTACATGCTAATAATGAAGTATTTTTGCCAAGTATTTGTCCCCACACTGAGGTTGAAGAAGTTGCCAGTGATGGAGGGGAGTCTACAGCATTACATGATAGAAAAGTGAAAGATGAGATTGCCAGTGATGGAGGGGAGTCTACATCATTTCATGATGAAAAAGTGAAAGATGAGGAGCCAGTGTTGATCAGAAAATCTACTAGATCTAACAAAGGAGTGCCACCTGAAAGGTTTGTTGTAAATAATGTATTCCATGAGCCACAGAATTTTGAAGATGTGCTGCTAATGCCTGGAGAAGAAAGGAAGCAGTGGATGATGTGCCATGGACAAAGAGCATATGTCTCTGAAGGAACGGCAAGTGGATGCACCAGGTGGATGGCGCCAGAGAGCGATGGACATTTTGCAAGTGAAATAGGTTGATTGTATACAAAAGGTTTTTTGATATTGATAGTATTTGTTGATGAAGCATTGGAAAGGTATAAAGCATGTTTTGAAATATCTTAAGGGAACAATGCATGAAAAGTTAAAAGTATCCATAATCTTGATTTAATTAGCTATGCAGATGCTGACTGGGGTTCAAGTCCAGAAAGGAGGTCAATGTCTGGATATGCCATATTTTTAGGTAACTCACTAATTATCTGGAAAGCCCGAAGACAAAGGTACATTTCGTGTTCTTCTACAGAAGCTGAGTATGGGGTTGTGAATGATTTGTGTTGTGAGTTGACCTGGGTAGTACAGTTGTTAAAGGATGTAAATGTAAATGTAAAACTACCAGTCAAAGTATATAATGATTCTTTTTCGTGTATCCAATTAACACAGAATCAGAAGGTCGGATCCAGAAGCAAGCACATTGGGATCCGTTACCAGAATGTGAAGGACTGCATAGAACAACATTTGATTGTATTGGAATATTGTACAAGTGTTGATAATTATGCTGACTTCTTTACAAAGCCTTTGTGTAAAGATAAACATGTATGTTTTAAGAAAAGGCTAGGAGTTGAAATCTGTTAAATATAGGAGGGGTGTCAAGATATGTAAAAGTTGACAAAACATATGTTATGTATATTTAACAGAATGTGTAAAGAGAATTGTAAAATGGAGGCAGTTAGATTCTGCAGTGTCATGATGTTAATCCACAAGTGTTAGAGACTAGTAATCACAGGCATGTTAAGTGATGAAGTGCAGGTGGAACTGATTGTAACATCATGATTTGTAATGGTTAGATCAGATTGCATCAGATTGTTAATTAGTGATTGCATCAGATCTTATGAGTGCTGAATAGTATAAAAGGCACTAGCTTGTCATTTGTAATTTGGGAACTGTTATGGTGAGAACAGTTCACCCCACACTCTGTTTGTCTGTTTGCTATATTGTATATAATGCTTGGTTGTTATGCTGTGTATATTTTGATGTATATATGAATATATGAATTTTTTACTCTATTCATTGTTATTGTCTTTCTATTAGACTAACTCTGCAAACCCTTTATATCAATACTGACATTTTATCTACGTTACTGCTGCACTGCTTTGTGTCAGGCACAAGTATATATTATTATTATTATATTTGCTGCCCCCTTAAATCTGCTGACATACCGTTTGCCAGGCAGGCAAGCAAACTATGCCTGATCCCAGGATTAATCCATGGAGGAGATGTCCCCTCACTTTGTAGAGGATATCATGGGTGAAAGGAGGGAGGGATGGAGTGAAGCCAATGAAACTTTCCACCAGCATCCCTCCTGGTAGTTGCGCTTGATGCTCCACTTGCTTTTTTCTCCAGGAAATGGTCCTACAACTCTTATGCTGGAATGTTTCTAAGGAAATTCTAGAGCAATGCTGGTGAACCTATGGCACGGGTGCCAAAGGTGGCACTCAGAGCCCTTTATGTGGGCACCCAACATCGCCCTTTCACAGCCACCTGTATTCAGGTTAAATTGCTGTATTGGCACTTTGCGAATAATTAGTGGGTTTTGAACCACAGTTTGGGAATTTATTTATTTATTTTATTTATTTTTGTACTTATTAACTTATTTTCCTTATTTTCCCTTGGGAACTCTGGGTACTGTACAACAGATTGAAACAATTTGCCCAAACAACCCACATAGTAAACAAAAAGAATAAAAATATAAAAACTGTGTTGTGTTGCTCATTTGTGTTGTTGTCATTCGGGGTATGCCACCTTTTTTTTTTTTTTGGACCTCAACTCCTAGAATTCTCCAATAATTCCTCAGATAGAATTATGGGAGTTCCTTTACACATATAAAGACCTGCGGAAACGACAATTATCTGGAGCAGCCCCATCTTTTAATCTGTCTACCACCTATTTCTTGTACAGAAAAAATGTACATTGAGGCCATACCTTCTTTCTGGATGCTGTGGTATTCTTGCCAATTAGGCTCTATGCAGGGCATCTCCAAAGAATAATACCTCCCATTAAGACCTTCTAATTCTTCTGTCTAAGGATGCAGTCTGAGCTTTGGAGTCAGCAGCTCATCTCATGCTGTTCTGAGTAATAATTCACTTTGTTGTTTTGTCTCTTTGTCATCACACTGCACAGACTGGCCAACCCACGCATGCAACCATTACTTGGAATTAATGTCAATATAAACTCACAGGCCACCCTACAAATGTGACATATGCTTCAGTTGGAGATCTATATGCCCATTTGCCTGTTTGTAATTACTGAGTGGAGGAAACATTGCAGATAAAGGGGTCCACTGCACTGACCAATTTGGAGTAGGGATGGGCATAGAGTGAAAAAAATGTGTTTTGTTTCATTTCATGCCCACCCCGCTTCATATTGTTTAGTTTCTTATGATATGTTTTTTTTTTAAATCATACAAAATGAAACACTTATGAAATGATTTGTTAGGTCCTGGATCTCCTCCTCCTCCTCCTCCTCCTCCTCCTCCTGGACTCCAGTGGGGCAGCCCAGCCAGGCTCTCCTTCTTACTTGGTGGCGGTGGCAGGCGGCGTCAGGTGGCGTCAGGCGGCGTCAGGCAGTGGCAACTCTTCTCTGGCCGGGGCCCTGCCCACCCTCTCCAGCTGGAGCTTCTCCCCATGATTTGTGTGTGTGGGGGGGAGAGGGAGTGCCTGGCTTATTCCACCCCTCCCACCCAGCACCACTTTTTTGGCCATCTGGCCATGTGGTAGCTGCAGTGCCCTGCACCCCACACAACCATGGCTTCCCCTTGTGCCTCTAAGGGGGGAGAGGGAGGTCCTGGTTTGCTCCACCCCTCCCACCCAACACCACTTTCTCGGCCATCCGGCCGCGTGGCAGCTATGCCACCCTATGCCCTGCACCCCCTAGCTTCTCCCCATGCCTCTGAAGGGGGAGAGGGAGGACCAAGCCTGCTCCAATGCCTCCCAATGCCACTCATCAGCGGAAGCTAATTGAGGGATCTTTGCATTGGGAGACCAGCAGGTAAGGGAGCCGCAGCCATTTTAAAGAGAAACAAAATGGTTTGTTTTAATGAAAAAAATGACAGTTTTTCTGTCTGAAACAAAATGCTGATTCATCATTACTTTTTTGTTTTGTTACATAACAAAATGACGAAACAGCCTTTTGTTTTTCGTTTTGTGCCCATCCCTAATTTGGAGAACAAACCAGATTTAAACATGAGCTCCTTAAGTGTAAATGAGCACAACACCTTGATATAAGGGTACACAAAACATTAACTACTTATCACATCCTCAAGGTCTGTGGAGTCGTGCAATAGTTAAATTTACACCATGACATTTTAAAATTACATCTGGGATGAACTTTAGCTGAAATTTACATCTTTTCTCTCTCCCTCCCTTCATTCTCTGTTTACAGAATATAATTTATTAGCTCATTCACAGTCCATAATTATCCTAGGCCTCTGATACGATGATGGCAATGGAAAATATTATGCTTCTTAATTTTCCCAGACCAGGTGTGTAATAAACATTTTGCATGGGTGAACAGCATTTGCCTGCAGGAGCAGCTGGTCATATTATGAACTCTACTATTAGGCCCAATGCAAAGATAATGATTCAAAGGTGAACACAGAAGGTGGTGGAGGAATTTGATCATTGTGACATCTGAAACAAACTTTTTGTTTCTTGATTTCTAGGTGAATATGACATGGGGTGGAAATAGGAAATCTAGCATCATTATTGAGACTGTTACTGATACCAAACGAACACTCATTGCCTCATCAAATTAGGAAAATGGAGATGCTGTGACTGATGAGAGAAAAGTATCCAATCTTGTTTACTGCAGAGAGGATGGCTGCAAAACAAAAGGTTCTTTCCGAGCTAAACTCATAATCTCTTGGCTAATGTGCAAACTCACTAGGCAGGACTAAGGACAGCTCCAGTGGAATAAATACCTTGATGCATGAAGGTCAACTGAAGCCTTTTATACCTCTGGGCCAAGACAACAACTCACAGTCTGCATCACTTTTCCCAGATTACACCAGTGCCCTCAGCCAAACAGAAACTTGTAGAAGGCCAAATGAGAAGGGGTACATATAATGCCTGCACTTCTTTGCTTGAAGAACTGGGATGTGATCTCCTCCCTTCAAAACCAAATTCCCAGCTGCAATCCAAGTGTGCTGTGTAAACAGCTGAACATCACCGATTTACTCTGGAATCCTCTGGAATCCTCAGCACAACTCTTGGGTAGCCAAGTGAAAAACCCAGTGGGGTCTATGTGAAAATTTGCAGCCACAACTGCAATGCAGCCTACATCTTTCCCAACTTCCATTAAGAAAAACACCTGGCAAAATCCATCTGTCATGAACTCTTGGGACTCTTAGGATCTTTGCTCTAACACTCAAGCCTGATGAAGTGGACATCCTGATCCACAAAAGCTAGCAGTTGCATGATTTCTTTAGTAGTCTATAAAGGTGTCACTTGCTCCTGCATTTGCATTGTGCAATCATGTAAGGAGCCCACTTTGAGGTGCGGTTACCCCAAACCTCAAAGCACCTGGTAAGTGTTGAGTAAGTTATTAGCTCATGGACTAGAGTCACAAGTAAGGGCATGACCCAGTGTGGCATGGCAGGCCATAGCGAACCCCAGATGACCCGGAACCTCCAGCATGCATGGTTCAGGAGGAAGACAGGGAGAACGGGCCTGGGAACATATGTGATCAGAGAACCTTCCTCTCCCTGTCAATGATTTATGGCTTTGTTTACTGTACCTAATAAAAAGCTCAGGTGCTCAGAAGGGCGGTGTGAGAGCATGCTGCTTGAACCCCACCACAACCACACAGCTATCTTTCATTTCTACTGTTAAAGCAAAAAGGGGGTTGAGCCGCGTGGCCATCACAAAACGCAATTGCAAAAACAGGTTACAGGGCAGCTTTTTACAACTGCCCTTCCTGCCTCTTACAAGACTTATGCCCTGACTGCAACACCATCTACTGTAGCCATGGATTTTAAGAACATCTAAAAGTTAGATCCTGGTAAAGCACATCTTTTCCCATGTCTGAACTTCTGGGACCTGCTTTGAAGGAGAGTTATGTAAACTTGCAAATGTTCCTTGTTTTTTTATTTTTAATAGTGGCCTATAAAGGTATCGCCTGTCACCTAGTTCTACTGTTATAATTGATGTCTGACAATTGCAATAAGCTGCTCATTGGTTTAGCCTTGGAAGCACGAAATGTGATTTAAAAATGTGGGATTGTGAAAAGGACGCCCTTGCAACTCCAGTGCATTGTGGGGGATTTTGCTGGACTTGGGAGAGTCTTCCCAACAACTTGGCAGCAACTTACCTGCCCAAGATAATCCATGGCTGCAAATTTTCACACAGACCCCACTGGGTTTGTCTCTTGACTAGCCGAGAGCTGTGCTGAGGATTCCAGAGTAAACAGGGGACCCCATCGGTGATGTTCAGCTGTTTACACAGCACACTTGGATTGCAGCTGGGAATTTGGTTTTGACAAACAGCATACAATGTTAGGTGAGTACCAGCTGTGACACTTCTCTCTTTCAAGGTGAAAACTAAGAGAACCAAATTCCAGTCATGCTTCTTATTAGAAATACACACAGCCTCAGACAAGCAGAATATTATGCTAAGTCTACAAATTAAATTGTTAATTAGAAAACTAGCAGAGCGCATCTTCTCTTTTGACTGACAGAATAAAACCAGGTATTAATAATTGATAAGTGATTCCACAAGGCTTCCCCCCTCCCATGGGGAATATTTTCTAAATTACATGCAATATGTCACTCAGTTACCTACCTGTGTTAGTTTATGATAATGAAAATGAAGATTATTTACTTTTTCTGGTAAAAAAAAATCTCTCCTAATCCAAACCTTGCTAAAAATAACAAAAATACTGTGGGTTAACTGCTATTTTTCCTGGCAAGATCAATGAGGAAGTACCTGCATTTGGGTAGATAACTCCTATTAATTCCTTCAATGAGGTGTGGAAATCAGAATTTTTAATCCTATGACACCGAATGGATTATACTCTTAATTTTTAATCGCATTGGCTTTAAATTCTGCTTCTGTGAGACCCTGTGCTGTGAAATTTTTAGGATCTGCTGTTACAATTATAGTATTCTCCCATAGCAGTACATGATCATTTGAGGTAGAGTTAGGTTATGTTACCACTGAAAGTTTTTTTTTTAAAAAGAAAAATTACTTCTGGGTTTTATTCTAAGCCCCTTGCAAAAATATTGTTATATTTATAAATTTTAAAGGAACCTGCTATTTTGCAAAAGCAATATCAACAGTTTTTGTTACTTTTAATAAAAATGTGAAGACCACATATTGCTGGCTTGGTGTTCATTGTCCCCACATGCACCTTATTCTGACTTCATCATCCAACAACAGAGTACAAGGTAGCATTTGAATGAGGGGATATCCTTTCTCCATCATTGGGCCTTTTTACACGACCCCTAAGATCCGCTGGCCACTTAAATTCGGACCAGAGATCTTAGGGGTTCATCGCTCTTCCTCTGTCCCCACCCCCCTCCGCACTTCCTGGTTACTGGCTGCGTGAGGGAGGGAGAAAAAAGAAAGAAAAGAATGCCGGTTTACCTCCGTTTTGTTCCCGGCAGCATTCAGATCTCTTAAAGGGGCGGGGCGCAAAAAAAGAACAAACAGAAGCCAGGAGAGCCCCGCACTCACTATCCTTACACCGGATCAAATATTTGTCACATCCAAAAAGCAGGTACCTGAAAGCTGCGCTGGGACGCGCTAAAGTGGGCGGGGTCGCACTTAATTTCCTGTTAACTCCGGAGCTGGTGGGTAAACATTTTTAATCTCCAGAGCTGGGAGCCATTTGCCCCGGAGTTTAGGGGTTGTGTATAAACACCCATTTAGTAATGCCACATACCTATGAAAGCCCCACCCTCATCAAAGTAACTCAGAGTTACCTTAAACAATAATTGAAGTCATGTGGTACAGTTACAAAGAAAAAAACTAATTACAAGCAATTGGTATTTTGTAATGAAATTCTTACTCATGACCTCTGGTCACAGAGAGTTATTATATAGATGGCAAAAGAAAAGGGGTTGTGGAGAAAAAAATATTGTACCTAGTCAAGACTTGCACATTTTGATGACCTTTTGTGGGTCAAATGCTGTGCCATCAAAAGCTGTCTGGATGGTTCAGTGTTTTAGGTACCTGGCTGCAGTGGCAGATGATGGGAGATTGATTTCCCCACCGGGCATCCTGTCAGCAGAGCCAGCTTATTAATATTTATTTTATTTATTTTGAATATTTTTACCCCACCTTGAGTCCTGGGAAAAGGGTCCAAAGTGGTTTACAATAATGTGGGACAATATACAGCTCAGAACCTTTACGATATATTCAAGTTAAGAACAGGGAATTGGGAGAGGCATCTTACAACATTAAAAGTTAACATTAAAGCTACAAAGAGCACTCAAAAAGAAAAGAAAAATATCCATTATGAGGAGTGGAAACTAACATGGAAATCACTGGTGTCAATGCAATCATGTATGGCAATCCATATAAAAGTCACATAGTAAGTAGTCCCTCATTTGGGGAAAGCTTGCCTGAAGAGAAAGGACTTTGCATGCTTCCAGAAAGACAGCAGAGATGGGGCAGTCCTGGCCTCCAGCGGGAGGGAGTTCTGAAGTCTGGGAGCAGCCACAGAGAACTCCCTTTCATGTGCTCCTATGAGATGCACCTGTGAAGGTGGCGGGATGGACAGAAAGGCCTTTCCTGATGACTTAGCACCTGAGCCAGTTCATAATGTGAGATTCAATCTTTGAGGTAGCTAGAACCCAGGCCATTTTGTGTTTTGTAGGTTAAGGTCAGCACTTTGAATTGTGATTGGCAGCCAGTGGAGCTGCTTTAGTAGGGGTGTAATGTGATCTCTGTAACCTGTCCCGCCATGTGCCCAGAAGCAGGGAATGGCAAACCACTTCTGAGTATTCTCTACCTGGAAAAGGGTCACCTTAAGTCAGAATTGACTTGGTGGCATATATGTGGCCTGAAATGTGTTTGCATTCTGATTACCTCCCTTCTGGTTGCTTACTCATCATTCACACAGCCACTCATAAAGTCATCGAGCAAGTCAAAGGTGGTCAATGCTTGGAAGTTACTCAGAGTGCTAAGTGTGGCTGTAGGGGACAGAGTGCCTGGGTTGGGGAACTGTAGGAGTTAGAGATGGGCACAAAATGAGCAATTTTTTGTTTTTGTTTTTGTTTTTTTGTTTCATTACGTAATGAAACAAAAAACAAATATTGTCTCCAAAATGAAACGAAACGAACCGAAACAAGAGAAATTTTGTTGTGCATTTCGTTTTCGTTGCGGCAAATACATTGAACTGCAATAAATGCTCACAAAACAGCAATTTTTCATTTTCATTTTCATTTTTTCGTTTCGTTACGTAACGAAATGAAAACAATTTTTTTGCAAAACAATCACGAAAAACGAAAACAAACCGAAATGGACCCCCTAAACAACAAACAACAAACAAAACACCATTTTTTGAGTCGTGCCCATCTCTAGTAGGAGTTGTTATATAAAAAAGTAACTTTTCCAGGTAAATCACATCACCCCGTTTTGTTTTTTTTTACAACATAAGACATCTCAAATGTCTTATGTTGTAAAGAAAGGCATCCCTAGTGGCTTTTCAAAGAAACCCTCAAGCTGAGTGTCATTCATGAGCTGTGATGCTGAACTTTCTTGAATGGTAATTATCTTCCTTAACTGTTATCTTGCACCTCCAAATATTCATCAACCAATGCAGGGCACCGTTAATCCTTCAGTGTCATTGTTTAAACATGATTAATATTAACAATTTTTCTTATTAACATGCCAATTCTTTGTTGCACCTAATTGTAATCCTTACAGGAAGATATATGTATGTGTGCGTAATTTTTGCTCACTGTGTTTGGCAAACCCAGAAGCTTAGCCTACTGATGAACACCGGGGAAAGAATTGTAATGGAACCACAAGGTCACTGCAAACATTTAAGGCTCTGCTGCTCTGTATGTACTATAAAGCACAGGCAAATGAAGTCAGCCTTGGCTTTGGTCCTTCCATCATTTCTCAGGAAAATAAATGAAACTGTATTTACTTTGTAGAGGTCTCCACAACATAGTATCTTGATGAATTCGTTGTTCTGGTGCTCACAGGTGTCATCTTAATTAAATTCCCAGGCTGACAGTTTGCAAATGGGAGCAACATAACAGGACAGCCTTACCTGAATACAAGATCAAAGTCCATGAAAAGTCATTGATGCAAAGAATGTGTCCCTTGTTGCATTTTTAGGGAGAGATACTGGTTGATAGTATGATATGCAGTAGGGTCATCTGCTATCATGTGGTATGTAACAACAACAAAAAGGCATGTCTGCAGTGATATAAAACAACAAACAGCAAAGATTTGCATACAAATTACATATTAAAAGCCAAATTTTGACCTCACCAGTGCAAGACGCTACATTGTTTTTCAGTCTTCTTCAGTCAAATCTTTTCAAATCAACTTAACACCTCAGCTGAAATCCTGTTGAGCAACTTTGCACTATGAAAGGCTGATGATGTCAACAGCCATTGCTCTCCACCCCCCAGAAATCTTTCAAACTCTCTCCCCAAATTTTGAGGCACTCTTGAAGTCCTTTTTTCTCCTGGGGAAATGTTTGGAGGCCATAGAATGTGTGGGGGATAGGGTTTTTTTTAAAAAAAATGCCCCCAAATTATCAACTTTGGCATCAGCAGAAGGACTGGGACTACGCGTAGTGATTTTCAGCTATCAAATCAGCCACAGACCCCACTAGCATCCTCGTGATGAAAAGGATTGCAAGGCAATCTCAGAAACAGAGGGAGTGGGATCAAAAACTATTAACCCTTCTCCCCCAAATGGCCACAGTTGATGACATTATCAGCCTTAAATGGAATAACTTAGCATTAATTATTTCAGCCACCATGTGTCCTCTCTGATGTTTGTTGGATGAGTTTTCAGCCTGTTATAGTGTTCTGCTTATATATACCACCTCATACCACTTCAAGTAGTCTCTAGGCGGTTTACAGTTTCTTTACAGCATGCCGGCTACACATTGCCCCCCACCCCCTGCAAGCTGGGTACTCATTTTACTGACCTCAGAATTAAGTAAGTAAGTAAGTAAGTAAGTAAGTAAGTAAGTAAGTAAGTAAGTAAGTAAGTAAGTAAGTTTATTTCAGTATTTCACTTTATTCCATGACTGAAGAAAAATCTCCTTCCATATTTATGGCAATGTTTTCCTTTGTTGGTGAAATTTTGCAAGATTCCCTGTAAGATCCAACTGAAAAAAAGAGAGATCGATCTGTCGATAATTTATTACCCGAAGCTTGCTCTTCAAAGGAGACCATAATTTTTTTTAATTATTAGGCAGGGTTAGTAGAGAATTAAAGAGAGTTGGAGAGAGGGAAGGGGAGAGGGAGGAGTGAAGGAGGGACTTAATTAAGCAAACCCCAAACCTCCTCAGATTCTGAGCATCAGTTCAGCAATCATGGTGTGGTATGATATAACAGGTTTAAATTTAAGGAATAATAAAACTGCCAAGTGAGGATTTTATTTCTGGGAAGGAAGGAGAGCTTTGGAATTTGTCTTGGTTGCCAGTGCTTTTGTGATAAAAGGTTGCCACTGGATTTAGAAAATGTGAAAGACTGCAGGGTGTGGGGAGAATATGTTAGGCTGATTTTAGTGGTCCAGAAAATAGAAGAGAAAACTAGTAAATATCTACATCTTTTTCTTCTCTTTGAATTTGAGGATACATTGAAAGAGAAAGGAATTCAAGGTGGGTTGCAGTTCATGAACCACGTGATACTGGAGGCATGGCCGCGAGCAATTCCACAGTGAAAGAAATTCGGGGTGTATCCAAAAATATGTAGATGAGCTGGAAGAAGAGGCAAGAACACCAAGGAGAGAGAGAGAGAGAGAGCATGAGAGAGAGAGAGAGAGAGAGAGAGAGAAAGGAGGAGCCATTATTTATAAAGAGAAGATCAAGAAGACAAGAGCTCAGAATGACAGGCTTCCAAGAGAGGTTTAAAATAAATTAACAAATTAATAAACCCTTCCAGCTCCCCATACATGACACCCAAAGGCATAGCTAGGGTTTCCAGTGCCCAGGGACAAAGTCAGTCTTCGCACCCCCTAAGGGATAGGGAGGGGCTAAGGTGCCCGTAGAAGGTGGCAGCGGTGGCTGGCCACCTTCTACGCTGTGGCTGGCCATCTTCCACGCCAGCCCTGTCAGGTCAACAGCAACACATCATCCCATGGCTCATGGGTGGAGAGCTGTTTGGCACCCAACTTGGTGCCCCCAGGTGTTGCATCCGGGGACAGATGTTCCCCTTTCCCCTCCATAGCTACACCACTGATGATACCCGATCTCCCCTGATCTCCCTTGGAAGGTCCATCAGATGTGGACTTCAGACAGTTAGTGGGACCAGCTGGCCAGCCCAGAGAAGGGCACAGTGGGAGGCAATGAGGATGACTGTCTGGGGAAGGTCCTGGGCTCTCTGGGTAGCTGTGGAGTATAAAGGTAGAGGAAACAGTGGTAGGGTCCAACAAGAGTGAGGCCAGGGACTCAGAGCAGAAGGAGGCCTGGGGCAATTAATAAAGGTCAGTATTCAGAGCAAAAGGAAGAGAAAAGGAAGAGAAAGAAACTGGTTGTTCTGCTGCAGTGGTTCCAAAGTTTGCTTCCCCAGATGTTCTCCAAGAAGCTTTCACCACTAGTTGGATTTCTGGGAGTTGTAGCCAAAGACCATCTGGAAACTCAGGGTTAGGAATCACTGCTCTAGATGAACTCTGTGCAAGGATATTTAAAAGATGTGATCTCCCAGCTGCCATCTATACTCTTGGGGAATGACTGGAGAAGAGGTGAGATCCCAGGAGACTAGAGATGGACAAATCTTGTCCCATCTTCAAAAGGGGTGGGGAGGAGAGGACCTGGAGCACCACCAAGTGAACTTGGCATAGGTCATAGGAAAGGTTCTGAAAAACAGTATTTTTCTGTGAATAAGACTACATTTTTGTCTAAAACCATTTACACTAAAAACTGAGGGTCGTCTTATACACAGATGTAATCGCACAGCTGTAAAACTAATTTTAGGAAAAGGGGAGATTGTCTTATACATGGGGATGTCTTATCAATGGAAAAAGTATGGTAGATCATGAAACACTCAGCCCACGAGTACCGTATTTTGGTGTGATGATCACCACGATGCAGTTTGTGTTTCTCAAAAACAAGTCATGTCAGACTATTGGTCACTGTCTTTTTCTTTCTTAACAGAATTATAACCTTGATAGATCAGGAAAAAATGATGTGTGGATGCAGTGCATCTTGATTTCAGAGGAAACCCCACAGCTTATTTTTGCAGACAAGCTGGTAATCTGTGAGCTAGATGATGCGAACCTTAGATGGATTTCTAATTGATTGACATATCATACCAGAAGTTTGCTTACCAGTGAAAGAAAGCATCCTGGAAAGAAGTGGCAAATAGAAGCCCTGAGGTTTTCTCCTTTGTGGCTTTTTTTTTTTTTAAGGTGATATTGATTGGCCATCTGTCAGCAAAGCTTCAGCTGGGATTTCCTATCTCAGCAGGGGGTAAGGCTACATGACCCCTTCCAACTCTACATTCCTCTGATCCTCAGTGTGGGAGAAAGAGGCTTTTTTTTAAAAAAAAAAATCAAATGGTATTTCATGTAATTCTGTTCTGGATCCCAGAGGGATGTAGTGAATCGCTTAAATTGTTTACCAAACTGCCTCGCAGAAGAGAAATATTTGAAAGTTATGGCAAGATGTTTCAGATTTCTACCCACTTCAATTGTTCTGAGGAGAAATGTGTTGCACTGAAGGAGGCAGTTATTTGGGACAGAGGACAGGATATTCCAAAGTAGAGGGAGGGTGTCCTCTATAGGGCGGACAAAGTAGGGTGTTGTCCTTTAGGTCCAGCTCGGGAAGAACTAAGTTTATAAATCCAGGAAGGATGCCTGTGAGGAGGACCCATCCAGTTCCCCATACATGATACCCAAAGGCGCAGCTAGGGTTTTCAGCGCCCTTGCCCTACCATAGCTACGTCACTGATGATACCTGACCCCCCTGGAAGGTCCATCATATTTGGACTTCAGACAGGTACTGGGACCAGCTGGCCAGCCCAGAGAAGGGCACAACGGAAGGCAATGAGGATGAGCATCTGGGGAAGGTCCTGGGCTCTCTGGGTAGCTGTGGAGCCTAAAGGTAGAGGAGACAGTGGTAGGGTCCAACAAGAGTGATGCCAGGGACTCAGAGCAGAAGGAGGCCTGGGGCAATGCATGAGAATAGCCAGTTCATGCCTTTTGAACAGGTGACCTCTTTGAATATACCCTCAGATGAGACCCCCTGGACCAGGATCCTGGTGGAGCTGCCGTAAGGGATGGGGATGGGTAATCTCATGCCCCAGATGGGGAATATCAAGAACCACTGCTGTACCAAGACTGCCACTGAAGACCACCTCAGGTACCAGAACAGCCAGCTGAGACTGCAACCTCAGTGTAGAAAAGGGAGCTGGAGGTGCCAGTTGCCTCCAGCTGTGGCGGCTACAGGAGAGGGGCGGGCAAATTGCAACTGGTTCAGAATCGTGCAGCACGGCTAGTAAGTGGTGGGGCCGCTAGGGATCACATCACGCCGCTTCTACGTAGCCTACATTGGTTACCAGTTGCTGCCCGAGCCCAATTCAAAGTGCTTGTTTTGACATATAAAGCCCTAAACGGCTTAGGACCTAGATACCTGAAGGACCGCCTCCTTCCATATGAACCTACCCGGCAATTAAGATCAAGCCAGGGGGCCCTCCTGAAAGAGCCATCCCTCAAGGAGGTGAAAGGGATGGCTTGTAGGAACAGGGCCTTTTCGGCAGCTGCCCCCAAGCTATGGAATGCCCTCCCAAGTGAGATCCGCCTGGCGCCAACACTGATGACATTTAGGCGCCAGGTAAAAACCTTCCTGTTCCAGAAGTTTTTTAATTGATACAATTTAGATTGTGGGTCTTCTGATGGCAATTTTAGTGTGATGTTTTAGTATAAGGTTTTTATTGTTGTTTTAATTATTTATTGTTGTTTGATGTTTTTAACTGTTTTAATTCCTTGATTGAAAGCCGCCCAGAGACCTTTGGGTAGTGGGCGGCATATAAGTTGTAAAAATAAAATAAATAAATAAAATAAAAAGCCCAAGGCTAGGGCACCTCACCTATACAGATCCTCCTTGTGGGGCACAGAAGGGCAGGAGCAGCTATTTCTTCTCTGCAGTTTCCATTCATTCTGCCCCATTGAAGATAACTACACCCCCCTGGGTTTATGCCCCAATTATTTTCCTGTGGCCACAGCTGAGAAATTTGATTTGGTTGCTGAGTGGGCTGCGGGTTGCAAGGCAGCCCAAAAACAGTTATTTTGGACATCTGATCTCTCCCTCCCTTGTACTATTTATTACTTCCGCAAATGCAGAAAATGACCATGTCTGCTTTAGGACAAACACCTGCAATCCCTCCATGTTTATTAGCCTCCTCCCCAGCCCCATGCAAGGGTAACCATTGTTAGGGCTTGCTCCTGTGCTCATGTGCATGCCTTGATTCTTTATATTTCAGCGCATTATGACTGGGACAACACTTTGATGCAATTAAGAGCCTTGTTACTCAGATGATTCCTTCTTGCACTCGGATTCTTTATTGCATCCATTAGATTCCAGCCATGCTGTTTTGCAGGAGTTCACCCAGGTCAGTCTCTTAGTTGAACAGGCCAT
The DNA here is from genome assembly GCA_029282475.1 of Phrynocephalus forsythii. Lineage (NCBI taxonomy): Eukaryota > Metazoa > Chordata > Lepidosauria > Squamata > Agamidae > Phrynocephalus > Phrynocephalus forsythii. Next base: position 9,084,868 of record JAPFRF010000009.1, read on the forward strand.
CCATTCTGGAAGAGGCATGCAAGCCACAAAAAAGGGGAAACAATAGAACTCAATGGGATTAATTGCAGGTATAATATATTTGACCTCTATATTGCCTTGTGTAGCATACTTTTGTCTCCAAGGCATACCGCAGTGGTATGGTCTGAATAATGGGCATTTTTCTCTTGGACGCTGTAACACCTCAATAATACAGTTTGATCAATAGCCTTTTAACATGTCGGGGCAATTCTTGTATTTGCTGGAGGAGTCTTTACAAAATGGAGGTGTATTTGTGTGCAAAAAGCATTTTCCTCATTTCGTCAGAGTTTGGTTTTAACATTTTTGGTTCACAAAAGGTCTAGCTGTAAAAGCGCTCTTAGTTTGTTCTCACCTGAATTTCAGATAAATCTCGAGAGATGCCATCAGGCATAGCAAGGCCAAATAAATAAAGGCAGCGTATTAAAAATTATGACTCTTGGAAAAAAATAACAAAGAGCTGAAAAATGGCCTGCCATTGTTTAATGTGGACACTACCTCATACAGCTGGATTGAGTGCACTTTTTAATGTAAATCTATCATTTTTAATGAAACCCTTGCCGCTTGGAGAGCTCAGAACGGCTGGGGAGCTGCAGAGCTAATAAACAGCAACAATCATCATTATAATAAAATATTACCAATTGAGCTAAGTAAAAAGTTTTGTCTCAACAAAGGGTTGGGTGCTGCTGGTGTGGAGACAAGCCACGTTTGCAATTTCATGTTATAAAAAATGAATCTGATGATTAAAGCCCCAATCCCCTTTCTTTATGCTGGCTTTGTACTACAGCTGCTACTGTTTAGGCAGTCTGAAAAGTGATGAGGTTTGAAGATGTTTGTTTCTTGATGACAGCTCCTCAAATTGCTCACTGGCCAGTTCCACAAATGCTCTCTTTCCCCTTCTCACAGTGTGAACACTGGGCTGTTTTGGTAACTGCATCCAAATAGTTATTTTCCCAGTTTCTGGGAGTTTCTGTTACAGTAGCTCTTTTCAATATACCTGATTCCTCTTGAAGAAACAGTATGAAGGCCACCACTCAGGGCACCTGATAATTTTACCTCCATTGAAGTACAGGAGAAAGATAAATTTGGAAATGCTCCTCTTTGAACTACAGTTCTCATGAGGACAAGGGGAGTGGGAATTGTCATCCAGAATAACCTTTCCATGTTCTGGGAAGAATCCACTATACTGTACAAAGGTTTGCTTGCTTCTTTATCACAGACTCTTTGTGAAAAGTGGAAAATTCTTCTCTACAGGGGCCTTTGGTCTGGAATTCCTACCAATTCATCCAACACCCAACACATGGCCCCATATCCATGGTATCTCTCATGTTAGAATGTACTCAGGAACTTAGCCTCATGGCGCAGTGGTTAAATGCCTGTACTGCAGGTAAAACTGTGCTCACGACCTGGGGTTCAATCCCAGGTAGCAGGCTTATGGCTGACTCAGCCTTCCATCCTTCCGAGGTCGGTAAAATGAGTACCCAGCTTGCTGGGTAGGGAGCAATGTGTAGCCTGCATACTATCATTAAAAACTGTAAACCGTCCAGAGACTACTTTAAGTGGTATGGGGCGGTATATAAGCAGACCACTTTGCTTTTTTGCTTTAAATGCTATTTGAATCTTTATTATGGGAGGTTCTGTCTTGTACATGTTCTAAAGAGGCAGCGCTATCTCAATGAGTTTTTTGGGGGGCTAGCATTTTATTCCACATGAATTTGGCTTTCAAACATGCTGTGTGACCCTAGTTTATAAAAACTTGTTGTTATGTGCTATCAGATTGACTCCGACATATGGCCACAATTACAGATGATTGATCTCCAAAATATTCTGCCCTCAACAGCTCTGCTCAGCTTGTGCAAACTCAAAATTGTGGCTTCCTTGAGGGAGTTAGTCCATCTCATATTTAGTCCATGACGTAAAAGTACTGGTGGTTTTTCGTATTTTACATTTTCTTTCCGATCCTTCTGATTATAAACTTGACACTGCTCACGTTTCTGTGCATACTCCATTTTGCCCAAGCCTGGTCTTGTAAATACCTGATAGGATTAATCATTTAAAAATAATTTCAATTATTTTCTTTTCTTAAACAAAAGCATAAAATAAATAGATAATAAATTTAAAGAACAGAGTTAAAGTTCACAATAGACAATAGTTTCTGGCATGTAATTTATATTATACCTCCTGTTAGAAAAAAGTAACTAATTATCTCCAAAGCAGTTTTTATACAAAATCCCCTAATACTGATACTTTCTTTTTTCCCATTATGACTGAATCCCATTTAGTTCTTAACCACTCATCAATTAAAAAAAACTTTTTTGCAAACTTCTAGTTTTTGGCAATTAATAGTTTAGCAGAGAAAATCTCACAGCACATTAATTCTCTGTTCTTTTATGTGTGTGATGGCTTTACTTCTCCCGAGTATTAATAGAGTAATTTCATGCCTTTTTAACTAACTTTTTTTGCTTAGTGATTGCAAAGGTAGAAAATCTTCCTATTATTATGAAGCTCTCAGCATCTTTTATGGTGGGGGATGGTGGGAAGAAGAAGGAAATTTTATATGCATAACCCACAAAGATTAGGATTAAAGTGAGCTTTGAAGTTTTTTTTTAAAGGAACACTTTGTTAAAATTATTCTGCGGAAAACAAAACTCTAAAGCAGTTTCACAATCAGATGTTCTCTAGGTGTAAATTATTGTGCATTTGGTTCCTGTGTCCACTTTTATCTCTAGTCTAGGTCCATCTTCTTACCAAAGCTTCTTACCCTACCATATGCTCCAACCAGGATATTTTGAGTACCATATAAAGGATGAATATGTTGCCAAGATTACCAAGATAACTAGGTTATTTTACATTGGCTCAGTAGTGGGCTAGAACACTGAAACTCTGCAGAACTTGTAACACAATACATCACAGATCTGTATGGTACTTTTCAATAGTATGGGATAGAGTCATGAAAAAAATAATAACTATAAATATGGCCTCATATTTTTTGGAAGCAGACTCCCTTTAAAAATAAACTAAACTAAACCCAAAGGTACAATTCTAGGAATGCCTTCATTGACATGCCCCATCTGGAGTACTGTGTACAATTCTGGTCACCATACCTCTAGAAGGCTATTATGGAAATGGAAAAAGTGCAGAGGAGGGCAACCAGAATGATTAGGGGATTGGAACACCTTCCTTACTACCTGAGGATGCAATGGCTGGGCCTCTTCACTCCTGAATGACAGCCTTTTCTAGATCTAAGGACAATGGCAAACAGGTACATGTTTACAATGGAGTTTGTGAAGGAACATTTCCATCTACCTGATATTTATTTCTAATATCTTTCCCCCCTCCTCTAATCAAGATCTGCTTCCATTTCAAAGTTGCTTACAGTAAATGGCAGGCTCAATGACCTAATATTTCAACGTGTTGCTATTTCTGATTTTAAAGACTAAAGCTTAAAAATGTCTTCGAGAGGGCCATAGATACAAAACCTGTAATAAGATGGAGATACAGTCAAGCATTTTCCCCTCCTAAGCTAATGCACACTTTGAGTTTATGATGGAACATTTGCAACTAAAGTAGGTTTATCAGTTTGGATGTCAAGAGCTTGAGTCAAGTTTCTTTTTGAAAGCTAGCATTTCCTGGGGTGGGGGTGAGGAGGGTTGTCACTTGCATTGCCTCAAAAAGTCTACATTCTGTCTACGTATAAGCATATTTTCCAAGGAGACGAAAAAAAGTTTCCTGAATAGTTTATTCAACAGTTATCAAATAAAGGACTTATTTTTATCTAAACTGAAATCCAATATCATTATGATTTGAATGTATTTTAATTTGATGGACCATAATCTAAATCTTAATGATCAGCTATCACAGATCTGCAGGTTCATAACAGTTCATTAGATTATTGGCTTTTAATGATGGAGGGGTTTGAATCTGAATATGTGCAGTCATTGCAACGACCATTACTTCTTCAACTTGAAAGTGCAGCTAATGAAAGTTAAGCTTTGTGCAAATGCTGGCTCTGACTTTTAAGCTCAAGGATGCATCTGAAGGACCTAATTCCGATATATCAAGAATATTTGCACACCTACTACTTAAAGACCTTGTTCTCTAAACACAGAAGCTGCACATTAAACCCGAGGTCAGAGGAGTCTTCCAAAGAGGAGCAAACATTTTAAACCCATTCCAGAGCTGTTGGCACAGACTGGGGGTCTATTTGTGACTGCAAGACTCGTGTTTCCATTATGTTTGGCCTCTCGTTGGTGCAAATTAAATGGAAATCACCCCTTAATATAGAAGGTTTCAAGGTAACCAAACATGCAGATGAAACTTGTGTATCAAGCCCTTGGTCCGTTGCCAAAACAATGCAGGGGCTGGACACAGCTTCACCGGAGGCAGGGAGAAAGTATGGAAGTAATGGACTATTTTTTGAGGGGATGGCTTGACAAGACCATGGATCCCAGCTCCCCACCCCTGGCTCCTTATAAGCTGCAACACTTTGGTCATGTGATGAGAGACAAAAAGTATGTATGGTCACCGGTGACATTACTCTGCCTGCGATCATGGTCCGTTCTTGAACTCAGACTGCAGCACACAGTTAAAAGGAATGATGAACTGAAAGAGCACAAGGCAGATTAATAGACGTACAATACAATGCACGTTCATGGAGATGCTGGTGTCCTTACATTGCAAAGTACACTATCAATCAAGTTTACACTAGTGTGGACTACCTTGCATGCACCTCAGGCTGAAGATTTAGCTCCCTATTGTCAACCCGAGTGAGGACCTTTTGTGAAGAGCCGCCTTTCGTACCCAGGAGACAAATAAATGAAAGGTGCAGTGAGCTTTTTATTACATCTGCAATGCCTGGAAGTACAGTCAGGACGGAGACAACTGTCCAGAAAGCTTACGACTGCCAGTTTAAGCAGCCCTGGAAGTATAATACACGTTTATGCTCACCCAGCTAGAAAGGAGGCATTTTTTTACCACTGGCACAATGGAGAAGCTATTACAAACCCTGTGAACAAAAAGGTTTTAAGGTTATGCAATTTCAGGATCTGAACTGATCCAGGCAGATCCTCAGGCCTGAGAAACAATCTGTGCCCACCTGTAGTATCAAAGGTGAAGATTTCAAATAAGGAAGTAGCTAAAATGCCTTATCTTCTCCCGAAGGAAATTGGCAAATGATACCTTGAACCAACCAGTGATTTCATATAAACAAACAATTCTCTGCTCACCATCCCATCTCACTAGCGACACAAATAAGTCTGTTTTCCATGAAAAGTAAGCTCTCAGTTGTATTACGTGTAGAATGTCATAGTAACAGTGGCTACTGACCATTTGTCCATCTGTCCTTCCATCCGTCCTTGGGCTTTCATGAAGCTACTAGAGGCAAACGGTAACATATTCCAATTCTGATCATTGCTTTTTCAAGCTTCTAGTGCAGTGTTTTTCAACCTTTTTTGGGCAAAGGCACACTTGTTTCATGAAAAAAATCACGAGGCACACCACCATTAGAAAATGTTAAAAAATTTAACTCTGTGCCTATATTGACTATATATAAAGTAATTTTTCAATTTTTCCAACGGCACACCAGGCAACATCTTGCGGCACACTAGTGTGCCGCGGAACAGTGGTTGAAAAACACTGTTCTAGTGTTTCTCTATTTGCATGCTACAAATGGAGCGTTGTTTGTGACAGAGGTGTGTGTGTGTGTGGGGGCGCTTGCGTGCGGGCGTGTGTGCGTGTGTCTCTTTGTGTCTGTGTGTGTGTGTGCCATGCTGTCACCTCACACTTCAAGCCACCCTAACAGAGTTTTCAAGACAAGAGAGATGGTTAATGAATAATTTTACCAGTTGAGCTGGAAAAAAACGCAGGCATCTCCTTCTTGTTGCAGAACAAGCTGTTGCTTAAGGGGGGCATGCTTCAAATCAGAAGATGGCATCCATCACCAGCTCCTGTCATGGTTGCATTTAGTAGGGAAAAAAAAACACTTAATGCGGTGCAGGAGGGAAGGAGATTAATCATGGATTTCCCAGCATCACATGTAGTTTGGCCTGCAGTCCAAACTCAGGGAGGAGTAATATTGGCATGAGTAATATTGGCATTCACACTTCAGTGAATTGTTAGCTCTTTGTGGTCATTAGCTATTATTTCCCACCCAAGAGCAGCGAGCATAGTCTCATCAGCTAAGCGGCACAGCCATATCTTAGAATATTTAGGAGCTTTGAGGCTCAGTGGTTAAAGTGCTGTACTGCATAGAATAGTAGAGTTGGAAGAGACCTCAAGGGCCATCCAGTCCAACCCCCTGCCATGCAGGAACCCCCATTAGCCTTCTCTCCTTCTGAGGTTGTTTAAATGAGTACCCAGCTCCAATATGGCTATATCCATATTTTAATATAATTGTTCATTAACTTATATACTGTTTATTTATTTATTTATTTATTTATTTATTTATTTATTTATTTAGAGTATTTTTACCCTGCCTTTCTCCTTGGAAAAGGATCCAAGGTGGCTTACAGTAATGAGGGATAATATATAGTCCAGTACACTAAGGCGTGCTCAAGTATTTGAGAACAAGGAATTGAGGGACATCTTACAGCATTAATGGACAACATTACATTAAAGCAACACAGTTATAAGTAGTCGATGTGAACACAAAGTCTATGTGAACCCATAGATTCATATAGAATACACATGGTAGTCCATCATTCAGGATCATTCAGGTTAATATCAAGGTTATCGAGTTCAACAATATAGGTTTGGTTAAAAGTAAGTCCTATGCATTTAGTAGGGGTCTACTCCTAGGTAAATTGGCACAAGCTTGCAGTCAAAACAAATATGTTGCAGCAAGTCACACACTGACCCAAACTCTGGTTGGCTACTGCTACAAGAAAATATCCCGCTTGGTGCATAATTCATTGTCATTATAAGCACCGGATAATAGCACGATCAGATGTGGTACATTAACCCACATTAATATTTACATTTACAAGGACATTTTTATTCCCACTCTGAGGTAGACAGAAATAAACGCTGAGAAGAAATCGGCTTCTTATCTGGGGCCTTCAGAAACATCTTTCCTCCATGTTCTTTCAGGGGGGTTTGCCTGCATCTGGTGCTACCTTAATAACTTGCGAAGCACATTGACTTTTATTTGAATGCTAAGATAAAGTGTCTTACAATGCATGCTGAAATAATTATTGATGCTCCATTTCCCTCAGAAAATCCCATTACACCTGACTTCAAAAGACAAGGCTTCATCAGATATGCTGAGATAGTTATGTACTGCCAATAAATCCCATGTTTAATAGTGCCTTTCTCTCTCTTTTTAAATTGAAGTCTAAATTATTATTTCAATTTGTATTGCAAAATGACATTTTTGCACTTGCACACTTCACATAAATACAGGCTGTTCAGAGGCCAAGTGAAGTCAAAGGATTAACGTAGAGTACTTGTTGTGGAGTTTTTCGGGCTGTTTGGCTGTGTTCTGGAGGTTTTTCTTCAGAGAGAACTCCTTGTTCCCTGAATTCCTTACCCTCTGAAGATGCCAGCCATAGAGTCAAGGGCGTATCTGGGTGGTGGTGGTGTGTGTGTGTGGGGGGGGGAAAGGGTGCTTTTGCCCTGGACGCAGCAATCTGGGGGCGCCTGGAGGGTGAAATCATGTAGTTCAGTTTCTCAAAAATGAGTCAAAATGAGACAAAAATGAAGTTCTCGGCGCTGTTGTATTGAGCAAAGCAAAAGCAGTTTCAAGGGTCCTGCCTCTAACAGTGAAGTCAGGACCCCTTGCATTAACATCCAGCAGCTTTTATACACTTTCAGACCTTTTCAAGGTTACTTGCTGGCAGCCCCACCCTTAAGATGGCACGTCAGCTGTTTTTGGGGTTACTTGCGAGTGGCCACTCCTTCATGGCCACTGCCGCTTAGTAACCTTGCCCTTCACCCTCCTTCGTACATACAGACACATACTCGCAAGTTAGTTCCTCTTTTACACAGTTTTCAACCCAGCTACAAGCTAACCACACACGTTTCTGTTCTGCCAGCTGCCTTGAGCATCAACAGGAAACGAAAGTGCCTTCCTGTACAATAAGACTTTGTCTTGCTGCTTGTTCTAATAAAGTAAAGCATTTCATCTATATATGATATTAGCTATCACCACTCATCCATAAGCGTGCCAATGTGCATCAATATTTTCAAAGCTCACAAGGGAGAGCAGGAGGATGAAACCTTGCCCCCTCCCACCAGCAGCCCTCCTCCCCCCACCTAAGGCTTGGCGATGGGATACACTCCGCCACCGTCATCGCCGCCACACCAGGTGAGCAGCAAAACAGGCATGCAGGCATGCGGGGAGCACGGTGGCTGTGGAGCCCTCCTCCTCTTCTTTTTCACCTTGCTCACATGTTCTACTGCACACACACACACACACACACACACACAAACACCCCTACATGTGCCCACCCCACGCCTGAAGGATTGCCCCCACCCCTTGCTGGGTGGATGCGATGGGTTTGGTGAGGGCTGGAGGGGTGCAAAAATACCCCCCCAGGTGCTGCAAAACCTTGCTATGCTGCTGCACAGAGTCTGGCAAAACACCAGGAAGAAAAACATCCAGAACATGGCCAAACAGCCCGAAAAATTTACAGCAACTATCAGATACCGGCTGTGAAAGCCTTCAAGAAGAGATTAAAGTAGAGCGTTATATTGTTGTTTACTAGGACACACAGCATAAGTACACATAATATGTACTTTCATTGTGAAGTATTGTTTCACATCTCCTAAAATGCTTGGTTTGTCAAAATAACCCCTCGCTAGCTTATCTCTGTGCTTATTTCAAGCTCCTGCGATTTCATGTATGGTTTCCCCATGGTTGCTATTTAACTGTACAGTTCTGTTCTCCTCTACCCCACCCGCCCCGGGTGCCGTTTCCGTAGTATAAAAACCTTCCACGAAGAAGTGCCTTTTTGTAGATTTTATTGTTGTTGTTTATTTGAACAAATATTTACACTTTGCTTGTCAAACATTTTCTACTTCATGGCCAACATCATTTTTAAAAAACCCCTTTCCCAACATTTTCTTATAACCCTGGGGTAATTTCTTCCTTTATGACAGTGCATTGTCAATGCACTTTTCTGCTTCTTCTCTGCTTGCATCGCCATATACGTGGGTGGGTGAGTGTGTTTTTCTGCTTACATCTCTGTCTCCTTTTCTTATCAGTTTCCTTTTGTAGCACAACTTATTGGATCCAATTGTTTAAGCTCAAAATCCATCACCCCCGATTCTTCAAAGGAAGAAGCTTTATGCAGCTTTCTGAGCGGATTGACTCCAGTTTCCTGTCATTTTACTGTGCCTTTGTTTCCAAAATAATAAGAAAAGTAGAGCATTTCTGATCTGGATGAGGCCTAAGGAGAATACCCAGTCCAGCAGGGCCATTCCTACATTATTCTAGAGCAGGCCTGCCCAACAGGTAGACCGCGGGCTGCTGGTAGCCCGCAAAGGGTTCAAATGTAGTCCGCCAGCCATCAATTAAAAAGTGAGGGGATAAGTTCTCCACCACTCTCTCCCTCATCCGAAGGACCAGCACTGCCCCAGCAAGGTTTGGGGTTTGCCAGCCCACTGTCTCAGCCAAGCGGGGCAGTTCAAGGGCCATGGCACATTGAAATCTGTTCCCTCCAGAACAGATTAATTGGTTTTCAATGCATTGCTATGGGAAACCGCTGCTCTACTTACAAAAGTTTTACTTATGAGCATGTGCTCGAAACGAATAACATTCATAAGTAGAGGTTTTAGTGTAGTAGCCCTGGGGCACTTTGGGCCGGAAAAAGTAGACCTTGGCCTGTTCAAAGTTGAACAGCCCTGCCCTAGAGAACCCCAAAGCCATGATTTTATGAAAAATAGCCCCATGGGTGTTCCAATCTCCTTCATAATTAGAATTTAGGTGCATTTGTGGTTTTGCAATAACGCTTTGCCAAGTTTTCGACATGGGTGGGATTAGTCACACATCATATGCACCAGAACAAAATATAAACTCACACTCCAGAAGCAAACTGGCAGCTGAGCAATAAAGACATCATTCAATTTCATCCATTTAAATTCAAATAAAATTATGACCTGTTTTATAAACACTGTTCTACTGTCCTTAGGCATTGTGCGGTAAATCAAAAGGATTGATTACAGGCCGGGGTCAAAACTCCAAGAGATTTCCTTCTCTCTAAGGCAAAACATTTCAGAGGCGTTATCCACTTTTGATTCACCTTGGGTTCTCTCCCCCCCCCCCCCGAAAACAAATTTCTTTCTTGAGGCCATCTATTAAAAAGAGTTTTATTTCGACAAAAGAAAGTTATACTTGCAAAAAGATTCAAAAAAGACCATTGTAGTAAAGCTCCAGTACTTTGGCCACCTTATGAGGAGAGAGGACCCCTTGGAAAAGTCCCTGGTGTTGGGAAAGATTGAAGGCAAAAGGAAAAGAGGACGGCAGAGAATGAGATGGTTGGACGGTGTCATCGATGCAACCAACATGGATTTGACCAAACTCCAGGAGGCAGTGGAAGACAGGAGGGCCTGGCGAGCTCTGGTCCATGGGGTCACGAAGAGTCGGACACGACTGAACGACTGAACAACAGCAGCAAAACAAGAGTGGCCTCCAGGCCTGATAGTTTATTTTTTTGTATAAAAATCAAATCAAATCAAATCAAATCAAATCAAATCAAACACATACATACATACATACATACATACATACATACATACATACATACATACATACATACATAAACAAGTTTCTAACTGAAAAAGCACAATAATAATCATTTGATAATCACCCATCAACAGAAAAAAAATCAGTGAAAATTGTCAGCTTTGCTGCCAGAGAAAGCAAAGCAAAGCAAAGCAAAGTGTTCTGCTTATATACCGCCCCATATCACTAGAAGTAGTCTCTGGGCAGTTTACAATTTTAATTACAGTGTGCAGGCTACACATTGCCCCCCCCCCAGCAAGCTGGGTGCTCATTTTACCGACCTCGGAAGGATGGAAGGCTGAGTGAACCTTGAGCCTGCTACCAGGGATTGAACCCAGGTCGTGAGCACAGTTTTACCTGCAGTACAGGCATTTAACCACTGCGCCACGAGGCTCCTTACTCTTAATGCAGTGAAACTAAATCCACAGCACAGATCAACGTAGCACCTAGGGCAGTGATGGCAAACCTTTTAGGGACCGAGTGCCCAAGCTGCGATTCAGAACCCACTAATTCTTCGCAAAGTGCCATCCAGTGAATCCAGGTGGCTGTGAAGGGGCGATGTCGGGTGCCCACAGAAAGGGCTCCAAGTGCCACCTTTGGCACCCGTGCCATAGGTTCACCAACACTGATCTAGGGGAAAAACAACAAAATGCACAGTTACATTTTGGCTTCAAAAAAAAGGCCAACACTGATTTTGGTCTGCATTAAGAGCGGCATTGTTCCCAGGTCTTGTGAGGTACTAGTCCCTCTCTATTCAGCACTGGTCAGGCCTCCTCCTGAGTACTGTTTCCAGCTCTGGGCACCACATTTTACGAAGCATGCCAACCAGCTGGAACAAGTTCAGAGGAGGACAACAATGATGATTGGGGGACTGGACACCAAGCCCTATGAAGTAAGACCGAAAGAATTGGGCATGTTTTGAATAGAGAACGGAGGACTGTCATACTGAGGAGGGGAATGATCTGTTCCCAATCATTCTAGAAAGCACAGCATGGAATAATAGGCTTAAATTAACAGGCTTAACCCCAGTTTAGGTTGACTAGCTCCCTAAATGCCCTGAGCACATCCAATCTTGCCTGATTTTGGAAGCTAAGCAGGGTCAGCCCTGGTTACTACTTGGATGGGCAATCACCAGGAAATACCAAGTGCTGTAGGCGCCTGGAGTAGGAACTGGCAAACCCCTCCAGTATTCCTGCGAAGAAAACTCCATGGACATGGGATCACGAGGAGTCAGCCGGTCATGACTGTAATGACACCACACACACACACACACACACACACACACACACACACACACACACACACACACACACACACACACACACACACACACACACACACATATACACACCAGAAAAAAATCTTAATGGTTAGAGAAGTACAGCAGTGGAACCAACTACCTCCTGTTCCTGAGGAAGGAGGTGAGTGCACCCATGCTGTTGGGATTGAAGAGAAAATACCTCCAGGCAAGGATAGTGACTTGCAGTCAAGCTGCATTTAAGTCACGCCAGTGACTTGACTCAGGGCACTTTTACACGACCCCTAAAATCCGAGGCAAAGGGCATCCAGATCCGGAGCTTTAAAATGTTTTCCCACCAGCTGCAGACTTAAAAAAAAATTAAGTACAACCATGCCCACCTAAGCACATCCCAGCACACTTTTCAAGCACCTGGCCTCCAGAAGGTAAAGAATCTTCCGATGCAGATTGTAAAGCTGTGAATGCTGGGTTCCCTCACCTTCTGTTTGTTTTTTTGTCCCTGCTGCCCCTTTAAGAGGCAGGAATCACTACGGGACTGCTGGGGGCTGCTTCCACCGACAGACGGAGGTGAGCCTGCATTTTTTCCTCCCTTTTTTCCTCCCTCCCCTCACGCAGACAGGAGCAAGGGAGTGCAGAGGGATGGGAACACAGGAAGAGCGACAAACCCCCCACGATCTCTGGTCCGAATTTAAGTTGCCACCAGATTTTAGAGGTCGTGTAAAAGTGCCCTCAGACTCAACCTGTTTTCCCACCCACCCCCTACACTAGGACTCAACTCCCGACTCAGATCCCATCCACCCCTCTCTTTTTTTCCTGGGGGAAAAACTTATTTTTAATAGAATCTCAGACCCACAGGTTTGTGAACATCCCTTCCTCCAGGATTGCTTTTCTGAATCCAGAGTGCATCTCCTAATCAGGCCAGGCTGGTGAAGCAATTCTACAGGTTGAAACAAAACAAAACAACACAAAACAAACATAAAGCCAAACAAAAGCAAAAAACAAAAAACAAAACCCACCCTCTAACTTTCCAAAGCTCTACAACTTCCACCCCATTTCCCCTCACATCCCATCCTATTCAGTCCAGATTTGCACCTGTTAAAATGCATTGGAAAGGCAATTAGGTTGGGCCTCTTATGCGTTTTTATGCTGAAGGACTCTGAGATTATGCACTGCCTCCCAGGCAGGTGTTTATTTGAGAGGTCTAAATTATCTCATTTAGCAGGCTGAATATAATATTGGTGTTTATGAAGTGAAGCATTAAAAGAAGTTTTTTTTTAAAAAACACACACACACACACACACACACACACACACACACACACACACATTCTTTCCATGACATGATTTGTGTAGGAGATACAGAACAAGCAAGCTTGGTGAGACAATTTGATAATAAAGTTACCAATCAATTGAGGATGTTCAAATCAAAAGGTTCTTTTGATGCTACCGCTTCAGAGGTGACTTTCCTCCTTTTTCTGGCCTCAGGGATATAGAGGTACAAAAAAGTTTGCATTTCCTCATTATGAAAAGATGCGCTTCTTTTCTCCCAACGGATAGCCATCATGGCCAATAAACCATTTTTGTACCAAGTGCTATTGTTAATAATAGTACCGTAACACTTGGAACAGACTGCTCATTGAACTATTTTTTAGGAGATGCTTTTCTAGAGATTGCCCCCATGGGAAAACATGGCTGCCTTAGAGTGGCAAAAGTGGATTACGGATAATGACCATTTGCTATAACAACACAAGAGAGGGTGGCTTTGCCATTCCCAGATGCCAGTAGATGCCAAAGATGGCATTCCTGCACATTTTTGGAAGAAGCCCAGACTAGAGTGATACAGATTTTATGCATATGCAACCCATTCTGTTAACTGTACAGTGGAGTTTTGTGCCCACTCTTGATGACAAGGGGCTCTCACCACTGCCGGTCCACCAAGGACTATCTGCTCTTCTTCCAGTCATATGGATATTGATTTCTCCTGTTTTCCCATTGGTTCTTACAGGGTCAGAGGTCCAATGCACTCTTAAGGTGAGTGAGCAAGAAATAAAAGAGAAAATACCACTCCTATGTTGCAACAAAACAACCAACCCACACACCCAAATAAGTAAATAAGTAAATATTCTTATGCAAGACTGCTGGTCAGTATACAAACATGCTTAAAACAAGGGTACTTCAAGGGCCAGATGCAGGGGGGTGATATCAGGAGAAAGATCTCTAGTCTCATGCACTCCCAGAGGCATCTGGTGGGGCCACTGTGAGATACAGGAAGCTGGACTAGATGGGCCTTTGGCCTGATCCAGCATGGCTCTTCTTATGTTCCTATGAGAACATTATCTGTGACCTTGACTGTATCATTTCAGCAACAGGAATGGTTCTGAAACACATCCCTTTTCTTTTGCTTCACCACTTAGATTGGATGACCACAGTGCATCATCAAGGGCACCCTATTGCTTTCAGGATAATCTCTGCAACTTGACAGAATGTTCTCCTATCCCTGAAAGAATTGTTCAATTACATCTATGCAAGGACAAAAGTGATGTCCTTGAATCTTTTGCTCCCATGATTTAGATCCAATCAGTTTAAAGAGGTTAGATGCTATTACACCATCAAAATCCCATTAGATTGCAATGTCAAGGGTGAGATGGTATTTAGATAGGTTCTACCAAACACAAATCTCCATTTTTCTTAGTGCAATTAATTACCCTACAGTCCACCTTACTGTGAACAAAGAGGACACTGTCGTTAATAAACACCACAGCTGGGCACCGGATTAGGACAAATTACAAATTCTGCACCAAAGTGTTGTGGTTTGGACCAGTTTCTAAGAGCTCCAGATTTAAGTGTGACAACTAGCTTCAGTTCCAAAGTGACACAAAGCTAATTTACAAATTTATTTGGACCAGGAGCACAAAGCAAACTGGAGAGGGCACAAATCCCTTCAATTTAGGAGTTTTTCAAAGACTGTGCACAGGTCATGGTTTAGGTTGTTGGCCAGTACCATATTAGACATGCCTCTTAGTTGTTTCCATAGTGACTTGTTACTTGGCCCCAGATCCAAAGTGATTTGTAAAGTCATTACAGGGAAAATAAAACAGCTATAACGTTTTTTTTATTTTTGCAAGAGGTAGTTGGGGATCAAATGTTTTCCTTCCCCATTCTGCAATATATAATATTTCTTCCTTCCTTCATAATCACCACCGTCATCATCACTATCACCATCGTCGTCGTCGTCGTCGTCGTCGTCATCATTGTCGTCGTCGTCATCATCATCATCATCATCATCATCATCATCATCTGTGTACCATCAAGCCAATTCTGACTTAATTGGCAAGGTGGATTTGATTTTTGAAATTTCAAATTAAATTGCTCAGCAATATAATTGTGTATTCTCAAGGAACACTTCCTCTTGATTCCTTTACTTTCCTGCTTACGACTGTTTTTTCTTCTTCATATAACTTGGCACAATTTGAGCCACTGTTAAAAAGCGTTCTTTGTCTAACCTGTACTTCTGTTGCTTCCAAAAGGGAATGGTGTTTCACAAAATCAGATGTTTTTTAGCTTAAAAATCAATCTTCGTAAGCCAGCCAGGCTTGCTTAAAAATCAATGAGTCAACAAGCAGCTGCCATTTTATTTTACTTCAAGAAATATTTCATCTTTTCGCCGTCCTCTTGCCAATGCAGAAAGGAAAAATGAGTTGTTTTGACTACTCAGGATGAAAAATAGAAATTAAAAAGCGGCCGCATTAACTAATCCAGGATGCAGGGAAGCACTGCGTCTTGGATTGGTTACAATGGGGCCATTTGTAGACAAATAGCACTGGGTGCTATGCGTTGAAATCCACAAGGTTTATCTTTTCTTCCCTAAAGAGGGTGGGGATGGAAGGAGTGGTGGAACAGCATGGGGCAATTTCACATTGAAGACAAGGGCATCCATCCACTCACACCAACACCTCAAAGAGATTGGTATCTCAGCAGAGATAGGAAAGGTTTGGTTTTGGGGCCATAAGTACCTGTAGGATTTTTGGGAGCTGTAATTCATAAAACATTTTCCTGCAAAGGTGGCTGAGCTATTGCACATTAAATCTTCTTTTCTTCTTTTTCTTAGCATCTATCCCTCTTGGTGTTGGGGTGCAATAAGAGTTGGTCCTTGCCACCTACTGCACCCTAAAAGCCTTGTTTGGAAAAATCCTAGAGATTGTCTCTCATCATTATGGTTGGGCCAACCTCTTCTTCGAAATTGCTGGCAAATTTGGGATTGTTTCAATTGCTTGTAAAATCTTTTTTTTTAAAAGTTATATGATCAAATCATGAATATTAACATGTACAATGCAAATGGTACGTAGAAGTCAATCAAGAAGAACAAATACATTTCCTCAGCCTTCTGGCACATAAAAGCCATAGAGGTCTGAACGGGAGTATTCCATCAGATGTGCTGGTTGTTTGCTAAGTGTGGATATCAAATGCTTATATTTTCTCCCAGTTAGCTCTACAGTGGACCCTCGTATAACAAACAGTTTGTTATATAACATTAAGTATGGACAACATAAAAATTCCGGAGATAGGGGAAATTTGCTTAACAGAATTGTCTATGGGGTGAATCCGTACAACATAAAAATGGTTGCGATTAGGGATTACTCTGTTTTCAATGCATTCCTATGGGAAATTTGTATAAAGGAAAATTTGCTTAACATAATTTCATTTGGAATGAATTAATTCCTTTATACAAGGTACCACTGCAGATGCATATAAAGCAAGCCATCATTGCAAAGTTCATAGGTTAAATCTATTATGAGTGTCAACTAAAGCAGACCCTTTTGTATCCATAGGTGAATGGTAAATAAAGCCCTACACACATTTCACTGACTTGGTGGATCAACATTGGTTAGGACTAGCAACTGGATTTAGGAGCTGCACAAGGAAATTTACATTTTGGTCCCATACACTGTAAGTCAAAGCAAAGAAAGGCACCACTGGGTTTTATTGGGGTATGGGGTTATTCCTAACTGAGGACATATAAAGAATGCATCTCAAATCTCAAGGGCTTGTTTGCATACTTGTCAGAATAGTTAATTTCTAACTGTACTTAGTAGTTAATTTGCAATGGTAAAGGGGCTAAACCTAAATCTACAGAAGTAAATCTATTAGTCCCATTGAATCGACCCTGGATGTTCACTGGAAGGACAGATTTTGAAGCTGAGGCTCCAGGACTTTGGCTACTTCATGAGGAGAGAGGACTTCTTGGAAAAGTCCCTGATGTTGGGAAAGATTGAAAGCAAAAGGAAAAGGGGACAGCAGAGAATGAGATGGCTGGACAGTGTCATAAATGCATCAACATGAATTTGATCAAACTCCGGGAGGCAGTGGAAGACAGGAGGGCCTGGCGTGTGCTGGTCTTTGGGGTCACGAACAGTTGGACACGACTAAATGACTGAACAACAACAATGTTCATTTATTGCTAGACTGGTTATTTGGGAATGTTTCTATTGTTTTTACTTACCACATTTACTACTTGATAAAGTTGTGAGCTTCTTTGGACACAATAAGAAAAACAGAATACAAATAAAGAATGGAATGAATGATGAATGATTTATTTCTAGGGGCTGCTGTCCTATCATGAATTCTAGGGACAGCTATTATTTATTCTTCTGAGATCTGAGCAAGCAAGCCCAAGATGGCTGAAAGAGGGTGAAAATAACCCTGTACTGTACTTGCAGCTATCAGTAAATCCTGGATTCCTTCCCAGTACACAGGAATTCCACAAGAGTAAATCCAACTGGCTGTACAACTGTCTTTCACTGTGATGGACCTGCAGAAGTAGTTCTTAGGAACCTGCCCCTCCACCTAGATTTGTAATTCGTACATCTTTTGCAGGTGTCTCAATGATGAGGCTCAGAATTCTAGCACCCTTAATTACTTTCATTTCCTATTCGGAAGTACTTCCAAACATCATGAAAGACATGCTAGCAGGATCAAAGTCCAAAATTACAGCCTTGGACAGAGAATCTGTCTCAAACAAATGCCACCTTTGCATACAAATTTAGTAACATCTCATCACTTGAGTCATAGCTACTTCATGGGCCCTGTCTTTACTATTTTTTTCTATAATAAATCTCCAATGTAAAATTATGTTAATGGCCCATATAAAATTTCAATAACTTTAACACAGTTGTAAAACAAAATCTCACCCTGTTTTTTTGCCCTCATAATAGAGAATAAGTTAATCAAAAAGTAGGGACGGCAGATTTTTCATTGGTCAATGAGTAACTCATATGAATCTCTATGACATCCTAGGTCGAAACTCATTAGCTGAAGTTGCCTCCCTTTTATCAAGCTCCCCATTACGTATCTTTACAATTTACTAGTTCCAAAGCTTTACGTTTACTCCATATCTTGGTGATTTAACAAACAGACATTTGAAAGCGTACACATTTCAGTGTTGTTTAAAATTCAGCAATGAGCCCATCCACTCTTGGGATTTGTTTAAACACTGTTGAGACACTGTTACTGCAACCTAAAATCCATATGTTGCAGTGAAATTCCTACTGGAAGGAGGCTTGACAACCAGAAGGCTCACTTTTTGGTTTGTTTCCAGGGAGTGGGTGCATGACCTGGAAACAACCCTAAAAGGAATGATCCTACAGCGGACCCTTGTATAACAAACAGCTTGTATAACATAAAATCAGTACAACATAAAAAATTCTGGAGATAGGGGAAATTTGCTTAACAGAATCGCCTATTAGGAAAATCTGTACAGCATAAAAATGGGATTACTCCATTTTCAATGCATTCCTATGGGAATTTGTACAAAGGAAAATTTGCTTAACATAATTTCATTTGGAACGAATTAATTCCTTTATACAAGGTACCACTGTATTTGCACCAAAAAAAGAAGAAGTAGACGCTAATGTTGGAGGCAGAGAAAGAGTCTAGTAGGAATATTCTGGGAGTGATTTGGTTTGCTCCAATGATTTCATTGATCAGTAGAAAAAGGAGTGAACCAAACTGTGCCTGCAGGTTAAACGTGTGTCTCCTCATACCCAGAGTTTGTTTGCAATATTACGAGCTGCTGCCCTATCTTTTCTATGGGAATCACTCTATGAAACTAGTCTGCTCCTTTCCTGTCACAATGGGAACAGAATGAGGGCAAATAATGGTGATGGTTCCCACAAATCCCCCTGTTAGTCCTCCAACAATACCCCCCACAAATGTTATCACTTGCCCAGAGAAGTAAATTTTCCAAGCTCTGGACTTAACCCAAAGCTCAATCTGTCACATACCCCTGAGGCACAGCTCAGCTTCTTTAACAGTGATAAATCATTTTAAATGTTCTTGTTTGCAATTCATGCCATGGGCATCTACATCTTGACTCATACACATCACCCTGCTGTGTTTTGCTGCTACCATATGCTTCCCTGGCATGACGCCCACCCAGAAATGCCCTCACCCTCTTGTCCTTAGCTCTGTGTCACTTTAAATAAATCCAGTAGCTACAGCACATCTCTCCCTTCTGTGTTCTTTCTGACTTATATGTTGCTGTTTCTGCCGTTTTGTATTTTCACTAGAGAAGAATTATGACTCTTTCTACAATGAATTCTGTCCCTTCAAGGCTCTTCCAGATGGAACATTTCCTTTTGCTCCGTTCCTTTTGCTACTTGGTGCTACAGAGGAATGCAGTATACTAGGTTTCATATCTGTGCATAATTCTTCCCTTTTCTTTAAGGAAGGGTCAAGAAGATATCTTTCAGATATCTGTTTTTTTTTAAATACTAAAGAAATCAACTTCTCCGTTTGGGCTTCTCTGCTGCAGCCATTTTAAAAACTTTTTTTTCAGAGTGCCAGTTGAAAGCTTCCTATTAGAAAGCTCTTGTGTCAGCATGAACTTCACCAACAAGGCACAAGAATCTAGTTATGAAAATACTGGGGCAGCCAGTAATTAAGGGGAAGCCTGCCCAAAGAGAAAGGTCTTTGCCTGCCTGTGGGAGGACAGCAAAGATGAGGCCAGTCTGGAGTCCTATGGGTGGGATTTCAGGAGTCTGGGAGCAGGAGCAGAGCCCTGTCCTGCATCCGTGCAAAACACACCTCAGTGGTGGGACTGAGCGAAAGGCTTCTCATGATGAAAACTTAGGTGAGCTCATAATGGGAGATACAACCTTGAAATAGCCTGGGGCCCACCTGTTTGGGGCTTTTTAGGTTAGGACCAGTATTTTGAATTGTGCCCATAAATCGATGCGGTAGCCAGTGGGACTGCCCTAACTTTGTCTTCCCATCAATCATCTCTATGGTACAGTATACTTTCTGTTCTTCAAATACACATTCTCCTCCTGCATAGGAAGCAAACGGTAGGAATTTCCTCCGAATGAATGGGCCAGAGAGCATTTGTATGATTCATTGCAAGTTGCCTGTCTTCTGGAACTTATAGGTTTGCTTACATGAACACTTCTTTTATTACCCCCCCCCCCTGCTTCCGAATCTTTCCTAGGATTAGTATTACAAATGAAGGCAGACAAACATGAAAGGATGCAGATGATAAATTCATAGCTTAGCTGGATTTCATTCCACACCAGCTTCAGCCCAGATTAGTGTCACTCAGAAAGTTCCTTTAACCATCACAGATGCAGCAATGAGAATTGCTGAGCTTGGTATTAGATGGGTTTTGTTCACGTCTGCAGTGATCTTCCACTTGATTGTTGTTACATCAGTATAGGCAGAGATAAAGGCACTGGAAAAAGGAAACCTGCATTTAATGAAAAGTAGAGGTATCTCAATTGCATGTAGTCTTCCAAGGCAGGCAGAAAACTTCTATTTATACCATGTGCAGTCCAAATATAGATAAATACAATGACCATTCACAGAATCAGAAGCTGGGGACAATATGGCTCTCCCAGCTTTGCTCTGCTTAAAGTTACAGAATTGTATATTCTGCTTTCTTTCTTGCACACATACTTAGCAACCAACCAAACAGATCAACAACAAACTAGTAAAACAAACTGCTACCCACAGACGAAGGAGAGGAAAAAGAACACTGAGCAGAGAGGTGGGGCTCCCTCTGTATTTGAAGACTGGAAGAAGTGCTTGGTCAGTTCTGGATAAACAGAGAATCACTCCAGCCCCGAAAAGACCCTCCCAGTCACACAAGCTACAGATAGTTAGCATGCAAGGATGCGTAATACTAAAACAAGTGTCTCATCAATATTTAACTTTCTTGTTTCTTTTTTGTTTTCACTGTCATTTGACTAAGCCTGAGGCTGGCGGCTGGTGCCTCCAGGCGTTTTGGACTACAGTTCTTAAAATCCTTGACTGCCGGAGATGTGTGCATGTACATGTGCATGACAGAGGGATGAAGGTCCTGTCCCAGTAAAACTGTTGTGACATGGTAACACAGTACACAGATATCAAGCCTAATTTGCACAGCTCCCTGTCAGCAGATTTAAGGGGCAGCAGGCAAATATAATAATAATAATATATACTTGTGCCTGACACAAAACAGTGCAGCAGTAACGTAGACAAAATGTTAATATTGATATAAAGGGTTTGCAGAGTTAGTCTATCAGAAAGACAATGACAATGAATAGAGTAAAAACTCATATATTCATATATACATCAAAATATACACAGCATAACAACCAAGCATTATATACAATATAGCAAACAGACAAACAGACAGAGTGTGGGGTGAACTGTTTTTACCATAACAGTCCCCAGTTACAAATGACAAGCTAGTGTCTTTTATACATATTCAGCACTCATAAGATCTGATGCAATCACTAATTAACAATCTGATGCAATCTGATCTAACCATTACAAATCATGATGTTACAATCAGTTCCACCTGCACTTCATCACTTAACATGCCTGTGATTACTAGTCTCTAACACTTGTGGATTAACATCATGACACTGCAGAATCTAACTGCCTCCATTTTACAACTCACTTTACACATTCTGTTAAATATACATAACATATGTTTTGTCAACTTTTACATATCTTGACACCCCTCCTATATTTAACAGATTTCAACTCCTAGCCTTTTCTTAAAACATACATGTTTATCTTTACACAAAGGCTTTGCAAATATGTCAGCATAATTATCAACACTTGTACAATATTCCAATACAATCAAATGTTGTTCTATGCAGTCTTTCACATTCTGGTAACGGATCCCAATGTGCTTGCTTCTGGATCCGACTTTCTGATTCTGTGTTAATTGGATACACGAAAAAGAATCATTATATACTTTAACTGGTAGTTTTACATTTACATTCACATCCTTTAACAACTGTACTACCCAGGTCAACTCACAACACACATCACTCACAGCCCCATACTCAGCTTCTGTAGAAGAACACGAAATGTACCTTTGTCTTCGGGCTTTCCAGATAATTAGTGAGTTACCTAAAAATATGGCATATCCAGACATTGACCTCCTTTCTGGACTTGAACCCCAGTCAGCATCTGCATAGCTAATCAAATCAAGATTATCACATATGGATATCTTCAACTTTTCATGCATTGTTCCTTTAAGATATTTCAAAACTCGCTTTATACCTTTCCAATGCTTCATCAACAAATACTATCAATATCAAAAAACCTTTTGTGTACAAGCAACCTATTTCTCTTGCAAAATGTCCTTTGCTCTCTGGCGCCATCCACTGGTGCATCCACTTGCCGTTCCTTCAGAGACATATGCTCTTTGTCCATGGCCCATCATCCACTGCTTCCTTTCATCTCCAGGCATCAGCAGCACATGTTCAAAATTCTGTGGCTCATGGAATACATTATTCACAACAAACCTTTCAGGTGGCACTCCTTTATTAGATCTTGTAGACTTTCTGAGCAACACTGGCTCCTCATCTTTCACTTTTTCATCATGCAATGATGTAGACTCCCCTCCATCACTGGCAATCTCATCTTTCACTTTTCCATCATGTAATGCTGTAAACTCCCCTCCATCACTGGCAACCTTCTTAACCTCAGTGTGGGGACAAATACTTGGTAAAAATACTTCATTATTAGCATGTAGAGCTTCCCAATTTTTCTGTTCACAAAATTTTGCTGACCTGCTTATATAAACTTTTCCATGACTGTCACAAAAACGCCAGGATTTTGCTGCAGGCTGAACACCAATAAACATAAGCTTTCTAGACTTTGGACTGTTCTTGTGTCTATACCTCTTTGGAATTAATACCCAGGCTTCAGAGCCAAATAAATGGAGATATTTGATTGAAGCTTTCTTACCATGCATTAGAGTATATGGAACTTCATTCACAGCTGAACTCCACACTCTATTAGACACATAATTTGCATATTTCATTGCCTCAGCCC
Organism: Phrynocephalus forsythii; assembly: GCA_029282475.1. Taxonomy (NCBI): domain Eukaryota; kingdom Metazoa; phylum Chordata; class Lepidosauria; order Squamata; family Agamidae; genus Phrynocephalus; species Phrynocephalus forsythii. The sequence continues at coordinate 9,108,185 of JAPFRF010000009.1, forward strand.
AGTAACCTTTGGGAAGTTTTGCATCTGCCAACATTGCATTCATGATATTCTGAAGAATCCCATTCTTCCTCTCAGATAATCCATGCTCAGCAGAAGCAGAAAGGTTAATCAATCTATGTTTCACCCCTTTCTTTTCTAAATAATCAACAAACTGCTTTGCTAAAAATTCACCACCTCTGTCACTTTGTACAGCTAAAATTTTCTGCCTGTACTGTCTTTCTGCCATCACAAACCATTTTCTAAATGCAGCACTCACTTCACTTTTGTGCTTTATTATGTAAACCCAAGAATAACGTGAATAATCATCTGTTATCACAAGACAAAACTTGGCACCACCAAATGAATTAGCCATGGGTCCAATCACATCAATATGTACCAGCTGTAGAGGTTGATGTGACTTTCTCAAACTCTTTTTTGATATGGGTGCAGACTTCACCTTTGTGCCTTTACAAACATGGCAATCTAAAAACTTTTTACAGCTTTGCACAGACCCATGTTCCACATGTTGCAAAGTTTTCCTAATGTTTTCAAAACTTAGGTGCCCTAATCTTCTATGCATCAGATGTATGCATTTGTCATGTAGAGGCTTATTTTCAACCATATTCAAAACTTTCTCAGAAGTGCTTATCATAAACAAATTGTTTTGGAGCCTCCCAGTTGCTATTGTTTTCCCATTCTTTTCAATCTTGCAACTATTCTCACTAAACTGTACTTGATAACCTTGTTTTACAAGCATAGGCACACTCAATAAATTATTCTTTAAAGACGGTATATACAGGACCTTATCAAATACACATTTGAGAGGTTTGAAAAATATATTACCTTCACCACAGACTTTTGCCTGAGTCCCGTCTGCCAAGGTTACATTTCTACAATTAAACAAAGTTAGTTTCTCAAACAAACATTTCTTGTTTACACAATGAATACTGGCTCCTGAATCTACAATAAATAATTCCTGTCTTGAGCCCTTTTGTTCATTATCATTAATTACAGACAGCTGTTGACCTTCACTCTTCCAGCTTGTGCCGGCAACTCTATTTTGCTTTTGCCTTTGCCGCTTGTTTACCTTATCACACTAACGAAAAACATGTTGGTTACTCCCACAATTATAGCATCTTCTAATTACTTGTATTGTTTCTCCAGACACTTGAGCAGGCTTATTATTTACTTTAGAATCATTCCTTCTTGATTCTTCCTGCTGGAGTCTTGACTGTATATATGATATAGACAATTCATCACTCTTCATAGCTTCTAATCCCATTACTAAATTATCATATGACTCATCCAAGCTTGACAATATAACTAGACATTTATACTCTTCTTCATGATTTATGCCCACCTCAGACAATTGCTGAAATATACTATTTACTTTCCTTATATAATCAGAAATAGTTTCACCTGGGCTCTGCCTTGACTGGAACAGTTTTTTCATTAGAGATACCTTACTTCCAGCTGTGTCTCTGATGTGAGCTGCTCTGAGAAACGACCAAGCTTCATGAGCTGTTTTTGCTTCCTTCACATAAACGAATTGGGATTCCTCCAAGGACAACATTATAATTGCCAAGGCTTTCTCATCCTTCTTCAAATCTTCCTCATCAGCTTCCTCATCAAGCTGTTTATCTACATACTGATAGAGCTCATGGAAGATCAAGAAATGCTTCATTTGCAGACACCAATTCAGGTAATTACTGTCAGAGAGCTTTACAAGAGGCATTAAATTTAAATTTATACTTGCCATTCTCGCTGATATGTGCCGGCTCCTTATCTGCCGTTATCTGCAACACTTTTTTCAGCTTTTTCCGGCAAATATTTCCTTCTCAGCCTCCACAGCTTCCAGTTTAAATCACACTCTGTTTTGCTTGGCTTGTCCTTATCAGCTGCTTTTCTCCTCTGCTCTCATTCCAAGCCTCTGAGAAAAATCCTTTGCAGCTCTGCTTTGTCTCCGTTCCAACTCCAATCTGTTTCCTCTGCAAAAACACAACTTTACACAACACACACTTTATCTATACAGGTACAACAAAACCCATCAGGCTGCTGACCCAGCTGGGCCCATAACCCTGTCAGCAGATTTAAGGGGCAGCAGGCAAATATAATAATAATATATACTTGTGCCTGACACAAAACAGTGCAGCAGTAACGTAGACAAAATGTTAATATTGATATAAAGGGTTTGCAGAGTTAGTCTATCAGAAAGACAATGACAATGAATAGAGTAAAAACTCATATATTCATATATACATCAAAATATACACAGCATAACAACCAAGCATTATATACAATATAGCAAACAGACAAACAGACAGAGTGTGGGGTGAACTGTTTTTACCATAACAGTCCCCAGTTACAAATGACAAGCTAGTGTCTTTTATACATATTCAGCACTCATAAGATCTGATGCAATCACTAATTAACAATCTGATGCAATCTGATCTAACCATTACAAATCATGATGTTACAATCAGTTCCACCTGCACTTCATCACTTAACATGCCTGTGATTACTAGTCTCTAACACTTGTGGATTAACATCATGACACTGCAGAATCTAACTGCCTCCATTTTACAACTCACTTTACACATTCTGTTAAATATACATAACATATGTTTTGTCAACTTTTACATATCTTGACACTCCCAACATGGTGGGAGTAGAAGAACCATATCTGAATCTTCTCTCAGCCATGAAGCTGTTTTTGCAACCCTCTCCCTTCCCAAAGAGTCAAGAGTGGGATACCACTTGCAAAAAAGGTATCTTGTGTCCCTCGGGTGCAGAGAAGTCCTCTCACAGCTTTGGGGGATTAAAAATGCAACACCTTGCTTTCCCAAGCCATCTCAGATATTTCCTTCAGTCTAAAATGGTTTCCATCTGTTCTGAGTGGTTTGTTCTTGAGAAAAATGATCCATCTACATGGAGATACAGTGTGTGTGTGTGTGTGTGTGTGTGTGTGTGTGTGAGAGAGAGAGAGAGAGAGAGAGAGAGAGAGAGACAGACAGACAGACAGACAGACAGACAGACAGACAGGTCTGTGCTTATTTCTTCAACCGTACCTGTATGTCCATGAGCACGTTTGCTGCTGTTTAAGCTGCGTAAGTACACTGACAATCCTTGTTATTTGATAGGATTATAAAAACCTGTCTCTGTTGGAAAGATTGATTCTGCATTAATTCCGGAAGTCCTCTGAACTTAATATTCTTATGCTGCAATCCTGTACACAAACCGCAAATACATTTTGTATAAAGCTTGTACAAAACCATAGGTGTGCAAATAAAATAACAATGCTTACGTTAGAAAACAAAAATTAAACTGAGTGCAAGGGGCCCCTTTCAAGCTGCAAGGCCATCTTCAGGAAATATATACAGTATAATAGAGGCATTAATTACAGCTAACATGCAACTGCTGGGAGCAACAACCTACAAGGCAAAATAAATAAAGTTTAAAAAACCATCTTACCGAGGACACCAGAAATAGGCCAAGAAATAGCTAGGTCTAGCAAATTATATACCTTTGTACCTTGCTGACAAGTCTCAGATTTCATCACCAAACCAATGCAGTTAAGGAGCAAACAGAGAAGCCTAGTACAAAGGCAAACTCTGAATAAATATAAGGGAAAATGCACATTAATCCCAGGGAATAATCTCCTCTAACAAACAACACAAGGCACAAAGAACCACTACAGTAAGTAGAGCAATCAGAGAAACACAAATGGAAAATATGGATAGCCCACTTTTACAGCAAAAACGTCCACATAACAATCACAAAGTGCTATGCTTCTATAGTAAATAATGAGAGAAAATCAAAATCTTCAGTAAATCATCTGCCTTGTCTTCAGCGTCCATGAAGAAGCCTGCTATTATGAACCCTAATGTTAAATGTACCTTTAGACATCTCAAGATCACATCGTTGAAAGGAGAAGATAGAGAAGACCATTGTCGGTGCAAAAAGCAAGGTCAGGGATAAACTGTAATACAGCCTATAATTTATTAGGAAACATAATAAAGCTGAAGAAGAACATTAACAGCTACAGTTACAAAATATAATTTAAATGACATACCTTTGCAATGTAAAAGCCACAGAAAGAAAATATCTGCATTACTCAGTCAACCATGAACTAGAAAAACTATAGATTGAAACCAGACTTCAGTGACCAAATGGGTCTATACGGGAGAAGGTGATGTCTTAGCCCATAAAGGCAGCCCCAAATAGAGGATATAGTAATAGTCAACTAACTTCAGAAGTTTCCACTGGTCAGATCACTGTAGAAATGCACTCCCTTTTAAGAATAGCAAAGACAAAGCTGATAAAAAGCATGCTAAGCCATTGATGTCAACTGAGCTTCCTATGACAGTGAGAGATCTAAAGTACTGCCCAGGTTACACAATGGACCCTTCAGAGGGAGTGCAACCCCAACCTAGAACAGAATATCACTGACACATGGATTTTACTTATTTTATGTTATACAAACCGTTTGTTACACGGTATCATGGACTACAGTAAGGAATTCTTTGGTTCTTATGGACAGCTCAGTGTTCTAATCTAGGCAGACAGTAAGATATCCCGGTTGCCACATGTAATAGCAACATGCACTTACTCATGCTAATTACGCTAATTTACATGGATTTTACTTATATCCAGCGACTGTGCACAGGTGTGAAAGCTGGACATTAAAGAAAGCTGACATAAAATGTTTTAATTCATTTGAAATGTTGTGCTGGAGAAGAGCTTTGCAGATACCTGGACCGCCAGAAACTCAAACAAGTGGTTCCTAAATCAAATCAAGACTGAATTATCTCTGGAGGCAGAAATATTGAAACTGGGTTTGTCCTACTAGCGATGGGTTTTTCATTTAGGAAGTGGTCAGTTTCCAAAACAGAACGCATAAGCCCAGCTGGCATCCAGAACCGGAAGAACGCAATCAACCAATCCCTTACCTTGCTCTGGGCTTGTGTGGGGTGCGACTCCAACGAGGAAGAAGCCTCCGACGTCATCTTTTTTTCTCTGGCGCTGGCCAATCAGGAGCTGTGCAGGGAAATGCATCATCCCACCTCCCTTTCTGATTGGCCAGGACCAGGGAGAAGGAAAGATGACACATCGAAGGCTTCTTCCTCATTGGAGTTGCACCCCACACGAGCCCAGCACAAGATAAGGGATTGGTTGATTGCGTTCCTCCTGTTTCAAATGCCACCTCGGCTCCCGCATTCCGTTTCAGAAGCTGACCGCTTCTGAAATGAAAAGCCATCTCCATATCCTCCATTAGGGTTATCATAGCAAAAGGGGATTCTTTGGAAAGACAACAATCCCTGCAAATATGAAGACAGCAGGAAAGGAGGAGGAACAAACACAAGGTCTTTATCCATCAGAATGGATTGATTCCCTAAAGGAATTCACAGGATTGCATTTTTAAAAGCTGAGCAGGGCAGTTAAAAACAGGACATTTGGGAGATCTCACATTCATAGGGTCACCATAAGTTGGAAGGTCTTTGATGGTATGTAACAACCACCTATAAATAAGACAAAAAACAAACAAACTGCAAGTTAATGCATATGTAATTTGCACATTTCTTTTTAATGTATAGCGTGAATATTTTCTGTCTCACCTGCCTGATCAGAACGACTACCTTGGTGCTGCCAAAATGTAATACACATTTACAGTAGCTTGTCTAATAATAAATACTAGTTCCCCATATAACACCAATGCTTTATGAAAATAATGCACCTTCATCAGACCTTGCTAAAATTTAATACCCCCCCATTCCCTCTGCTCAGTCAGGCATAAAATTAAGCTTGCAGTACACAACACTCATTTGGTCTTTTGTGGAACAGCCTGTAATTGCTTGTATCATGACAGCATTGCCTACAAGAATAATGGTTCCAAAGCATTAGTTAACAATTCGATAAAAGCTCTCATAAACAAATAGATTCTTTACAAATCTACATTTGATGTGTTAATACCAATTATTCCTGCTATTTTGGCTCTCTAGAACATACATGCCAAAGCAAGCCCATCAAGCAAACATGTGCCTAATGTTATAATAACTGTGTTTGGTTGGGTCAATTTTGACTTATGGCAGCTAGTGGCAGGTAAAGAATATTCAGAAGTGGTTCACCATTCCCTTCTTCCCTGGGACTGTGCAGCTTGCCCACAGTCCCTGGAGGCACAGCGGGAATTGAACTGCCAACTTTGGACTGTGGAGCCAGATACCTAGCCTACAGAGCAATCCAACCAGCCAACTTGAATCTACAGGAGAGGCATTCTCCTACATAGCCATGATCTACCTCTAGCAGCATATTTTAAAATACTTGCTTTGAATTACAGTGGTACCTTGTATCAAAGGAATTAATTTGTTCCAAATGAAATTCTGTTAAGCAAATTTCCTTTTATACAAATTTCCCATAGGAATGCATTGAAAACAGTGATCCCTAATTATGTTGTACGGATTCGCCCCATAGACGATTCTGTTAAGCAAATTTCCCCTATCTCCGGATTTTTTTTATGTTGTACAGATTTTATGTTATACAAACCGTTTGTTACACGGTATCATGGACTACAGTAAGGAATTCTTTGGTTCTTATGGACAGCTCAGTGTTCTAGGCAGACAGTAAGATATCCCGGTTGCCACATGTAATAGCAACATGCACTTACTCATGCTAATTACGCTAATTTACCACCATGCAGCTTTGTTCTCAGCCAGACAAAACTCCTGCTGGTGCCTCCGTCCACTACAGCAGCTTTGAAGATCTCAGTGCTTCTTTCTCTCATGCAAGCCTTATGGACATCCCGTAATGATGAGACCCCTCTCCTGCTTTCCACCTACCCTCTTCTCTGGAGCTGATATTAGCTATGGACAGTTGCCACATTGCCCATTTCTCTTTGTCTTTGGTAGAACCTGCTCCTTAGGAATTAGGGCTTGACCCTGTAGGGAAAGAAAGTGGAGCAGCTGAACTGTTGATGACAGGCACAGTGTTGTGGAAAGTGCACGTGGAAACTCTCCAGAGAAACAGGAATGTTCTACACCAGCTCTTCTCCATGGAGGCCATATGGGGCTGGGGCATTTGAAGGGGAATACGGACTGGAGGCAATTCTTCACGCACAGCCTTATCATATTCTTTATGCAATTTATTCAATTCAGATTTGGTCTGTTTTCTTTCATATTGTGTTTATGGCCATGGCTAAAAACAAGACTGAGCATGGCAGCTCCAGACTACAAAGGAACCCATTTGAGTAAAACCCATTTGAGTTAGAGTTTAAAATGAAAATTAGGAGTCAGAATAAAAGGGGGTGGGAATGATAACTTGGACGGTTCATCGTTTCCTTTTATAAATCTGGAGTATTGTGTACAGTCCTGGTTACCATACCTCCAGAAGGATATTATGGAAATGGAAAAAGTGCAGAGGAGGGCAACTAGAATTATTCGGGGACTGGAACACCTTCCTTACCATCTGAGGCTGCAACGGCTGGGCCTCTTCACTCTTGAACAATGGTACCTGAGAGGTGACCTGACTGAAGTTTATAAAAACATACACAGTGTGGACAAAACAGATAAGGAAAATCTGTTTTCCCTATCACACAACACTAGAACTAGAGGGCACTCCATGAAACTTTTGGATGCTAGATTTCAAACAAATAAGAGAAAGTACTTTTTCACCCAGAGGATCACTGGTCTGTGGAACTCCCTGCCAGAAGAAGTGGTGACAGCTGTCAGCCTTGGCAGCTTTAAGAAAGAATTGGACAAGTTCATGGAGAACAAGGGTATCAATGGCTATCATTATGGATGCACCTCCGGATTGGACAGAAAGGCAGGATATCTCAGTGCCATTTGCAGGGAATCGTAAGCAGGTGAAGACATCTGCTTGGGAATACCCTGAAGCAAATGGTGAGCCACTGTGTGAGAAAGAATGCTGGACTGGATGGGCTGTGGCCTGTTCCAGCAAGGCTGTTCTTATGTTCCTAAGTTCTTATGTTAACTGAAAGCAGAATCCTCTCTGACTATCATGTGTACACTTTATAAATACCATTCCTTATTTGTCCAGCTAAGGAGCTGTCATTTTATTACTTGAATGCTTCAACAAACACCATACTGGCCTCTATTGCTGTAAAGTGTAATAATACACTCTCTCTTGTCCATTTTCCTTCTATTACCTTTACATTTATTTCCACTAAAAGTAGCCTCTAGGGAAAAAGAGAAATCAATTTTCATTTTCAGCCACACTAAAAATCTAGTCCTAACTAGTCAAGATAGCTGAAGGCTGGCAGAGCTGACATTATTTCTGCTGAGGCTGAGCTGATCCCCATTATCTGTAACTATGTTGACCTTGACCCATCTTTCAGCAACCAGAGAGGCTGAGATTCTGGGCTGGCATGGGTTTGGATCTAACATTCCTCAGCCACTTTCCCATGGTCCTTCTTCACCTGTTCTTTCACCTCATCTCTTGTTTGATCTCATCCCACATAGCAATTCTTTGGTTTGTTGATCTGAGATCAGACGGTGGAAGCAGGTTGTGTCAGTGCAAGGGACGGTTGTGTTAGCACAAGGATCCTCTGCCCATTCCAAACTGGTGTATCTCTGAGTAACGATTACTGCACTGAATCGTGCAGAATGTAAGGCTTGAAGGACTGCTGACCTACAAATTAAATCCCATAATATTGGGCCATTTCGACATACAGTAGGACCGCCATATGGGCTCGCTCCTCTGCGAGGCACCCGGGATTTGAACTGCTGAGCTGCTGACTTTGTAGCCCACAGTAGCTCGAGAGAAGGAAAAATCACCATTAATAATTCATTGTCATAAGGGGAAGATTTTAGGATTTTTTTTGGCACTTTCTGAACAGTAAGTCTCCATTCCTAGGCATAAATCAAAGAAACAATACAAAACAAATGTGGCACATCCAACGGCTAATGAATATTTGGTATGAAACTTATATTCCATTGTATATTTCATTGAACATCTCCTTATGTTGCTATGTGTCCAAAGAAGTGGCCTTGATCCACAAAAGCTTACATTGAAATATAATAATATTTAAGGTGCCCGTTTTTTGTCTTTTGTTTTGTTTTGTTTCTTTGAATTTAGCTTGAAATTCTTGCACAGACCAACATGGCTACCTCCTTCAAAAGTCCATCCCTGGACTCAGCATGGGAGAATGTTTGTACAGCCCTCATTTTCAATGCTTCTCTAATGAAATGAAGAACTACAAAGTACTTAGATATTCATTAAGCTCCCAATACAATTCTTCTGTTACTAATTAAAATAATAAGAAGACAGACCCACAGAGCTAGAATACATTAGCTTAATACAATATCTTAAAAATTATCTTGTGCTTGGCACAGAAAATTCCTTCTGTGCCTAGTTGCAAAAGTCTGATTTATAAGAATCAACATGGGAATACTTTGTCTTTGTTGTTTGTTATCTCTCCTGCTATAACGTGCAATGAGAGTAGAATCCGGTCTTTGCATGCTTTGTAAATCATGCCAAAGTCTTACAGATTATTATGAGCTTGAAAATGGAACCCCATAGCAATATCTTAAACAGAATATGTGATTGAGGATGAACGAAGACCAAAACAATTGGTCCTGGAACCAAGTGAAGAAGAAAGCACAAGCACAAGAGCCTTTATTGGCATACATTAATATAAAACAGATGCAACAAAATGTAAAATAAGAGGTAGGAAATAAATAAATAGGTTAAAAATGATTAAAAGATTGGGTTAATAGCAGGCCTTGGCCCCAGACTATTTACTAATATGTAAAACAGTGGCCAGGTATTCAGCCACTGAGGCTGTCAATTCCAGAAGTTTGTCCTCAAGAAGACACTTTGTTATACTTTCCGGGGATCCAGAGAAATTAGAAATAAAAGGGGTCAGAAGGCGAAGGTGAAGCTTGTGGTGGGAGGGGCAGGAGAGAAGGATATGAGAGGTTGAGTCAGGTTCCAGTAAACATAGTTTACAGAGTCTATTCTCAAATGGAACGTTGTAGTATCTTCCTGAAAGAACTGCTGAGGGAAGGATGTTCAATCTAGCGAGCATAAAAGCACGACGCAGACAAGGATTAATGAGATGTTTCATATAATTTGCTCCTAGTCCTGGAGTTGGCATCAAACCATAAAAGTGAGGAGAACACGTTGGATTGAGCCCAGATGAAATGGTTTGACACTCTATATCCCAGATTCCTTGATGGATGATTTTGAGGATTTGGGATTCTTCGCAGTTGATTAGGGAGATCAGAAAAGGGAATTGCATATATGAAAGTGCACAGCTGCCAGTTGCCAAGAAAAGTGATGTGGGGAATGTTGAAGAGGTACAATCAAATCCTGCTTTGCACCAAACTGGTTTCCAAAGCCTTATTGAAGAAAGTGTGTCACAGAGAAAACGTAAATGCACCAAATCTGGAGAAATGAGAAGGCTCTCGCTGCATCAAGAAAACAGGTTCCGCTTAAATCGATAAGCTATTGCTTTTGTACACCTTGGAAAGAATACTGCTCTGTTTAATGCAGCATCATCTGGCACAAATAGGAAGCAGGTACTGCAAATTTTTGGCAATAATGAGCAAACAGCTGAAAAGAAAAGAAAAGAAAAGAAAAGGAAGGTGTGTGTTTGTGTGTGCTTCAACTGCCTGAAGGCTACCCAGTTAATAAAAGGTTCTCTATCAGTATTGATAAAACAGCTCAGAATAAACACTGCCTGTGGGTGGGCGGAAATGCACCCCACACTCAACTGTAATCCAAAAGGGAGCTCTGCATTGCAGTGGAAGGAGATGGTAAAAAAACATGGCAAAGAAGAAGAAAGTGTTTTGCAAAGTTGTGTGCAAGCAAGAATGGTTGTAGCTGGATGCTCCCGACAGGAGGCTGTGAAGTGGCGCAACAACCGCACAGGATAAAAGAGGTCTCTTTGCTAATTGACTAGCCACTGAGAACTCCCCTGTAGCTAGGATTGCAACTTTGAGGATTCAAATTTATCCTCCCCCTTCCCCAATTATTTTTGAAAGTTGTCTTTTTAACTGGTGACACTGCGGATCATTTAAATAATAACAGCTTGTTTTAATCATAAGTGCGGTTAAAGCACAGGAGGCTCAGAAAGATTCAGTGGATACAGAAGGGAAGCGTCATCTTGAAGAGTCCCCCAATGTCTGCTTGTTCACAGCCTTATTACAGTGAGTGGATTTTCATGATTACAATCATCTTAATAACTTAAACAATGCAGTGGTAAAAAAAAACCAAGATTCTAATTGCTTGAGTGGGCCATTCTGTCCCCAGAACACCTGAAACCTCACCTTTTAGAGCCCCTGTCACAGGCTTTTACTCTTTTGGTATGTGTGGGGGTATTCTAGTGGTTGGGAATGGGATAAAACTGGGCCTTGTAGCTGTCAAAGCAAAGCAAGGCAAAGCAAAGTGTTCTGCTTATATACCGCCCCATACCACTTCAAGTAGTCTCTGGGTGGTTTACAGTTTTTAATTACAGTATGCAGGCTACACATTGCCCCCCCCCTCCAGCAAGCTGGGTACTCATTTTGCCGACCTCAGAAGGATGGAAGGCTGAGTGAACCTTGAGCCTGCTACCTGGGATTGAACCCCAGGTCGTGAGCACCGTTTTACCTGCAGGACAGGCATTTAACCACTGCACCACAAGCTCCGTCAGAGCTGCCAAGGCTCCTCCTGGTGTTAATTTCTGGTATTCTGAAGTGGTTTAATAAGCAAGCCCTTTAGAATATTGCCAAATTGATCATTTAACCATATCTTCTTCAGAGCGATAGGGGAGGTGAAATTATTATATTTGGACTTTGCCAGACCACTGCTGCTGTGCTGAATCAGATTAAATTATTTTTTTTTCATCACGTCTGTGTGGAGTATTGATGGAAACCTTTTGTCTGGGTGTTTTTTCATCTGTTTTCTACTTCTCTTCCCTCCCTCCCTTCTCCCACTCCCTTCTTCCTTTCCCCATTTATAAGGTGAGGGAGTGGCAAAGGAAGAACTCCTTCACAGCTTTGTGGTGCTAATCCCCCCTTTCTAAACATCTCTCTAGCCTTCTTTCTCTTTCTCTTTTAATTCTCAGTGTTCAACTAAAAGGGAGAGTGTTCAAATTTTTGTAAATAAATAGATTAATTAACACTTGAAGTGAGGGGCATGGCATATTGCTCCTCTGCCATCCCCATCTCAAGAGACCGTATTTATACTGCAGTAGGTTCTTCCAAAGGCCCAAGTCATTTCGGAGAATGGTTCCAGAAATATGAATGGTTTTCCTTTTCTTTATTTACCTTTATTTCTTGCAGCATTCTGCTATGCTTTTTGATGTTTCCAGACAAATACAGGTATGTCAAAACAAGATGTTGTACTTTGAGATGTATCAAGGAGAGGAAGACAGCACCTGAAAAAATCATGAGGATTTCACAAACATGCTACATCAGTCATGCACATTTCAGCAATGTATGCATGGCAAAAAAAAAAGTCTGCCTAGATGCCCTAAACACACCCGATCTCGCCTGATCTCGGAAGCTAAGCAGGGTCAGCCCTGGTTAGTACTTGGATGGGAGACCACCAGGGAATACCAGGTGCTGTAGGTGCCTGCAGGAGGAACTGGCAAGCCATTCCAGTATTCCTGCCAAGAAAACTCCATGGATATGGGGTCACGAAAAGTCGGTCATTACTGTAACGACACAACACAACAACATGTATGGCACAAGAGAGATGGGGGTGGGGGAGAGAGAGAGAGAATGACTCTTAATTGCAACCATTATATCCACTGTAATAAGTATACAATTCATGGATAGTGGCTAAAACTGGGTTGCACAACTATGCCCACAGAAAGAAGGCTGATGACACCTCCACCTCACATGGCTCACATGTAATTCTTCCCATTCATTAATAGACACCATCCCTATATACAATTTCACATCTTGAGACCATCATCTAGATATCATGGAAAGGCACTGGAGGACACCACAGAATAAAGACCTGAGCCATGATAATGAAATACCAGTCTTGGTGAACCTATGGCACAGGTGCCAAAGGTGGCCCTCGGAGCCCTTTCTGTGGGCACCTGACATCACCCCTTCACAGCCACCTGGATTGAGGTTAAATTGCTGTATTGGCACTTTGCGGATAATTAGTGGGTTTTGAATCGCAGTTTGGGCACTCGGTCTCTAAAAAGATTCGCCATCACTGTGATATACTGTACCTGTCAGAATTTACATTACTTGGGCAGTAAGGGTGAAGGAAGCAGCTGGAGATCATAAAAGTCACGCCCCTACCATCATAGGGGCCATAGGTCTGGGTTTGATCTCTTGCAGAGAGGTTTTTTTCTGATTGATTGAGGGATTAATTGATAAATTAAATTTTAGGTCGGGTTAGAAAATTAGAAGTGATCATGCGCCAAGTCAAATATTTTTTTCATCTAGCTTTGTTTATATGGCCTGGCAATAACTTTCAAGGATTCTTTCTTATATGGGTCTTTCCAGGCTTAGCTAGAAATGCCAATGAGTTAAATCTGGATCTTATGCAGCCCAAAACTAAGTGTCGTCCCTAAATTGCAACAGTTTTCTCAGTTGTTTATATTCCTTGTTTATATTATATTCAGTCCTTTTAGATGGGTGTCCAACTTGTGTATGCATTTTATGTCAGCTGTTTCCCTCTGTCTTCTCATTCTGTAGTGTTTCTACTATTCTTTTTTTTAAAAAATCTTATTATTATATTTTCTTTTGGGTTTTGCCTGAATAGTTTTCCTATTATTCTTATTCCTTATTAAGGGAGCCAACTGGCTCCCCCCACTTCTCCCTCTGCTACATGTTGGGAAAGCAGACAAATCTATCTGCTGGCTCTTCCCCAGAGCATTGTCTGTCCCTCCCTTCTGGAGCCTGATTACATTTCAAATGGTGCACCTCGCACAAACACTCTACATCTTCATTTCCTAGCCTGTGTAGTCATTGAGCGTTCAGTCATTGTTCTGCCCACTTTCCTGTCAACACTTATTAAAATGAAGCAATTAACTATTGTCTTAAATGGAGTTCAGAGGTAAGGCTCATTAGTTTTAGGCTCATTACAATTAATGGGGATGATAAATGTAAAATTGCTTTGTGGCTGTCCCTGTGCCGCAGGAGTGGGGAGGCTTGATTATCTGGTGCAAATGTTCCTTCAGCATTGTGTGCTTAAAATAATGTTTCTACTGGGTTGGCTTTAGAGGAAAATCCAGCATCTATAAAGTGAATGCATTTGAAAGCACTGTGCCTTGGGTATTCCAATGCTAATATATGCATATGGCAGCCAACTTGTACTTTTACTGTAAAAGAGTGCTGTGCTTCACCCTGTCTGGCAACTAATGAGGTTTGTTTCTAAGCATATTCCAGTCATCATCTTCTTCAGATTTCTTTGCCTATAATTCCTTCTTCCTTCTGGTATAAAAATGGCACCTGATGCCATTGTTTTGTTCTGTTTCCAATTTTCTTGCCTTTTAAGGACCGGAAAAAAGTTATCTCTGAGAACTAGGACTGGCAAAATTCCTCAGACAGCACAACCATATTATAGGCTGTTCTGGAAGTGCCCGTTCAGATCGTAGGAAAGAAAAAACCCTTTCCCATCTCTACTTACTAGGGATGGGTAACGAAACGAAAAATGAAATGCTGTTTCATCATTTTGCTACATAATGACGTGAAAGGAAATGAAACAAAATGATGAAGCGGCATTTCATTACAGACGAAATGAAACAACTGTGTTTCCATTGAAATGAACTGTTTTGTTCCATCTGTAAAATGGTGGCTTACCTGCAGGTGTTCCGCCACCAAGCGCTGCTGCCGAGACCGCCCAGCCAGGCCGGAGAGGGTGAGTGGCTGGCAGGCCACCCTAGACCTGCCGCTGGAGCCTTCACTTCTGCCACCAGAGCCACCACCACTGCAGCAGGAGAGGGTGAGCAGCCAGCTGGAGTTGCTGTAGCTGCCGCTGGAGCCCCGCCAGGCAGCTGGGCATGCTGGCCTAGCCCCCCCCCCCGGCCACTGGAGTTGCCGCAGCCGCCGATGGAGGTGGAGTCACCACCAGCCAGCTGGGCAGGCCAACCTAGGCCCCCCACCACCACTGCCACCAGAGTCGCCACCAGCCAGCTGGGCAGGCCACCAGAGCCTTTGCTGTAAAAATCCATACGAGATGAAACAAAATGAAATGTGCGGGACCCCAAAACAGAACTAAATGAAACAGCAACCATAAAATAGGTTACAGTAAAATAGTAGATCAGTATGCCTACTCTTTATTTAGCAGAACTGGCCTCCCATATTAGAAGATGTTTCATTAAGATAACTGTGCTTGATTTCATGAGGTTGAACGCAAAGACAGCACAGGATTGGGGCAAGAGGAATGGAACGATCCTCACTGTTATTGTTAAATGCCATCCATTTCTTTCCATATTATAATGACCTTAGAATTCAGTGGTTTAGGTATCTGACTACGAAGCCAGAGGCCGAATGTTTGATTCCCCATTGGGCCACCGGCAAGAATAGACCAGCCTGTAAAACCTTGGGCAAACTGTACAGTACCAGGGCACCCCCAGAAGAAGAGAATGGTAAAACACTTCTGAGTACTCTCTACTTGGAAAACCCTGAAAAGGGTTGCCATAGGTCCATATAGACCTGATGGCACACAATTATCATCATTAAATAAAAATAAATAAATAAATAAATAAGCTGGGCAGGCAGATTCAGGACAGTCCCCACCACCATGCCACCAGTAGTTGTTCCACCAGCCAGCTGATAAGATTTTAAAGCCTCCCACCAGAGCCTTTGCACTAGATATCAGAATGAAACAAAATAATGCAGGGCATGAGTAAAATGAAACAGTAACCATAAAATCCCTCTCACAAAATACCAGAATCAGGGGACATCCATTTCAAACTGGGCTGGGAGAGTGAGAAGAGACAAAAGATAACTGTGCTTGATTTTTTGAAGGCAAAGAGTGTTGTTAGTCAAGTGGAACTCCCTGCTCACAGGATGTTAGATGCCATCCATCTGGCCTAGGAAGGATGCCTTCAAAAGGGGATTGGACAGATTCCTGGAGGAAAAATCCATCACAGGTTACAAACCATGATGGAGATGTGTACTCTTCAGGATTAAAACTGGAGTACGTCAAGGGCCAGATGCAGGGGAGTGGTATCAAGAGACAGATATCTAGTCTCATGCACTCCCAGATGCATTTTGTGGGGCCACTGTGAGATACAGGAAACCAAATGGGACTTTGGCCTGATCCAGCATGGCTCTTCTTACGCACTTATGTTCTTATGTTCTTATGGTTTGGGGTTGGTGGGACCCCAACAATGGCTCTCTTGAATGAACAATATATAATGTGCATAAGTAAATTGTACACAAAACATTTCTCCAATTGACATAACTCAGAGCATGGCCTTGTAAAAAAAAAAAGTCCTTATACTGGCAAAAATAAAGACAGATTTTAAAACATGCTGATGATGAATCAACCACTGATGTCTTAAAATCTATTAGTGGAATTTGAGCGAGTTCCCGGTACAGAATTTCTCTGCTTGAACTTCAATTTCTTCTTGAAAACAGCATCTGTGCTATGACTCATATGATAAAATATATCCTGAACATGTATAATCTTCATTTTAATTACCTTCATGTTTAAGTACAGTACTCATGCCAATACAAATAAAACATCATTTACCAAGTTTAATGTCTGATGTTCTGAAAAGAATGAATAATGTTCAAGATGTGAATAAGATTTACTTGATGCAGCTTTCATGGTGAAATCATATCCCCGGTGCAGCTTTCTAAGTCCAACTGAAATCTGCAAGATTTAAGCAGTCAAAATGGCCTCAGGGTTGCAGCTTCTGTTATTCATAGTTACTATAGCACTTCTACAAAGTACTTTGCGGTTCTGTGCAGTGTTTCAGACATGTGGTAAGTTAAACTCACAATGACAGTACTTACTAGACCATCTACACCGTTTCATTCTGAGCAGATATTAAAAGTTCAGGGCTGGAATTGGCAACATGCTTACCAAGAAAGTCCCATTAAAAGCTTATAAGAAGATGCCTTATACCAGTTCAGACTGTTTGTCCAAATGCCTCAGTGCTGTCTCTTCTGATTAGCAGAAACTCTCTGGGGTCCATGGCAAAAATATATTTTTCTCTCATTATCTGCTGACTGACTTTTCACCCTAAAGAGATTCCAGCTTGGATTTCTGCTTTCAGAGGATGTGTATTTTTTATCAAACATAGACCACTTGCTGAAAAGTAGTCACTCTTCTTTACAAACGTGTTTGTCTTCAAATGCAACTCAGAACGTCCAACACCTGGGGAGAGGATCACAACCCTAGGGAAATCTTTTCACAGTTTGATACTCTAGAATGGATCAACTCTCAGTGACTGCAAATTAAGTATTCCAACCTGTCTGGAAGGGATGAGGTTGAGAAAGATTGCTGTGTAGCACATGATAGAACACACAATAGGTTGGGCTTCTGAATAGATCAAAAGCAGATTGAAACAATTGCCCAACAAACAAACCCTGGCATTTGTATTCTATACAACATGAAGAATATTCTTATACAATGTTTGATTGCAAGTATAGCTTTGTCTTAAGTTTAAGAGTTGTGTGTTTCAACATGTGTGTGTGTTGTGTTGTTACAGTCATGACTAGAGATGGGCACAAAACAAACAATTTTTCATTTCCATTTTCATTTTTTCGTTTCGTTATGTAACGAAACAACAAACAAATTTTGTCACTAAAATGAAACAAAACGAACAGAAACACCAGAAATTTTGTCATCCATTTCATTTCTGTTACTGCAATATGAGTGAACTGCTTAAAATCCTAAAAAAATCACAAAAAATTGAAATAAATGGTAACAGAATGGTAACAAAACGAACGAAAACGAAAACAATTCTTTAGCAAAGAAATCGCAAAAAACAGAAACGAACCAAAACGGACCCTCCAAATGACAAATGACAAACAAAATGCCATTTTTTTATTCATGCCCATTTCTAGTCATGACCAACTCTTTGTGACCCCATGTCCATTGAGTTTTCTTGGCAGGAATACTGGAGTGGTTTGCCAGTTCCTACTCCAGGTGCCTACAACCGCTGGTATTCCCTGGTGGTCTCCCATCTGAGTACTAACCAGGGCCAACTCTGCTTAGCTTCCGAAATCAGGTGAGATCGGATGTGCTTAGGGCATCTAGGCAGCTGTGTTTCAACATAGCATAGTCCAAAGCCATTTGTTAGTCTCATCTAGTAATGGAATCAACATAACCTACATTGAATCAAGTTTATGTAGGTGTGGGCTTTTTAAACTTCTGTTGGTTTGATGGGTCTACTCTAGTTAGGAGTTAAATCAGGAAAGGTTTCCTTGAAAACCTCTCCATGTATATTAAAATAAGGAGTCTTATAGCACCTTAAAGATATTAAAATTTTATATAAGAATTATACAAGAATTCAGGAATATATTAAAAGAAATGGGCTATAATTCACAAAAGCTCATGATAAATAACTTAAATATTCCATTCCGTGTGAGTATGTTAACTTGTTTCATATAGAACAAGGAGTCTTGCAAGAACCTACAGAATTATCGTCATGTAGGACTAATAATTACATGCCATCAAGTTGTTTCTGACTGCTGTAGAATATTGAACTTCTCTATGTAGTATATTACTGAGAGGAAGTGGCAACTAGTAAGTGGTTCAAGTGAGAGCAGAGTGGATGAATAAACAAATATTTTTGCAAAAGGTGTCCCCTCTACCCGCAAAATGTCAAGAAAAAAGGTCCAATAAACTCCAGTAGTGTATCCTTCTGTGGAAAACATGTGCTTTTCCATGGGTTCAGACAACATTTTTATTTGTTTCAGTTAAGGGGCAGTGCTACCTTTCTGAGAGAAAAGGAACTCCTGTATTTTTCTCATGAACAACAACAGAAAAGACCGAGTGAATGAAATACAGCATTTTAGGACTTCAACAAAAATATGTGGTTAATTTATATGAAAGTAGAGCAGTTACTAATAGAGTGTAGCTTTGTGGATTTTGAACAACAGCTCTCAGATTGTGGAATTTGTAGACCAAAACTGCACAAATCTGCTCACCTTTAGCAATTACAGTACTGCCTTAGTGTGCAATTTCAGTAGAAGGAGAAGTCATATAATCTCTGTTTCTGATGGCACAGTGGGAAGGTTTATGAATTTCCTCTAAAAATATTTGTTATAAACATGCATGTGCATGTACACAAATGTCCTTCTGCATCTACAACCAATGGCACTTACATCATAGGATGGAAAAGCAAAGGAGAGATGTGGAAGGCAAGGAACAGGGAAATTAGACTTGACAGTGGAGAGTCCCAAAATGATCTGCCCACAAATATAGAAACAGAACCAGAATCTCTTCTCTGTATAGATGTGGGGGAAACGAGAGGCAGCCAAAAGAGAGCTCATACCTGGAAACAGCCTTCGTCTTCAGTGCAAATATATTCAACCAGAGATGGCTAGTCTAATATCTATTTCCACCATCTAATATCTTGGGAAAAGATTTCTATAGATACAAATGCAAAGTTAATCATCTATACCCATGGTATATATAATTCCTGTGCGTTCCCTTTCCACTTCCGACTGCCCGTTTCTTGCCTTATCCCTGTTTTCCAAACACAGACTCCACAAGTGACTTTGCTATTATACTAGTTCAAATGAATGTGTTTATGATACACCCTCACAAAAATGGGATCCACTGATTTTCAGGATTAGGGATACTGGCCCTCGTTCAGATCCTCTTCTAAACCAAGTGACAGAAAATCTGAAAATCACAGATATTACTGGCTATCTGTGAGCGCTCCAAAGGGAATTGAGTCTTAGCAGTCTCATCTGAGCTCCTAATGTACTCTAATCCCTAAACATGAGAGGTTGAGATGTATTGATATGACGCAATGCCTTTCATAATTAGGGAGCTCAGGGCGTGCAGAGGTCTTTCCATGTAAATCCAACATCTCCCATAGGCTGAATTTAATCAAATAAAGCGAGAAGGCAACACAGAAACACAACAATGCGGGTGTGTGTACTAACTTTTCCAGCAATGGCTCTGCAAACTGCTCTCCCCACGTCTGAAACAGAAAGATTCTTTCCCAAAAGACTGCCACACATCTGCTATCAACCATGCTGGACTGCCTTTCCACCTGAGTGCATGCAATCTGTTTTAGGCTAGAAAGCAAAGTGTTCTGCTTATATATCACCCCATACCACTTCAAGTAGCCTCTGGGTGGTTGACAGTTTTAATTTCAGTATGCAGGCTACACATTGTGCCCCTCCCCCAGCAAGCTGGGTACTCATTTTACCGACCTCGGAAGGATGGAAGGCTGAGTCAACCATGAGCGTGCTACCTGGGATTGAACCCCAGGTCGTGAGCACAGTTTTACCTGCAGGACAGGCATTTAACCATTGCGCCAAGTGTCTCCTGGTTAATGTCAAGTGTTCCCTTTTGGAGTGAAGGTTTATAACAGCTCAACATTTCATAACATTTCAAAACAGCTTTATGGTTTCATTGTTTATTCCTTCTGGTCAAAATGTTCTTGGAAAGTCACACTGGTGGAAGGGAAATGATGTAGCTTGTAGCTGCTAATTAGTGCATCTCCACTTGAATACCTTGTCATCCTCCATCAAGTTGTCCAAATGACAGTGAAGAATAGTCAAGCACATGCTTGTTAATGAACAAGGCGTTGCTGCTCCAAGTTACGCCATCTCTGTTCCATCAGCGTAACTGCACAAGAAGATTTTGGCTGCTACGTTTGCTACATGGCAGGGAAATCTAGGGTTCTGTTTTCTCTTTCGCTCAAATTATTTAAACCTTGGGATCTTTTTTGGCAGCTCATTTTGAAGCATGATTAGAGAATGTTAACAAATTATTCAAAACCAAACTGAAATGTTCACCTAGCTGTACAGTCCAAATTCAAGAGTGATGATTACTCTCAGCATGGAAACAATCATTTCACGCCTTCCTGAGAGAAGGTATTAAAAAGTAGGGACCCTTCTGGGGAAAAAGGGGGTGGCAATCTCAAATTAGCACTAACATTGTGAAATACAGACAGATTGAAACCTGGATCTCAAACAGTTTAGCACTGCGAACACTTGGCCTGATTGGATAAATCTGCCCATTTGATTTCTTGCAGCTTCAGATGCTTTTTTTTTCACACTAGCTTTCTTTCCATTTCGAGTGAGAAGAAAAGTGTGAATTCTGGGAAATTCTTTTTTAAATGTGCTGATAAGAAATTCTCCTCACTCCTGCCTCAAGATGACCTGGGTAACAGAATGGCAATCTAAATAAATCTGGAATAAAAATACAGATGAAAAGGCTGTGAGGAAATCATCTTCTTATTCTGCATTTCTAACCATTTCTGTTTTCCTGAGCTCACATTGTGGGCACAGGCATAATCTTCATTTTGGCTTCCCAAAGTTAAAGCAGCCATCTGCTAAAGAGAAGAATTGCTTTCCATTAGGGGGATGTGTGAAAAACAGGTTTGGAGCCATGCAGCCATTAAAACCAAAGCAAAACTAGACTATGGGTGATACCTTCATTGGCTGTTAGAAGAAAACTTTAAAAAGTTGCTGAGCTTTCGAGAGCTAGCTCTCTTTTTGAAAGCAGGCATAGAAATCCAAACATGACAAGAGATGTAATTTGTCAGGAGAGAGTTCTTAAAAGTTCACTTGGCAAGATGGACGCCAGGCTTCTTCTTGGAAGGCACAGGGCAGCATGATCCAATGGGGCTGGAATTTACAGGCCAGTTCAGACAATGAGTGACATGGTATGGGCACCTCCCTCTTGCTTAAAACCATTATCTCTCTATGTGTGAATGGATGATGGGTGTGCTGAACTGCTAAGATTTCATCATCCTAACGGCTTCTGGTTGGTTAATTGGCCCCAGGAGGATTTGTCTTTTTTGGAGGAGGTTAGGAATAAGTTTTGCTGTTTGCTTCATTTTCTTATGTCTTTATTGCTGGATAGCTCATAAAGACATGAGGCTTTTGGCTGCAAACCCAGAGATCACACTGTGCCACCTTCACAAGGACTGGACTCAAGATACATGGGGTCCCTTCATGCTCTGTAGTCCTAAAATGATGATGATGATGATGATGATGATGATGATGATGATGATGATGATGATGATTAATGTTTCTTACTTTGGTCCCCCATGTTCATTTCGGTGAAGGTGAAACATTTGGTACGCAAGTCTACATTAGCATGGCTTTGTTGATTTCTCATCATCATCATGTTTTGTCAAGTCAATGCTGACTTTTTAGGATTCTCCAGGTAGACAATAAACATTAATTTTTTTGGGGGGGCACCCTTGGACTGTGCAGCTTGCCCAGAGGAACACAGCCTGGCTGTACTCACAGTAGACACAGTGGGGAACTGAACTCTAGTCTCAACCTCTCGCTATGCAGCTAGGTACCCAATTCTTTATTATTCTCAAATATTGCTGAGCTTTTTCCATGTAATTCTTACCAAGTCTTTCAAATATAATTCTAGAAATATAAACGTTAGAAATGTTAGGTGTCTGTGGTCTCCACCCCACCCGCCAAAATGTCCCAATACTTAATGTTGCACCTCTTGGTTCACTTGTAAGAGGCATTTGACTGGCTAGTGGGGGGCACTAATCTTTGGAGAAGAGGCACCCACTCATGAGCCAGTGGTTACTATTGAATAGTCTTTGGCTTGAAGTTCTAGAAGCAGGGTGTGTGTGCAGATTTTGCTCTTGTTTTACTAGGGACACAGCTATAAATAGTAACCTTAGCACTTGGTGCTCTGGCGCTCTATTGATTACGCTTTGGTCAACCAACAGGACAAGAATAAGATTGGCATACAAAGGATAGAGTAATGGGAAGGATGGCTTTGAAGGCATGGCAAACACACTGGTTGACCATCAAGTCCACCATTCTATGCTGGTGATGTACATGCTCAAGGTGGGCAGGCCGGTGCTGCTTCAGCATCAAATGCCAATGGTGGTTTCATGCCAGCAAACTCCGGTGCCCACTAAATTTATGCAGTATGGGCCCAAGTCCCTGTTGCCCCACCCTAGTTAGAGTTCTGTGTAGGGACATCCTGTTGGGCCTGCAAGTCTCCTGGCCCAGAAATGTGACAGAAAGGTGGTGGCAAAAATTCTGTGAAAGTTAGAGTTACTGTTTGGGCTCCAGATAGAAGTGCTCAGTCTGACCTGAAAGACAAGCAGCAGCTCCCAGAAGGAAATTCTGTTATAATATGTAGAATTGACAAAATGTATGTAATGGATATTTAACAGATTGAACAGAGAATTTGTAAAATGGAGTCAGTTAAAAAATGCAGTGTCATGATGTTAGCCACAAGTGTAAGGGATTAGAAATCACTAGAAGGTTAAAGTGATTTAGCACAGGTGGAATTGTTTAATGACATCATGGTGTGTCAGGATGTGATTGGTTAAAATTATGTCTGATGAGTTTCAAATGTGTATAAAGGAACTGGCTGGTGTAATGTCAATTGGGACTGTTTATGGTGAGAAAGCAGTACCCCACACTCTGTTGTATATTTGCTCTGTATATATGTTATACTTGGTGTTATGCTGCTGTTTTTCTTATCTACTGTATAGATTCAATATAAAAGTTTTATTCTAAGTCATGATCTTTGTCTCTATGTCTCTCAGTTCCAATAACACTTATTGCAATTATCTGCACTTTATTTACACGCTGCTGCTGCTGCTAAGCTAATTTTCTCTGCTATACACATAAACATGTGCATTTGTGTATTTATTTCATGATCCCCTTATATGTTGACAAATTCCCCACAGGGCAAACACCCACCAGGAGTGGTGGGGTAGTGGTTTCAAGTGCCCCCCCCCCAGCAAGCATGTATGGAGGTGATCCACCTAGCTGCACGACGAGCGTGTTTTGTTTTTCAACAGCTCTGGATACATGTGTGTGGTGTAGGGATGATTTATGTTCTGAGAACAGGTGGTAAGATGGATTAGGACCCATGGTGACAGAAGCGAAACCTGGATGAAAATTTGGAGACCTATGCTGTGAAAAAAAAAAGCTAAAGGACAGAGGTGTGTGTATGTTTACTGTATCTCCCTTTCTTTACTGTCCACGCTAACACCAAGGCTAAGATTAATGGCATTTTCCAAGGGGTTTTGGCATATCTCTTTGGTTATACAGGAAAGCTTCAGAAGTGAAACCCAATTTTTAATTCATGTTCTTTCTTCCTCTCCAGTCTCAAGAAAGAACAGAAAGCTGTTCCACTATAGGAACTGATACACTTGGATTTATGCCCCTTTCCCCTGCCCCCTGCTTCATTCAATTTAAGTTTATCTGTCTCCATCTGTTGCATATCTATTTTGGCAACCTGACCCAGTCATCACACTGTTTTGTTCCTATCACTTTCTAGATTTGCTTCCTTCCATTCAGCAACAGAATAGAAGGCTTTTTATCTGGGGGTGTGGGTGGGTGGGGGAGAGCTCAAAGCATAACCTCCAGAAGAAGCACATTGGAATGTAGTAAGCAAGGATGTCAGCTGCAACTCCATCCAAATATGAGATGGGATTGGGATGGGATGATCAGGAAGCAGGTAAAGGTAAAAGTAAAGGTTCCTCCCACACATGTGTGCTAATCATGTCCGACTCTAGAGGCGGTGCTCACCTCTGTATTCAAGCTGAAGAGCCAGTGTTGTTCAAGTCCGTGGTCACGTGGCTGGCATGGCTGCACAGAAACACTGTTTTATCTTTCTGCTTTCTATGGCGGTACCTATTTATCTACTTGCATTTTACATGCTTTGAACTACTAGGTTGGCAGGAGCTGGGGTTAACAGCGGGAGCTCTCTCCGCTGCGTGGCACCCAGGATTCGAACCGCTGAGCTACCGACTTTGCAGCTGGCTGTTTTGGTGCCTTAGTCCACTGAGCCACCATGCCAGGAAGCAGAGACAGGCACAAACCTCATGGACTAGTAACTTGGTAACAAAGACTCGGACTTGGTTTTGGGACTCAGACCCAAAGACTTGCCAACATCTGTGGCAGCTGATGGGAAGAGGGAGCATGAAGATTCTGAAAAATATGGACCATAGTTTTTGCTTTGTTGCTGTGAGTTCTCCAGTCTAGAGTTTTCCAGGCTCATTTTCTGCATGAAAATATGAAAATAGGGATGTACACACAGAAATCCAGCATGCTGTAGGGGTAGATCTGAATCAAAATATGGGACGGATGGGGGCCTTTACCCCAGAATTTCAGAGTGGACTAATGTGTCCTGTTTGGACTATAAGCTGTTTGTGTTTGCTGAAGATGCAAGATGTCATGAAATGACAGTACTGTACTTTTCTTTAAAACAAAAGTTTTTTTTTTAAAAAAAGAACAGTTGAAGGAGGGAAAGGAGTTTGTGGGATTTTCTGCATCATGTAGCAATACAATTTTGGGCTGGCTTTAGATACAGCACATCTTTATGTAGCGGCAAGTGCCATTTGACTGAATGAATTCATAAGAACACCTTTGTTTTCCATGTAAACTTCCATCCCTCATCATGGGATTTTTTTCTTTTAATTGTTTGTGTGCTGTTTTTAGCTTTAACGTTGCCTTTTAATGTTGTAAGATACCTCTTCTAATTCCCTGTTCTTAAACTTGAATTATGTTTGAAATGTTCTGGGCTGTATATTGTCCCTCATTATTGTAAACCCCCTTGGGTCCTTTTCCAAGGAGAAAGGTGGGGTAAAAATATTCAAAATAAAATGATTAAGCCGCTTAGAGTCCTTTGTTGGAGATAAGCGGGATACAAATATAACAATAAATAAATAAAATAAATAAATAATAATAAATTTGCTCTTGTGCCTCTGGCAGCAAAAGATCGTGAATGGGCCACCGGCCCAGATCAAAGGTATCACTTGCAATCATGGGCCTCTCTTCTACAAACACTAGACTTCCTGATGAAAAGTGTTGTTTCTATAGCAGAGGGAATGACGCCCTTTCACCCCTGGAAAGGGTGCCAGGGCACACTGGATCTCAACGCTTGCTCCTTTGCCTGAGCAACCTTGCCCATTTGATATGAGGCAAGAATTTCTGCCTCTTTTGCCACATGTCACTCAAACTGCAACTTGTTTATTTGGTTCCACACAATTCAGGGGGGAGAGGTTAGGAGAGACGCCCGTTCTCCATTGCACTGACTGAAATGGGAACGAGTTCTCTTAAGTTACATGTACTTCAAAGTGATGAATACACCACCCGCTTCCTCTGATGAATCTCTTCCCTTCTTATGTTTCCTTCCCTCTTGTCTTCAAATGACAGTGGAACCGAATCTATGATCAGGCAGGAACAGAAATCAGATATAAATTGTTAAGCATTTGCTCACATTTCTCTCTCTCTCTCTCTCTCTCTCTCTCTCTTTGTGTTTACCTGCCTATCCACATGCACACCAACTATTTATTACAATGTTCCTTCATAGCTGACAGTGCGGGGAACGCCTGGACAAAAGAGTCTCACTCCTCCCTGCCTTCTCTCCTGTTCCCCCCTTCTTTCCATTTGCCGTCTCCTCTTAGCAGCAGGTGGCATCTCTGAAAAGTTTGAGAGCGGCTGCTGCTGGATGTTCAGATGACAACGTTTCACATTTTCCTTCTCTTCTGCTGCCTCGTTTGCTCCCCTCGTCTCTCTCTCCCCTTCTCTTTCTCAGCAGATAAATGAAGAAAATGGGCTAGAGAACAGGAAGGGGTTGGGGGAGAAGGTAATGCACTGTGACTTCCTCATTTTACACCACAAGGATAATGATATTTTTCATGCCTCGGCTGAACGACTTCCCACACAGCACCCCCTGCATTACTTTTAAATATACAGTACTTCTTTTGCCACTGTGTTTCATCAATAGCCTATGTAGGGTACGTTAATTAGGAACCATCCTCCAAGCCCTGCCATTGCATTGTTAATATTTTAATTTTGGCATGTGTTGTATACAGTCTTGTTTAAAGGGGTCACACAAAAACAGTACTAACAGACCAACCTAGGTTGCCTATAATAATAATAATAATAATAATAATAATAATAATAATAATAATAATAATAATAATAATAATAATAATAATAATAATAATAATAATAATAAATAGGTTGCTGTCAAGGCAATTGCTTCAGGGCATCTCTTTCCATGGCTTTCTAGGTAAAGGACACACAGAATTGGTTTAACTTACTTCTTCTGGGGGTGCTTTGAGACTGTGCAGCTTGTCTATCAACTCATGGGCTCTGAGTTATCCGTGACAGATCAGGAAAGAGATCTTGGTGTGTTGGTGGACAGCTCCATGAAGGTGTCTACCCAATGTGTGGCAGAAGTGAAGAAGGCCAATTCCATGCTAGGGATTATCAAAAAGGGGATTGAAAATAAAACAGCCAACATTATATATATATTGAAAATAAAACAGCCAGCATTTTATATATTGCATGTTAGGGTGGATTCGGGTTTCTTCCCGTGTAGAAATCTGGTTGTTTTGACAACGAGGTTTCATCTTCAGGCTGGTGTTCTGGCTTCTTTCTCTCTTCTGGTCTCAGTTGAAGTCCTTCTATAAATACTGCTGGGGTGTGTGGTTTTTGCTTTGTTGCTGATTGCAGGTTCCTTTGTTCCTTTGTTCTTTTGTGATCTGCTGTGTGGCTGAGGCGATCGTTAAGGGATTAACTGCTGGTGGCTGTTTAGATGGCTGTTTAGATGCTGGTGGGTTAGATGGCTGGTGGGTTCTGGCAGTATCCTGGGCTTTGGTGGAGTGGGGTCCTGTGTCTTGTGAATTCAACGTGTCTGTGGTCTCCCAATGTTTTTGGGGTGTGTGAGTGTGCTCCATGTGGTGAAGTGGGGTGCCGCAGTAGATGGTGCAGTCGTGGTTTTGTTATTGGATGGTGGTTTCGTTTCATCTGTGGGAAGGGTCTGGGTTTGTGTTTGGTGTGGATGGAAGGTGGTGGCATCTTGTGTCCTTTTGGACCTGGTGTCAGTCTTTGTGACAGAGGCCTCTGTTGACCAGGGCTAGTTTCCAGATGTCAGGCAAGCGGGAGGTGTCATCACGTTTATTCATGTTGTTTGGGTGTTTCTCTATTTCAATGGCTTCCATGATTATTCGACTGTTGAAGTGTTCAGTTTTGGAGATGAGTTTGGTTCTTTCAAAGTCAATTTCATGACCTGTTGTTTTTATGTGCTGGAAGAGAGAGGAAGATTTTTCTTCTTTTTTGACCGTTCTTGTGCGATGCGTGCGCTTATTCTCCTGTTTGTCTGTCCGATGTATGTGGCTGGACAGACTTTGCATGGTATAGACTCCTTGGTTTTCTAGCTCAATCTTGTCTTTGGGGTTTCTTAAAATGTTGGCTATTTTTTGGTCGGTGCAAAAGGCTGTCTTGATATTGTGTTTGTGGAGAATTTTGCTGATTTTGTCTGTGGTGCCTTTGATGTAAGGGAGGAGGGCGGTGCCGTTGTTCTCTTCTGTTTCTTGGTTCTTGGGGGTGTTTCCTTTTGGATTAGTTTGGTGATGGTGTTTTTTGGAATCCCCAATTAAAACATTCGAGAGAGTGTGTAATTCAGTTTTTAGGTGGTCTTTGTCAGCGAGGCGTTTGGTTCTGGAGATGAGGGTTTTTTAGTTGATCTGGCAGGGTGGTGGTGTGATTGTGCATTTAACAGCGGTTTGTATGTGTTTTTTTCTGGTAGATGGTATGTCCTAAGGAGCCGTCGGTTTTTTTGTAGATTAGGACGTCCAGGAAGGGAAGTTGGTTGTTGGCTTCTATTTCCATAGTGAATTGTATTTTGGGGTGTAGGCTGTTGAGATGTGTGAGGAAGTTGTTCAGTTTATCTTTCCCGTGTGGCCAGATAACAAAGGTGTCGTCAACATATCTGAGCCAGAGTTTGGGTTTATGTTCGGACTTCTGTAACGCGTTGGTTTCAAAGTGTTCCATATATAGGTTTGGCATGACCGGTGAGAGGGGTGATCCCATGGGTGCTCCTTCTATCTGTTTGTATCTTTGTCCATTGTGGATGAAGTATGTGTTGGTTAGGCATCATCTCCAGAACCAAACGCCTCGCTGACAAAGACCACCTAAAAACTGAATTACACATAATGTTTTAATTAATTCCAAAAAAACACCATCACCAAACTAATCCAAAAGGAAACACCCCCAAGAACCAAGAAACAGAAGAGAACAAATACATCAAAGGCACCACAGACAAAATCAGCAAAATTCTCCACAAACACAATATCAAGACAGCCTTTTGCACCGACCAAAAAATAGCCAACATTTTAAGAAACCCCAAAGACAAGATTGAGCTAGAAAACCAATAATACCATGCAAAGTCTGTCCAGCCACATACATCGGACAGACAAACAGGAGAATAAGTCATCGCAGAACACAAGAACGCATTCAAAAAAGAAGAAAAATCTTCCTCTCTCTTCCAGCACATAAAAACAACAGGTCATGAAATTGACTTTGAAAGAACCAAACTCATCTTCAACAGTCGAATAATCATGGAAGCCATTGAAATAGAGAAACACCCAAACAACATGAATAAACGTGATGACACCTCCCGCTTGCCTGACAGGAAACTAGCCCTGGTCAACAGAGAGCCTCTGTCACAAAGACTGACACCAGGTCCAAAAGGACACAAGATGCCACCACCTTCCATCCACACCAAACACAAACCCAGACCCTTCCCACAGATACCACCATCCAATTTGCACCATCTACTGCGGCACCCCACTCCACTCACCACATGGAGCACACTCACACACCCCCAAAAACATTGGGAGACCACTTTAGCCAGACCAAAATGAATTCACAAGACACAGGACCCCACTCCACCAAAGCCCAGGATACTGCCAGAACCCACCAGCCATCTAACCCACCAGCATCTAAACAGCCATCTAAACAGCCACCAGCAGTTAATCCTTTAACGATCGCCTCAGCCACACAGCAGATCACAAAAGAACAAAGGAACAAAGGAACCTGCAATCAGCAACAAAGCAAGCAAACCACACACCCCCAGCAGTATTTATAGAAGGACTTTAACTGAGACCACGCTTTGCTTCAAGAAGAAAGAAGCCAGAACACCAGCCTGAAGGTGTCGCCAAAACAACCAGATTTCTACACGGGAAGAAACCCGAATCCACCCTAACATGCATACCTGGAAAACATATATATATATATATATAAAATGCCATTGTACAAAACAATAGTAAGGTCACACCTGGAGTATTGAGTACAATTCTGGTCACCACATCTCAAAAATGACACCGTGGACCTGGAAAAGGTGCAGAAGAGAGCAACTAAAGTGATTACTGGCCTGGGGGGGGGGTTCCCTTATAAGTAAAGGCTAAAACATTTGGGGCTCTTTAGTCTGGAAAAAAGGTGCCTGAGGGAGGATATGATTGAGACGTACAAAATAATGCAGGGCATGAGTAAAGTGGATAGAGGGACGATCTTCCTCTCACAAAATACCAGAATTAGGGGAAAGTCATTCAAATTGAGGGCTGGGAGAGTGAGAACAGACAAAAGAAAATATTTTTTACCCAGTGTGTTGTTGGTCTGTAGAACTCCCTGCCACAAAATGTGGTGATGGCATCTAGCCTGGATGTCAATCGCAAGACAGCCAATCTTGGGCATTATTAGAAGACAAGCAAATGCAGACAAAATCAGTGCATGTGTTGGGAAAGCCATATCTGCTAAAACTGCTTTCCTAGCATCAGTATTTAAACATCATGTAGCACAAAAGAAGCTTCCACATTATCTAGGTCTCTGATTTAAAGTACTGTACACCATTCCTACCATTCACTTTGTTAGTGTAGACTTTCTGATATTCTTATTGCTATGATAAAAGAGCCAGTCTAGACAAATCAGACTCTTCCTGGAATGTGCCATTTTACACAGAAAGAGCCATTCCAAGTAGTATTGATCTCATGAATGTTGGCAAAGAATAAGAACAGAAATGGAAGCCAAGCAAAAGTCTGACTCTTGTAAAGTGCCAATCATGTTCCGTGATTTTTGGAGGAATTGGAAGAGGTTGGTATATCAGCAATGAAACAAGAAACTGGAGGGGAGACAGTAACAAGGATGCTGAAGAAACGATGTAAAAATGAAGCCAGTGCAAACAAACTCACAAGTCTGTGGTGCAAGTTAAAAGAACACTGTTAATCATTCTGTTTGGGTGATGGCATTGTAAGAAGGAATGGCCAGGAAAGGGAAATGTTTGTCCCAGGTAACAATGGAGTTAAGGCATGAAGTCCATTATGCATAACTCTACAGATTTTACACTGCTGTATCACAAAATAATACAACTGAACAACTGGAGGGGACCCTGAAGCATAATTGAATCCACTCTCAACGGAAGCATCCCTGTGGTCATCTAACCTCTGTTTAAAAACCTCCGAAACAGAACTCACTTTTCCCATTCCATTCCATTGTTAAATAACTCCTATTGTCAAAAATCAAAGAAAAATAAAACAAAACAAAAGACACAAAACAGGTGGCACCTAAAAGACTAACTTTCATATTTTAATGTAATATTTTGTGGACACGCCGATGAAATGTTACATTAAAATATGAAAGATAGTCTTTAAGGTGCCACGTGTTTTGTGTCTTTTGTTTTTGTTTTGTCTTTCTTTGATTTTTGCCTGGAATTCTTGCACAGACTAGCACAGCTACGCTCTCCAAAAGTCCTATTGTCAAGAAACTCTTCCTAATGTTTAGGCAAAATCTCCTTGCTTGTAATTTGAATACACTATTTTAGGCCTTACTTTCTGGAGCTAAACATTGCTCAATTTTCCTTGAACGGAAGGTTTTGTAGGCACAAAGGAGAAACACCCTACCAGTTTCCAGTACAACAGCAACAGCAGGGGCCTCCTGAAATCAATCAATCAATCAATCAATCAATCAATCAATCAATCAATCAATCAAT
Source organism: Phrynocephalus forsythii (assembly GCA_029282475.1). Lineage (NCBI taxonomy): Eukaryota > Metazoa > Chordata > Lepidosauria > Squamata > Agamidae > Phrynocephalus > Phrynocephalus forsythii. Next base: position 9,140,045 of record JAPFRF010000009.1, read on the forward strand.
CAATCAATCAATCAATCTATCTATCTATCTATCTATCTATCTATCTATCTATCTATCTATCTATCTATCTATTACCTGTCTGTCTACAAACATCATGTGGTGTTTCCCAGAGTTACTAACTCTCATAATTTAATGATCTATTCCCCTAACTAAGGTAATCCCTCTTCTACGGGTGCTGCTGAACTCATATAGTGAAGCAATTTTTCTTTATCACTTGCTAGTGCATCCTTCAAACAAGTTAATAAATAAATCCAGGGCTCTGATGGATTGTGCTTGTTTATCACATGCAGAATGTTTGTTGTGTTGTTTCCAGCACCGGAAAAAAGCATCCATCTGTTTTCCTTGGCTGTAGCTGGTAGGCAGCATTGTGTAGGTCCTATTTTTCATCTTTTATCTACCATTTCATTGTTTCCCCCTTGTGTGACTATGGGGAGTTATCTCTCCTGCACAGAAGTACATGAAATGTTCATGTTCAAAGACACTTCTTTACTTATAACTCTTACAGCTATGTGCAGGTCCTTTATTCAGTTTGGAGGCCACAATGGAATATTCAGATGCATCCTGATTTAGGCTGGTGAAAATAGGCATTCTGTCATAGTCTATATGTGCCCTGAATCTAAAACACTTTGTAAATTCTGTTCCTGAGTTTTGAATTTCTGGTAAAATTCCTTTTCGCAATGCAGGGATCCAAACTGGAGAATAGCTACAAGTTCCTTACTCCTTTCTCATTAACTGTCACTTGAAGTCTCAAACTCTCCCTGAGACATTTTGTAAAGAATAAAAACAATCCTTTATTTACAGTTGCTTGAAATTGCAGACTTAGTTAGACTTAGTTAGTTAGTTCTCTTTATTTATGGTCAAAGACTAAATTACAGACTTGTCGATGCTGCTTCTTTTACTGGACACATACATAGCAACCAACCAAACAGATCGACAACAAATAAAGCAACTGCTTCCAGCTGAGAAAAGTGAAGAAAAAGAAGCACTCATGGCTCTTTTTGAATTCAAATGAATGATTGATAGTGCTGGATAGATATTAGGGATGGGCACCTTATGAAAAACGACATGCTGTTTCATCATGCCTAGATGCCCTAAGCACATCCAATCTCACCTGATTTCGGAAGCTAAGCAGGGTCGGCCCTGGTTAGTACTTGGATGGGGGACCACCAGGGAATACCAGGTGCTGTAGGCTCCTGGAGTAGGAGCTGGCAAGCCACTCCAGTATTCCTGCCAAGAAAACTCCATGGACATGGGGTCACAAAGAGTCAGTCACGACTGCAATGACACAACACACACACAAGGTTACAAAACGTTTCAAAACAAAATGAAACAAAGCACCAACCAGATGTTTCATTACAAAACAAAGTGAAATGCTACCCCCCTCTAAAATGAAACAATTCACTCCAGAGGAAATGGCAGGGGAGCTTCCTCAAGTTCTCCCTTGTAACCCTTTGAAATTTGAAAGTTTTGGCTTTCAAAGAACGGAGTTATTAAGCTCCAAAGAGGCTGCCAGGGTACTTAATTAAATGAGTGTGGATCGGCGTGCTGAGGGGAATCTGTAAATTAACCCTATAATTGGTAAAGCACGCCAGACACACTCTTTCCATTAAGCACCCCTGCACCTCCTCTAGAGCTTAATAACTTCGTTCCCTGAAACCCAAAACTTTCCAAATTTCAAGGGGTCCCTAAAATCGCTTGGGGAAGCTAAGCCTGCCATTCACATGCCTGAAATCAGTAATTTTCCATTAAACATATTTTTAAAAATTATTCATATTATTCTATGCCCAAAGGGGCATAGCATTTCGTTTCATTTCATTTCATTTTGTAATGAAACTACTTTCAAATTCATTTTGTAACGAAATGAAATGCGGGGGGGCGGAATGAAACGAAATGATATGAAACACTATTTTTCCATTTCATGCCCATCCCTAGTAGATATACATTCACCTCAACCCATAAAGTCGCTCCCAGTCACACAAACTATAGATAGCATGCGAAATTGCAAACAAAACTGGCAAACTCAGATCACCAAGTCTCCCACTAACTTGCATCAGAAAACTAATACAGGTATACCTGTTCCCCCTCTCCATTTTGCAATTGATGTACATGGAGCTTGGAGATATGATGGATCCTAAAGAGAGCAGCAAATGAGACTGTGTCTCTTTAAACTGTATTCTGTTACATTTTTCTTCCTGTAAGCACTGTCCCCTAGATTCCAAAAGGAGGAGGATGATATTGACCCAAGCTATCATTCCTTGTATGAATGACTGCAATAAGATACGTGGGGTGCACTGAATACTCTGGCACCATTTTAGTAACTTCAAGGTTTTCTTCCTCAGGGATTCCAGGAATTATTCACAGCTCAAGCTGCAGGACAAAACAGAATACATACTCTGAACTCGTGACTCTTAGCACCTAAGTAAAGTTAGATCTTTGAAAGCCAAATCAGGCAAGTTTAAAAATCTAGGGAGGCAAAATGTTTTGGAGTAAAACATTATAATGTTCGTATATAACTAACATATTATTAATGTGCTTAAACCCCTCAAGGGTTTTATGTAGAAAAGCATAGGCAGGGTTGGAATAAATTTAATTTACAAGGCAACTGAGCTAAAGTGGTATAAACAATTCAAAACTGTGGGCTGTAATTGTAGCTTTCATGAAAAGCTTATATTTGAAAACACATCATACTCCTACATATAACTGCATGTACAGAGTTCGCAATCTCTGCTTTATCAACTGAGGGTGTGAATACAATGGAGGCCTGAATCAAAACAATCTGGCTTCATTGTGATTTGATTCACAGCCTGTATTACATCATAAATCGCCATCAGTGCTCACACGCGGGCTGTATATTGAACCAGGAGTTCTTCCATGTGTTCTTTGAAAGTAAGGGGAAGGAATAAGAGATGGCTGATAGGACCTGTGATCCTGTACAGAATAATTCTGAGTTGTGAATTATTCACAATGCATTTTGCAAAATTACTCTTCAGACTTCTGATGTTTTGTACTCTGAAAATGTGAAGTACCTTTCCATGTTTTTTCCTATTAAAAAGCTTTTCGGAAATGTAGTAGTTTGACAGTGAACCAACCGTAATCACAATACTTTGCTTTTGCATGTCTTAAATATCACATCCCGAACTACTTATGTCATTGAAACCTGCAGACAAGTCTGTCTTTACAACACAGTCTGTTTCAATCCTTCTGGCTTGATAACGTAGATGCCCTCAATCCCCAGCAGCAGGGGTGGGGGGAACAGCTTTGGGAACAAAGAGGCCTAGACAAATTTGATACCACTTTTGCGTCATCAAAAATACTTTGAATTCACCCATTGTCTAAGTGGAGCAAATCTCACAGTATTTGACCATGCAGAGGCACACAAAGTCACCTATAGGGTGCTGAACCTCTTTGGGGCCACATAACATCGGAGTCACTGTCATTCACTATTAGAGGTCCACAGTTACTTGCTCTGCCTTATATTTGCATAAATTTGACCTATTTCTGTGTTGGTACCTCTCCCTAATCTTGCTGGTAAACATTCAGTAACATCAAAGTATGGATGGAGCTCAAGCTGAAAGGAAAAACAGTCTGATTTGATATTATGACAAGGAAACAAGTTCCTGGTGCTTAAATAAAATTAGCTTGTTCCCTGATGAGTTCACTTGACAAGTTGAATAGAGAATCTCATTTTAAAAAAATAGTAAAGCATGATGCCTAAAAGCAGTTACAGGCAATTTCAGATGTCTCTTTTCAATGGGAAAAATAGTTCAAGGCCTATTGATGGTAAAGCTTTGTGTAATAAAATACTTAGTAGAACACAAAGGTATATTTTACTCTACTTCCTGTTTCCATACACATGCCTCTGGGAAAAAAATTATACAGTCCTGCCTTCCAGAAAATGTTACTTAAGGAATATACACTATATACACATGATACCACAGATATAAGGCCAACGTGATAGTCATTCCCCTTAGATGTTTACATTTCCACGTCAAACTCTAAATACTGTATTCACTTTTTGGGGTGTGTATGTGGTAGGGTTCTGATGTACCAGCAGAAATTTTAACAGGAATTTCTATTGTTCTTGTATCTGCTGTAACTATAAGGGCTTGTAACTCAGAATCAGGCAGGGTGCCACCATGTTGATAAACATTACTGTTGTGTTTGCAAAACCTGGAGTAATAAAGGCATATTAAATAAAGAATCCAGTACACCAAAGTACTGTAAAACCAGCGTATTGTAGCTACAGAGAGTTAATAATAAACTCCATCTCCAGTCATATTAACATATTGCAACCTAAACGCACCCCTATTATCTGGGATGGTCATCCTTTTCCACTGAGCAGGTAGCTTTAGGCGGCATGCACACAGAGTCATGAGGGACAAAGTGGACTCCCATTTATCCATCCAGATCAGACTAATCAACCCTGGTAATCAATAAGGTGACAGATATTGCAGCCAGATTGCCCTCAGATCTGCAACATTCTACTTATTTCAATGCATTTTCAGTTCTTTCTCATATCTCAATGGTGAGCCATGAAAGTAATTCCTTTTGATGGGCAGTTTTACCCTACAGTCACCTTTTTCCAGGCTTAGCTGGGAAAACAGACTAATTGTTTGCAATGACTTTTTTAAAAAAGTTCTGCTCAAGCCTCATTTTGAAAATAGAGTGTACATTTTGAGGGCAACTTTTTCTACACACAACTTAATTCTTTTATTACTCGATAGGCACCAAATTTAACAGCTTGCCAGACATACTCAACAGAACAAGCTTTGGATGTAAACTCTGAAGTCCTTGCTCAGGAAAAATGGCCAAGAACCTGAGGAAAGGTGACCCCACATCTTGGGCACCCCTTCTGAACTCAAACAGTGCACTAATGATGGGGGGGGGAAATGTCTCTTATGCTTTCAAAAATCCTACTATGTCATTTATTCTAGAGGAATCTGACAACATAACTGCTCCACTGGTAAGATCTGTTGATATAAAAGCCAGCAAATGAAGCAGAACTGGTGGAGCAAGGGAGGACCCAAACTTTCTCCAACTATGGACTTTCTCCCGGTCCATAGTTACTATAACAATACTAATAGAGGCAAGATCACTTTTGTTTCCATTTTCTTTTCTGCACTGTGTTTAAAAAATAAATGCACCAGTATTTATTTATTTATTAGATTTTCATACTGTGCCTCTAACTCTGGGCAGTTTAAAACATAAGAAAACACAAATGACAAACAAATAAACAGGAAACAATGAAATACTAAACTAATCTAAAGTTATATGAAATATGAAACAAAACATAACTGAGCCTCATGGTGCAATGGTTAAATGCCTGTACTGCAGGTAAAACTGTGCTCACAACCTGGGGTTCAATCCCAGGTAGCAGGCTCATGGCTGACTCAGACTTCCATCCTTCCGAGGTTGGTAAAATGAGTACCCAGCTTGCTGGGGGGCGGGGCGGTAATATGTAGCCTGCATATGGTAATTAAAAACTGGAAGCCGCTCAGAGACTACTTGAAGTGGTATGGGGTAGTATATAAGCAGACCACTTTATAAATATAATCAGATATAATTTCTACATTACAGTATACTACAGTATAATGTCTACAGTATTACAGTACCTGTGGAAATCCATATAATGGTAAAACACAGCAGCTGAAATCCAGTACTAAGTCACAAGTAGAGTAGACTCATTGAATAAATGGAACTGACAGAGAAATTGACTTGTCAAATTCTCATTGATTCACTGACCCTCATCTGGTTGTAATTTACTACTGGATTTCAGTCAGTAGGTCTATGCCACATTCAGTGAAAATGAGCAATTTAACTATGGAAAACATATTTTAGGTTGGAAGCTTGAGCTATTTCCTTTCAGTATTAATTAGAATAAGATACTATCTGATCCCCCCCCCCGCACATCACTGAGATGATTCTCTCAGAATTTTCTTAAAGAGAAACATCTTAATGCAAATTAGTCCTTATTGATCTCTGGTACCTGGGAAGAAATCAAGATTGGATTTTGTGTAAAGTAGTTTGTTGGTTAAGGAACTGAAACAGTAAAATCAGCAAGCAAGATGAAGAAGGAAAATGGTGAGCCACACCTGACACTCAACACAATGAATTTGAATGCCTTTCTTTCTTTTAATAAATAGTTTTGGAGGAACTGCCAACAGTCAATGTATGCCTTTTCTGCTTCTTTGAAATATCAGCTAACTCCTGCAATGCATTATTTGATTAATTCTACTGATAATTCAATGGGCTTTTAAAGAGAAAATCAGAACTTAGAGCAGCTGTCAATGCCATTTAGAATACAGTAGTTAAAATTTCTTGGATTACATTTCTGCCCATTGCTGAAAACCATAATAAAATGCCTGTTTGAAAGAATACCTATAGTTTCTCCACAGTCTAACGCTAGGTCTAGTAAAAAAAAAAATCTCCATCGTTGATATGCTCTCGAATTAATCAAGTATGAAGAATTAATGTTTCTGGAATGTTGCAAACTTTTGCAGAATGTTGATGCTTGCACTGAATCATGAAGAGTTGCAGATTTATAGGGTAGGAATTAAAGTCCACAAATTGGCACTTGCATGTGTTTCTAACAGCATCCCCTCCAGATAGTGAGGAATCTACACAATGAGTGTGAATGTAAGATTAGGAAGTCAAGAAACAAAGGGTTGCTAAAAACTATGTGCAGACCATGCTATGTACAAAATAAAGTAAAACTCCGCATACTGGAGAAATATCTCTCAATTATGCATTCAGTTACAGAAACAAGATAAGGATAATAATTTTGAAATTTCAAACCCACTGAGAAATCTGAGTGAAGATAGCTTAGGAAGCATCCCTAAGAAACTGCATGGTCAGACAACTGTTTTGAGTGTGCTACATTGACTGTGGGCTTTGAGATAATGGAGGCATCGGACACAGTTTGCATATAACAACAGTGACATGGTGCCACATTTGAAACATGTTTTACCTACAATTCATGATGTCAAAATCTTGTCTTGGCTCATGCTTCAAAAAGCTTCAGTGGTGAACCACACTTCGTGTAGCTTTCTGCAAGACAGGAAAGAAAGTCAATAGTCTCTCTTAAGATAATTATAAAATAAATTATGTACAACCCAATGCAATCAGTACCAGGCTATGCAAGATAAAATACTCAAGATACACAGGAGGCAATATGTTTTTCAGCAATTATTGTGTGCATTATGTGGTGTGGGATATTAGAGCTGCAAAGGATCTTAAAGGCTAAAGGTCTTTAATCCTATCTTGTGTATAGAAAAATAGAGGATTAATTATAGCTTGAAAGATTTGTATTTCATATTTTATGTATGTATTTATTTATTTCTATACTGCCCATCTTCCCAAAGGAACTCCAGGTGGTTAATAACAATCAGATTTATCAATAAAAATAAATAAAAATATCAAATAGTGAATAACAAATACATCAACAAAAAAGCAACAACAAAAACAACAAAACAAAACAAAACAAATACAAATATTCAGCAAGATGGCAGAACAACAACAACAACAAAAACCCTAGTGGTTGCCAAATGCCTCTCTAAAAAGCAAGGTCTTATGCAAGGTCTTATATCATATCTAAGCTAGGTGTTTCCACTATATAAAGGGCACAATTCTCTTCTTTTAGGCTCAGGATGGGGTTATGAGATATGACAAAAGTGGTCCACTACCACACTGAAAAGAAATTACAATTTAAAAAAAACATAACAGACATAATGGGAGATCTGGTGTATATTTGTCCAAACGTATTGGTGGCTACTCCATAGATAACCGCCATGTTTTTTAAATCTATTACAGCAGTGGTGGCCAAACTTTATTCCTCCAGATGTTTTGGACCACAACTCCCAGAATTCCAAGCCTGTATTCTCAATGAGAAAGGATTGTGGGAGTTGTGGTCCAAAACATCTGGAGGGCTGAAGTTTGGCCACCACTGTGTTACAGGGTAACAGGCAGCAAGGATTCCTTCCATTTGTTTTGAAACCCCATCATCACACACAATATAGTCACTTAAGAGGGCCATAGAAGTATACTTCTGGTAGCTCTAGGAAGTGTGTCTCACTTTCAGACCCCCTGAAGGGAGCTTTGAAACCAAACCCTTCTCTTTTTGTTGGAAGGGGTTATGTAAGTCTCTTGGGCAAACGTGGTCCTTGGACCAGCAGTGGTTGCCCACCTTGGACCTTCTCCATCTCTCAGAGAATGGCATGTGACAGGCACCTAGAAATTATCACCATATGGTTTTTCATTCTGCTTGTAACATCTCCCCAAAGCAGGAGAGCAATCACCCCAGGATTTCACAAGTTATGGTCCTCTATTTCAAAGCAGGTATAAAAGTCCATACATGGCAAGGGATGTAATTTGCCAGGAGAGAGTTCTTAAAAGTTCACTTGGCAAGATGGAGGCAACTTTTTTTTTATTTTTCTACCAGCAGCCTATGAAGGTATCACCCATGGTCTAGTTTTAATTTTGTTTGTTTTAATGGCTGCACGGCTCAAAACTCCTTTTTGGCAAAGTAAGGCCATCGGGAAGGATTAGCTCACTGTGAAAGTCCACAGGCAGGTCAGAGATGTCTGAGAAGCTGTAAGTGGAACCAGCAGGAGGATGTTGATTCTGAGGCAGGCCAATCAACACAAAAATCCTTCTATAAAAGAGGTCTGAGGCTGCTGTACATTTATTTCTGAGTCTGTGCTTGTTGCCTCCATCTCTGCCTAAAGCCCCTTGCTTCTGGAGACCTCCTACTGATGTTCTGCATCTTTCCTCCCTGCTCTCTTTGCCCTCTCTCTGTATCTTAGGGAAAGACCCTCTTCCTGCTTCTCTTCTTTGTAAATAAATACAATTTTCTTATCCCTTAACCTTGTGGCTCCTGGAATTTCACTGAAAAACTGTATAGCTTGCTAAGGCATTGCAATAGCAGCCTGAGTCTTAGAACCATATCATTCTTGGGAGTTTGCTTCTCTGAGGGCCTTTTCACACGACCCTTAAGATCCACTGGTCCCTTAAATTCGGACCAGAGATCTTGGGGGTTTGTTTCTGTTCCTGCGTCCCCACCCCTCAGCACTTCCTGCTCCTGTCGGCGTGAGGGGAAGGAGGGGGAAAAAGGACAAAAGAAGCCTTTACTAACCTGCCGGTGCCGGTCGAAGTTGCCACGAGCCCCGTTACTTCCTGGTTCGGTCTCAAGGAGCTCTTAAAGGGGCGGGAGGCAAAAAAAACAACAGACAAGCCAGGAAAGCCCGGCACTGTTATCCGCATCAATTTTTTTTCACCTCCAAAGAGAAGGTACAAGAAAAGTGCGCTGGGTCGCGCTAAAGTGGGCGGGGTCGCACTTAATTGTCTCCAAACTCTGGAGCTGGTGGGAAAACATTTCTAAGCTCCGGAGCTGGAAGCCATTTGCAGCGCAGCTTAGGGGTCGTGTATAAACGCCCTGAGTTAATATTGTCTCATATTTTTGAGGCACATTTCTTTGAAGCACATAAGACTAATGACTTTCCCCCATGTTAACATTTTCTTCCTTTTATTCAGCCCTGTAATCTGTGTTGTGCATTTCTGTACACCTGGCAGCCAATTAAATGGGGTGGAATAATGCATAACATCAGAATGTCCAGGCATAGAGGAAGATAAGCAAAGTTTTGCACAGGCAGAGGTGTGAAACCAGACACAGAGCTGACATTTCAATAGCACTCTGCATCCATTGTCAGTAGTATTTCCACCTGCCAATTAATGTGTTATCCATTTCCTTTTGATGTTAAGCAATAAGAAAGTGATGCCATACATTGTATAACAGAAGTCAGATTTTATGACCATCCTTTCTGTAATTCATACATTGTCAGATAGAGCACCTGAGACATTAAAGCAACATCACTGGAAACATTTCTCAATGTTGTAGCAGTGAAACATAAATTGTGATTGATGTTTCCTATTTAAATTGATTGAATTTCTTTTTAAAAAATTGAAATATTTAATAATGCATATCTACTAGGGAAGAAAGAGGTTTATGTTTTGAAAGAGTGTCATGCAATTTATATATTATGATTCTGTATCAAAGTATTTATCTGTTGAACAGTAAATCCAGTTGTTAATCCCAGAGAGATATGAGCACGTCTACTGCAGTTGGGATGGACAAATGGATTTAACCCTATTATTTATTATTGTCCCACATCCTATTAGTGTTAGTCATGCCAGCATAAGTGCAATGGGATAAACTGCAGTGACAAATTGTTGCTAATTAAGAAGCTGTTCCTGATTTCCTTCATTGTGCATGAGTTGCTTGAGGTGGTATGCAATAAGCAATGCAATCACTATTCTGTTCAACTATGGCAGTTCACCGTGGCAAAACTGGCAATTCATTCCACAGCAGTGACTATGGCAAAATTAATTCTTCTGTCCATTCTGTATTTAATTTCTATTTCAACTTCCAGTTCAAAGGAAAATTCTTGATAGTACAATAAAATAGAAGGGCATGAGCACCACCAAATCATGCAGCATAATGGATTTTTTTTTCAGACTGCAGACATGGTGAGATCTTCCCTATTGACATCAGTCATTTGTATATGTAACCCACCTTTCAGTCAAGACTTTGACTCTCAAAGTAGTCTACTATGAAAATGTCATACAAGATACAGTGTGGTGTAATGGTGCGTGGCTGTGTATATGCACGCACGCATGCACACACACACACACACACACACACCACCATCATCAACAACAACATCAACATATGATAGGAAATCACTAATGTCAAGATGTGACATTTTGTGGGTATAGAGTGTTAAAATAAAGGGGTATAGAAAAGTGGCTCTGAAAATGGAAGTGCTTTTAAAGCTGAGGCTTGGACAACAGTTTACTACAGGCATTGCAAAACCAATAGGCAGCTCTCCAGCCAAGCAAGGTCAATGCACCATAACAATCCTGAAAACTGAAAACTGAAAACTGAACATGTTTATGTTGTGATGTACTAATATGGAGGTGGTATTTGCTAGATCCTATATCTTGCACTTTGTATAGTGCCAATATCTTGGAGTTATAATATTCTGCCATTCCAGGACCCTGGTGTGAGAAAACTGTATTTCTCCAAGCTCAGCAGAATTTTAATCAAAATAATATTATCATCATAGTGGCAGTTTGCCAGAATAATTTAAAAATCCTTGGCATTACATTAGGTACATAAAAATAGAATTTCCTGTCATTTTCCCCCTTGGAACTCCTGATCTCAGAATCTCTAGGCCACTGGAAAAAAGGTTCTTGTAACAGATAGGGAGGGGGAGCTGTGTGTGAATACTTGAAATAATTATAAATATTGGGAGATAAGACGCACATGGTTAAATCAATCATCATATCATCACAACTCCACACCATTTTGGGGCCCAGACATCAAATAACAACAGTCAAGCAGCAGTGTTGCAGAAGGCTCCCCCCCCCCCCCCCCCAGCACTCAGCAGCAATGATCAATGTGGATTTTCCTCCATAGATGCAAACTAGCACAAGTATGGCTTGGCTGTACAAGAATATTATTTAATAAATGCCCATGTCTGTCTAGATATCCTAAAGTTTAAGTAGTATATTTTACATTCATTGATTTTTAATTTTGGCAACTTTAATGTATTAAGAGATATTGTCTCTACCTTTTGCTTTTTAAATGTGCCTTTCCAGGCTATAAGCTCTTGCAGCTTAGAATGTAATTGAAACATTTTCATTTTTCATCTTTTTATTATTAAAATATATTTCAACTCTATTTTAGATTGAATTCTGGCTGCAACTAAAGTTTACTTTTCACATATCTTAAAATTATCTATGCCTACATTTTTATGCAGCTGAAAAACTTTTGGACGCTTTTAATATTTGGGATTTATTGTGTTTAGGGTTCATAGAAGCAATGGAGATAAATAAATCTTGTAGAATTAGGCAGAGGAATTCTAGAAATAGTGACAAGATGTGCACTTTGATATTCAGAAGAATTTTGATATGATTGAAAGTGATTGTCTGGTTTCATTCTAGAATTAATCCTTAATTGGGATAAATGCCAGCTGTGGTGAACATGTGCTTTTGATTTTTCCCTGGAGGCTTCGAAAGTTCTGTAGAGGTATTTGTAAGATGTTCAGGCATCAGAATCACTGACCTGACACTAGGAGTGATATTTATACAGCAACATGAGTCACATTCACAATTTCTTATAGCTTGTATATCTGTGCTTATGTTGACATTCTTGTTTGCATTATAATAGTACCAATAATAAAATCTGTTCTTTTTGAAAACATGTTTCCACCTTCTCGTCCCTGAAAACACTCTGCAATGATGAAACATCATCTCCAGCAGATGGCAGGATTAAGACTCTCAAATTTTATATCTGCCTTTTTCAGAACTGTTCCCTCCCAACCGCCATGCTTATTCATTATGAGACACATACAGAAGCCAGGTGGTGTTCAGTACATTGGGATTGTACCATGTGACTTTGGAAGATTGAGATGTCTAGTCTTGAAACATGAGACCCTACTCTATAACAGTCCAATTCTGACAAGTAGAACCACATTGCTCTTTTGTGCATGCATCAGTTCATTGGGGAACAAGATGTGCCTTAGCCAAAGGCTTTGCATTTTGTTCCCCTTTCTGATAGAACATATTGGACTATGCAGATCTCACAATTTCTCCCCAGTGGCTACACTAATCGGACAGATGGAACCTGCAGCTCAACAACTGAATGCTGATGCCTTGTCCATATCTTTCAACAGTGCACAAGTTAGCTGTTTGCACACTCAAAAGGTTATTTATTTATTTATTTATTTGATTTGATTTGATTTGATTTTTATACCACACCATCCAACCAACAGTCACTCTGGGTGGTTTATAAAAGTTAAGACATGGACAATACAATGAATAATACAATTAAACAATATGCAATGTATAGATGAAAATAAAACTAACCAACCAAACACACTTAAATCTGATAACAAAGCAAAAATAATAAATCAAATACATTAGGATTGGGAAAATAGTAATCTTTCTGTAAGGGTGACTTGCAGAACTGTTTACTCTGTGTCTCTGGAATCCCTTTAGTTTATTGTTTCCAGGTACGTAGCTACTTAGAATAATAGTTTCACCCTCTAATGTATTAGCAAATTAGGAACTTTCATCCAATTTTTATTCAACATAAAACAGTAGAAGTATTTTCTGCCCATGATCTGCTCATGTAAGTTGCAACTGTGCAAGGGTACTTTTTGGACATCTCCATTACAGTCGAGCACAGTGAGGCTTGCTCCAGGTGTGGTAATACTTTATAGCGGTGGTGGCGAACCTTCGGCACTCCAGATGTTTTGGACTACAACTCCCAGAATTCCAAGCCTGTATTGCAAATGACAAAGGACTGTGGGAGTTGTGGTCCAAAACATCTGGAATGCCGAAGGTTTGCCACCACTGCTTTATATAGTGTAGGTGCATGGAATGTGAGGTCTTCCAGATGTCATGTGGCCTGATATCATTCATCGTTATTTGCAATGCAACAGAGATCTGTAGTCCAGAAGATCTGGAGTGTTGCAAATTGCCCATTCCTGCTACATGGAGGTTGCTTATATTGACTCATAATCCATTCAAACATAGTAACTCTTGAATTTATATGACTAAAGAATTTATAATACTCATGGCAAAGGAATATCTATCACCTACATGTCTTATGAGTCAAGACGCCAATCACTCACTTTGTTCCTGCACCAGTTGGCCTGAATCCATTTGGTATTATCCACTGAAGCAACTCCATTCGAGTCAATGGGATATGTAAGTGTTGACTCACCAAACAGCAATTGATAAAGTGTGCTTACCATGATTGGGAAGTGAAACTGAATGCAAACAAGTGCATGCAAAATGCACAATGCAGCCCCATTGTGTTCTGCTACTCAAAGAGGCTACTTCTTTTTGTCCATTATGATTGCATCACAGAACAAATTTAGAACAAAACCAAATGGAGACACTGATGTCCAGAGTGTCTGAATACATTTTTCATCACTGTGCTCCACAACCTGATAATGAAGGCCACCAGGATTCTCAGTTTAACATTTCCATCATTCCTCAATCACGAAAACATTTCTTTAGGTCCACCTTGAATTCTGTGAGATCCACGCGAGATCCTTTTCCAAGGAGAAAGGTGGGATAAAAGTACTCTAAATAATAAATAATAAAGAAATAAACTGGAAAATTATATGAGTAACCTTCACAATCACCTGGAGTGTTACATTTCATCCAGTGACAACTCTTATGCACTAATGGTGTCCACTTTGCTGAGTTTGAAAAGCCCAGCCAAAATGTTGGCTGTGAGTAACACGGCAGGTGTATGCATACTTCCATGGAAGTAAGTCCTTTTGAGTTCAGTGGGGCTTGTTGGATCGACATGTGAAGCTACCATCCAACAAGGAATCTTCTGAGAATAGTAGCAACTTTCTTTCTTTTTAAAAGTATTCATTGGAAGTGGTTGCATGGGATCTTATTTTTTTTTCTCTATTCTGCTTTGCTTTTCATGGATCTCCCAATCCATAAATACAAGGTTTGTAATTCTGTTTCTTACCAATCTTATTTTGATGATAAATATTTCAGTTTCTTCTTTTCTCAAAAGGATTGTGGAAAGGTTTGCATTAAAGAAAATCTTTCCTTCCTTTCAGTCTCTTGGTTTCTAACCTTTTCAGTTTCCAAAAGTCCACCTTCTGCTGCTTATTCAATATAATATTTGTTCTTTGCCCAAGTCTCACAGGCCTGTCTGTGCTGAATTACCTACTTGCACAAGAGAATGCTCTGATCTGTGTAACTTTTGCCTTAAAGTAAGTTGAACTGACTGGGAGAGAGTTCAGTTCTTCACTGTGCTTCCTGCAAATAGAGTCAGCCAGCATGGCCTTAGTCAAGCTGCACAAACCCAGGGCATCCAGAGAAGAAGGGATTGGGGAACCACTTTTGAGTAGCATCTACCTGGAAAACCCTGACAAGGATTGACATTAGTCACAATTCACTTGACAGCATTTTTTTTTTTAAAAGAACTGGAACAGGCAAAATATAGCTCTTCAGATATTGCTAAACTGGAACATCTGTCTTTCCAGATGTTCAACTGGAACTTCCACTTTTGGCTATGCTGGCTAAGGCTGCTGGGATCTACACTCCTGCCACATGTATAAGGCCTCACGTTTCCTCCTCCATAAAGCTTTATTCTACCCTTACACCAGTGAGGATTATTGTCAGTATCAAGGGTAATTCGACAAGTATGTGGAAAGAAGCTACCACTGCGTGAAACCATCTAGCCATTTTAAAAGGTAGAGTTTTCTTTTAAAGACAGTTTTTTGAGGATACAGTTCTGGCATTTTTCCGGATATTGCTTTCTCTCCTTGAG
The DNA here is from genome assembly GCA_029282475.1 of Phrynocephalus forsythii. Lineage (NCBI taxonomy): Eukaryota > Metazoa > Chordata > Lepidosauria > Squamata > Agamidae > Phrynocephalus > Phrynocephalus forsythii. The sequence continues at coordinate 9,155,409 of JAPFRF010000009.1, forward strand.
TTCCTGGGAGGATCTTTTGAAGACCAAATGATGAGTAAGTAAAATAAATAGAGAAGGCCCTATGTTCAGGATAATCAAGGAATTCTGTAGATGGTGAAATAACCATTCTTATCCTGTAGATTCTGCGCTTATAGCAAAATGAAACATCAACACTAAGTAAGACTTTCATTAAAAGGCTCTTCTTTAGGAGGTCCCTAATGTGACAAAAGGGAATCCATTTTGTGTAAACTATTAAGATTTGCTACTCCTGAACTCATTGCTCTCCAGATAACTGCATTTTTTAAAAGGTTGTTGTAACAGTAAGTCACTTCCTATGGTGACCCCGACAGGGTTGTTGAAATGTATGAGAGTTTCAAGGAGGGGTTTATCATTGCCAAACCCCAGTGAGTTTTTATGGCCTAGCAGAAATTTGAACCTAAGATTCTAGGATTCTGGCTAAGCAATCTATCCCCTCTACCACATTTGGTCCCCAAGTGGTTTGAAAAGGTTAAATATCAAATATGTAAAACAAAAAAGGCATGGCTTTGATTCACTTCTGGATGGGAACAACAACTATTACTTTATTTTGGAGAAGTTAATCAGCATGGCCAATGACAAGTAAGGATTGCAGCTACATGCCAGCAGCATCCAGATTGTTTCAATTTGCCTAGCCCTGTGTTAGTCAGAGGGGGAGTTTCAAAATGATTGTGAAATGATTGATACCATTCCTGTATATACTTTTATCATTCAGTCTTAAATTTGGGAATTAGGCTGTTCACTTTTAAGACAACCAAATATATCAGAAGAATTCAATACAAGAGTATATAGGTAGTAAAGAAGCATTCCAAAGAGAAATCAAGGGCCAGCTCCCAGAACTACTTCTGAGGCTACTAATTCATCAGAAATTGCTTACTGTATTTAACTACTGATTTGTAAGGCATATTTGCTGCTTTAAAAAAATCTAAAGCAGTGGGCATGCAACAGTAAATAAAATGAGTTTGGGAATGGTATGCAAGAATTCAATATATCAGGGAGCACATGAAGCTGCAACTCTTGGGGGCAGGGAGGCATATTCAAAAGCAAAGCTGTGCTTTGGGCACTAGCTGGCAGGATAACCCCCAACAAATACTAGATTTTTAAAGACTATAATTGGAAATTAAATATAGTGTGCAGTGATGAATCGATCTCTTTCTTCTTTCAACCAATGAATGTTTTACATACCTTTTTGTCTTTAGAAATCAGAAAAAATATGGATAAAAGTGGTACCCATTCTTGTGCAACTTTGTACACTTTTCATAAGGCTGAACAACACACCTTGAAGTTGAACCACATAAACAGTTCACAGTCCCTTTGTGTCTCATACACAAACTCTGGAGGCAAACTAATGGCCCCCAAAGCATACCGGAAGGGTGTGATATCAATGGCAAATGCATCACATATCGGATTTGTTTTTAAATTGTACAAGAAAGCAGCCTGAGTGTTCGCCAGGCAATTCAGCACCTGGGACAGTTCCAGACTCTGGACAGCACTTCAGCTGTAGGAGCAAAGCAAAGAAGATGCTTTCTTTAAAATGGGTGCTATAATTTTACAAGCGTCAATAAGAGGTGAAGATAATGTGTTCTCCAGCCACTCAACATGTCCCTTATTCCTGGGCCCAAGTGGTCTTTGCACTGCCTAACTGGACAGACTTAAATAATGATGTCATTATGTCCATCTCCATTGAAATTCACATCTTTCAAAAGAACACCATGTGTATCTCCTTGAGAATATTATATACCATCTGTGAAACTGTGGAAGAGACAAGGCTAGTAAATTGCAATCTGGAAACTATATATCAGGCTAAAACAACTGACAGAGTAGACCAAATTATAATAGACCCATTGAAGCAACGTGGAGTACATAGCTGTTGACTTAGAAAATCTGCATTGATTCAGTGGGGCTACTCTAATCTAGACTTAAAATTGGGCTTAATCTACTCATACTGTCCGGTGTTATGATTTTTAAACGAAAATCATGGGATACTTTTTTGTTTCTTTAAAGTGTGGCATTCTACTACAGTATAAGAATTATCCTTTCATCTCCACTTGTAAATTATGGAGAGCTAGCCGTGATCCCTTGCACAATGGCCTTCACAAATGAATGAACCTCTCAGGTGTTTTTAAATCTGTTCTGTATGTTGTTCTGGGTGTTCTGTATAATTTCAAGTGATCCTTGAATCTCCTCATAAAATGGCCCCCTCCCTTTAGTTTAATATTGCACTTAGATGAACTGAGATGAAAAGCTTTCCACAATATATCACAACTTGAGATGTTGACAAGGTAGGATATTTTGAAGGAGCTTTTATGTGGTGCTCTTTTGCTCTCTTGAGGTTTAGCCAACACATGTTAACTGTGCTATGTCTCTTTCATAGGGGCATATCTAAACATTTTTCATGCTCTCTATCTGATTTTTAATGTGAAATTGCAGTTCAAACTATCAGACTCAATCACTGCTTTTGCTGTACTCCTCCTCCAAATCTTCAATTTCATTACAGAGACACAAGCTCTTAGAAGCATGATCTAGATAAAAGCCTCTTAATACTGGTCTGAACATGCCTAGTGTTTCTTAAAATTACTGTATGTTATGTCTCCCAATATTCACTTTACGGCATTAATCTGCTCCTACATTCGTTTTGTGCTGGATTGCACTGGCCCTTATGAAGTCACAATGGAATTCTTTACAATGGCATTCACAATGAAATCACTGCTGTCCATAAAGGCTTCCCCAGCTCGAAAGCAATCTAAAGAGGGCCTAAATAACTTGAATTAGGGAGTGAGTAGGGGATAAGAAACTTATTAACAAAACAAGATGATGGCTGATGACATCATCAGGCTTGCACAGTGAGACTTTATGTTACAGGATTCCAGCCACAGTTTCATCTCTTTAACAACTTATGCAACTCTCAGCTTCCACTACTTGGACAGCTGTCTTCCTTAATGGAAGAGCCACCCTCATCCTCCTATCAGATAAACACTCAGAGGCTACAGGAATATTTCAAAGCTGTTTGATTGGCAATGAGCACCTTTGACCAAGGTCTGTATAGGATTAGCACAAGAAATGTAGAACGTGCTATGGGAAATAAATTTGACTGCTGGGATGTAATATTTTAAAGGAATTAACTTGCTGTATGTGTATCATATTTAACTGTGTTACAAGATCAATTAGTGGGTGCATATAGAAAAAGATAATGTTCTTATAGAATGTAAAAGTAAGATGATGCTACTATACTATAATTTTAACTTTTCTCATAAAATAATAATAATAATAATAATAATAATAATAATAATAATAATAATAATAATAATAATAATAATAATAATAATAATAATAATTTTTTAAAAAAAACCAAGGTCTGTACACCAGGAATAACAGTGCCATTCACATGCCTTTCAGCTCTTTTAAAACATTGTTTGTCTCCAATTTCTATTATATCAAAATAACCTACAGGGAGATGCATATATTTTCTTCCAAGTTGTGAACATATAGAAATTTTTGTTGTAAACTGCCCAGTGGCCTTCATTGCGAGATGAGTGGTATAAAGAAATCTAATAAATGAATATATATAAATTAAATCATATTGAACCTTGACATCTATTCCAGTAATAATTCAAGAGGCCTTTATTGATTTATGGTGCAGAGTGGAGAATACTCTTCTAAATATTTAGGGTAAGGACTTTTTCTACTTTCCATTTCCTTTTGCATGTATTAACTCAATGAACTAGATATCTGGCTGCAGAAGCAGAGGTCAGGCATTTGATTCCTCACTATGCCTCCAGGAATTGGAGCTGGCCTATATAGCCTTGGGAAAGCTATACAATCCCAGAGCATCCTGAGAAGAGAATGGCAAACCTCTTTTGTGTGCCCTAAGCACATCCAATCTCGCCTGATTTCAGAAGCTAAGCAGGGTCAGCCCTGGTTAGTACTTGGATGGGAGACCACCAGGGAATACCAGGTGCTGTAGGTGCCTGGAGTAGGAACTGGCAAATGACTCCAGTATTCCTGCCAAAAAAAAAACCCTCCATGGACATGGGGTAATGAAGAGTTGGTCACCACTGTAAGGATGCAACACACACACACACACACACACACACACACACACACACACACACACACACATGCCTAGAAAACTCTGGAAATAGTTGCCAAAAGTTGACCTCTTGGAACTTGATGACAATCATGAAAAACCTTATAACACAGGATCATGGAGATTGCTTTGACACATTTTTATTCAGAAGTAAGTGCCATTTAGTTAAAAGTGACTTTCTGCTGTATTAAGGCTATATAGCTATTCTGTCCTCCCCCACCCCAGCCTTGATTATAAATTTTTCAGGCACACTGCTGCACCTTGTTACATTTTAGTCAACAGTTTCATCTAGACACTTCGGAAGAAACACACCTCGCAAGGTTCTATAATGTGATTTATTGATAAGCAGGCACTTTGCTCAGCAAAGTATGAGCATCAAAGTACTAAGCGATGCATCCAGAGCAGCACACATTAAATTTTACCTAGTTGCAGATATCCAAGAACCAAGAACCATATGTGCAAGGAAGGAAGGAACTGGCAAATTTATGGCACATCCTGTCAGTTTGTGTATCCTGACAGTGGCTTTATTATTCATGAGTATTACTGGATCTGATGTGGTGTTCCCCAAAGAAACTGACCGTCATGGCAGGGAGCCGATAAAGCCATCAGAGGCAGGCAAGTAATTCCCTCACTGTACATATTAATTTAAACAGAACTGTGATTGTGAACTGATCTGATAATCTACAATGGGGTGGATTTGTTTATTTATGTATTACAGCTTGCCATGCGCTATGTTCTAAAAACAGTACTGTCAACTTGGGTACACCACTTAGAATCATAAAGTTGGAAGAGACCTCAAGGGCCAGCCAGTCCAACCCCTGCCCTGCAGGAACCCCCATCACAGGACTCCCGACAGATGGCCATCCAGCCTCTGCTTAAAAACCTGCAAAGAAGGAGATTCTACCACCCTCCGTGGCAGCATCTTCCACTGCCGAACAGCTCTTGAAGACCAGCAGTGAAAACAGAAGACAGGCAGCTTGTAATGTGCAGCATCAGGCTAGCTTGTGTTAAGACAATCAAATGTCTTTTAGCACTTAGAAGTGCTAAAACTTCACCAAAATTATTCACCTAAATTGTGGTGAATAAATGAGATGTATCAGAACCTGGAAAGTGAAGAAACGCCTTAGTTGCTCAATGACCTTGACTCATATGTTTAACCCTTTGCCACATGACTGCTCAGTTTTTCTGCTGACCAATTATGCCTTTGGAAATAATCATTCTAACAAATGCCGTTGAGCCCAATACACCATTTTACACTACGTGGAGATACCGTCGGCTTAAACAATAGTAGCAGGCCTATTCCTGGCTGCTTTTTTCTTAACAAGATTTTTTATGGAGAGATTCAAGATGCGTAGCTGCCCTGCAACAACATATTTTTTATGATTTGATGCTTCTAATGCATCTTAATGTTTCTCATCTCATTATGTATACCACACAATGAGAGCTATGCCCTAAAAGGCAGCCTATTAATGCTTTAAATAAATAATAAGGATTTCTAAAAGAGAGTTCAATGAAGCAGAATTCACTAGTAAGTCTGCTTAAGAACAAAGTGTAGGGAGAAATATTAAAACTCGTCCCTGCAAACCACAAAGGCTAATGAAGGAGGGTGAGTCAAGCAACTGAAATTATTTGGTTATATAGGAAGTCTGCACTAAATACAACCTTTTTGGTCCTTTCTTTTCAACACATCTGTTCATTAAATCTATGCATACACTTCCCATTTGGAAGTCAAATGCCTGCCATGCACTGGTACCACTCACTAACATTCTGAAATTTCTGCAGATGAATTTAGAGGCAAAGTAAGGCAGTCTTGATGTCCTTAAGTTGGAAGAGAAAGCGAAATGGGTCTTTTTCCGGTGACGGAAAAGTGCTGTAGTGATAAATGTCAATCTGTGTCAACGATTCCAGCAGCTTTCATCTCACCAAAAGCAAGTCTTCTTACAACACTGTAATAAAACTATAAACATAAAACTATACAGCTCTAGCCCATACTTCTCACCATTTAATCTTCTCACCATTTCTACTAATAACTCTCCCTCCTCTTCTTCCCCCTCCTCCTCCCTTCCCTCCCCTATCACCTCCCCCCAACTCTATATACTACAGCCAATGAATATCTGGTATGAAATATATATCTCATATTATATCTCACACCTCATTCTGCTGCTATATGTCTGAAGAAGTGCACATGTGCATGAAACGTTACACTGAAATACGAAAGTTAGTCTTTAAGGTGCCACATTTGTGTCTTTTGTTTTGTTTTGTTTTTTTTGTTTTTTTTTACAACACTTTATTTATTTATTTATTTCAAACAACAACATAAATTTTGCCCTGCGCCCACTACCCAAAGGTTCTGGGCGGCTTACAATCAAAGAATTAAAACAGTTAAAAACATCAAACAACAATAAATAATTAAAACAACAATAAAAACCTTATTAAAACATCACACTAAAAACACTTGTCATTATTCTTATGTGTCACTGAGCTGGGATCAAATTATAGCAACCATAATGGGACTTTCAAGATAAGTGAGACATTTAAGGTCTGGTTTTACCAGTGATATGCCCCCACTGAGTTTCCATGGCTGAGTGGGGATTTGAACCCAAGCCTTCTGAATCCATAACTCTATCCACTACAAACCACATTGTGTAACATTAATGGAATTTAACTCCCCATTTAAGTCCAAGCCACCTAAATACTGTACTTTGTGTAACAAGAGGGATAGCTTGTAACGCTATGTTGGCACTTAGAAAATTGATGCATCCTCTATCAGCTTGCACTCAAGCACAACGGGCACCAGAAAGCATCATCCTTTCCAGTCAGCCTCATTCTTCAGTCTGCGGATTCCTAACTTCTTGACAATAGGTTCTGGATACAGTGCAAATGGGTCTGCCATACTTTTGGTAATTGTGTAAAAATGGAAAGTTCAATAGACACAATTTATTAGGGAGAGGTTACAAGAACTGCAATGGGTGATGGTTTATTTTTATTTTTATTTACTTTCTAGACCTAAGCACATCTGATCTCGCCTGATTTTGGAAGCTAAGCTGGGTCACCCCTGGTTAATACTTGGATGGGAGACCACCAGGGAATACCAGGTGCTGTAGGTGCCTGGAGTAGGAACTGGCAAACCACTCCAGTATTCCTGCCAAGAAAACCCCATGGATGTGGAGTCACAAAGGGTCGGTCACGACTGTAATGACACAACACACAGAGAGAATCATTTCTCTCTCTCTCTCTCTCTATTGGGGATGCATTGTTTGAAATATATCACAAGAGTGGTGAATAGGGATGGGGCTTTCAGACTTCCATGAGTTGAACTTCCATAATTCAACCACTATTTCATCCCCAGAAGAATTATTGGGACTAAAACCCAAAAGAGTTTAGAACAACTCTATCTACCTCTGTGCCATTCTTGCACGACTGTTTCTTCATACAGTAAGAAAATTGCTTCCCTGCACTGTGGGAACTGTAAGAAATTGCTGCTGTTTGCAAAAGTGCACAAGAATGCTCAGTGAAGTGTGCAGAGGCGGTGTCTAGCAGAACTCATGAATTGCATGGGATCCTTGGTGTGTTTTGGTTGAGTTGTGGGACTGGAAAACTAGGGATTCTGAAATTCCCATACCTAGTGGCAAAACATTCAACCTTACAAACGTTTCTATGTTTCCAAATCGTTGAGAAGAAACAGTAAAAAAAGCAAAATGTTGCAAGCTGGGATCCAGGCTGCTACACAGTACCATCAGTTTTGGGAAAGTGGGAGACCTTCAGTGGGTAGGCAATGGTTGTATGATTCTATGACTTATGAGTCCTGCACTGAGCTGGGTTGAATTCTATGGCATTATAGGCCCCTTCCATGGTTCTATGAATCTTTTTTCTGGGTGCCATTTACTCTGCTCCATTCTTCTGTAAATCCACCCTCCATCAGCCAGCAGCAGCCATTAATAAATAAAAGAAAATAGAAACTTGTGGTGGTGAGGGGGAGAGGATGCATGACTTTGAACTGTACAGGCAAAAGGCAGCCATCCATCACACCTTTGCACAATGAGTTCTAAGTGAAGACCGGTGAGAGATACTGTACCGAAAAGAAAAGAAAAAAAAGGAAGAAAATTCCAGAGCATGCCTGGATGCCAAGCAATTATGCATTCGGATGGACAGTGTTAACCAACTCTCAAGGTTTTGACCCAGTTTTCCTTGGGCCATAAGCAGGAGGTCAAAGGCTAACTGGTTTTCTATGATCAATATTTTTGATTATGGGACTCTAGGTCCTGGTGAGGTTGATCTGAGTCCCCTGCCAGTATTGTTTGCAGCAATGTGAGCACTTTTGCAGTTGAACATCTCCTTGGGCACTTTCTCATTTCGCTACAGCAAGTGGTAGCAAGTGTCCCCATCCAACCCCAGCATATCTACCGCCCTCCTCCCCAGACCCTGGGGATTTGTAAGGGCACGCTAACCGATCCATTGCACTGGCTGGAAAGGGAGGGCTTCTTGAACTACCCACGCAGATCCGCCCGCCGTTCCTCGTTGGGGGGGGGTGCACCCCATTTGCTCTGACCCTGGCGCACGTGTGCGCGTGCGTGTCGTGTGCATGCCGACATGTAGGCGCACGGACGTATACCTATAAGCCCGCCTGTACTCGTTTGCCCCACTGGCTCTGCGCCGGCTGGTCTTGAATTCCGGCCGGCTGCTCGGTCGAGAGCACGAGGCGGGAGGCGGGAGGCGCGCGCGCGAGTGAGTGAGAGAGCGAGCGAGCGAGCGCGCCTCACGTTGAGGGATTCCTTCTGCGGCAGGGGAGAAGCCCCGGGGAGGGGGAAAAAGGCGGGAGAGCCCGCGCCATCATGTGGGTGGGTGCGTGTGGGAGGAAAAAAAAAGAAAGTTTAAAAAAAGCCTACGGTAGCAGCTGCTGCCTCGTCGGTGCCTCTTCCCCGCCCCCGCCCCGCCCCGCGCCGTTGGGCCGACAGGAGGGAAGGCGGCCACGGCGTTGCAACCCTGACGAGAGGGTGGGTGGGTGAAAAAAGACCCCCCCCCGCCGCCACCACCGGAGGGTCCCAGGAACGCGGCGTCCCCTCAGAGGCAGCTGACGAAGGAAGGGCGCGCGCCCGCTGAGCGAGTGGCCGGCAGGGCCACCTCCCGAACCCGAAGCCCCGCCGAGGACCTGACAGAGAAAGTGTTGTCTGAGGGGGAAAGTAGAACTCCCAGCCCGCGGCGGGCACGCTGTGCGCCCGAAGAAGGCAACGGGGCGCCCGCTCGGGAGGAGCAGCCGGTCCCTCCTGAGGCGCCGCCTCCCGGTGTTCCCGGCGCCCCGCTGCCTTCTGTGGGGAGGAGGAGGAAAGAGAAGAGCACCTCTCGGTGTCTCGTCGCCACCCGAGCGGCCGCCCGCGACTCCCCCGTCGCCACAACTTCTGCCCTGCCCGCTCGCCCGCCCGCCCGCCCCTCTCAGAGGCAGTGGAGGCTCGTCCGCTGCCCGCCCCCCCCCAGGGCGAGGAGTGGGGGGGACGAAACCCCTGGACAGAGCGAGAGGCTGCCTTCCTCCCGAGAGACTCCCTCAGAGAAACGGTGCTCCTTCGCCTCCCTCAGCAAGGCGCGCGCCGACCCGGGCTTTTCCCAGGGCAATTCCGGCCCTTGAACGCGCGGGAGAGGAGGAGGAGGAGGAGGTGGTGGAGGAGGAGGAGGTGGTGGTGGAGGTGTATCGGCGGACTTTTCTGAAGGGCGCCTGCGAAGGGAGAAGGGCTGAGGGGGAAACCCCCTGCCGGCGGCGCCTGCCTTCCCTTCCCTTCCCTCGCTCGCTCGCTCGGCCGCGGGTTGGCGGGAAGAAACTTAAAAGCGCCCCCGGGCAACGGCCCGCCAAAGTTCCCGAGATGAACCAGACCGCCGGCGTCTCCAACAGCGTCCGGTGTCCCGGCGGCAAAGGCGCCAAGGTAACGCCGCCTCGGAGCTTGCGGTGGTTGGGACCGGCGGGGGGGGCACTCGCGGGGAAGAGGGGGGGGAGAGGGAGGCGGCGGGGGGGGGAGGGGGGAGCGCGGAGGGGCCATTAACGCCGGAGGGAGCGGGAAGCGGGTAAGGGGGGGGGAGGGAAGGGAAGGGAAGGGAAGAGACGGGGCGGCCTCGCGGGGATCGGTCAGCCGGACCGCGCCTGGCGCTCGCCACGGTGGAGCTCGCCGCCCGCCGGCTTTGCTTTTCCCGCAGGAAGCGGTTTTTGGACACCCCGGAAAAAAAAAAACAGGTCGGGGCGGAAAGAGGAGGAGGACTGTTTGGGTGGCATCTGGAGAGCGCTCGAGCGTCTCCTGCATCTGTCCGTCGACCCTCTCCGTCGCTGGCGGAGCCCGAGCTGCTTTTTTTTTTTTTTATTATTATTATGGCTGAGGCCGTGGAGAAGAGCATCGTCAGGGGGAGGCGAGGTTCTCTCTTGGGTCGGCGCGCCTCAGCCTAGATTGCTCGTCGTGGGAGGTTCCGAAGAAAGACAGGGTCGTCGGCGCAAGGAGGTCCACGATCGTCCTAAGGCGGCGTCTCCGTGTTTTGGGAAGGGTGGTGGTGGTTTCCTTTGCCTTTAATCTCGATGCCCCCTCCCCTCTCTCTACTCCATCCCTTCCAAACGAGCTCCCGTGGAGTGTCTCTGGAGGAGGAGGGAATTAGCCCTAAAACGCATCTCTATGTATTGAGAGACCCTCAAAAGTTACGGTTGTTATTTTCTGTCTGGAGGAAGTGAGAGGTCGGAGTGAACTGCGAAGAACAGCCCACGGAGAGTGCGCTTCAACCAGAGCTCAGAGCTTGTCCTGTGCGTTGGAGAGGTTTCTCTCTCTTTATGGCGGGTCCTGTATCCGCTGAATGGCTGAGCTCCCTGTTGGGCTTGGTCATGACCTTCTTAGCCTCAAACCCCTGCGAGCCCACATAATTTGGATTAAATCCACCATGGAATTCTGCCACTTTGCATGCAGTGTTTGGCAATGCAAAGTTTGCAGGTGCACTGAGAAATAAGTTAGGGACTTCAGGGGAAGTCTGCAAGGACAGTGAGTGGTGTCCTTGCATTTAAAGGACATCAGCCTCAAAAGATTTCTTCTGGGAAACTTGTAAAAGCTTTCTTCTTTCTAGGATATACGAAAAGAAAAAAGGAGAATCCAAGTTTGAATTCAAAAATCAAAGCAGGGCAAAGTTGCTTAAAATAGAAAAGAACAGATAGAAAGCTGCAGGTCTTAACCTTTGGATTCTGGGACCTGTAGTCCAACTTTGCTGAGTTTCCCCCCAGATCCTTCCTCAACACCACAAGTAGGTATTCTCAGGCATTACTCAGATGTCCACTGGATGCATTCCCAATTTTGTAATGCAGCTGCAACACATGCCCTCTGTTTTTAAAGGCATAACTCTGGAATTGTTACAGACAGGTATGTCTCTGAAGAGATTCAACTGTCACATGAACATTCCCCACAGGCTTTAGAAATCATGTGTTTATCTGCCACAGATCAGCAGCTGGAGACAGGTCTCCTCAGCCAGAGTTTGTAGACAGGATGTGAGCCTATGCATTTCTTCAACACCATCCAGCCCACGTATAGAATAATAAAAATTCTACTCTTCTTTACTGCCCTATAAAAGAATGTTTTTGTTCCAGTGCTGCAGGAAAGATGCACAGCCTTCAAAGAACTGTATTCAGCTTCAGGATACTGGCTGGGATGGTGGGAAGCAAGTCTGTCACATCTGGGTGCCATCATATTAGGGTGTGTGTGTGTGTGTGGGGGAGAAATTGGGAAAGTGTGTCCTCTAAAGCATTTCACAACAAACTTCAATTAGGAGTGGGGAACTAGGAATGTTCCAGACACTGCTGGTTTCCAATTGCTGTCATGCTATTAACCATTGGCTACACTATGCATGATTGATATGGGATATTTGTAGCCCAGCAACATCTGGACAGGGAGACATAACCCAATTGTGCCTTAAATTGAGTCACCTGCCACCGTTCAGTTCCCAGGTCATACGCCCAAGAGACATCTTTGGCATTCACATTTACTTACTGGAAGACACCTGTTTGCAGGACCAGTGTTAGGTTTTTTTGCACCCTAGGCGAGGGGCGGTGGGTGCGGCGGTGGGTGGGGGTGGCGGGTGGGGTGGGGCAGCAGTGGGGGGGTTAGGGGGCGGGGGTGGCAGATGTCGGGGGATGGTGACGGGCGTGGGGGGTGGCAATGGGCGTGGGGACGGCGGGCAGCAATGGGCGGATGCCGGCGGGCGGCTGGCGGGTGGGGGGGAGGGACAGCGGTGGCCAGCAGCGGTGGGTGGCAGGGGGGCAGCAGGCTGTCCAGCGCCCTCTCTCCATTTTGGCGCCCTAGGCAACTGCCTAGTTCGCCTTAATGGAAGCGCTGGCCCTGCCTGTTTGTTGGAAGGGACTGTGATTTCACAAATATTATATCCTCTTGAACTGTGGAAAAATAGTAATAGTTCTTAGAGATAAAGATAACTTAATGAAATCAGCACCACATCCTACCCTATCCTCTGATGTCCCAGGGTCATTAGGAGGCATTCATGCATAGGTAAGAAATGTCGGGCATTGTGCTTTACGTTAGGTTTCATTGGTCCTCCACGGGCCTCGTGACCTCCCCGAATCAAGGCAAGCTCGTTAGTTAGGCAAAGCCACCCAGGTAGGACAGTCCCACCTCGTGGCCAAAATGGCTGCACAAGGATGCTGTTTAGGAACAGAGGCGGTGTCCTGAGGTGTTGTCCTGAGCGTGGCTGGAAGACAGAGACCACGATGCTGCTGCTGCCAGCCTTTTAGCTGCGGCTTTCTTTGGTGGTCAGCTGACCCCATGGCCAGCCCCTGGGCAATCTCGCCAGCTGTGCTGGCAATGCCCAATTGGCCAGCCTGGCAGCTGGCCAGTGTGTCTCTATCGATTTTGAGTGCCAGCGACTGAATGGATTAGTGTAAGGGGCATGATTTTGGAGGAGTTAGGGGTAGCTCAGAATTGCAGAACTGCAAAAGCTAGCAGGGACACTGTGGATCATTGACTCCATCCTCTGTCAAGAAGACACCAGTGGGGAATCCAACTTCCATCCTCTGGTTTTGCAGCCAGACACCTAAACCGCTGACCCACCCAGCAACTTTTGGTATTGAAAGCTTACATTTCTTAAAACAATAATGCAGTCCAATTAAAGCAAATATTCTCCCTAGTCTGTGCTTCCAAGTTTGTGTGGCCAGTGTATGATCTGGATACTACTACCAAAAAATGGGCCAAGGGCAGACACTGAACATAGTTAGGTGTACTTGTAAGTAAAATTTCCATGTCTTTGGTTTGCCTTCACTGGAACTCTCTAATGCAGTGGTTCTCAACCTTCTGAATGCTGCGAACCTTTAATACAGTTCCTTATGTTGTGTTGACCCCTTGCCCGGCTTGGAAGAGGCCACAAGCCCCCTTTGGCAGGCCACTGCTGCAGGTGCCATAGAGAACTTCCCTCTACAGGCACCCTCAGCCAATTGGAGCCTCCGGTGCCATTGACTGACATCCCCTCCACCAACCTATCAGGCTGTAACTCACTGTTCCCCCCCTTCCTTTCCCCTCCTCCAGACCCAAGCCTTTTGTGCCTTTTTCTTCCCTGGCTCATGGCGACCCCTGTGAAATGGTTATTAGACCCCCAAAGAGATCCTGACCTTAATCAGTTTTAAGTAGTGTTTTAAATTTTGTAAGCAATTTTAAGAGTTTTTAATATTTTGTATTGTCTTTTATGTGTTTTATGTGTTTTGTATGTTTAGAGTGTGTAGTGGAACAGCACTCTAATTTCGTTGTGCATATCTTGTGTATGCATAATGACAATAAAACTCTATTCTATTCTATTCACTGCTCTAATGAAATAGTTTGCTATGGAAAATCTGTTTCAAGGATATAACATTGTCACAGTTAGTGTAGTGTGTAATGTAAGTGTCTCCTGCTGCTATTTTTAAAAAAATCCTTGCATATAGAAACTAGAAGAATTCTGATATAGTGTTCTGAAACATGCTAATTTTTTGGAACATAGGACTCCACTGCAGGTATATTTAAAGTACTGTACAGCAATCCAGGAAAGGTGTTACCATGGAGTTAGAAACCATAAAAAGAAGCTCAGATACATTTTGACGGTAGCAGTCTTTGAGCTAAAAGCCCTTAACATGTACAGCTCAGGTAAACATTGAAGCTATAGAAAACAATGCTTTTTTCAGGACAGAAACAAAAAAAGACATTTTGTTAAAAGTTTTTTTTGCAACATTGAATCTAAATTCACTTTAAAAAAACATCTTAATGTATCTGATACATTGTTTATATGCTGCATTAAGAACTTTAAGTCTGATATTTGAAACACTTGCCTGGGAGTAAGACTCACTGGGACTTCTTTTTTCAGTTGGGTACATATAGAGTTTTTTTGCATGAATTAAGACCTGGCATATAAAATTGTTGCTCTGAAATACCACAGCTGCCCCACCCACCCATTTGCTGTACTTTTTGCGCATGTCTCCAAAGAAAATGCACAAGCCTACCACCTCTCTCTCTCTCTCTCTCTCTCTCTCTCTCCCCCCCAGCTAGGAGTTCAGTTTTAAAAAAACTGGTTAATGTCCCTCCTTTTATAATCTAAGATATTCATTAACTACAGAAAGCTTTCTGCATGACTGACTCCACAGCAAATAAGCCTTTCAGAGATCAAAAATAATATTGTGCAACAGAAGGCTGAAAACAAAAGGAGATGATCCAGGATGAGCAACAGAATGAATAGATATGATTGCTGGGGTGGTTCTTCAGTGCAGAATATTTAAAAACATAATTTTTAAGCCTACACATGTTGATAGTTTTAAAAAATATTTTAAATAGTGTGCTGAATGCATTGGAAGGCATGTGTATTCCCTTCTAAAGCCCATTTATGACCACAAACACCAACACTAGCAGTTTAGTATTATCTTGTATATTCCACTTCTTTGTAATTTTAAAACTTTTGTTCAATAAAATCAAGACATCATGAGTTCAATAAAATCAAGCCATCATGAATGATGGGTGGTGAAGACCAGAGAAGATTGTGAAAAGCTCTAGAAGGATCTTTCCAAACTGGGAGAATGAGCTGTGAAATGGCAAATTCATTTCTGTGTAGGAAAATGTAAAGTAATGTATTCAAAATTAAAAACTTTATCAACTCAGGTTCTGAGCGATCCATGATGGATCAGGAAAGAGATCTTGGTGTGCTGGTGGACAGCTCAATGAAAGTGTCTACCCAGTGTGTGGCAGCAGTGAAGAAGGCCAGTTCCATGCTATGGATTATCAAATGGGGGAATGAAAACAAAAGAGCCAACATTATAATGCCATTGTACAAAGCGATAGTAAGGCTGCACCTGGAGTATTGCATACAGTTCTGGTTATCGCATCTCAAAAAGACACAGTGGAACTGGAAAAGGTGCAGAAGTGAGTGACTAAAATGATTACTGGGCTGGGGCACCTCCCTTATGAGGAAAGGCTAAAACATTTGGGTCTCTTTAGTCCTGAAAAAAGGCCCTGAGGGGGGATATAATTGAGATGTACACAATTATGCAGGGCATGAGTCAAGTTGCTTGTCTGTGAAACTCCCTGCCACAGGATGTAGTGATGTCAACTGCCCTGGATGCCTTCAAAAGGGGATTGGACAGATTCCAGAAGGAAAAGACAGGTTACAAACCATGATGGGGATGAGTAATCTCCAGGCTTTAAAAAAGGTACTTCAAGGGCCAGATGTAGGGGAGTGGTATCAGGAAACAGATATCTAAGTCTTGTGCACTCCCAGAGGCATTTGTCGGGGCCACTGTGAGATACAAGAAGCTGGACTAGATGGGCTTTTGGCCTGACCCAGCATGACTCTTATGTTCTTATGAGTGTCCTTGGCAGTAAACAACAGTAAGATAGTGACTGTATTTGATGTGTTGAAGTCAAAGTCAAAGGACCATAAGCCATTTTGAGCATTATTTAAGACAAGGTAAGGTGTAATTAAAAGTAGAGCCACAGTGGTACTTGGCATACAGTCTGAAGGTATATGATTACAGCCATATCCAGATTGGGTACCTCCATTTTTTAAAGATGAATACCAGCCAACCATGCCCACACCCAAGTCTAAACAGGGTCATGTTGCATATAGGGGATAGGTGATATGAATGGTAATTTTGGATTTACAATATTTTTATTTATTTATTTAGTTTGCACTGCAGCATCCAGAATCTGCCTAGGATTTCTTCGGGGAAAATTCTAGTAGCTAGAGCTAAAAAATAAAAGTTCACAGAGTAGTTTTCATTACTTGCAGATGAGCCTCTTGTAGACTTTTTTTTTTGCCTTTGAAGAAGGAAAATATCCCAATGGTGCACAGAGTGACAAGGCAACACTGGGGACCAGGAATTCATGGCATTGGTAGTTCTTTGAGAGATGCCCTATATACAAGTTGCTTTTGTATACAGAGCAGTATACAAGCTGCTCTCTATAGAAGCTGCTCTTGTAAACAACAACAACAACAACAACAACAACAACAACAACAGATTATAAGATTAAACATGATAAGAGTGGCAAAATTAGTGCACAGGGCATTATGAAAAAATATAACTTGCCACCCTCTAAATACCCATGGGAACATCAGGTAGAAAAAGTGTCAGAATATGATTAAGTCAAGATCTTGTGGGGTATCTGGATCCAAACTGATAAATACTTTGAATATAACACAACAACATAGGGTCTTTTCACATGACCCCTAAACTCCGCGGCAAATGGCTCCCAGCTCCGGAGCTTAAAATTATTTCCCCACCAGCTCTGGAGTTTACAGATAATTAAGTGCGACCACGCCCACCTAAGCGTGTCCCAGCACACTTTTCATGTACCTGCTCTCAGAGGGTGAAAATTCCTGATGCAGATATAACAGTAGTGACTGCCGGGCTCTCCTTGCTTCTGTTTGTTCTTTTTTTGCCCCCCACCCCTTTAAGAGATCTGAATGCAGTGCCGGGAGCAAAGCGAGATGGCAGAACGGAGGTGAGCGGCATTCTTTTCTCCCTTTTTTTCTCCCTCCTCTCACGCAGCCAGCAGCCAGGAGTGCGGAGGGGTGGGAACGCAGGAATGACAAGAACGATCTCTGGTCCAATTTAAGTGGCCAGCGGAAGCAGTGAAAAGGCCCATTGTAGTAATAGAACAGAGAAACGTCTGGATCATTGACGTTGCAGTTCCAGGGAATACCACAGTTGAAAATAAAGAATTGGAAAAACTAACAAAATACACCTGGCAATCGAAACATCTCGCTTATGGATGAAACACACTCCAGTGGTCCCCATCGTCTTTGGGGCTTTGGGTACAATGTCAAGAAATTTCACACAATATTACAAGCAGTTGCAGATCTCAGAAATATTGTCATCCATATTTGGAACAGCTTACATATCGCACCAATATTTAACAGATACTTAGTTTTTGGTTCAAACTTGTATCTGTTATATAATGCCAGTCACTGCTTTTATAATTTTGATTGACTGTGTCTGTTATTTTTTTAATAATAATAGCACCAACAACAACAACACTACTGTAGCAGCAGCAGCAGCAGCAGCAACAACAACAACAACAACGACAACAACTTTGAATGTATCCCTTCTGGGCTTGAAAGAAGGCAATCCCCAGAAAATGAAAGAGAGAGAGAGAAGGTCGACTTATGGAGAACAGCAATCCTCTCAGTCAGACTTGCTTCAGAGCTTGCTTTGCCCCTTTTGATAACTGTGACTAATACTAATGACTTTTGTGAGTGGTTCTAGCTGTCTCCTTGTATTTCACACTTTATGAGAGCACTCCAGCCAGCATCTTTCCACTGTCAGACCTTTCCATTACTTTCTAGGCAAAGCATCGTGTAATTATCTCTTTCAGGATTCTAGCCTCTTATTCATAAAGCCTGGGGGGGGGGCAGGCAGGCAATCAGAAGTTAATTGGGCACTTCTTTATTTTCCTGTAGGGGTGGGGACGCTGAATCTGAATTACTACCTTCAAAAAGCAGCTACCCAAGTAGATTCTAACTTCACAGCTGTGAAGAAGTGTTTCCTGGAAGCATGCTGTGTACATCCAGATATTCCATATTCTAGTTTAAAAGGTCATCAGCCCATTCAGACTTGAGTATTTTCTGCATCTTTTTTCAAACCAATGTGTTTCTCTTGGCCAGGTTTCCACTAATCTCTTCACATTTAAAGTTTTTGTGAGGAAAGCTTTTCATGTTTTCAGATGTGGACATTTCCCCTTCTTCATGAAAATGGCAAATTAAGTCTAGTTTATCATTCTTGCTTGTGGTCTGCAGAGTGACCATCACATTTTTAAAATATGGAGGTGTTCAAAGGAACTAGTCTGTTCTGATGGAGTCAGTGGCAGAGAGGTGAAAAACTTATTTGTTTCATTTTGATGGCTTTTAAAGACTTTTTATTTATTTATTTATTTATTTATTTATTTATTTATTTATTTATTTATTTATTTAAGAGTATTTTTACCCCACCTTTCTCCTTGGAAAAGGACCCAAGGTGGCTTACAGTAATGAGGGTAATATACAGTCCTGTACAATTAAGACATGTTCAAGTAACTGAGAACAAGGAATTGAGGGACATCTTACAACATTAATAGATAACATTACATTAAAGCTATAAGATTATAAATAGTTATAAACACAAAGTCTATGTGAACCTATAGATTCATATAAAAGACACATAAAAGGTAGTTCATCATTCAGGGAAAGCTTGCCTGAAGAGAAAGGTCTCTTTGCCTGTTTCTGGAAGATCTTTCATATTGGTAGTATTTTTTCCTCTTCCTACAAAGAATTTTTTGTTTTTGTCTGCATACATAATTGCACTAAAAGTACATGTTTCTGTGCATTTTCACTATAGCCCAATTTACAAGCATTTCTCAGATACATGCATTTCACTTTTACACATTTAATTATGTGTGATTCAAACAATATTTCTGTTGTGGCTTTTTCTTAATAAAGGGAAATTGAAAGATGTGTGTGTAATGTTGTGAATAAGATGTTATGCAGATTGTGGCCAGGATAAATTTATAAAAAATAAAATAAAATCCAGATTGCCCATTTCTAAACATGATGAAGAAAATACATGCATGCAATTAAAGAACGATTTCTGCTTTTCCTTTGCTAAGCTGGGCTGCAAGTCTTACCACACCTGGGGACAAGTTTTACAATACTGTAGTGGATGGCATTTGCCTTTCATTCATTCAATCTCTGTTTTCTTTTCAAATGGCCTGTTTTTCCATTCTTGCGCTTTTTTTCATGCTGTGGCATGACCTGACCTATGCCATAGCATAGGTTGTAAGAAAGATAGCAGTGTGGTGCTATCTTTGGAAATATCTCTTAGACATCTACTTCTGAATAGATAGTCGTTAGGTTATTTGTGATGCATTATAATTGCATCCAGGTGACAAGAAGGGAAACTTTGTAAATTGCAAGATTCTGTTCATTGGAGCCAGTGACATATTGCAGGTTTATCACTCGATCTGCAGGCAGGAATTGTGCCAAGATATTTTGGGATTAATAGCCACTATGTATTTTCAAGGGTATATATTTTCTGATTCAGAGGATTCCAAGGATTTATATACTGTTAGTGACCTTCATTGGCTAGCAGTACAAGAGCTGTGTGTCACCCAGAAGAAAACAACTGAAAACAAATGTAACCCATGTTGAAGTAAAAGAATATTAAAGAGGGATGGGAAAACACCTGTTGCAGAGCATGTAGGAAATATAATCCTATCATTGTATAATGATTGAAATCCAGTAACATACAATTGTGCTGATTTAGTCTGGTGATGTCATCTGCTGTAGTTGTATTTTGGTAATTAATTGTTTTAAATGCTTCCTATCTACCCCAAATATTGTAGACAACCTTAGGATCCCTTTGGTCCTGGGGAAACCTTTGAGGACGAGGCATGGAAGGTAGGAAGTCTTAAATATCTGTAAATTATTATTGCTGGCTCTGGTGGCTGCAGCAGTATCTCTGCAGGCAATTTGTAGGAATTTAAGACTCCCATCCATCTTCCCTTAGCAACTAAAGGCTTTCCCAGGGCTGAAGAGCATCTAAGACCTTTTTGTTGTTGTTGCAGAGGTTGGGAGTAGGGAATGTTTAATTACCAAAATACCTTTACAGCTGGTGATGTTATCAGACTTGCATGGTGTAACTTCATGTTACTGGATTTCAGCCAATGAACATTGATCTACCCATTGATTACAGACCAGAAAACAGCTGAAATTTTTAAAAGAAAATCCAACTCTCTGGTGAACCTCAGTTCCTACCCTACAGAAAAAAGTCTGTCCATTATGCCTTATCTTTGACATGTCTGCCCTCCAGCAGACAGCAGAAACAGATAGTTTAATCAACATCTGGTTGGCTGTGCTCTATCTGATCAATCACATGTTGTGCGGACATATTTTAGTTCCTACACAGCTAGGTATCAAACACAATCCGCTTCTTTCAAAACATTTTAAATGTACTATGTTGGGATGCTTTGAACCAGTGTTTTTACAACATTCAAGTCTTGCCGCTGTCAGATTTGTTTCATTGTGGGGTTTTGAGCATAACAACCAACTTTTTCAGACAACATTAATTCATTTAAAAGTGGGATAGGGAATTTGTGGCCCTCATGGATTGTGGGTCCACTGTGCTTCACCATTGCCTGTGTTGGTTAGAACTTTTGGGAATTGAACCCTGAAAACATTGCATGGTTCCCAATCTTGGTTCCTCAGATGCCCTTGGACTACAACTTTCAGAAGCCTTCACCATTGGCTGCTCTGGCAAGGGCTTCTGGGAGTTGCAGTCTAAGAATGTCTTAGGATTCAAGGTTGGGAACTACTGATCTAGGGCAATATATCCCCTGCCTCTGCCCTAAAGACATGAGTAATGACAGCTATATAAAAAAAAAGTGGGGGGAGATATGATTAAAACAGTGATCTAAATGCAGAAGTAGTTATTTGCTTGCACTCTCACTATTTTTGGTTCTTGATCTCAAATCAACTGCTGTTTTTTTAAATCTTTAATGAGAACTACACACATAGTAAAATTTATTGGATGCTTCTACTTACAAAATCAACAAACAGTTGGTGTTTTAAGCACTTAGTAGGCGCATGAAACAGTTCATGTCTAGCCTGTGTAATAATTTTTGTTTTACAAGCATGGGATATAACACAGTTGCCCTCTGCGGAAATTTTATCTCAGAACAGCAATTTAACAGTGAGCTGCAGGACTGGAATATGAATATGGTTATCCCTAATGTGATTGCAAATATCAGATTTCTTTCCTCTTTATAAAAGTTTGATGTTATATGTCTTGGTCCATATGGGTATATTTACTATGGTACTGATCTACTTTGAACATTTGTGCTTTTAAATAAGAGAAGCAAATGATCCTTATAAATATATTGCTCATGGAAAGAATTTTGAAAGTTTTAGTATTTAGTTCATTATTTTCTAGTGTTCTATTTTATTTTGTATATGGGCTGGCTGGATAGGTAAAAGGCTTAGGTATCTGGCAATGAGCTAGAGTTTGGGAGTTCAATTCCACAAACAATGCCCAACCTATGGTATAATGCATTTGTTGCAAAAGGTTTGAATTCCACAATGTATAGGGTCATCTCGAATACCCCTAGTTAACATACAGGAATTCTTTGACCTATAATATGGTGTGACCAAGATTCCTTCAGAGCAGCCTCAGTCTATGTCCCATATTGATTGGCCCACTGTTTTCATAGTCTCTGACCACTGGCTGTGCTGGCGGGGGCAAATAAGAATTTTAATCCAAGGTGTTTGATGGGATTCCCTGGCTGAGATCCTGTGTATTCCTGCCTTGACAGGGGGTTAGGCCCTTCCAATGTCATGATGGGGCAAGACTATTGTAGCACGAATTTAAATAACTAACATTGGTAGTTTGCAAAGGAAGAACACCATCCCTTATCTGGGATGTTGAGTTATGGCAACTGGGCTTCTTTTTCTTGAGAGATAGTCCAGTTGCCATGACTCAACTTCCATATAAACATACCTGTATGACTGAGAATCTTCATAGATATATGATACCATCCTTTTTTTTTTTTTGCATAGGAATTTCATGCCTATTTCTAGTCAAAGATAATGGGAGCCAGCATAGACTGTGTTGTGATGGATAAAAACTATTTCCTTTTCTCTTTTCTGGTAGAAACTATAAAGTATATGGAAGTAATGAAGAAGTTGGATTTTGGTGCTTAAACTTTGCAATTGTACAAATACTAAAATAGCCTGCAGTGCTTTTAAATTATGGTATGACCTGTAGAGACATTGCTACAAATGATCCAATAAATGGTAAAAAAAATGGCATACTTTTCTTGCCAGCTTTGAAATCTGATTCCAAACTGAGACTTAAAAGGACCAATAAATGGCCACAAAATAATTGTTATTGTTTGTAATGGGTAGTGGAGCTTTCCACCATCTTTTAAGGGCAAAAAAGAAGAACTTTAAAAAAAAAGGGAAAGCTGCATATAATTGCACCTGAGATAAGCCCCAAAATTTCACTTAACACTTCATAATTTAATACAATAATTTCATATGAAAAGAGTATACTTTCACACAAAGCTGATTGGGAGCTAGCTTAATTCGTGTAATTGAAATAGCAAAGCCAGTTAATTGCTCAGATGTATCACTAACAAACTGCACATCTGTCTCGTGTGCCGAGATCTAAGCTATACCATCATTAGAAATGTAAATTGTTTAGTGTTCCAAATAAGTAATTTAAGCAGAGCTTTTCAAAAGAACTCAGATGCTTTTAGGATTTCAGAATTGCCTCTTCAAATGACGTGCTGGTTCAAATTCTGGTATTTACTTGTGCTGATATAAATGATTGTCAGCAGTGAATTGCCACCAGTTATTTAAGAAATCCAAGATTATTTTTGTTACTCATGCCAAGCCATGTAATGGGTTTCCAACAAGGAATGTGAGCACTTACGTCTTTGCTTTTGACAGTTTATCCCTGAGACGTATAACATTGTATTCACATCACTGGGTATAACAAAAAGGATTCCATCCAGTATCTGTTAGATGCAGGTTCATCCTTTTGACAGTTTATCCCTGAGACGTATAACATTGTATTCACATCACTGGATATAACAAAAAGGATTCCATCCAGTATCTGTTACATGCAGGTTCATCCTAACTTGACCCTACGTTTTAGACCCAACCCAGTTCATTACCAGTTCCATGGAACTAACTGGTATGTCAAGAGCCTCACTTGAAGTTTGTTACACAGCTATTTATAACCAGCATACTATTGAAACTTCACTAAAAACCAATGGGCTGCCTCCTTCAGTAGATTTATCTGGATGGAACCTCACAGCACCCAGTAGATGTCACTAGCTAAAGCAATGTCCACTTGGGTGGAATTTAGCAGCCATTGCGGCCTCGTGCCTCATTTCCCACCCTAAACACCTCATTCAGAAGCATGTGTACCAGAGGTTCACCAGATGCATATAAGTGCTAATCCTCTGCTTTGACATCTGTAGCATGAAGGATATTGAACATTAAACCCTTTACTTCATCTACATGCTGTAACATGATCGCACATGCTTTGAAGAGAAATGATCCTTCTGCAACAAGAGAGGTGGTGGAAGGTATATAGCTTTCAGATGTTGTTCCTTTTTATGCTGAATGTATTTTAAATTGGATGTAGCTTAACTTTTATGAATTCTGAGAAACAGGTTTGTTCTGAATCAGAAATGAAAGGGATGTGGGATGATTCTGAGGATTGATGTTCAAGGACAGACCTGTGCTTTTAATCCTTTAGCAGCACATGGGCAGATAAACTCTGCAGTCATGTGGTCATGTCTCCAGAGACTTGTGGGTTTCTCAGTGTAATTGAAAGATGGCTCAGGAAGCAGTTGGGTTGGGCAAAACCACACTTCATCTGTAATTATTAGACTTGATCTGGTGCTCAAAAACAATTGGTTGGCTGGCACCCACTTCAATGGTGATCACCTTGAGTGTCTTTATTTAGGGTTACAGTGACCTTTTTGGGAGTTGTATAAAAGATGAAGTGGTTTTCTGGTTGGTCACTCTTTTCTTGCTATGGCTTAGTTTATAGTTGTTCTATAAAAAAAGATCAATAAATGGAATTGCATATAGAAATGATTGCATTCCAGACAGCCACAAATATGGTGTATCTATAATTAAAATTGCTCACACAGCTATTTTCTTTTTACTGACCATGAGAGATAGAGAGATGATATACATAAAAGACATTTTGATGTCACAGTGGTAGCATCTGATAGCAGCGGCAAAATGCTAGAGTTGTCCCCATGTAAATATATTGTGAATCCCCACGGAAAAATGACCTTGAAAACTTATGCCATAACATATGCATTAGTTTTTTTAGTAAGCACAATACCGGTCCCCTTACATACAGACAGTTCCAGATTTATTTCAAATTCTCAAATAATTATATTTTGGGAAGATCTGTCTCTTTGTTTTGAGTCCTTTAATTTTAAGGATTTTTAAAATCATCTCTTTTTTTACCTGATACTTTGACTTCCTTTTTCAACACACCTCTCTATTTTTAAAATCTAGTAAGAGAACACTCTAAATTATGACATGTTTTTTCTATCCCTAGAAAAACCTGTATGTTTACACTTAATAATGAGTTACTGTCCCTTGTATTATTTGCTCACTGCTGTGGAACAGCCGTGCTGTTTTTAATCCTGAAAGTTATAGTTGGAAATCTGTAAACCTCAGTGAATCCAGTGGCTAGTTGCAACTAGTATACACCTGTTGAACAATGACCTGTCCTAAGACTTATGCAAATCTCTGTGATTTTTCAAGAGGTTGACCCTGGTGGGGACTTGCATGTGGCTTTGAGTCCTGTGTTGGGAACTGGTAACCACTCCTCTTTGTAATTAGCAAGCATATTACATGAGTTGGGTTTCTGCTGGCAGAACTGCAACTTAGAAGGAATGCCATCACTTGCTAATAAAGTGTGTATGCAACATTCTGAAGTTACTGATTCAGTCCTGGCTTTCTCTTATGAAACCTCCCAAACAGTGGGGCAACTGTGTTTTTAAAGATAGGCTAACTCTCGTCCTGTCTTAGATGGGGAAACCTTCCAGCCAAACCTTTCTCCAGGTGAACACAATTTAGGCAGAACTCCCCATTTAGGCATGGTGGCTCAGCGGACTAAGGCTCCGAAAACTGTTGGCTGCAAAATCGGCAGCTTGGCAATTTGAATCCTGGGTGCCATGCAGTGGAGTGAGCTCCAGCCTGATAACCCCAGCTCCTGCCAACCTAGCAGTTCAAAAGCATGTCAATGCAAGTAGATAAATAGGTACCGCCATAAAAAGCGGAAAGGTAAAACAGTGTTTCCTTGCAGCCATACTGGCCACGTGGCCATGGACTTGCACAACACTGGCTCTTCGACTTGAGTACGATGAGCACTGCCCCTAGAGTTGGACACAACTAGTACACATGTGTGGTGGGAACCTTTACCTTTTTACACAGATTTGAGAATTCTGGGATTTGGAATCTTTTTTAAAGCATATGCCTAAGTACCTTATGTGGAGTCATAGGGTTGGACAGCTCCTTTCCAGGATTTCAAGCAAGAATCTTTCCTTGTCCCACTTGGAGATTCTTCCTTAGTGTTTCCTGGCAATCTTCAGTCTAAATACAAACCAAGCCTCACTCTGTTTGGCTTTCACAGTCTGATAAGGTAGGCGCATTCAGCATGGCATGATAACTTTTAAAACAGGTCAGCGGCATGAAAACAGGCATCAAATCCATATCCTTGTATGAGCACACAACAAAATTTTAAGCCGAAAGTGAAAAGATACCATATCAGTGCTTGTCTAAGTTGTTTAAGGAGGGAGGCTATTTCACAGACAGGGTTGTCCTTCAGAGGGCGCACTCTGCTAAGTTGCTTATACTATACAATGAGCTTCACCAGGCAGAGAAGTCTGGAAGAGAAGTACCTGTGAGTGGTTGGTGCAGATTGGTTTGTGGAGAGAACTGCAGGTTGGCTAAGAACTCTTACAAATAATAAAAAAGTGCTCTTGACAAATCAGTATCCCTCACTGACTTTGCCGTATGTAAAATATGAATAATAAATAATGCCATAACCATTTGCATCACAGAGTGATGGTGAGAATAAGGAGTATTAGCTGGATGATACATTATTTTTAGATGCATTTGAGTGTGTCTGTGCATCTGTCTAGGCCAGGATCTAAACATATGCCAAACAAGCTCTGTAATAGGGAGGGATGTCTGCGGTTTGTATCTTGTAAAGAACAGCTAAGGAAAAAAGAATGGCAGAAAAGTATTTTTAAAAGTGTTGGAGAGTTATGAAGCAATTTGCATTTTGGCATGGCGGGAGAAAGTCTTGTTGTTCCAAGCAGAGAATTTTTTTTTAAAACCCCACTAGGCAAATTCAAGATCTTGGGCTTACCTAAAGTAGCTTTCTGGATCCTGTCCATAGTTTGTAATTAACTGCATATAGGTCCTGTGCTCTCCTCATGCCATTTCTGGATGAGACTGAAACCTGAAGGCAATATTGTTAAATATGCAGGAAACCTAATAGCAAAAAGATGCTTCTGGCTATGCAGATGTTGATGATACACTAATCCAGAGATGTCTTATCACCTATTGTTAAGTGTAACTACTAAGAACAATTTATTTATTTTATTTAAAATATTTTAACCTGCTTTTCTCCTTGAAAAGGACCCAAAGGTGGCTTACAATATTGAGGGACAATATTTAAAGTTGAAGACCATGAGTATACAATGGTTATTAACAAAGTTAAAGAAAATATTTAAAGCTATAACAATGAGTATGAAGAGGCATCTTATGTCATTAAAAAGAAAATACAAATCTGTGGTGTTTTATGTTAAAAGAGAAGGACTTAGAATAACTTTCACTGTACAGCATTAAATAAAGAGATGATAATCTGTTTTCCTGATCTAGCATGAAAGAAGCAGAATTAGATTAAGAACTAATGCTACACACAGAGGGGAATTAAGGTCCCATGCTATATATGAAGCTGATGGTTGATTCTGCTGTCTTGTCATAATACTGAAGTGCATATCTGTTGTAAGATGATTGCACTGCTTACAACAATCTGTCCCTGTCGATTAAAAGGGGGCACAATACTGGTTTCTGTATAAGGGAAAAGCTGAAAATTGTTGTATACTTAGGTGTTGCATTGCGGAAAATATATGACTGATTTTGTGGCGCCATGCTCCCTCGATAGCAAAAGGTCCTTTGGGCTATGCTAGAATTATTGTTGAAGTCTTGCCAGTCAGAGCAATATTAAGATAGATAAACCAATGTACAGGAATGGTATAATATAATTTTAGAGACCAATGCCTTGTAGTTAGGGCTTAAGGTCTTACTTTCAGATGTTATCTGAAAGGTCATCAGTCCATCAACAGTTTGATGGAGCAGTAAGTTAAGTGCACACACACACACACACACACACACACACACACACACACACACACACACACACACACACACACACACACAACCCCCACACATACATAGTGCACTGCAGTAATGGGCCACATGCACACACACACACAGGTGTGTGTGCCTGGAAGTTGAGTCATGGCTACTGGACTTCTTTTTGAGAGATAGAGAAGATGGTTAATACCAAGTAGATGTGTGTGTCCTATTACTGCAATGCACTATTTTCATGTCACTTGGTAAGCAAAATTTTCATGTCACTTGGTAAGCAAAATTGCTTAGATTCTCAGCCAATCATATCTCTACTGCAATGATGGTTTTACAGGTCTCACTAGAGAGGACGGTTGGCAAGGTGACCAAGACCTGGAGGGATTCCCCATTTGTGCACTCATGGTGTTCCATTAGGTGAATAATAACAATAATGACAGCAACATAGCAAACCAGCCAGTACTAATACCTAAATCTTGAAAGAAAGAAAGAAAAATTGAAACCAAGTGTCATCCTGAGTTGAGTAGCTATGTAAACTGAAGCAGATTCTAGAATTAAAAGAGATGTTTTATTTTCAAAACACTCAGTGAGGTTCGTGGTGATTTTATTTGGAGCTGCAATAGTTACCTTGCAACATGAAGAGTCTACACATATTAATTCGCAGGTGTTTCAGATACCACAGGTACATGGAGCTTTGTGGTGCAGTGATTAAAACCTCAGGACTGCAGTGAAAAGTCTGCTTGCAACCTCATTTTGATCCCTGTGGGTTCAAGTATCCAGCTTGTGGTTGACTCACCCTTTCATCCTTCTAAGGTTGTAAAAGTGCACAGCTTGTGGGGTTGGGATGGGGGTGGATGGGACACAATGTTTAGTTTGTATAATTAAATTGTAAACTGTCCAGAGAGTGCATTAAGCATGATAGAACAGCTTTGTATGTATGACTCCTAGTCAACTCTACTTTTAAATGGCCCGTTCAGTTAACTTACCTTTTGCACCTTCTGCAAAGGTCCTGCTGGAGTTTTGAGCCAGACTTTGAAAAGTTTTAAAGCCACATTACAGGTAAAGTGTATAACATTGTCCATGCAGATCTTGCTGTAGAACATCAAATCATTTCCTGAAAGGCTTTTGTAAATGTCGTTCTTGATATATGTTATGGCTGGAAGGTCTAGCAAAGTACAGCAGTGTGTGAATGCTGAGCATGTGCCATATTACGTTGGCTCAGAAATAACTTTAAAATGCTGTGCCCAGTATTATGTCTTAACACGAGTGACCAGGAAAAATGGGGGATTACGAAGATACATAGTGCAAAGGGTACAACTGTACTGCACTCTAAGAATATATGAATCCTCACCTTCTAAATGCAGAATCGTGCCATTCCTGCCCTTACTGGCGAGAATAGCAAGGAACTTTCTAGCAGATTAATACACTGGAGAAATTAATGTTTTTACGGGGTGCAGGGGGGAGCTCTGACAATCTGTGAAATTGGGAGTTTGATCACAACTAGGATGATTGCCCCTATATTTAAGATTCTGAAGGACATAGTTGGATTATTGGCATCTTTCTGAACAATCAGCCAGTGTGTGTGTGTGTGTGTGTGTTTGTTTGTTTACTTTACTTACTTACTTACTTACTTACTTACTTACTTACTTACTTACTGCCCATCTGGCAGAAAGCCACTCTGGGCAGTTTACAACATAAACAGTGCTTCTATGCTTGTTCTCTGTTTTGCTTTTCTAAAGGAAATGAGGCTGCTACCCAAGGTGGTACCGTAACTCATTCTGGAATTAACAAATGTACATTCACTGAAGCTCCTTGTTATTCTATCACTTGTTCTGTCTTTGGAGCACAACAAACATCAAGAACCAAAAGGTTGTCATACAAAGGGTAGCCTGCCTAATTAAATTACAAACTGCCCAGAGAGTGCTTTAAGCGCTACCGGGCAGTATATACGCAGCACACTTTGCTTTTGCGATATATTAGCAGTGCAACCTCTAATAATATTTGTGAGATTCCAGTGTGCTTCGATGTTTGCTGATGCCCCAGATGTTCAGGACATAAAACCTGTGAAAGTTATAACTGAACGTCATGACTTAGGTTTTGAAGTCGTGATTTAAATCCTCCCTGAATTCAGTGCTTTAACTGTTCGTAATATGATTTACCTACCTGGAGTTTTATGATAATTTTATTTCTTGCTACAAACTCCCACTGGGCTTTTTTTTTTTGCATGTCTGTTGTAATTAAATAGGTAATATTGTAGAGAATCAGCAGGGAGAAAAGTAATAAATCAGAACCTAACGTTAGTGTGGATGCTGAGTTACAGTCAGACTTAAGAAGTAAGTTCCTGATGGTATGATAATCAGCATGAAAATCATTTCCCACTAGCCTTCCTTCCTTCCTTCCTTCCTTCCTTCCTTCCTTCCTTCCTTCCTTCCTTCCACTACAGATACCAGTTAGCATCTATGACTCTCTCTGAATAGGCACAACACCAGCTTTTATGATATATGTGGAAACCTGAGCCACCTCCTTTGAGGCTATTTTCTGTTTTTGAAGAGGGATATTGATTCAACAATGTCAACAGTTATATCCTGCTTCATTCTTCTGCATATTGCTGTATATTGCAGCAATCATCTCTTGGTCCTGTAATAAAGATTCTTGTCAGAGTCAGAGTCATTGTGTTAACATTAGTCGTGAGGATTAATTTTTGTGTGTTGAAGGGTACAAGTCTTCCTAGAAGCCTTGCTGTAAAAATTCTAAATACAGTATGTGCTTACTTGTAGTGGCTATTCAGTGGTAAGAAAACAGCACTCTGTAGATTGGGTCCAGATATGTACTCAGTGGGCTTCCATGTCTGCTAGAGAATGGAGACTGATGTCGTTTCCACTCAAACATCCTTTCTGATTGTTCTTTCCCACTAAACCTCTGAAGTGCTATTTTTCAACATGGGGGTCTCAACCCCCAAAGGGTCACAAAGTGATATTTTTTCCCTGGGTGTGTGTGCCTTGGGAAACCTTATATGTGTTGTGTATGTTGTGTTGTTACAGTCATGACCGACTCTTTGTGACCCCATGTTCATGGAGTTTTCTTGGCAGGAATACTGGAATGGTTTGCCAGTTCCTGCTCCAGGTGCCTACAGCTCCTGTTATTCCCTGGTGGTCTCCCATCCAAGTACTAACCAGGGCCGACCCTGCTTAGCTTCCAAAATCAGGTGAGATTGGATGTGCTTAGGGCAGTGATGGCGAACCTATGGCACAGGTGCCAAAGTTGGCACTCAGAGCCCTTTCTGTGGGCACCTGACATCGCCCCTTCATAGCCACCTGTATACAGGTTAAATTACTGTATTGGCACTTTGCAAAAAAAAAATAGTGGGTACTGAATTGCAATTTGGGCACTTGGTCTCTAAAAGGTTCACTATCACTGGCTTAGGGCATCTAGGCAGTAGCCATTGTTTAATAATTTCTTTCCTGACCTTTCAGAGCAGGGTACTAATGTTAGTGTGTATGTACATGTATAAGACAGAAGCCCACACTTCCTGAGAAGGGATGACTATACCCATTAAAATGTGTCATGAGTTACTTGACTACTAAAGACCCAGATTTTTAAAAGCTTCTTAGAAGTTCCTAGTGAGGGATGGTGGTGTCAGCAGGATATTGGTAGGTAGTTGCTTCCAGAGTCAGGGAGTTCTGCCACCAGGAAGGCCCAGCTCCTTGTGTTTTTCTTCTGGACCTCTTTCAGGGCCAGCACCCTCAGGCATCCAGCCTGGGATGAATGAGTAGGTTGGACAGTGATTGATGGAAGAATAGGCTCTATCAGGTCCCGAGGTCCCAAACTTTTAGGGCTTTATATGTATTGTAGACTTTAAATGGTAAAAGTTAAGATTGTGTGTACAGATAGGGACCTTAGTTTGTCAAAGCTAGGAGTACCCAACCATCTCTTGAGCTTTAACTGACTTTCAGACCAGTCTTTGGAAGAAGGAATTCCTTAACCATTAATTGTGTGAGATTTTTCACAGAAGCTTTCTATACTTCCAAGATTTTGCAAATTAGATTGATCCATGATTGCTCTTCTGGTTAATGCAAATCTGAATGCATAGATGAGAAAGATTGGATTGCTCAGTAAGCAGCATGATCTAGCAATGATTTACCTGTAGCATTTAGTCTGAAGGAATTTATTTGGGAAAGTAGAAAGAGACAAGGGTGATACATGTAAGAGAATGCTCAGGGCAGCTTCAACGGTGGCAGTATTGTAAAGTACTGTAATTCTGATTTCTCTCTCATCTTCATTGACTAGTCAGTAAGTTTGCCAGAATGATTTAGTTTAGTGGAGATCTGATGTTATTTTGAGTTTTTTCTCTCTCCTGCTAATTTGCAGCTGTTGTGCTTTTCCTTGATTGTAAAAATGTCAGAAGCAAACAGACTGGCTCTGTGTGATTGTTGACTCTATACTTATTATTTTCAAAGCATTTGCTCAATATTGTTGTGGTTTGTGACCTGAATTTTAAAAGCTCCTACAGAACTTAGAAGGCCTCGCATGAGAGAAGGGTATGGCCCACGAAGGAATTTGCAGAATTATGGTGAATCCTATTTGCTTTTATTGGCTGTGAAGGCTGTTAAATGGCAGGCTGGTGTCCAAAGGTGTCTGAGGAGGCATGATATGGTAAAATGGGCCACAATGAAACAGGTAGGAATTAATAAATCTCTTTCCCAGTGCAAGCAAAAGTTGCTGTTTGAAACTACAGCTCTCAGAATGTCCTAGGTCAGTGTTGGCAAACCTATGGCAGGGGTGCCAAAGGTGGCACTTGGAGCCCTTTCTGTGGGCACCCGACATCACCCCTTCACAGCCACTGGATTCAGGTTAAATTGCTGTTTTGGCACTTTGTGAAAAAATAGTGGGTTTTGAATCGCAGTTTGGGCACTCGGTCTCTAAAAGGTTCTCCATCACTGTCCTAGGTTCTGATTGATTCCAGGGGTTGTAGTCCAAAAACATTACATTCAAGCCATACCATTTCTTCCTCTATATTCATTCTGGCAAGAATCATCTTAGTCTTTAGCATCTCTTCAGGTCTCTGAATTTTCTGAAAATTTTAGCAGACTGAAGAGCCTGATCTGCCAGTTTTGAAATGGTACTTGAATCTTACAGCTATTGTTTTATCTAGGGAATTTGTCACATTCCAGAGGTCAACTAGAGCTTTGCAAAAGACTTGTGATAGAGAATTCTTCCAAAGCATTCAGAAGCCCATCAGCATCTACTGTTCCTAGTCACCAGCTGGTCTTAACAGAGGATATTACTGCCTGTAGGAAAAGACTGAGACAGATGAGATATGTATGCTGGAGTATTCCTGGTAGTTACAAGTGATTATTGATAGAAAAGTACTTAAAATATCTCAGTGTTCCTGGTAGAAAATGAATAGTTTAAAAAAAAACAAACAATGATATGTAGAACCAGTGATAAAATTCTACATGTTTCCTCAGAAGCAAGACCTGAAGTCCTTAGTTCCAGGTAATTTGGTATATAACTAAAACAAGATGTTGAGAGGTGAGGGAAAATGCAGATCTCGTTACTGGAAAGAAGCGACACTTAAAATGAGCATTCTACCCAAACTCCTATTTTTGTTTCAGAACCCTCCAATTAACCTAGATGGGAAGATTTTTTTTCAAGATTTAGATAGAATATAGAAACATTTCTTTGCTTATCCAAACAGCTTCGTCAGTCTGACAAAGCTGTTTGGATGAGCAGCGAAACATTTCAGTCTCTATGGATCATCAAGTCCAGCACTGTCAAGAAGGCACAACAAGGAATCTAACTCACAACTTCTTCCTCTGAATCCAGATGTTTTGTGAACATAGGTGAACACTCTTGTCTGGGTCCTTCCAGGGAAAATTTGTTTTGTAGGACAACCTGAGAAGTTGAAATAAGTTGAACCCTCCCTGTATATTTACAGCATGGCTAATTTCATCTTCAGTATTAAACCTCTGATGACAATTGTAGATCAAATACGACTTCATTGACTTTTTTAACCAATGATAATTTATTCCCTTGCATTTGTTTATTTGCCATGACAACAAAGCAGGCTCAATCACTGTTGATCACAAAGCGGCCTTGCTGACAGATCTTCAATCTTCAGTCAGTCATCAGCTGGCATTGCTTTGTTGGGCACTAGATATATTTAACATTTTCTTTTTGTGGGGAGATCTCAAAAATCCATACATTCTATACTGGGTAGATGTTCATTGTATTATGTGATTTGAGGTTTGCAAAATTGCTAAATGTAAAGTATTTGGTGAATTGTTATCTGAGTCAATAGTTTTTAACAGAATAAGTCTCCATTAGCAGAATAAATGTTTATTATTGCATACATCTTGCTTTTTTAAAATAGAGATCACAGGATTACATAACTACTGCTTCTTCACCTCTCCCTCTGCACAGGTGCAAGTGGTGAGGAACACTCTTTACCTATTCGAATTGTCTGTAGTACAGCAATTAGCATCTAGCCAGAGAGAAAAAAATACCATAGTTATCAATTACTTCATTTTACAATAACAGTCTCAGTTTCACTTACTTTTGCAGCTGGGCTTTTCATTTCCTTTTTAGTGTTATTATGTTGAAAAATGGAAGCAGAGAGAAATTGCAGTTTTGCATTCAAATTGCTAACTGGCTGACTAAAGTGCTCTAGCAATCTAGGCAGAGTATTTGAATTTTGAAAAATCCTCCCTAAGATGTGTATATTAAAAATCACATTGCTTGAAGGAAACACGGCTATTATTTCCTTTAGCCCTCTGTTCGTTTTTCTAGTTCTGTGCTATCTACTCATTTTCCACATGACAAACTGAGGACCAGAAACCCACTTCCTCTGCAACATCTGGAAATATTGCAATTCTGTTCTGCTGCGGAAAAGAGGTGATTGGTAACTTATAGGCTGCCTAAGAGTCCAGTGTGTGCTTCTTTGCTGGTTTATGTTTTGTTATGTTGGCTTGGTTTTCTAATTGTCATGAATGAGTAGGGGTTACTAATCTGCAGCCATTTTTTTCTGTAGTAAGTACTCCCTTAAGAAATCTGAGTCATACTAATCATGGAATAGTGGGTACTTATTGAGAACTGGAAGTACAGGTACTATGTCTTCTGCAGTATTTACATTCCTGGTGTCTGAAGAAGTGTAATTTGATCCACAAACATTCACTATAAAATAAATCTTTTAGTCTTTAAAGAGCAAGGATATTTTTTTCTTTTATGTATTTTCCCCCTTTAATTTTGCCAACAGGCAGAGATGGTCTAACCTAGCTATGTCTTTGGATATATCTTTCAGCAGTTTTATATATTGCCAACATAAGATTATTCATTATTATATCCTAGTAGTACTGGGAGTGTTTTATTGCTGCATACATTAGGCTTCACAGTGAACACTGGGTCCTTTTGCTGTACCCGTAAGCTTCTTTTTACTCCCACAAGTATGTGTGTGGAAGTGGTGCTATTGATACTTCACATGTGCATTTCTCAGCAGCGAGGCTTAGGTTCAATGAAACCATTCCATTGTGGAATTATTTATTTTCCTGTGGATGTGCACTGATTGCATCAATGGAGTGAGAGAATCAGTAGCTATTTCTTTGTTGAAATTCATTGCTGTGTGTATTGTAAGGTCAGGTGTAAGTCCCTAAACTAATTTTCTGCTACAGGTGCAGCTTGGCTGTGACTGCCAGCTTTTGGTTCTCTAGTTCTCTTGGAAGGCAAAGACCTTTCTCTTTACAGTTTTCCCGTAATGAACATAAGAACATAAGGACAGCCTTGCTGGAACAGGCCACCCAGGCCAGGATTCAGTCTCTCACAGTGGCTCACCATTTGCTTCAGGGATTTCTTAAGCAGATGTCTTCACCTGCTTTATGATTCCCTGCAAATGGCATTGAGAGACATCCTGCCTATCTCTCCAACCCAGAGGCTGTCCTTAGGCATCCACAGTGATAGCCATTGGTACCCTTGTTCTCCATGAACTTGTCCAGTCTTTTCTTAAAGCTGTCAAGGGTGACAGCTGTCCCCATTTCTTCTGGCAGGGAGTTCCACAGACCAGTGATCCTCTGGGTGAAAAAAAATACTTTCTCTTATTTGTTTGAGATCTAGCACCCAAAGGTTTCATGGAGTGCCCCCTAATTCTAGTGGGTTGAGAGGGGGTTTCAATGGATTATTGTGCTCTGCTTTAAATATGTTTTAATATTGATCTTAATACTATTTTAATATCATACTTGCTTGATTCTTTTTAAACATTTGTATATCTCTTGTATTTAGCTTTAAAATACTGTTTTTATAATGTAAGCTGCCTTGGGTCCTTCTGGGGGGGGAAAGTTGGGATAGAATTATTTTAAATATATTAATAAAATAGATGTTTGGATTCCAGCAGCCAAAACATTGGGCATTCTTGCTGCAGTATTGAAGTCCTCAGTGTGATATGATTTTCAACGACAAAATAGCTCCCCTCTCCCATCCATTCATCCATCCATGTATGCTTGTGTTAACCAACATATTGCATGTTCACAGTCAATATAGTAATAATGCCATTGTCACTTTGGGAAGTCAGTTCTTAACATGCTGCTGTTTTCATCATCATCATCATCATCATCATCATCATCATCATCATCATCATCATCATCATCATCATCATCCTGCATTGCTGGTAGGGATGCAATGGAGTATTGAGTCCAGCTCCTTTTAAGGAGCCACAGTGGGGAATCAAACCCTCCACCCCGACTTTGGCTCCTCTGTCTCTTATATCAGTGATGGTGAACCTTCTAGAGACCAAGTGCCCAAACTGCGATTCAAAACCTACTAATTTTTCGCAAAGTGCCAATACAACCATTTAACCTGAATGCAGGTGGCTGTGAAGGGGCGATGCCAGGTACCCACAGAAAGGGCTCTGATTGCCACCTTTGGTACCCATGCCATAGGTTCGCCAATACTGTCTTATATCATTTGATAGTACTCCCATCTCCACAACATGTATGCTGTATCTAACCCAGTGTTGCAGTTCTTGTATCTGAAGAAATGCATTATAATCCATGAAAATGCCCACTGAAATAAATGTGTCAGTCATAAACATGCCACAATACTTTTATTTATTTTTTTATTTTGGCAGAAACTGACCAAGTGTGGTTATTTTTCTGAAAATACGTACTCATGCTAGCCTTTGACACAGCAGTCCTAAAACTACTGCAACCATTGGGGATGTTTTAGGTTTCTGATATAAATTTTATACCCCTTTATCATCTGTGAACAGTTTTTTTTAATATGAGCTGCCTGGAATGCAGAGCCCGTAGGGGAATTGTTGCCTATAAGTGATATTCTTTCTCAATTCCCACCCCCTCAATATCTTTGAGTTCACTTTGAAACCCAAATTTATATTTCAAGAACTCAGAAGGGATGTTAGACTGGTTTGTAACATGTCCTAAGGGAACTTCGTGTCCTTGGAGCAAGGAAGGAATTGCTTTCTTCCACCCGTTTAGCTCTGTGACAGATGTAACGTGGTGTCCTTGAGGGAATCGGGCACCCTTGGAGCCATGAACAAATTGCTCTTCTTTTCTTCCATCAATGCAGGTCTTGAATGTGACAGATATAATATGGTATCTTTGTTCATTAAATGATCTAAAGTTAATAATTCGATGCGTTGCCAATTGGAAATGAAAGATGAAGCTCAGAGTTTGGACATGCTTCAAATCTGTAAATTAGTTTCAGGATCAAGACACACTTCTTGCAGTCAAAGCATCTTATAGGTGCAGCCTTGTAACTGAGCCTAATAAAAAGCACACAATCTAGTATACCATATATACTCAAGTATAAGTCAACCCGAGTATAAGTTGAGGCCCCTAATTTAACCCCCCAAAACTGGGTAAACTTATTGGCCCGAGTTTAAGTCTGGGGGGGGATGCAGAAGGGCCCGGCAGCTCCTCCTTTGTGAGCTGGGGGAGCAGTGTGTGATGTTTAAAATGACTTTTAGCCACCGAGGCAAGCGCTTGCCTTGGTGGCTAAAAGTCATTTAAAACATTGCACGCCGCTCCTCTGTGATGCAGAGGGGAGTCAGGAGAAGTGATGCACAAGGTTTAAAATGACATTTAGCTACTGAACCAAGCACTTGCCTATACTTATATTCAAGTATATACAGTATGTAAAAATCCTAGTGAAAGGACTTGTGATAACATATTAAACTACAGTTGCTGAAATGCTATTGCACAGTTGTGCAAATGGCCTAACTTTAGGAGAAAATTGCTAATAAGTTAAGGAATCTTT
Organism: Phrynocephalus forsythii; assembly: GCA_029282475.1. Classification (NCBI taxonomy): domain Eukaryota; kingdom Metazoa; phylum Chordata; class Lepidosauria; order Squamata; family Agamidae; genus Phrynocephalus; species Phrynocephalus forsythii. The sequence continues at coordinate 9,193,186 of JAPFRF010000009.1, forward strand.
ATGGACTGTATGTGTTCCATGGCTATGGAAGTTGTCAACTTACAGGCATTTGCTTCTAAATGCTATGCTATTTGCATAACTATGCAACAGGATTTCAGCCAGTAAATAAACAAACATTCCTGTTGCTTGTTACAGAATACCATCCCCACCCCCACTCCCCGTCCCCAAATGAAGAAAAAGTATGAAATGGGATCAGGCTGAAGACTTAACACAACACCATATAATTTTTGTATTTACATATATGGTATTTGGGAATAGAGCGCTGAAACGGTCGGCTGCAAAAGTAGGCAGCTCGGTGGTTTGAATCCCGGGTGCCATGCAGCGGAGTGACTTCCCACTGTTAACCCTACCTCCTGCCAACCTAGCAGTTTGAAAGCATGTAAATGCAAGTAGATAAATAGGTACCACAGTAAAAAGCGGGAAGGTAAAACAGTGTTTAACTTGCACAACACTGGCTCTTTGGCTTGAAAATGGAGATGAGCACCACCCCTAGAGTTGGACACAGCTAGCACACATGTGTGTGGGGAACCTTTCCCTTTTTACCTTATTTGGGAATAATGGCAGAATAGATTAGCTCTAGTGTACCTTCTTGGTGCAACTGGGGACTCTTGTACTGGGGATGAAATTTATTTGAAGAATCATATTTTAGAATGATGCTTGATTAAGCACTGAATGCGTCATCTATAGCTGGAATAGTATAGGATCTACCTCTGTCTCTATCAAATTTGTCTGTTCCTCTCTATATGGTTCCCTCCATCAGCTTAGCAAACCAAAAGTGGTTTGTTACTGTCATTAAATAAGTAGTGATCTCGCTTTGTTGTACCATTTACAAGCAAGGATTATAAACCAATGCTTGTTTTTCCATTTCCAGATCCTAGCTATTTGGCAGAAAACAACTGGTTTAGATAATAGGCCAAAGAGACCATTTCTAGTTTGTTCTGTTAATCGTAAGAAGAGCAGCAGATGGGAGTGAATGGCCCCTATATACAGTACCAGGATATGTTTACTTCCAAGTAAGCCACTGAAAGGAATCCTTGTCAAGTTAACATGTGGCATGCTCTAAATAAATACAAAGCATCATTCTGGGAATTCAAAGAGCATTTTAATTTCTGATAGCTGCGATAAAATCCAAAAAGGAATTAATTGTCATCCTTCTGTTCAAGGCACTGGATCTGTCAGAGTGTGAAGGTGCATTTTGAATCCAGTTTGATCATAGCAAAATATGCTGAAAATAGTTTTATATAAATAGCATTATGAAACCACTGACACACTTCCATAAATATGTGGGATTTGATAGTCTTACTTAGCATTCTGCCATTAACACCTACACATTTTTATGTTGAAACAGGAAACATTGTATTTTCATTATTTGATACAGACTCTGAAAACCTTTCTAATCACAATGCTCATAACAACCAGCAACTGGTTAGTTAAAACTTTGAGGCTATTAATACAGATATTAGCATTTCTTATCCAGTTTCGCAGTAGTGTAGAACTGAAGATGTCTGCTTTGAAATTTCCATGCAGGAATTTCAAATAAAAACCACAAGTGCAGTTTGTTGGTTACATGCCTGCCATTCTTCAATATATTTGTGTCCTTAATCTTTGTGGGTTTTTATACATTTTTGTATTGTAGTTTTCTAAATGACAAAGAAATATACGTAATCCGCATAATAAATATTCTGATTACTAAGGTGGTTTCTTTGATTCTTTGTGCTCCTTAGAAGGATTATCTGAACCGCAGGTCAGCTTTGATGCAGTGCTCTATTTTGCTTTGTTATAGCACTTGGAAAGTAGACAGCAATGGAGCCTTATTTTGGCTGCTTTCAGCTTTAAGTTTATCATGGCTTAATATTTAGTAATATTGTGCTTGTGATTTGAATGTGGTAATGCAAAGAATGTAAGCAGTTATTGGGCAGAAAGAAAAGAAGCAAGTGATATTTTTATGTACTAATCTTGAGCAGGTTTTACTTAGATGTGAACACCACTTAGTATCATCATCATCATCATCATCATCATCATCATCATCATCATCATCATCATCATCATCATCATCATCATCATCATCATCATCATCATGTGTTGTTAAGTAAATTCTGAATTCCAGGATTTCTGAGATAGAGAATACATAGAGAAGGATTTACCACTCCCTTCTTCCAGAGGTGCCCTGGGACTCTGCTATTTGTACAGGTCAACACAGGCTGGCTCTACTCCCAGGAGGCACAGGGGGAGAATCAAACTCTCAACCTCTGGCCCCACAGCCAGATAGTTAAACCAAAGAGCTATCCATGCCCCACACATAGTTTAATGAGACTTAAGCCCTGCCAGTTATGATTAGAGTTGTAGCTGTAGCATAGCAGTCACTACCTTTAGAGTCAGGTTTTCTCTGCAGGGCAGCTGTTCTGATGGATGAGTAAAGATCGAATTTCACAGTATGAACCAACTCGGGTGATAAGGTCATCAGAAGAGGGCTTTCTCTCCATCCCCGCCACCCTCACGGGTACATCTTGAAAGAACACATGAAAGGGCCTTCTTGGCTGCTGTGCCCAGATTTTGGAACTCCCTCCCGTTGAAGGCCAGGACTGCCCCATCTCTGATGTCTTTCCGGAAACAGGCAAAGACCTTTCTCTTCAAACAAGCTTTCCCTGAATGATGGACTACCTACTGTGTCTTTTATGAATCTACCATATATGGCTACGGAGACTAACCACATATAACGTTGTGTTTATATCTCTCCTTGTACAATTGCATTGACACTCTTGTTATCAATTGTTAGTTTTAATGTTGCCTTCTAATGCTGTAAGATACCCCTCCATTTCCTGTTTCTGAAACTGAGTATGTCTTAAGTGTAACGAACTGTATATTGTCTCTCCTTACTGTAAGCCACCCTGGGTCCTTTTCCAAGGAGAAAGGTGGGGTAGAAATATGCATAAATAAATAAATAAATAAATAAATAAATAAATAAATAAATAAATAAAATCACTGAGAGTGGGCTTTGGGTAATGAAAGGACTGAAGGCAGGAGCCAGCTATATGCTTCTCCAGTTACCCCAAGGTAGAGAATCCAGACTATTTAGGAGAGCATGCTCCTTTCTTCACATTGTCTTCCTCAGCATTTGGTGTAGGGACATGGACAGAATTCCTGAATGGAGCTCCTTTTGACCCACTGTGTCATCAGAAAGGTCTGCCCATGATAACACAGTCACGTATTAATATAGCAGAGTCTTGAAACATTTTAAAGTCTAACAAGTTTTATTGGACATAAACTTTCACTAATGATGATGTGGGCAGTAGCCCACAAAAATTATGTCAGATATAAACCTGGCAAGTTGTAAGACACTGCAAGATTCTTTGTTTTGGTTGCTGTGATGAATTGACATAGCAATCCTCAACCCCTGGAATTGTTAGACTTTTTCTTTCCAGTTCTTAAACTTAATTTTTCTAGACCAGATGTGTGCTTTGTGCCATAAAGTTTTGTGCCTAATAAGGCTTCAAGTTAAGTGAGATAATTAAGGAATGGCTTTACCAGTTCCATCCTACAGCCTCTGCCCCTCTCCCCCGAGCTCCCATAGCTGTCTGGGAATTCAAACTTGCTTCTTCTTGAGTTCTATTCCACACAAGATACCTTTCACGTATTGTTCTCACATATTGCAAAAACTGGTGGAGATTTCCTGAAGTTCTTTTAAAGGTTTCATTCTTTTATATTGTTATGTTACCTGGAGGGAGAGATTTCCAGGTAAATATCTAGTTTAGAGTAAATTAGCCACTAGACGTGGCACCTATATAACCCTGGAATAATGCTGCTTGGTGCACAAGAATATGAATCTGAAAATGGAAGAAGTAAAAACTGCTAATGAGGATGAATCATGGCTGGATTGTGTGTCTTCCAGTACTGTTGTGTAGCCAGTGCGAAAGAAATTACCCATCTGTAAGGAGCTTATTAAAGTACATCAGCAGCTGAACAAAGTGCCTGCTTTCTACAGAGTCATGCAGCAGAGTGAAGAAGGGGCAGAAATAATATGGTTAAGAGTCTTAATAGAGTGACCCGCATCCAGGGTTCACTAATGAAACCTTATTTAATGACAGAGCATGAATTGTAATAAGCAACAGTGTGTTAGAAGGTCAAAATTCTGTTTTGTTAAAATATTGTAGGAAACAGTAAAAACATCTAGTCCGGGAATAATTAAATAGGAATTTTTACCTCTTGTAATGTTCAGGAATACAAGGTTAGAAGCATAATAACATGTTTATTAGAAATCATTGTACACACAGCATTAATAGTATATTGGAATAATGTAATTAATATGAAACTGGAGCAACAGTGTCAATGTTTATTTCTTTAAAATAAACAGTCCTAAAATAGGACTGCCCTCTCTGTGGGGGATCAGTTCCAGAACCCCCACTGATAGCAAAATCTACGGATAAGAGCAAACACTCTTAGGCTGGTACTTCACGTCCCTCTCGCTGCTGTTCATGGCCCCGCTGGTTACTGGTATGAAGGAACGGAACCTCACGTCCTTGTGGGGTCGATGCGAGTTCGCCCCGACCAGGCCCCCTGAACTGAGCCGGAACCAGGGTTAGAGATTCCCATCCTGGAGCTCGGGAATCTCCTCAATCCACTTCTCATTCCGCTCCCAGGGGACGTGCGGTTCCTCTTACCCCGCATCGAGATAATATTTAATGTAATTACGTCTTTTTTGGGGTGGGGGGGGAGACATCGATATTTCGATGTACCGAACGATCGAAATTATCACTCAGCCTGAAAACATGCAGGGTTTAAAGAGAGGTGGCAGCATGGTACTGCAAAGTGCCCTGTCCATTCACCATGCCCATGAGTACAAAGAAACAGGGGCAGAACCGGCGTTAGGTCACGTGACAACAACCGATTTCAACCCGGAAGCAAGTTCACCTCAGCACGAGGAAGGACGTGAAGTAACCGTCTTACCCGGGTTGACACTGGGAACAGAAGTGGTGGGGTGCCAGGGTGAGACCCCCCACCCCAAATGGTGGGTAGCATGGTGGTGGCAGTAAGGAGGGCAGCTGGGCTGCATCAGCAGTGGCAGCGAGGAGGGAATAAAGTTTCCCCCCTTTCTCCTCAGCACTCCATGCCAGCCGCACTCAGCGAGCAGGGGGTGGAAAGGAGAAAGGGGGAAAAAGAACACCCTTCCTCTGCCAGCCCCGGCTGGCCAACTCCTCCTCCGTTGGGAAGCCAGGAAGGTTGCATGGGGGCAGAGCAGGCTTCGGAGCCAGAGCACAAGGAGGTAAAATAAGAAAGAAAAACCTTTATTGATGTCAACGCTGGCTGGCTGGCCTCCTCCCTCCCTGGGTTGGACCTGCCCAGTGCCCATAACTGAATCCACGGTTGGTGAATCAGCAGATGTGGGGCTTGTACTGTACCTACTGTTTACATTCCAAACATATGGACCATATAGTTGTTGTTATTTTTATTGTGTGTTTGTTGATTCTTTTAACCGCCTGGAGTTCCTTCGGAAGAGGGGCAGTATATAAAAAATAAATAAATAAATAAATAAATAAATAAATAAATAAATAAATAAATAAAGGAGTGCTAACCACAAACACATATATTTTAAACAGTTCTGAGAAATGTAAATATACAGAAGTGCCTTGAAGAACGAAAAACTTGAATTACGAAAAGAAATCTGCCAGTATAGGGACATTTCCAATTATGAAAAAAGGTGAGTTTGTTTTTGAATTATATATAAAAAAATTAATAGATTTTCAATGCATTTGTATGGGACGCCTGTCCCGAACCAGCAAAGCACTCCCCCTTTGCTGGATTGACGGGAAACCCCCACCATCAACCAGCAGCCAAGGTGGGGATCGGATCGAAGACATGACGAAGGAAAAAGCACAGCCTGCTCTTTGCATTGGGTAGGGATATTTTAAAAGCAGATGCTTGCTGCTATGATCCAGTGGGGGGGTGTGTGTGTGTGTGTGTGTGTGGCAGGGGTGACTCACCCACTCCCCCCCCCCCAGATCCTAGCAGCAAGGATCCCTGCTTTCAGTGCAAACAAACCAAGCCATGCGGCTAGGAGTGGTGGTGGTGGGATTGGACTCTGTCCTTCCTCGCCATTGGCAAGTGGTGATGGGGATTGCATGCCCGTAACTGGTAGAGTACCACAGGTTGCTCAGCTGTGATATAGTGTGAGCAGTGTAATAGCTTGCAAAAGGAAGGCGCACAGCTCTGACGAGCCTACAAATTAAAATTCAACAAATGGACAATTGAAAGACGACAGGAGAGCAGATGTAAGTTACTCCACATTATGAGCCCTATATGTCTGCATCCTGAATGTTTGTAGCCCCAGTTTGCTCTCCAGCCATGCCGCTTTTGGGATGCCCAGAGTGACATGGCTGGAGAGTAAACGGGCTACGAACAAGCCCACAAGCTGCTGCCTCCCCGTCATTCTCTCTCTCTGCAAGGAGCACAGTGGCGGAGGGGGAAGTGCTGTGGCTGTGAGGGGGAGATGTTGTGTGTCCACAAAAAGGGCTCCATGTGCCACCTTTGGCACCAATGCCATAGTTCGTCTACACTGGGCCAGAACCCTGATTCCATGAATTTTTGTCCCGAAACCAACTTTGTAGAAGTCTTCAAACTGAATTTAATACCATATCATGTTTTCTCATCTTACTGTATTTTAATTTGTGATGGCTTTAAATTTTCCCTTAAGCCACCTTGGGTCCCAGTTTTGGGAGAAAGGTACAATGACTGAACAAAGTAAAAGGTTTAGTGGTATGTTCTGAACTCACAGGGGGAGTGGAAATGGTAAAACCACTCCATAAATATCTCACCTTCAAAACTCTGTTAAGGTCACTATATGTTGCTTCCAACTTGACAACATGCTGAAACAACAACAACCACAACAACCATGCTGCCGCCGCCACCACCACCAACAACAACAACAACAACAACAACAACAACAACAACAACATGGTCTAGGCTTGGAACGTGCAGCTCACTATGAAACAGTTACAGTGGAGACATGCCCACCTGCCTGAACTATTGGGGCCCCTGGTGAGAGCAGAAGGTTTATATTAGAGATGGGCACGAAGGGCTTTGTAGTGTTTTGCACCAAATGAAGAGAGTAGCACCACTCCTCTTCAGACTGGATGGCAGTCTGTGGGTGAGGGGAAAGGCGGCCCCAGCTCTTTCTGTGACTACCACCCTGCCAGTGTGGGAAGGCCCAGTCGTAGTGCTGACAATGATGATTGAGCCTCCTGGCGGGGATGGGGTGGGGGTGGGGGTGGAAGGTTGAAGTTAAGCATGGCGTTTGTGATGCAGCAATTGTAATTTGGCATGAAGCGTTCCAAAGTGCTTTATGCCATCTCAAGTTTATATGTTTTTGAATGGACCTAAGCACATCTGAACTCACCAGATTTCGAAAGCTAAGCAGGGTTGGTCCTGGTTAGTACTTGGATGGAAGACCACCAGGAAAAACCAGGTGCTGTAGGTGCCTGGATTAGGAACTGGCAAACCACTCCAGTATTCCTGCCAAGAAAACCCCATGGACATGGGGTCACAAAGGGTCGGTCACGACTGTAATGACACAACACACACAAAATGAAGTTACAAATGCAATTGAATAGAGGTTGGGGAAAATTAATGAGCCTAACAGAAAAAAAATAATTGCAGATGTGAAACTTCATCAAAGGATACTTTTCATCTATTTTATTTAAGCAAGGTCGAATAGCTAAAAGAAATTGATGATGAAAAAAAGTAGTGAAGCTTTGTAGAGTCAGACGGAAGTGAGAAAGTGATTCAATTCCCAATTAATTGGATCTCAAAACATTACTCTCTATATGTTAAACTATTGTTCAGCTCTATTTCTGTGTTTAACTTAATTCAGGGGTTTCCTCTCTAGTAAAGGATAGGCCTCCCCAGTCAAGGGTAGTGATATCAAATCTATTTGGGATTCAGTTCTTAGTGCTTGTAGGCATTTCTCTTAAATTTACACAATTTGCATCTTGTTCTTTATGCAGGAGGTGAGTATTGGAAAAATGGGAGTCGTATTCACACTCCCTTACACTGTATAACCTTTCCTTTCATTCAACATGCCAATAAAATGAAGGCATGATTCATGGTAAATGCAAAACATTTCTTTTAACTGGTGGGTTGGGTTTAAGAGATAGCTTACTGTGTTCTGAATGTTGTCATTCAGACGGTGATGGATTCGATATGACATTTGGAAAGACAGGGTAATAATGCCTTCAGGGGAACTCAGTGATAGGAGAGGTTAATTGAGACCACATGGCTGCCTTTAAATTGAGATGAATAGCACAATTGACATGCCGAGAACCCCCAAAATCTGTCTTGATCTAGAGAAATACCGTATTTTGTAACAATTCCGTTTATTTTTCAGTGCCTGCTGTGCCATATGTGAGATAAATTAGCCTGTTCCATGCTTTGTGTATTAAAGCAGGGGTCCAGAACTTCTGGCTGTTGCACCATAGCCTCCCCTCCCCTCCTTTTAAGATCTGACTCTGTCTGATGTAAATATTCAAAATACAGCATTGATGCTTTGAGATCTAACAGGAAGACCCAGTAAAAATGGATGAGCTTTGCATATTTGGGAGCTCTCCATTATTTTTGTATACATTTCAAGAGGGGTATCCATGTTAAACTGTTGTCTGATGCAGGAAAACAACACATTAAATAAAGGCTAACATGTTTTATTTGGTATGAGCTCTAACAGACTTCAGTCCCTTTCTTCAGGTGTAACTCCTTGCATTTGGTGTGCACGGCAAGGAGACATGCACGACTCAAGGAGAACCACTTTAAGGTTTAAATGCAGCCTATTGCGTAACTTATTATTAGACGGTTACTTCACGTCCACTGTTGTCCTGGGAGGAAGTTCATTGCATGTTGATGTCGGTCACGGTCACGTGGTATTCTTGCGGTTCTGTCCCTGTTCCTGTGTACGCACGGGCATGATTGATGATACCGGCATGACTGTTTCCACGCGTCCTCGTTCCGTGATGAGATGTGAAATTCCTATTTCTTTATTTTTTGCTTGGTATTATATTGTATCTTTTTAACTTGTAAACCACCCAGAGTTCCAGATTGGAATATGGGCGGTACAAAAATGCAACAAATAAATAATAATAAATAAATAAATGCCTTTGCTCTCCATTTTTTTTCCGGCCGACCTTCCATTTTTTGATGTTTCGATTCTCCGAAGCCTTGCCTTGATTTGATTTGATTTGATTTATTTAGCTTGTATGCCGCCCACTACCCAAAGGTCTCTGGGCGGCTCACAATAAGAATAAACAGTTAAAACATCAAATACAATAAAATTAAAACAATAAAACATGTAGATGCAATAAATACAATACATTAAAAACACACCACTAAAATTGCCATCAGGGCCCACAATCATTAGTTAAAAAACTTTTGGAATAGGAGGGTTTTTACCTGGCGCCGAAATGTTAGCAACGTCGGTGCCAGGCGAGTCTCATATGGGAGGGTATTCCATAGTCTGGGGGGCAGTTGCTGAAAAAGCCCTATTCCTGCAAGCCATCCCCTTCACCTCCTTAAGGGATGGCTCTTTCAGGAGGGCTCCCTGACTAGATCTTAATTGCCGGGTAGGTTCATATGGAAGGAGGCGGTCCTTCAGGTATCTAGGTCCTAAGCCGTTTAGGGCTTTATATGTCAAAACAAGCACTTTGAATTGGGCTCGGGCAGCAACTGGTAACCAGTGAAGGTTATACAGAATCGGCGTGATGTGTTCCTTGGTGGCCCTACCACTCACCAGCCGTGCCGCACGATTCTGAACCAGTTGCAATCGCGAACCGTCTTCAGAGGCAGCCCCACGTAAAGCGCATTACAGTAATCTATACGGGATGTTACCAGTGCATGTGTAACTGTCATGAGGCTCCGTTCATCTAGGTAGGGCGCAGCTGGTATATATTCCGCAGCTGGAGAAAGGCACCCTGGCCACCGAGTCCACCTGGGCTTCCAGAGTTAGACCGGGGTCCAGGAGCACCCCCAAGCTACGGACCCTGTCCCTTAGGGGAGTGCAACCCCATCCAGAACAGGGAAGTGGCCCTCTAGCCTGTCTGACGAAGCACCCACTAACAGCACTTCCGTCTTGTCTGGATTGAGTTTCAATTTATTAACCCTCATCCAGTCCATTATCTGGCCCAGACACGAGTTCAGAACAGAAACCGCCTCACCTGGATTGGTGGAGAACGAGAGGTAGAGCTGAGTATCATCAGCATATTGCTGACTCCTCAGCCCAAACCTCCTGATGACCTCTCCCAGCGGTTCCATGTAGATGTTAAACAGCATGGGGGATAGTATTGAGCCCTGTGGAACCCCATGACGTAAACGCCAAGGGGCAGAGCTACTATCCCCAGCACCACCTTCTGGACACGGTCAGCCAGGAAGGATCGGAACCACCGCAAAGCGGTGCCTCCAACTCCCAACCTGGCCAGCCTATCCAGAAGGACACCATGGTCGATGGTGTCGAAAGCCGCTGAGAGGTCCAGGAGTATCAACAGGGTTGCACTCCCCCTGTCTCTCTCCCGGCAAAGGTCATCGTACAGGGCGACCAAGGCAGTCTCTGTTCCAAAACCCGGCCTGAAACCAGATTGAAATGGATCTAGAAAATCCGTTTCATCCAGCAGCGCCTGGAGCTGTCCGGCCACCACCCGCTCCAACACCTTGCCCAAATAAGGAAGGTTCGCTACTGGTCGGTAGTTGACCACCAGTCCTGGGTCCAGGTTAGTTTTTTTAGGAGTGGTCTGATTACTGCCTCTTTTAAGGCAGCAGGGACCACTCCCTCTCTTAAAGAGGCATTTACAGCTTCTTGGACCCAGGTCTGAACCCCCTTGGCAGATCTTTCAATTAGCCAAGAAGGGCAAAGGTCGAGCAGCGTGGTGGTGGAACGGACAGATCCAAGCACCCTGTCCACATCCTCGGGTCTCAACAATTGAAACTCATCCAATAACACTGGACCTAAGCACGGTGCACTGGACACATCCCTTGATACTGTATCAATAGTGGAGTCCAGTTCACTGCGAATCTGAGCAATTTTTCCCTCAAAGTGAACATTGCCGAATGGTCCTGGGCCTCCACCCTATCTCCTGGCTGAAGAAGTTCCCGGACCACCCGAAACAGCTCCGCTGGACGGCACTCTGAGGAAGCAATACGGTTGGCGAAATACTGCCTTTTCGCCAACCGTATAGCCACGGAATAGGCTCGATAATGGGCTCTAAGCCGTGTTTGATCAGACTCACTGCGATATTTTCTCCACTTGCGCTCCAGCCGTCTCCCCTCCCGTTTCATTGCCCGCAACTCAGATGTATACCACGGAGCTGTCCGGGCTCTGCGTAGGGGGAGAGGGCGCTTAGGTGCGATCATGTCAACTGCCCGGGTCATCTCCCTATTCCATAAGGTGACCTGAGCTTCGACAGGAGCGCCGATCATGTCAGCTGGATAATCCCCAGAGCTTTCAGGAAACCATCCGGATCCATTAGTCTCTGAGGGCGGATCAACAATGGATCCCCCACCCTTGCAGAGGGTTGGAGTAGCTAATAGCCTAAACTTGACCAGGAAGTGGTCTGACCATGACAATGGAGTCAAAGCCAACCCCTCCACATCCAAACCACCATCCCCCAGTCCCGTTGAGAATACTAGGTCCAGGGTATGACCCTTCTCATGTGTTGGGCCGATGACATGTTGAGACAGCCCCATGGTTGTCATGGCGGCCATGAAGTCCTGAGCTGCTCCAGTTAAGGTAGCCTCGGCATGGATGTTGAGATCCCCCAGTACCAACAGTCTGGGGGTCTTCAACACCAGGTCCGAGACCACCTCTGTCAGCTCAGGCAGGGAGACTGTTGGAATGCAGCAGGGTGGGCGGTACACCAACAGAATCCCCAATCTGTCTCGTGAGCCCAACACACAATACAGGCCCTCCAGACCTTTTCCCAAGGAAACAGGAAGCCTGGCCAAGGAAATGGAACTCCTGTAGACTATAGCAACTCCACCTCCCGGCCCACCGGGCGACACTGGTGCTGGACTGAGTACCCAGGTGGGCATAGCTGGGAAAGGGGGACTCCACCCTCCTCTCCCACCCAGGTCTCAGTAATACATGCCAGGTCAGCACCCTCATCCAAAATGACATCATGGATGAGGGTGGTCTTATTTTGTACTGACCTGGCATTTAACAACAGCACCGTGTGGCTCGTGGGCTTGCTGACATGGTCACCTGATTCCTTCTGGCTAGAAGTGGGACCAGAAGGGGGGATAGATGTAAAATATCTAACCCCTCTTCTCCTACGCAGGCATGTTCCACTCCTACCACCATACCTTCCCCTACCCAGCACAATTTCAATGGCTGCCCCCTCCATTGCCCTCCCCCCTTCCTGTTCTTTCAGTTCCATTGTGGGTCCCAACCACCTACACCTAATGGCAAAAAAAACAAAAAGCAAAAAATAAAATATAAAAAACAGAAACAAAAAACAGATGCACCTAACAATTCAGCTAAAAAGCCCTAGGTGGGAGTCCCTCTTCTTCAGCCCCGCCCTTCTGATGTTGTCTGGCCCTGCCTCTCCAGGTGTCCCTCTCACCGACACCAGAGTAGCAGGAAGGAGCAGTCGGAGAGGAAAGGCAACTCCTCTAGGCTTAGTCCAGTAGCAGCAGCAGCAAGAGTGTTTGCTGGATGATGTTGTGGCTGCCAGGAGCTGAGGTCAGCTAAAAAGCCTTAGGTGGGAGTCCCTCTTCTTCAGCCCCGCCCTTCTGATGTTGTCTGGCCCTGCCTCTCCAGGTGTCCCTCTCACCGACACCAGAGTAGCAGGGAAGGAGCAGTCGAAGAGGAAAGGCAACTCCTCCAGGCTTGGCCCAGCAGCAGCAGCAGCAAGAGTGTTTGCTGGATGATGTTGTGGCTGCCAGGAGCTGAGGTCAGCTAAAAAGCCCTAGGTGGGAGTCCCTCTTCTTCAGCCTCGCCCTTCTGATGTTGTCTGGCCCTGCCTCTCCAGGTGTCCCTCTCACCGACACCAGAGTAGCAGGGAAGGAGCAGTCGAAGAGGAAAGGCAACTCCTCCAGGCTTGGCCCAGCAGCAGCAGCAGCAAGAGTGTTTGCTGGATGATGTTGTGGCTGCCAGGAGCTGAGGTCAGCTAAAAAGCCTTAGGTGGGAGTCCCTCTTCTTCAGCCCCGCCCTTCTGATGTTGTCTGGCCCTGCCTCTCCAGGTGTCCCTCTCACCGACACCAGAGTAGCAGGGAAGGAGCAGTCGGAGAGGAAAGGCAACTCCTCTAGGCTTAGTCCAGTAGCAGCAGCAGCAAGAGTGTTTGCTGGATGATGTTGTGGCTGCCAGGAGCTGGGGTCAGCTAAAAAGCCTTAGGTGGGAGTCCCTCTTCTTCAGCCCCGCCCTTCTGATGTTGTCTGGCCCTGCCTCTCCAGGTGTCCCTCTCACCGACACCAGAGTAGCAGGGAAGGAGCAGTCGAAGAGGAAAGGCAACTCCTCCAGGCTTGGCCCAGCAGCAGCAGCAAGAGTGTTTGCCTTCAATGCGTTATGGAGCTAAGTTTGAGGCATTTGTCTTTTAATCTCTCTGAGCTGCGTTGCTGACTCCATAGGGAATGTACTGGCGAATGGCACTTCACACTACTGCCACTAGATGGAGAATGGCACGTTGCGTGATGAGCCTTACCTCACGGGCACTTGTATCGGAACGAGAAGTGAGATGAGGAGATTCCCGAGGCCAGGGAGGGGAATCTCTCATCCCGCTTAGATCACAGTTCAGGGGGCATGGTTGGGATGAACTCCCCTCATCCCGCAATGGACATGCGGTTAGATTTTTTCATACCAGTCCCCAGCTGGACTACAAACTGTGATGAGATGGACGTGAAGTATCAGCCATAAAGATGGCCACAAATTTAATGGGGAGAAGAAGGAAAGGCTGTAGGTATTTGCATGCAGATGGAAGTTTTCTGGAGGCCTGCTGTTAGCAGAAACAGAAGTATCCAGGGCAAAATGAATATAATGAAATAGGATTATTTATTTACAACTGTCTGAAACGATGGTGTCAGATGTTTTTGAAAGAGTGAAAAAATATGCTGTGCCATGGGTCAAAGAGACAGCAAACTAGATTAAGACTGAAATCCTTAATTTTTAGAGCATGAAGGTAATGAGATTTGTGAATTCTCTTTCTTCATATACACTCATTCTGGGAAAGTCATTCAGATTTTTCTTTAGTTGTGCAGGGAATAAATGGTGGTTGGGGAGGGAGAGGAAAATAACCATCAGCTAAAAAAACCCCTTAAAAATACCTAAATGTCAGGATAAAGAATGTGATGCAAAAATTGCTTTATTTAAACTTGACCGTTGTATGTGAACATACAGGCAAGATTCAGATACACAGTATAATTTTAGAGAGGGTAGCCATGCTAGTCTTTTCAAGAATTGCAGGCAAAAATCAAAGAAGAACAAAACAAAACAAAAAAAGATGCAAACATGTGGCACCTTAAAGACTAACTTTAATATTTTAATGTAACATTTCATTTTATTCATGTCTATTCACAAGCAAGACCCATTGAATTCAATAGGAGTCGCTCCCATTTGTACGGATAGAATTGCAGCTTAATCACAGTATGCCATTGGTTTCAGTGGGAATTAAGTCTCACTTAATTCCTAACACTAGTTCCCATGGGATTTAAGTCATCGCTGACCTAGATGATTCCAGTGGTAACTTCATCTCTCTGTGTGTGTTGTGTCATTTCAGTCTTCGTGACTCCATGTCCATGGAGTTATCTTGGCAGGAATACTGGAGTGGTCTGCCTGTTTCTACCCCAGGTTCCTAAAGCATCTGATGTTTCCTGTGTTTAAGTCTTAATCCATCTCAAAATTAAACAACTATTTTCCTCTTTTATAACACAGAGTTCCTTCATTTGCTGATGCCTTCTTAGCAGAAATCCCTCTGAACCAGCTGTGGTTTCCATAAACGGAGTGGCCACTGCAAATCCTTCATTCCTTTTATGTCAGCATCAAAATCAGAATGGGGGGGTAGATAGAACTGCAAGGAAAGGTCCAGTTCTCAGGCTTCGTGGGACAGGGCAAAGGACTGAAGACTTTGGACTCAAAGCTATGGGATTTGAACCCAGGTGTGACAAAACAGACTTGGGGCTGAGGTCCAAAAAAACTTGTCACCGTCCCTGTTCATGAATGTCATAACAATGTTGGGTACAGCATAAATTTTTGTAAATGCATGGTTTTCCAGAAGGATCTACTTAGCTGTTCCAAATACGTTATTCTGTTAAATCAGCAAGTAGAACCAGGAAACTCTTCATTGTGTTTAGATGGAATCTTTTTGATGGTATTTGAATCAGTTGGCTTGGATCCTACTTTTTTTGAGCAGCATAAAATCAACAATGGCAATTCCAGGTGCTGTTTGTGTTTCAGGTTTACGGTCTTCATTGGCATAAAAATTCCAAATACAGTGATACCTCTGGGAACGAATTTAATTCGTTCCCAGAGGCAATTTGTTATCCGAATTTTTTTATCCGAAACATGGTTTCCCATTGAAATGAATGGGAAACCGATTAATCGGTTGCAGAGGTCCGAAAAAAGGCAAAAAAACTGTTTCCCCCAGACCTCTTTATAAAGTGCACTTTAAAAGCATGCAGTGCTGGAATACAAACCCCCAGAACTAGCTCCCTACCTTTCCAAGTTTGAAAGGTCCAAATTCATCAGCAAAAAATAATAATATCCAGAATGACTCCAAAACACCATTAAGAAACACTCTAACGCCTCCCACCCCTCCACAAACTATGGGGGTGCAATGCATTCTGGGTACACTTTTTTGCAAGGCATTTTGAAACATTCGTTATCTGAGGCAGCCCATAGAGAACATTTGTTATCTGAGGCAGCCCTATACCTGGAAATTTCCGTTTGTTATCCAAAACATTTGTTATCTGAGGCATTTGTTATCCGAGGTATGACTGTATTAGATTAGCTATGCCAGAGTGTATTACGAGAACTCAGGTTTGCAAAGACTATTTCTTGTTTTGGAAATATTTTTCCCCCTCTCTTTCTTAAAAATATAGCTCAATTTCTCTGTCAGCAAATCTTATCTCCAAAAGGGAAGATTAAAAAAAATCTGGGAAGGATCAAAGGTTCCCTGAAATGAAAAGCATCTCATGCTGAGAATAGTCACTCAAGGTTATAAAGAACACTGAGGTTGCATGTGAAGGTTTTTTTAACTTTAATGTTTTCATCTGCTAGCTATTGGGCTTATCCCATAGATATGTTTGTATAACCAATACTGAGTAAATATTTATATATTTATAAGTCTCTTTCAAGATTCAATTTGGATTGAGAGATGCATTAGGAATTCAAAAATAGAACTATTGTTTGCTAGTTGTGCCCATCATCTCAAAACCAACTATTTAACAAACCATTTAAATCATAGAATCAGGAAGTAGGAAAGCCATCGAACCCGATCCCAAGATGAATGCAGGAATGTAAATCATAGGCTGCCTGCCAGGTGGTTGTCTAAGGTTGTCCCCCAATGCCTGCAGTACTGCAGCGCTCAACACCTCTCAAGGTAATTGGTTCCATTGCCATACCCAGAGTGGTCTTGGTGCTAGATGGTGCAGTATATAAGTCAAATAGATAAACAAAAAAATGCTCCTGTAATAGTCAGGATGTTTTTCCTTATATTCAGCCAAAATCTGGCTTCTTGTAACTTGAGCTGATTGTTGTATGTCCTGGTGCTCTGTGTTAATTGATGGCAAATCATGCCCCTCCTCTGTATGACAGCCTTTCAAGTATTTGAAAAGTACTACCATATCTCCCTTCTGTCTCCTTTTCTCAAGGATAAATGTGCCCATTTCTTTCAAACTTTCCTCATAGAGCTTGGTTTCCAACTCTCTTATCATCCTTATTGTCTTCCTCTGAACTTGTTCCAGTTTGTCAGCATCCTTCTTGAAATGCAGTGCCCAGATCTGTATTGTTATGCGGGATTGTGGAGGGTTCTAAGTTTTAATTTGTAAACTGCCCAGGGTCCTGCCCAGAGTTGTGTCTCCACTAAAGGAGCAACCAACCAACCAAACAAACAAACAACCAATCAAACAAACATCCATCCATCCATCCATCCATCCATCATCAACTCAAATAAAGTTAATTGTAGGCACCATGCCTGCCCTCTATTATATTGAGTTTGAGACAAAAGAGCTGAGAGAGAGAGAGAGAGAGAGAGAGAGAGAGAGAGAATTTATGTTTTGCATACCAACCACAACAGAGGTAAGCATACAATTTTTAATGAAATAAAAGCACTCTGCTCTTTTCTTGTGGTTATGCCCTGCCTGTACATCAGTTATCTGTAATAAATATTAACCAGGTTTCTTTAAAAGATACTTAGTGACATATGGGATGGATGCTACAACATCTCACTATAAGGTGCAGTATGTTGCCTGGTGTCTCTATGGCCTATGGACTAAAAGATAAAAATGCAAAGGGTTAGTTGTTGTTATAAAGAAGAGTGAATGTAGAATGAATATACAGACTGAGTTTGCCCTCTGCTGGCATGCCAAGTTAATATCCTGCCATGTCACAAATTTCGTTTTTTAATATATATAACACAAATTGTAAAAATGCAATCTGGTGGATGACCTTCCTTTGGATAATTGATAATTGTATTGCTGCTTTGACCCATAAAAATGAAGGGATCCCTTGTATAAAATTAAGAGCTCATTTGTTTTATTCATTTGTTTATTTTCTTAAATGTGCTACTTTGCATATATTAACAGATTGTTAAATATGTCTGGTGGAAACATTTTCCTTCTTGTGTTGTTACACCTGAAGGCATCTGGGAATTGCAGTCCAAGAACACTTGGGTTACCCAAGGGTAGGAACCACTGCTCTAGTGCGACCTACTATGCTAAGCAATGGATCTAAATTATTGTAAGAAGAAAAATTGATTTTCTGTTTTTAAAAATGTTACATATCCACTGAAGACTGGGGTGGGGACGGGGGTGAGGACACTATAAAAATATCTGAGTATGGTGCTCAGTTCATCAGCACATATACTAAAACTGGAACAATACAGAGAAGAAACAATACCTGAGTGTGATGTGATAATTCTTGAAATGAGTACATAGGGCAGGGGTGTCCAAACTTTCTGCAAGGAGGGACAGATTTGGTGAGGTGAAAACATGTGGGGGCCGACTATTCAGCCTGAAGGGGGGAGGGGGAGAAGGGGCGTGGTCAGTGCATATCTGCTACAGCTGCAAATGCTCCGGTTTCAAGGTGCCCAAGGGCCCAGCGGCTGTTGCACAGTCTGGGAATCAGCCCATGAACACCCAAGATGCACCACTGCTCACATATGCGGCCCTCCCTCGCAAGGAGGTGGGGAAGATGCTGCAGCAATGGAGCCAGGAGCAGGTGGCTGAGGGGATGGACGGAGGCAGGGAGGACAGACAAACCATAAAACTGCAAGCTGATGTCTCTGGCCAGCACAGGGAAGGGCCTTCCGGTAGGGATGAGTGACAGGCTGAGCCAGCAGGGGGAAGAGGCTGAAGGCCACTCAAAATTTTAAATCGGGCTGCATTTGGCCCCTGGGCCGGACTTTGGACATGCCCGACATAGGGACTGGCAAAAGGCAATAAATGCCTTTTCTCATGCTCCTCTAATATTGATAATCACACATAAGTTTGCAAGAGTTAACTGGAACATGTTTTATTTATGAAGCACAATTTTGGGGTGGAATCATTCAAGCTGGAGGGTGGAAATGGTGTCCCTTTGCCTGATAAGCAGGAGAACTCTTATCATTTATAGTTCCCAGCCCATATTGATTTGTCTATGCCTCAAAGAGGATTTGGGAAGCCTTCTGAAGCAGGGGTGGAGGATTGATTTCCTGTCCAAGGCAACATGCCCTCAGGGGTAATCAATCAGTTATCTGCATGCTGCCAGCAGGTGATGATGAGGACTGCAATAAGGAGGCCAGAATCAGAACTGGCTGTTGCACAAGGTGGATAAAAATCATTTTTTAAAAAAAATCAACTTGATGCAAAACACAATTCAAATCATAATCTAAATTTTTTTAAAAATCATAGTTTGATTTCAATTACAATTTAAATCTATTTAATTTAAGTCAAATCTGCCCTGTTGGTGCAAACCCCCACCCCCTCTTCTCCTTCTGTGCCTTGTATTCTGACATGACAGAGGTTTTCAGAAATTGCAGATATCTGTTGGAAATTAGGCTGAGAAACTCAGGATGCCCACACTTCTTCTAGAACAGTGGTTCTCAACCTGTCTGTCCCCAGATGTTCCTGGACTGCAACTCCCAGATATCCTAGCCAGCTCAGCTAGGCGTTAAGACTTCTGGGAGCTGCAGTCCAGGAACATCTGGGGACCCACAGGTTGAGAACCACTATTCTAGAACTTATGGTTGTCAACCTTTGGTCCTCCAGCTGCTTTCTCTGTTTATCTCAATAAGCACCATCCAGAATGGTCAAAGGTCAGGGACTCTGATTTGTAATTCAAAACACAAAGCAGGGCTTAAATAATCATTGCTCCTATGGTGGAGCTTGCTATCCTGCTTGGACTGGTGACCTCTAAACTACAGGAGGAAATTGAGAAGGGTACAAAGCCATTTTTCATGAAACTCATCCAACTGTTTTGTTGGTCTTCTTATTGATAATTTTCTAATAATCTTCCAGGGAATCCCAAGATGTCCTGTGCAGGACATAGCAATTTGCACTGATGTGAAATGTAGTGGAAAGCTTGTTTAAGCTAGCTGAGTTGTCAGCTACACTGCGAGAGAAGTACAAACTCACTCTGAGGAATTCAGGTTTCCTTGGGTCGGTTTGTATGAACTGGCCATGCAGGCAGGGCAGATGCAAAGCTCTGGTGGGTCCTGTATAAAAGGTATAATAATGCCCCCATCCTCCCCCTCACCTCCCACTTAAATGTTTATTTATTTTAGAGTATTTTACCCCACCTTTCTCCTTGGAAAATGACCCAAGGCGGCTTACAGTAATGAGGGATAATATACAGTCCAGTACAATTAAGACATGTTCAAGTATTTGAGAACAATGAATTGATGGACATCTTACGGCTTTAATAGGCAAAGATTACATTATAGCAACAGGTTTGTAAGTAGTCATAAACACAAAGTCTATGTGAACCCATAGATTCGTATAAAATACAAATGGTAGTCCATCATTCAGGGAAAGCTTGCTTAAAGAGAAAGGTCTTTGCCTGTTTCCGGAAGCAAATAGGTCATACAACATGAACAATGCAACATAAATAAGACTGACTTGCTAAAGTAAACTTGGTAGCAGTAAATAAGTGAACAGTGCTTAGGAAAAACAACATAAAATGAAAGAAAGAGAGGGATAGCTGATGACCATAAGCAATCCTCAGAACGAGAAAATCGAAAAGTTATCCAAAGTAAAAAAAAAAAAACCTATAAAAAAGATAAGTGTCTTGGTGTCAAAGGGCTAAAGTTCTACCTCTTATTACAGTGCCAAAATACACACTTTAGTTATGCCAGTTTGCTGCTCAAAATGTAATTGGGGATCCAACAGGGATAAGATAGTATACCAAGCCCAGGCAATCTGGATAAACCAGGCAGAGAAGTGCACGACACAAGGCTCGGTGTGTGTGTGTGCTTTTGGTAGGATTGCTCTTACCACAAATAGCTTAAAGGCAATGGATCAAATAGAAAACAACTTTTACATTGTTTTTCTTGCTTTCCCTTTTGCAAATTCACTAATCAGGTCTTCAAAATCAATTTGCTCCAACATTTCTCTCTCAATAGACATCATTGTTAATCTGTTAAGGCGTTCTTGCATTGAAGAGCATAACACTGATTTCATAAGCTTTAGTTTTGAAACGCAACCCTCTCAGCCAAAGAGACCTGTAATGACAGGTGGAGATGAAAGGCTATACTGACATTTGGGTGGACTGAGATAAATCAGATAATGTTTCTCTCCACTCCCCCCCCCTTAGAATTTTCTACAGTATGCCCTATATCTTTCTCCTCTTTCCTGCTGCTGGAAAGCCAGCATTGTAGGAAACTCTGAAAAGTAACAACGTCATGTGTACATGCATTTTCCAAATCATCCTGATAAGCATGTTGGAGTAAATGCATGTTTGAAAGTCAAACGATCTTAAAAAGCCATCCTCATTTTACTAGAGGCAGAAACTTTGTAAAGAGAGTGAGTCCTGATGGTTCCATTCAAGATTTAGACACCCCAAAGTACTTTGCACAATGACAGAGATGTCTTGCAAAAATTAAATATAGTTCGGAAAATTGATCTCACCCTGCCTGCTAGAGTAATTATTGCAACTACAGTAAGGGGGAGATACACAGAGAGAGGCAGCTATAATGTAATTGCCTATATTGAATAAAAAGTCCTAATGGTTTGAGCTTGTGGCTGTGGGGTCCCACCAAATTTCTGTCCTAAACTGTATTAGCTATCTATCACAGTGGCACAGACAAACCTATTTTGCTTAGCTCTGCACTCTGTTGAGTCAGTCCAGCTATGACACAGCTCAAGTTCTAATTAGGAGGAATAAGGTGATAATATTCTTCAATTCTTGTTAAAAGGAGAGTTTCTTCAACACTAAATAATGAAAGACTCTAGAAAAAATCCACAAGAATATTTAGAACTTAATTTCTGATCTGTACTAAATACTGTCTACACACAGGAGGTTGTTTAGTCTGCAGCATGTAAATTTCATGGCATGAAATAACATCCTTTGTAGATGAAATGTCTGACAAGGAAATGGATATCACCATCTGAATATTGTGTTTACTTTAATGGAGCTGTTCAAAAGTGGCAATACAAGACAGATATAAACCACACATCCACTTCGTTTTCAAATTATAATCGTCTTCAACAGGGTGATGACAGAGGCCACTCTGAGTGTCAGCCTATTTCCTTTTTGGCGTGGTTGATCTTTCCATTATTTCTTGACATTTAACCTCCCTCCTTTCCCTTTTTTTACATGTATAAAGTGCAACCTATTATTTTTAACGCCCTGCTCTTAAACATATCTAGGGCAGGGTGGGTATCTCATGTGAAGTTTTACTGGAAGGACTTCAGGAAATTAATAGCATTGGAAAGCTCTTTTAGGCCACACAGACTGCCTTTCCAATCTTATAGGCTCTTATTCCAGGAAGAGAGTAGCACTTGTGTTAATGGAAAATTCATTTCTGTGAAGAAGCAGGAGCATTTCGGAGCATGGCTAAACATAATCTGATCTAATCTTGTTTTCCTTCCTTCCTTCCTTCCTTCCTTCCTTCCTTCGTTTGTTTGTTTGTTTGTTTGTTCCTTCCTTCCTTCCTTTGTTTGTTTGTTTGTTTGTTCCTTCCTTCCTTCCTTCCTTCTCCTCTCTCACTCTTCCCTCACTTTTCTCTCCCTCAACCCTCACCCACTTATTCTGGAACCAGGGAGAACATTTCTTTAAACTTTTTTTTCATAGGAATCCCACCATCACCGAACCAACGGCATTTCTTCCCTCCCCTTCTCACTTTTATCTTTCTACCCAGTTCCCAACAGGGTTGAAAACTCACTGGGTGAGTGTGATAGTAATAAAATAATCTTGAACAGCTCACATATCTTTAAAAAAACCATAAATTGAAAAAGAAGAGGGCTTTTTTGAAGCAGAATTTTTACCTTCTCTGGTACCACAACCCTAATTTGAGTTTCCTACTTTTATCTTACAAAAGAGGTAGGGGTTGAAATGTTCGTACTATAATGGAGGGATAATGAATGAAGTATGTTTTGCTTTTGGGTGGCTGCCTTTGAAGACCCCAAAATTCAGAATTACACCTGTAATTCTGCAGCTCTAACTATTTTCATTTCCATTGTGATATTTTGTAGCATCTCTACAGATAATTTGTTGTTGTTGTTCAGTTGTTCAGTCATGTCCGACTCTTTGTGACCCCATGGACCAGAGCTCGGCAGGCCTTCTTTCTTCTTTCACTGTTGATCGAAGCCATATTAGTTGCATCGATGACACCGTCAAACAATGTCCCTTTTCCTTTTCCTTCAATATTTCCCAACACCAGGGACTTTTCCAAGGAATCCTCTCTCCTCATGAGGTTTCCAAAGTACTGGAGCCTCAGCTTCAAAATCTGTCCTTCCAGTGAGCATTCGGGGCTGATTTCTTTCAGGATGGATAGCTTTGATCTCCTTGCAGTCCAGGGGACTCTCAAGACTCTCTTCCAGCACCACAGCTCAAAAGCATCAATTCTGCAGCGATCAGCCTTCTTTATAGTCCAGCTCTCACTTCCATACATCACTGCTGGAAAAAAACATAGCTTTGGCTATCCGGACCATAGTTGGCAAAGTGATGTCTCTGTTCTTTAAGATGCTGCCTAGGTTTGCCATCGCTTTCCTCCCAAGAAGCAGGCGTCTTTTAATTTCATTGCTGCAGTTGCCATCTTCACAGTGATAAGGAACCCAAGAAAATAAACTCTGTCATTGCCTGCATTTCTTCCCCCTTTTATTTGCCAGGAGGTGATGGGACCGGTGGCCATGATCTTAGTTTTTTTTTTTTATTTTGAGCTTTAGCCCATTTTTAATGCTTGCCAGTTCCTAATAGTGTTTCCATGAGATGCTGGTCCAGAAGGTATTGTGCCTCCCTGATGTTTGGAACCTCATTGTGTTAAATTGTGGAAGATTTCTGTTGACTCTCCATTAAAGCATGAGATTTTCACTGTCAGAAATCAGATGCTTATTGAAATGGAGAGGTTCCTTTCTCCCAAGCATCATATTTTTGCTCCATCACCACTATCCCTAATATCACTGCTTTTTGAGTTCAGGCAATAGGTCTGTCATCCTTCAGAAGAGAGATTAATCATGTCTGATAGAAGTTTCAGATATCAGTAGATCAGATATCAGTAGATGGGGAGTGCCCAGCTAAAAACACACTTAGTTCGAATCTGGCATCTACTTCATGATCCTTGCCTCTTATGCTTTCAGCACTTATGCGTGAAGTTTCTATAGAAGATAGTCATTTATTTTTGTACTTGGAGCCAGTTACCGAATAAATGGAATGCCGGGGAATGGGCCACTTTATGAGTGACATCTCCCAGAATTAATTTTGCAGGCTTACTCAAAGGGTTTGTGAGGCCTGGGGAATACCCTGGTGTTACCTCTTCCCCTAAGACCCATGGTTATGGGACCACACTGAAATGGAAGCTCAATAAAGATAACTTTCATGCAGAGATTAAATGTGAGATTATTTCTTTCATTTTCCTTTTTCACAGGATCAGGCACAACTTTACATTTTCTTCTCTAAGGGTTAGGGATAAAGGCTGGGGTGTTCTTCACCCAGGTGCCTCCTTCACATTCCATGCTTCTTCTGGCATAGTTTCTTCCCCTTATCCCAGGCATGACCAAACTTCAGCCCTCCTGATGTTTTGGACCACAACTCCCAGAATTCCAAGCCTGTATTTCCAATGGCAAAGGACTGTGGGAGTTGTGGTCCAAAACATCTGTAGGGCCAAAGTTTGGTCATGCCTGCCTTATCCTAAGGGTCTCAAAGGCTTGTGACGGTGATCTTCTGCTGCCTTTTCCCACTATTCTCTCAGGAAGGAGTCCTCCCTTAATGGCTGACAGATGCCATTCAATACTTAACTCTGCAGTTAAATACAGTGGACCCTCGTATAACAAGTGGTTTGTTTAACAGAAAATCCACTTAAAGGAAAAAATTTCTAGAGATAGGGGAAATTTGCTTAACACAATTGCCTATAGGGTGAATCCGTACAATAGAAAAACAGTCGTGATTAGGGATTAATCCGTTTTCAATGCATCCCTATGGGAAATTTGTACAAAGGAAATTTTGCTTAACAGAATTTCCTTTGGAACAAATTATTTCCTTTATACAAGGTACCACTGTACCAAACTGAAAATTATTTTCCAATGGCACCTTCTCTAGAAGTCATGGGTGTCCCTTAACTCACAATTTACTGTATCCATGGTTTCACTTACTCACAGTTCAAAAATCTTAAGAAACTTAAGAATCCTTAAGAAACTTAAGAACTGAAAGAGACCCTATGGATCAACAGGTCCAGCACTTGTGAAGGAGGCAAAGAGAGAAATTGAACTCCCAACTTCTGGCTCCCCAGTCAGATGCCTAAACCACTGAGCTATCCAGGAATTCTAAAAGAAAAAGCAGAGAATGTCTGTGAAGATTCTCAGTCATCCAGGTGAGTTTATGAGGAATTTAAGTCATGGCAACTAGACTTCTTTTCTTGAGAGATTGAAACGTTTCACTGTTCATCCAAACAGTTTCATCAGTTTGCAGACTGTCCAGTTGCCATGATTCAACTTCCAGGGGGGAAAAAGCTGAGAAAGACATATGTATTTCTGTTATATTCTTACCAGAGCTGACCACTAGAGGAAGACAGAGAGCACACTATCTATGGCAGTGATGGCGAACCTTTTAGAGACCGAATGCCCAAATTGCAGTTCAAAACCCACTAATTTATTTGCGAAGTGCCAATACAGTAATTTAACCTGAATCCAGGTGGCTATGAAGGGATGATGTCAGGTGCCCAAAGAAAGGGCTCTGAGTGCCACCTTTGGCACCTGTGCCATAGGTTCGCCATCACCGATCTATAGTGTTCACTGTTATTTTTAGCATCTGGGGTGGTTTGGAAATAATTCCCCATGGATACGGAGATCCTACTGTATTTATTTCTTTGGGAGATCTGGATATATTTTTTCTGTGATGAGAAGAGTCAGTTTGCTTTTCTTTCCAGTTCCTTCTCTCCTTATAATAAACTTGTGTATATCAGTCCAACCCTTCCTAATTAGTTTTATCTCAGTTATTTCCAGATGTAAAGAAACAGTTTGCCTAACTGTGATATTTTATCCTCCCTTGTAATTGCAATGAATGGCCACTAATAAGCACAGTCTCACTAGGACACATTTTAGAGCCAGCTTAATTTTGACCAAAGGAGCAAAAAATAATTATTTTAGTCTTTCTTTCACCATGTTGATTGCACACCAACACTTTAAATAATAATTTTGCCTCAGTTTGCTATCAATTTCAACTCACACATATTTGTCTAAAATATTTATTTTGTTGTGGCCACATTGTGGGTTCATAGCATCATGAAAAATTGCTGAAAGACATTTTGCTTTTGCAGTAAAATCCATATTAGGTATGTACTCTGGGGTGTACAGAATTATTCATCACCATTTAGTCTGGCTTATATAAACATCTGAAAGGTAGAATCTACCTGATATTGTATTTGGGAGTATCTCTAAGACAAATATATGTTCTCATTCAATCTGATACCTTGTAATGATTTATTTTTAAAAAACTCTGTTTCAGACTCCTGAATTGCGAAGTGTTGTGGCTTGCAATTCATTAAAAGTAATACTTAAGAAGATGCAATCAGTCACAGAATGAATAAAGGTTTTATAACTATAAATAAATTGTATACTTGAAAGGGCCTTTTGAAAGATCTACACTCTCTCATCAGCTTAATTACCCAAATGGAAATTGCCAGTTTTTTAATATTCAGGAGCAAGGAAACCAGAAGGACCTCTCCCGCTTGCTCACAGTATGGACAGGTTGACATTACAGAGATGTCTCTATTTCTAAAAGACAAGCGTAATCATGTTGACTGGGGGGGGGGGAGATGATGATGACGACAAAATCCTTAAGAGAACAATGCTTTCATTAAGCAAAACTAAAATGGCACAAAAATGCATGCAGGCTTTTGAAATCTTATGAGATCTCTTTATCAGGTAAGATGTTTAACTAAAAATGTAGGCCAGGACAAAACCTGATCATAAAAGACATGTCATGTTATTGGTTTTTCTGTCGTAAGTGAGGTAGACTTGTCTCCAGCCTCTACTGGGGTTCACCAGGTGATGTGATAGTATTAGGTTTCCTCCAGACGTACCTCTAAGATGGTGGGGGGGACAAGGAAAACATGAAATGTTGATTCTCTGTTGATTGTCCCTTTTGAAGCTCATAATTTTCAAGTTGTGTTTATATTATCCATGCTGGAGATAACTGTTCGTGTTGCATCAGGTAAGGGAAATAAATTGAAGCCAGATTGGAGGGTGTTCCCAGGGTCCCCATAAACACAGTCCAAAACCCTCTTCCAGAGTTCCAGTGATAGAGAGCAAAGTGTATTTTTTTCCTTCAGGATGCCTCTCCTAGCTTTGGGAAGGAGGGCTACCTGACATAGAGTCCTCTTGGCCATCTTAAAGCATGAAGAATGAGATATCAGTAAAGGCATTTTGTCATGTTAATCTGAATTAAGTATCATGGTGTTATCTGGCATCCACGGTGGGAAATTCTGATCTGTGTTGGATTCAATACCTGGATAGAATTTCCTACACTCATGCACTTCACATGGTTTGGATTGCAATCTCGATCGATCCAGGTAGCTTACTTCTACTGCATGTTTGTTACATCCGAAGGGGGCAAAGGAATAGCTTCCATGCCATCAAGAGCTCTTTGGGGGGGACAGCATAGGATAGAAAGTATGAAATAATAGCTTTTGGTGTTCTTCACTTTCTTCCATTCAATTGTTTTGCACAGTGTCCTTTGTACACTTAAGGATAACACTGCAGAGAGGTATATCTCCTTTACCTCTTCTCTGCTAAGTGGAAATCTGGCTGTACGGTAAGGCATAGAGGCCAATAAATGCTAATTGCCAAGGCATTTCTGTGGAAGGACTGGGGAACTGGGAAATGTTCTCCTCTTGTAATTTGGAACATGAACAGTCATTGATGAGATGTTGACTCATTCCTGATATGTTCCAAGTCCCGTCCCCCCCCCCGCTCTTCTTTTTTCAAACAGCAAAGGAAATGTGGTTTAAGGGAAGTCACAATGCAGAATAAGGCAGGGAATTAGGTTTGGGCTGTTTTATCAGTGGTGCTCTTTCCACATTCTGAAGTGCTGGCACAGGGCAGTAAGTAATATCCAGTTTATCAATCCCAGGTAGCGGGCTCATGGTTGACTCAGCCTTTTATTCTTCTGAGGTTGGTAAAACGAGTAACCAGCTTGCTAGGGAGGAGACAATGTGCAGCCTGTATAATTTAAATTGTAAACCACCCAGAGAGTGCTTGAAGTGCTATGGGGTGGTATATAATCAGAACACTTTGCTTTGGCTTATGTAAATAGGGGGACTGGATCATGCCCAATGTCATTACTCCCAGGGGTCCTCAAAGTTTTCAAACAACGGGCCGGTCCACCATGCCCCAGACACCACTGGGGGCCGGACCATAGACCCCCCCCAAAAAAGGCTGACATAGAAAAAGGGGGAGGGACAAGTGGGCGGAGCCCCCCCCCACGATTGGCCATGATCATTGGCTTGCTTGCAAAGCAGGGGGTAGGTGGGGGGTTGCAATTGGTCCCGGGGGCCAGATTCAGGACCTTGGGGGGCCGCATCCGGCCCCAGGGCCTTATGTTGAGGACCCCTGCTCTATCCTATGCTTCTATTCTGTCCTATGTTTCTATTCTTAGCTTCATAGGGATAGGTGGGAAGTGGGATAGGGCAACTGAGCTGTCTCATGCATTCCTGTCGATCTGGAGGCATCAATTCAACAGGTTCCTGCCCACCTCTGCCTTGTCTTGTTCTTAAATCGTGAAACCCCTCCGTATCTTTGACTTTTGTCTGGCCTTTCCTTTCTCATCCGTACCATGACAGTCACTACCTCTGTGTTCAATGAAGTTGGCTTCATCTGTCTTAATCTTGGATAACACAACTTGGAAATAAATAAGGATATGATAATTTTGACAACACAGACGATAACATTTAGCTTTCAAATGGAACAGAGCTATAAGGTAGGGGTAGGTAGCCATCTGTGTTGCTTCTCCCTTTTGGCAAGCCCATGAATTAATGATTCCCCAAAGGTCCTATAATTAACAATTCTATTCAGTCTTCCACACAAAACACTTTGGGCGTTTATACACGACCCCTAAGCTCCGCCACAAATGGCTGCAAGCTCCGGATGATAAAAATGTTTACCCACCAGCTCTGGAGTTTGCAGACAATTAAGTGCGACCCCGCCCACCTAGCGCGACCAAACTGCACTTTTCTTGTACCTGCTTTTTTATAGTGAAAATATTTGATGCGGAGACTGCCTGAGCTCTCCTCGCCTCTTTCTGTTGTTTTTCTTTTGCCTCCGCCCCTTAAAGAGGAACCAGGAAGTAAAGGGAGGTCGGAGCAACCGGAGGTAAGCCTTTTATTCTTTTGTCTCTGTCTAAGGCTTTTTTTTCCTCCCCCCCCTCACGCAGACAGAACAAAGAAGTGCCCAGCGGGTGGGGAGGGAGGAACAGCAATGAACCCTCAAGATCTCTGGTCCAAATTTAAGGGACCAGCGGATCTTAGGGGTCGTGTAAAAAGGCCCTATAGTTTCCTTAATTGATCGCATATTCACAGCCCATCTCATGTTAAGTTTGCATTCCACCTTTTTTTTAAAAAAAAAATTATTTATTTAGCTCAGCAACAAAAACTCACTGCGATGTTGAACTTGTAGAACCAGTCCTTAAAAACTTACTGTGAAAACTCTATTAGGGTTGATATTAGCTCTGACTCAACAAACAATTGAATCTATAAAGCTCTTATCCAACACCACATTATGTATGAATCCTCCCATCCCCGGGTCAGCTTTCTTCACTGTCCAGTTTACACATCTGCATATTGCAGTTGGGAACACTATTGTCTTCCTGGTTTCTAGCAACATTTTGTCACTTTTAAGGATGCATCCTGGGACTTTCATGGTTGCCCTTCCAATTCTCAGTGTCCTGATTTCTTGAGAGGGCAGTCTGCATTTAGCTTATGGTTTAACCACGATATAGAGAAGCCTTGACAATTTTGATTTTGCCTTTATCAGCACTGTCATTTCTATGTCTTCTGTAGTCATTATTTTTTGTCTTTAATATAGTATTCAGCTTTCCTGCTTTCGTACTTTTTCATTAACCCATCATCGGTAGTTGTATTATGTAGTTGGTATTTTCTGCTAATAACATGGTATCATTAAATTACTGAATTCCCCCCTCTCCAGTTTCCATTTGTCCTTCCTTTGAATCTAACCCAACTTTCCCTCTGATCTGTTCCACATATAGATTAAACCATACAGGGAGATAAAGTACATCATTGTCTGACACACTCTTGCCAATTGGGAACCATTCTGTTTCCCCTTGTTCTGTCTCACTTGTAACCTCCCACCCAGAATACCTGTTGCACAGGACAATCAGTTGTTGAGGTATACCCATGCCTGATAGAATAATCCATGTCTTTTCACAATATCTACTGATACATGCTGTGCAGGGCATATGTGGTCCTCATTTTTTTGAAAGGGAACTACCATAATCACCATAAAGTACTGTGCTGATAGGAGTTGCAAGCCAAATACTTAACCATTTTCTCTGTACTTCTTCGAGCGCCATATCCTTGTAGAACATTGGTGATCAGGAGCCTGAACTGGTTTCTGTCTTAAGGCTATTCTAAATAGAGCAGCTGTGCTCACTGCAGACCATTGTTCTTAAGCCAGAATGTTCTTCTACTCCCTGGGCCACGCTTCCCATCTATTTTTCCTTGAAGGGTAACCTGCAGCAGATGGTATTTCTTATTGCGCATTATGTAATTGCTCTGTACCCTATGCAGTATACACTATTTCACACAAGGCACGAAAGGTCAGCTGCTGCCTGGAGAGGGGATTTTCTCTTGCCAGAATTCCAGTTCTGTCAGTCTCTTTGTTATGTTCTCACCCTATAGCAGGTGGGGCTTCTAAGAAAAAGGTTAGCATTAAACATTCTTCAGTTAATATGTGCTAAAGTGGTTCTCCAACTTGGGAGTGGCCAGATGTTTTTGGACTGCTGCTCCCAGAAGCCCTTGCCTTCACAGCTAGTGGTGAAGGGTTCTGGGAGTTGCAGTCTGAAAACATCTGGGGATCTCTCAAGCCCAAGAACAAGAACATGAGAACCATTTCCGTTAGCGTCCTGTCCCCCGGTTCTAGCAATGTCAGACCACTTCTAAAAAGTGAAATAAACTCCCCCCTCCTTCCTCCTCCGTGAGACTGTATAATAATCGCCTCTAAATCAGTTGGGGGTTGTCTCTCCCTGCCTCCTTGCCTCAATTACGTTTCCCTACCAAGAACAAAATCTCTCCCCCCCCCCACACACACAAGGGTGAATGCGCGCCTGTGTACATTGCACCGGGGACCTCTGCAAGTCGCCTGTTCTTCTGTTTGCTTGCAACACCCGTGGTAGAAAGGAAACGGCAGGAGGGAGGAAGATTTGACTCTCCTTACCGCATTTTCTAGTTCTTGGCGTGACCAGACTGCCAAATGAATCTACTTTTGTTTGGCGTGCGCGCGCGTGTGTGTGTGAAAGAGGCTTTGAAAGGCGATAGACTCTGGAGCAAGCGGCAGAAGAGAAGGGAGGAGCGCACCGTTCCCGCGCCAGATCCTTTTGGTTTTGGGTCCTGAAAAGGAGCGCGGAAAGCGGTCGCAAGAAGGCAACCCTCGCCCACCCTCCGCCCCCATCCCCCCCCCAGGGCAGCACCAAGGGAGAACGGGTTGTTGTAGCAGTTAACAACAGTAGCAGCAGGCCATACGCCTGGGACGTGCGCATGTGTGCCGGCGGGATGAGGCTTAAAGGGAGACGTGAGCCAGCGGTGTGTGCCTCTGGAAGGGCGGGAGCGCCTCCATCCCTGCCCGCCTGCCTGCCAGCTTGCGCGCCTCCCTCCCCCGGAAATGCAACAACAAAGAGTCCCCACCCCCTGAAAGTGGGCGTGGCCACCAGGGGCACAAGGGCTTCTTCTAGCACATTGATAAATACAGGAGGGGTTGGGCTTCAGGTTATGGAGGGTGTGTGTGTATTGGGGGGTGAAGAGACAGGGGATTCAGGGAGCCCCTCAGGAAAGAGAAGGGGCCTCTGGCAAAGAGAAAATTGGTCCGGCCACGGGAGGACCCTGCAGGCGCTGGGGACCTTCCCGTGGGTGCTGCGCCCGTGCAGACCTCCCCGCCACCACATCCATGCAGAGCGGTGCAAGCGGCAGCCGCTGGTTCGGATGCAGCCCCAAACCAGCGCAACCATGGAAACGTAGCGGGTGTCCCATAGTAACCTGTAACAACAGCGTTATTGATAGCCAACCATCCTTCCTTCCCTCTCTTCTTGTTGGGCACAGACGTGGTCCTCCGATTCGCATCATCACATCTGGACATCTCGTAACACTTATTAGGAGAAGACATAAATGCACTTAGGATGCGTTGGAACAAACAAACAGCAACTAGGCCAGTTCGCCCACTCCACCCCCCCCCACCATCTTCTGCATCCTTTCCCGTCTCCCTAGCCGATTATTTGCTTAACCTTGACAAACGGCCTCCCCTGCCGCTCCCGCCTCTCATTTAATCAGCAGGTATCCGTTGGAAACATTAAAAATAGATCATAATATTTGACTGTAGGCTGGCCGAGGGGGATCCTACTCGTCCTCACGACCGCAGAGGGCTCTTGGCCGTCCCCCGAGAATCGCCCGGGTTGTGGGGGCCGAGGTGGGAGGAAAGGGGGCTTCCTCCCCGTTTCTTTATCCCCAGAGTTTTAGCGGAACATGGTATAGCGCTGGGCACGCACTTCAAGACAATTTCTCCCCCCCCTTAAAAAAATTGGATTTTTAAAAATAAAAAAATATATGTTCTGTATATATAACGTAGCTGGAAAGAATGAGGGACAACGAAAGAAAGACGAACCCTCCCAAGGTCTTGTAGGCTTTTTAAAAGGGCGTTGAGCTTTAAAAAATATTGGAAAAGGGTCGGGGGGGGGTTGGAAGTCTCTTTACTCCACCCCTCCCGTCTCCTTCTCCCTCCACCCCCCCTCGAATAAACATCTCCTCGCAAGTGTAAAAAGGCAGCTTCCTGACTAAAGTGGCCGAGCCCGATGGATTATTAAGTAGTGTGCCTGCCTTTGTACGGAAGACCGGCAGGCTCACTCACAGTTTCCTCTCCAGCCCAACCCCGCCACGCACCGCCACCATTCTCCAAACCAACCTAAACCAAAATGAAGGAAAAAGCGATGATCAAGACAGCAAAAATGCAAGGCAACATGATGGTAAGTGTTCTGCCGCCGCCGCCGCCGCCGCCGGGGCGCCTTTTATCTTGCCGCTGGTTCCATCCTGAGCATCCCTCTGGTTGGGCGAAAGCCTGTGCTGGATTGTCCTCCGGATCTCCCACCACCACCACCACCACCACCACCACCACCACCACCACCACGCCTTTTGCTTTGCTTATGGACCTCACCTCTTTAAATCCTGAATAGGGTTGTCCCCCCCCCCCCCGACGCACACCCCCACCCCCAATCCTGAACCGCAGGAGGGTGATCTTGAGCCGGAGAGGAGTGCGACTTTTCTGTTGGCTTTGGGTGCCTTTTGTCGTTGTGGTTGTCATCCAAGGATAACATGGCAAGGGGTAGGGAAAGTGCGTGGAGGTTGCTGTAGGGTTGAACTTGAACCTGTAGATCTAAAGAATTTCTCTGCTTTTGCCTTCCTATTATGTTGTGCTTTGCAAAGGTTGCTGGCGGTTGTTGGTCTGTATGTGCTATGGGGGGAAGGGGGGGGACCCAAGTACATTTTTCAGCGGCCGGTGGCTTCAGAGGACAGCGTTGGATTCATCCCCAAGGATTGCAAAATGTCTGGAGAAGCTGTTGGGTTTGGAGAGCTGAAAGGGAAGAAACAGGGCAGCGTGTCCGGGCAGCCAACTTTGAAAACTTGAGAACAGGAGCATGTGTGTGTGTGTTTGCGTGTGTTTGTGTACCTGTCTCGGTGGGTGGGTCTTCATTTTGACTCCCACACTAATAAGAGGAAACAATTTCATATTTCCTTCACCTTGAGCTGTTCTGGCTTGGACATTCTTTTTAAATAACAAAAATTGCTGAGTTCTCAGAGGGAGTGCTGGATGCCATCTTGTGCAAGGAGAAACACATTTGATTTGCTTCCCCTCCCCCCTTTCAATTTGCTGGGTGGACCCGCAGAGAGAGGGGGAGAATCTATGTAAAGGTTGCATTTAGTTGCTGGGCTGGTGGTGGTATCAACTTCTGCCTTACTTATTATGAAATGATGTACATGTTACAGCCAAACTTTGGGAATGCTTTCCCTTGTGTTTAGTTTGGTTTGCTTAAACTAACTGGGCTAAGGATGGGTGACCTGACATATCCTCACAGGTGATTTGTTTTTCTTTTACATATGCATATAAAGATCTTAATGAAAATAATACTTGAATTGTGCAAACCATTTTTCTTTTAAAAAGTCACTTGTTGGTTCCTTTTTGCAGAATTAATGCAAAAGTAAGAATGAATGGTTGTCATTTTGATTTATGCCTGTGCATGGGAGAAGGTTAGTCGCTCCTTCTCCAGAGATATTTAAAAAAACAGCAGTTCAGTTCTGTGCCCTTTTCACTGAAGCCACTTAGGGCCTTTTCTAAGACTGCCCCTTAAATTCGGACCAAAGATCAGGGGTTCGTTGCTCTTCCTTCCTCCCCACAGAGAAAGAGAGGAAAAATGCAGCTCACCTGGAGGACTCACTGTGCTTTTTTCCTTCTTTTTAGTGGGAGGCAAAAAAAAAAAAAACACAAAGAGATAAGGGCAGATTAAATCCGGACCTGGGGATTTTCACCCACCTGCAGGTATGCATGTGCTGCTTTTTCACAGCTTCTCACCGGGGTTTCCTTTTCATCAAGACTGGTGGTCTTCTTCTTTTAGTTCAAAAGAGATAAGGGCTTCTGCTATGCATGTGCTGCTTTTTCACACTTCTCATCTTTCCTTTTCATCAAGAAGGTGCAGTGTCATGTGACCTGAGCATTCAACAAAGGGAGTTGGATAGGAATTTATGTAGATCTTTTAAAAATAAAACATGGCATTAAAATGCAATTATTGCCATCTAAATTGTGAACCATTCAAGAAGTGTGTAAAAGAAGCACGAGCTTTCACTTCAAGCTACTACTTTGAAGTAGAAGCCCATGTTTCCAACATCGCATTTTCTGGGGCTCTTCTGAAGGTCAACAGTTTGTTTTTGTTTGTTTTGAGTTGGTTTTTTCCTTGTTTTGGCTTGACTGTGACCAGCAGAAGACTTAGCTCACTAGATGCCTGCCCTCTGATTGTACTACAGCAGTGATGGCGAACCTTTTAGAGACCGAGTGCCCAAACTGTGATTCAAAACCCACCAATTTTTCACAAAGTGCCAATGAAGCAATTTAACCTGATTACAGGTGGCTGTGAAGGGGCGATGTCGGGTACCCACAGAAAGGGCTCTGAGTGCCACCTTTGGCACCTGTGCCATAGGTTCGCCAACATTAGACTACAGCATTAACCTAATTTGCATACACTGAGTCACCATGTTAAGAAAAAAGATGCTATTATCTCTTGGTAAGTTTTGTATTTAAAATCAATGGGAAGGAAAAGGTTGCATTACTCCTGCTTTTTAAAAAATGCTGTATATTTAGATGAGGTGGTTGTTTTTTTTTATTTGTCGCAGTAAATTTCATTATGGTGACATAGATTCACACATTTAATTCCAGGTCGCAAACTGAAAGAACTACGAACATGGCTGTATAGCAAGAGGTAAATGCAGCTGGATCGATTTTCCATTGAAATCAGTGCTCAAACTGGCCGACATCCACAGACTCCATTAATTCCACAGTTGTCTGGTTTGAAGTCTTATAGGACAGGTCTGAGTGTGGGTTGATTTCCTGCACGTTGTAGCTATCTGTTGAGCTCCTCCTGTTGAGTCTCAGGTCCAACAATTGCCACTCAGCTTTAATGGTTACCCCTGAATTGGCTTTCTTTTTGTTTCTGTACAGAGTTGTGACATCTGTATAGAGCAAACAAAATTGCAAGACAGGAGCGTCACTAGTTAGGATGATATCCTCCTTAGGACTTAACCTGTGTTGTTTATGGGAGGAGTGTGTGCTATAATTTTTTATCCATTTAAAGCAGTGGTTCTCAACCCGTGGGTCCCCAGATGTTCCTGAACTGCAACTCCCAGAAATCCTGGTGACCTCAGCTAGTGATGAAGACTTCTGGGAGTTGCAGTCCAGGAACATCTGGGGACCCACAGGTTGAGAACCACTGATTTAAAGCAACAGGGGTCTTCGGTTTTAAGGAGGGATGGGCTAGCTGTGACACTCCATATGTTGGGGAAACTGCTTCTCGTGCTATCTGTTCACTTGGGCTGCAGAGGCGTGGCCAGGATTTGTAGCACCTGGGGACAGAGTTTGTTTTTTGCACCCTTCCTGCCACCACCCCCACATCACACCAACCCAGCAAGGGTGGGCCGAACCCTGTGGGTGTGGGGTGGGTGCGTGCGTGTGCATGCGCATACACATGGGCGGATGGGCAGACAGGCGTGTGCGTGCGCATGCACAGTTGCACACGGGCGTCTTACACCTCTGCCACCAAGGCGAGGAAGAGGAGGAGGAGGGCGCTGCGGCCACTGTGGTCCTGCCTGCCTGCTTTGCCGCTCGCCTGGCACACGGCAGCAGAGGTGGCAGGGGTGCCATCGCCAAGCCTTAGGGGAAAGGAGGACTGCTGGGCGGTGTGTGTGTGTGCATGGCTTCCTCCCCCTGCTCCCCTTCCAGGCTCCCCCAGATTGCTGCGCCCGGGGCAGATGTAGCCTTCTCTCCTCCCCCCCCCCCAGATACGCCCCTGTTTGGCTGCAATGCTTAGGGCTAAACAGATTTGTAGCTCAACAATATCTGGCTTTCCCATTCTCCTTCCAGAACATCTTCGTGCAATAGCTTTCTTGGGCTGTTATGTGCTAACAGTCAGAGCCATCTTACAGGATGCTCCAATGGGGCTTTCGAGGTAAATGAAGTCTTTAAGGAATAATTTTACCAGTGTTACCCTGTATGCAGTAAGTTTCCATGGCTGATTGGAACTCCCAACTCAGGGCTCTAGAGTCCTAACACCACACTGCATATCCTAATTAGACTTGGTGGGTTTGTGTATAGGTGTGTATGCGTGTGCATAATTTAAATGTTTTAATAAACATTAAAATTTATTGTGGATTTTGACATTCTTCTCGCTGACACAGCTATAGTTGATTTTTGTCAATTTAAGTCTTCTAAATCTTCTTCTTTTAAAGAACAGTGGTGTTTGACAACTGGAATATTTCATACCAAAAAGGAAAAAAATGACTGCTTCCTTTTAAAGAAATTTTAAATATATGTATGATTAATCAGCTTGACACTTTTTAAAGAGAGTGTTTTGCCATACAGAGAAAATCACTTTTCCATGTTTCCAGACCATTGTGTTTTGGTTTGTATGTTTGTTTATTTTTTTGTCTACTTTGTTTTGACCTCTATATTCCCGTGCTTGCCTGTGAAACATTTTCTTAAGTATAGGGAATTTTTGGTGCAAAATAAGGTTAGTGTCCTTCAAATGTTTACACTTGTTTTATTAGAAATGATACAGTTTTCCTATAGGTAGTACAACATTGATCTTTAAAACCTGTCGCTTAAAGTCACTTCAGTTATTAAGGGCCTTTAGCTGTTGGGGGGGGTAAGTTGCTTTCAAAAGTCTTAAGTGTGTTTTTATCTTCCATTCATAAACACATTTACCTGCTAATTGCAGAAGGTCACTAGTCATTCAAAGATTTTATGGGTGACATTCTTTTAAGCACTTTCAGCAAAGGTTAATGTCCTGACAACTAGCTAAGTATATATTGATTTTCTTTCTTTCACTGAAAAGTTCTTGCTAAATTAAACTGCTTCAAATCTCAGAGTGGATGAGACAACCTGCGAAAATTCTGTAATGCTGTACAGCAGGGCTGTCCAACTTTGAACAGGCCGAGGTCTGCTTTTTGGACCACAGTACCTGAGGGCTACTACACTAAAAACTCTACTTATGAATTTTATCTGTTCCGAGCACACGCTCATAAGTAAAAAAATTTTGTAAGTTGAGCAGCAGTTTCCCATAGGAATGCATTGAAAATAAGACAATGTATAGCAT
This sequence comes from Phrynocephalus forsythii, assembly GCA_029282475.1. Classification (NCBI taxonomy): domain Eukaryota; kingdom Metazoa; phylum Chordata; class Lepidosauria; order Squamata; family Agamidae; genus Phrynocephalus; species Phrynocephalus forsythii. The sequence continues at coordinate 9,231,126 of JAPFRF010000009.1, forward strand.
ACTTGCACTGGTCATTTTTTTATATGCATATAAAACTTCAACATGTTATAAGGGATTCCTATTTCATTATCAGGAAGAAGTTTGTCTAAGCCAGGGCTGTCCAACTTTGAACAGGCTGAGGTGCTGATCACCTGGCCAGCAGGTGGGGGGGGGAGCACGGGACCATGCCATGGCCCTTGAACTGCCCCGCTCGGCTGAGACAGTGGGCTGGCAGACCCAGAACTTTGCTGGGGCAGTGGCAGTCCTTGGGGTGGGGGAGGGAGGGCTGGAAAACTTATCCCCTCCCTTTTTTACTGATGGCTGGCGGGCTACTTTTGAACCCTTCACGGGCTACTGCTCACCCCCGGTCTACCTGTTGGGCAGGCCTGCTGTACAGTAATGTTGTTTTGGTATGAACATCCTCCCATGTGTTTCAGGATCCTCAACTTGTTGATATATTTAAGTCCTTTTACTAAGCAAATGTTTCAAATAACCATTGTTTTAGGAAAAAATACTCTTGTGATACAGACACAAAATTTTGCATCCATTCTTTATCCTGCTCCCCATTTTGCAAACACATGCTCTTGTTTAACCTGGAAAAGCACCCATTTCTATTATGTATCATTCATTATGCAAGGAGCAAACCTTACAGTTCAGTCTTTTAGCAGATTGGTTTGGTAAGTTATCAAAGGTTTTGTTTTCATACTTTATAATTAAATATTTTCAGAATGAATGCTTGTGTACTTCTAATCATCATTGTCTTAGGGCCTTTTCAAACGACCCCTAAAATCTGCGGCAAATGGCTGCCAGATCCAGAGCTTAAAATTGTTTCCCCACCAGCTCCGGAGTTTACAAAAAATTAAGTGCGACCACGCCCACCTAAGTGCGTCCCAGCGCACTTTTCAAGTACCTGCTCTCCCGGGGTGAAAAATTCCTGATGCGGATGTAACGTATTGAGTGCCGGGTTCTCCTCGCTTCTGTTTGTTGTTTTTTTGCCCCCCCGCCCCTTTAAGAGATACTAAGAGACTGGAATGCTGCCGGGAGCAGCAGAACGGAGGTGAGCCGGCATTCTTTTCTTCCTTTTTTCTCCCTCCCCTCACACAGCCAGCAGCCAGGAGTGCGGAGGGGGTGGGAAGACAGGAACAGCGACAAACCCCCAAGATCTCTGGTCCGAATTTAAGTGGCCAGCAGATCTTAGGGGTCGTGTGAAAAGGCTCTCTGAATGGCAGATCATCAAGTCCAGATCTTGCCAGGGTGGCATGGAGGGGGGGTGGATCTTCCAAATGTTGGCTCCACATTCAGATAACTAAACCACTGTCTAAGTGGTTGCTTCTTATTTTGCCATGCTACTGCAGTGATGGCAAACCTTTTAGCAACCGAGTGCCCAAGGTGCGATTCAGAACCCACTGTTTTTATTTATGAAGTGCCAACACAGCCACTTAACCTGAATAAAAGTGGCTGTGAAGGGTCGATGTTGGGTGCCCACAGAAAGGGCTCTGAGTGCAACCATTGGCACCCATGCCATAGCTTCGCCAACACTGGTCAACTGTATAGCTCAATGATGCCACTTTGGACTTTGCAGAACTTTGTACTACTTTGCAGAACAACAGCAACACCAAACTAAATTGGATGAATATGGGAATGCGATGCCCTGTAAGCATCGTGCTCCATGGGATTTCCTTCCAGCATAGAGATTACTCCATAGGAAACTGGGGCTTCTGCATGGAGATTAGGGTAGCCAAAATCCTCTTGTACTATTTTTGGTGGGGGTGGGGGTGGGGGTGGGGGAGATACATGTCCAATGGACTGTTTAAAACAGAGGAAAGCCAAACCAATGGTTGACCCATTTTCCTTTGATAGATGCAAAAGTGCTCTCCAAAAGGAGACAAATATCCTCAATACAGGCCTGTTTTTAACCTGTGAACTGCAGAGCCAAAAGGGACCCTATGGGTCATTGATTCCACCTCCCTTCAAGGATGACCTGTGGGGAATTATTTTTCCACCCAGTCTGTGGAAGTCCCTGCCACAGGAGGTGGTGATGACATCTGGCCTGGATGCCTTCAAAGGGGGATTGGGAAGATTCCTGGAGGAAAAGTCCATCACAGGTTACAAACCATGATGCAGATGTGTAATCTCTAGGCTTAAAACCGGGCTACTTCAAGGGCCAGATTCAGGGGAGTGGCATCAGGAGACAGAAATCTAGTTTTGTGTGCTCCCAGAGGCATCTGGTGGGGCCACTGTGAGATACAGGAAGCTGGACTAGATGGGCCTTTGGCCTGATCCAGCATGGCTCTTCTTATGTTCTTATGTTCTTATGAATTGATCTCTTAATCTCGATTTTGTGTCCTGAATACCTGGCAGAGCGGAACTCCCAGAGGTCAACTGAAGTCCAACCCACCAGAAGGTCACAGGCGCTCTCACTTTGGGTGGCCACGGCCAGGGAGGCTCGGAAATCGGTAACCAAAAACAAAGCCTTCTCTGTGGCTGGCCCCATGCTTTGGAACCAGCTGCCTAGTGAATTGCGCCTAGCACAGTCCCTGCCTGCCTTCAAAAAAGCATTAAATACCTTGCTTTTCCGAGAGGTATTTTGCAACCTTTAGTGTGTGTGTTTGCTTTTTCTTTTCTTTTTTTCTTTGATTTGTTCTGCTTAGTGAACTATTACCACCATCTTTGCTGATTACTCTTGTTATTTTTATTTTTATTTTTATTTTTATTTTTATTTTTGTAACATTATTATTCTGATCTTTTTTAATTGTTCCTGTGTTTGATTGGTGTAAACCACCCTGAGTTCCATGGGAAGATGGGCGATATAAAAATGCAAAAATAAATAAACACATAAATACTGTTCCCATAAACTAGGTTGAAGAATACCTGAGACAGGACATTCTCTATAGCAGATCTGAACTTTGTGGAGCTCTTTCCAAAGAGAAGTCAAGCTGGCTTCATCCCTGCTAAGACTCTGGCATACAGCAAGGCCAGAACTGTTTTGTTCTAAAAGACCTTTGATCTTTAAGATTGGTTTAAGAACTGGCATTTAGAGAATATTTCAGATCTGCTTTTAAAGCATTTATTTTGTTTCTTTTTTTCTTTCTTTCTTGCAGTATAAATGCAGAGTGTGGCTTACAAGTAGCTGCTAACACGTGCAATTAAAACTATAGTACAATACAAGATTAAAAAAGAAAAACTGCCAATAAAACAATGTAAAAAACAAACTGAAGAGCAGAGATTCATAGGAGAAGCAAAATATTCATAGCATCCTGCGTGCCATGCGCATCCCTCAGATGTGCAGTTTAAGAGCTGAAGAGTTGTGTTCGGCTGAAAGTCTCAGAAAGGAGATGTGTGCGTCCCTCCTGAAGGACAAGAGGCTGGGGGTAACCCTGTAATTCCAGGAGAGGTCTTTTTCACAACCTGGGAAGAGCCAATGAAATAATCCTTTCTCATATTCATAGAATCATAGAATCATAGTGTTGGAAGAGACCTCAAGGGCCATCTGGTCCAACCCCCTGCCATGCAGGAACCCCCATCACAGGACGCCTGACAGAGGGCCATCCAGCCTCTGCTTAAAAACCTCCAAAGAAGAAGACTCCACCACCCTCCTTTGTGGCAGCATATTCCATTGCCGAGCAGCTCTAACTGAATCTCTTTTCCTGTAGTTTGAGACCATTGCTCCATGTTCTAGTCTCTGAAGCCTCTGAAGATGGCAGGCTGAAGTGTCTGAAAACATCAGAATATTTTCTTCTTTTTTAAAAAAACAATAATTGCAAATAAACATTTTAATCTGTGTTCATTGACTTGAATCTGTCTGTTGTATTGCTCATCAGTGGAAAACCGGCGTAGTAGGCAGATGGATGGACAAGGACTCAGGAGTTCTGGGTTTGAATCTCTGCTCAGTAATATAAATTCACTGAAGAATACAGTTGGTAAAACTCATAAGAACATAAGAAGAACCATTTTGGATCAGGCCAAAGGCCCATCTAGTCCAGATTCCTGTATCTCACAGTGGCCCACCAGATGCGTCTGGGAGTGCACGAGACTAGATATCTGTCTTCTGATACCACTCCCCTGCATCTGGTCCTTAAAGTACCCTGGTTTAAAGCCTGGAGATTACACATCTCCATCATGGTTTGTAACCTGTGATGGACTTTTCCTCCAGGAATCTGTCCAATCTGCTTTTGAAGGCATCCAGGCCAGATGCCATCACCACCTCCTGTGGCAGGGACTTCCACAGACTAACAATGCGCTGGGTGAAATAATGTTCCTCCTTAAATTTCTCACTTACCTTTCAAGCCCTGTTAAGGTCACCATAAATTAGCCTTGACGTGCCAGCACACAACTCTTAGTCATTGTGGGAGCCTTGGTTGGAGACATCCTACCAAAAGCCCATGCATAATTTTTACTTGATTGTAAGTAAAAATATCTATGACTTTCCTCATCAAAGGTAGTATGAGCAAAAAGGGGGGGAAAGTGTTGTTGTACAAAAGCCTTCTATTTTCCATAAAAATGTGTTATATCGAAACCACACCTTTTGCAAAAAATGCAAAGTTTTATTGTGAAATAAAAAAAAGTTTTTTGTGCAAAGAAAAGTCTTCTGCAGCAATAATTTCAACATAATTTGGGGGGGGGGAATGATCCTCCCCAGCAGAAAGACAAATCTGTACACCACATAGAGTTGTTCTTTGAATTATTCTTGGCGGTCTTTAAATCAATTAAGTAAATAAATTTCAGACTCTGAAATGTTTTGTTTCCACCTGCAGGAGTGAAATGGAGAAGAATTCCATTGATACTTTTGAGTTTTTTAGTAACGATGAAAAGTACTTGCAAAAAGATGAAGTTGGGAGGCTGCAGGTAGATGTAAGGCAGAATGGCATGAGTAATACCACTGCATTTTTAAACTTTGAGAACAATCAAGGACAAGGTAGCTGATATTTGAATCCTTTTAATTATAGAAGAGACTTGGAATGTGTGGGATGTTTCTCCTTCATGACCTTGTTCTGGGATTTCCAATCCACCCACCCCATTCTAGAAGACTGAAATGCCTTACCTAAAGCTTAGGTCCCTCTATTATAATATGGCCCTCAAGAACTTAACTGGAAAATGATTTCAGTTCTTAGGTTGAAATTGTTTTGAATATTTAAGAGGAGACAAACTTCCTCTGCTACTTTTAGTCATCCTCTTTATATAAATTAAACTTTCTTTTTCTTCCTTTTAACTTGCACCGGGTTTAATCGAAATTGCAAATAAGATTGTCTTTCTTTAGGTTAAATACTGCACACTGCAGAACTAAGGTGTAAGGATGGGTAATGTGTGTTTAGGTGCCATCAAGTTACATTTGACTTATGACAACCTTAACAGAGTTTTCAAGGCATGTGAGGTACGTACAGAGTAGTTTCACAAGGCCACTTGGTGAGTTTCCGTTGTTGTTGTTGTTGTTGTTGTTGTTGTTGTTGTTGTTGTTGTTGTTGTTGTTCAGTCGTTCAGTCATGTCCGACTCTTCGTGACCCCATGGACCGGAGCTCGCCAGGCCTTCCTATCTTCCACTGCCTGCCGGAGTTTTGTCAAATCCATATTGGTTGCATCGATGACACCATCCAACCATCTCATTCTCTGCCATCCTCTTTCCCTTTTGCCTTCAATCTTTCCCCACATCAGGGAATGTTCGGGGTTGATTTCTTTCAGGATGAATTGGTTTGATCTCCTTGAGTTTCCATTACTGAGTGTCAAAACCAAGTCTTCTAAATCCTAATTCTTTTCTCCAGCTACTGTACCATGCTAGCTGCCATGCTACAATATGTAGGAAAAATGTTGGTGAAATCATATGAGAAATATTTCCTTGAGGGGGAAACTTCTTTTCATTCCTTTATTCACTTGATAGCTGTTCTAATTACAGTGGTACCTTGTATAAAGGAATTAATTCCTTTATTTATTAATTCCTTTATTTATATATTTAATAAATAAATAATTCATTCCCAATGAAATTCTGTTAAGGAAATTTCCCTTTATACAAATTTCCCATAGGAACACAGTGAAAATGGAGCAATCCCTAATCACAACCATTTTTATGTTGTACGGATTTGCCCTGTAGCAAATCCGTTTATACTGCATTTATACTGCAAGAAAGCAAATTTCCCCTATCTCCGGAATTTTTTTATATTGTACAGATTTTATGCTATACAAACCATTTGTTATACGAGGGTGCACAGTACTTTTAAGTGGGAGTCAATTTCCTCATAGTTCATATTAAGTTTGATAGGTATGATAGAAGAGTAGAGTATTTCTCCTTCCATTCCATATATATTTTTACCCAGATGTTCCCCTTGTTGACAATGAGGATTGGAATGAGGAGGCAGCAGCTGCTGGATGGCTCAGTGGGTTAGGCATCTGGCTGCAGAGGCTGAGGTTGGTAATTCAGTTCTCCACTGTACCTCCTTGACAGGGGGTGGACTTGATGAACCATAGGCCCCTTTCCAACATTGTTTATTATATCTTGCATACTATCAAAGATTGAAAGATTGGCTGTGATCTATGAAGTAAGTTGAGTACAGTAGGACCCCAGTATCCATTGGGGATTGGTTCCAAGCCTTCCTGTGGATAATGAAAACCATGGATAAGAGAGAAAACGCCAAAATGTCCCCAAAACTGCTGTTTTGTGATAGTAACTTGCTTTACAGCTGCTGTTTTGCAACAGTAGCTTGCTTTACAGCTGCAGATTGTGACATTAGCTTGCTTTGTGGCTGCTGAATTATTTATTTATTTTTTCATCTGCCAACCTTGGATAATGAATCAGTGGATATGGGGGTCCTGTATTACAGTGCTAACAGCCTTTGTGTTGCCAAATATTACCCTTGCTGGCATCCTTTGCAAATCATTGAGTTGAACTTCCCGGAAGGCACCGTTGTACCAAAATTTATGCAGGTGTATCCACTTGTTGGGAGATATAAACCTGGCGCAGAATGGAAGAATGCTTTTACTGAAGTGAAACAACTTAAGGTCAGAATTCAGTCTCACATTTCTCTGTCTGTTTCATAATGGGAGGCATTGTCATTTACTGCTCAAATGCTTTTTATTCCTGACTCTTCCAAGGCAATTTTTATATGTTTATGTAGACCTGCCATCAGACTCTGTGATGCATTTCAGCTCCTAGCAGGGGTCATTCAAGGTAGAATTCTCAAGACTGAGGCATCAAACTAAGATACATTCACCCTGTTCAAGATTAACAGTCACATCAGTAGAAGAGAATGGACATTTCCAGTAGTGACTGAGGTGCAAGAACTCCCAAAGGCAAATAACTGTGCAGTAGCAGCAGTAGAAGGTGATACTGGTGGGAGATATTTTGCAGACATTGGCAGTGACACTCCAGCTAACCTTTGCAAGTGAAGTGCAGAAGAAGGCATCATTATAACCACTAATGAATATACCTTATCTTTAAAAGCCATGTGATGTGATAATCCATCATGTATAGCTTCCTTTGTGTTCCCACTCCTTGGTATGGAGAAGAGGCATACTGTCTATGAAAGGAGAGCTAATATATGCCACCATAAGCGTTAATTACTTATGTTGCTGTTCTTGAAGGACTTCAAGAGATCTTCTCCCATGACCTTTAATTAAACCATTGAATGCATTTAATGATAAATTTCACTTACCATAATGTTTTTCTAACACTACTCTCCATTTAAGACTTTTTGGAAATACCTTGAGCTTTTTGTGTGCTGTGGACTCAGCCACTCGCTGAGTCCACAGCACACATACAATTTTATGCCATGCAGGTAGGATGGAGTAAGAATTTAGTTCCAAGCAGTTTAGGATGGAGAAATTAGAAGGAAAGAGAGGGACTTTTCCCAAGCCACACAAACACAAAAAAAGATTGTGTTGAGAGAACCCATGTAAACGTCACAGTGTTGGGAAATTACTCTTTGAAAATAAATCTAGGAGCAGCAGAGATCACCTATTTGTATTATTTATTCCCGGACTAGTTAAACTGGTTGAGGAGAAGCTGCAGAATTCCAGATGGAGGAGTAAAAAGAAAGCAGGATGTTTTGGCAGTGGTCCCAAGAGATGACCAGCAAACTAATGACCTGGCCTAGAACTGGGAAATTATTATAGAGTGGTACCTATAGTTACAAATGTCCCTAGTTGCAAAAAAACCCCAAGATACGAAGGGAAATCCATCTGGGCCACAGTGCACCCTGGGAATGGAAGACTTCTGTGAAAACCTTGAGAGAAGAAAATATCCTACGGGATGCCTCGACATACAATCATTTCCTATGGGATGCCTCGAGATACAAAAATTTTGCGGAAGACCTCAATTCCCAAGGTGCATTGTGCCCCGTTCAATTTCGAGTTATGAAAATTTCAACTTATGAAGCACCATCCTGAGTGGATATGAAAGTGGGTTTAACTCCAAAAGAAGGTTGGAAATGATTTAGCAAGGCTTCAGGATATGCCTTCCAGGATTCAGACACAGAAAATGTGGCAGAGTAGGAACAAGAATGACTATATGCGAAGTTCTCTTTCTATGTAGCTTTTGGGTGGTTTCTTCATGAGTCTACTGAACTTATATCTATCTCAGTCTTGATCTCCTCTGACCTGTTCATGGCCTTGCATAGCTGCCTAAGATGCATCCAAGTATCAACAAAGCATGTAGTGTCTAATATTCCCCCTGGCTCAGTGATGGCGAAACTATTAGAGACTGAATGCCAAAACTGCAATTCAAAACCCACTAATTTTTCACAGGTGAATACAGTTGGCTGTGAAGGGGTGATGTCAGGTGCCCACAGAAAGGGCTCCGAGTGCCACCTTTGGCACCCATGCCACAGGTTCGCCAACACTGCCCTGGCTAGTGCGGAAAAATGTCTGAAGATGTTTTGTTCAAGAAAACTATTCTGATACCCTTGTGACAGAGAAGAGACTTTGTAGGTATAACAAAAGCTAGATAGAAATGGTTTCTGAGTAGGATTTATTGCAGTAAGGGGTTCTTTACACCATCCCCATTGCTTTATTGATTTCACAATTTGCATCCTCAGAGCTGACTCAGTTTAATATAATTATCTGGAGTTAAATTTCCTGTGACTCAACAGAGATTCAGTCTGACCATCAACGCTTTATTCATTGTGCTGCTAGTCACCGCTTCTCATTCTAGGATTGCGGCATTCATAGCCTTCTCTCAAACAGGTCTCCCATGGAGTCAGTAATTCTACAGTATACATTACATGTTTGTACATGCATGTGGGCAAATCTTTATACTCACATAAATACAAATCTTTATAGGTCTAAGTTGCCAAAGAGGAATGGGGCTATGTACAAATCTAGCTACAAATTTCCCTAATGCAACAAAATTGCCCGCTCGCATGAGAATCATGCCTTGGAATTGCATAATCATTACATTTATGTTTGAAGAATATGTGGGAGGAAAAAGACTGATGCTTGCCCATTGCTTTTTTACATTTCCATTCAATTGTTTGCAATGGAAGTAGAAGGATGAAAATTTACCTTGCGCCAAAAGATTCCATTTGCAGTGGGAGGAGGCATACAACTCAGGGTAGGAAATGAAGGAATTGAGCAGGTATTATAAAACATTACGGTATGTGACTTTAAAAAAATACATCCTTATTGACTTTATTGACTTTAATTAGACTATGTCCCATTTATAGTCAACAACAACAAACAACAAACAGTTGGGTGAAAAGCTTAGGCTTGTGTGTGTGTGTGTTTGTGTGGTGTCGTTACAGTCGTGATCGACTCTTCATGACCCCATGTCCATGGAGGTTTTCTTGGCAGGAATCCTGGAGTGGTTTGCCAGTTCCTACTCCAGGCGCCTACAGCACCTGGTATTCCCTGGTGGTCTCCCATCCAAGCACTCAGCAGGGCCGACCCTGCTTAGCTTCCGAAATCAGGCGAGATCGGATGTACTTAGACCACCTAGGCAGCAGGCTTGTTTGTAGTCCTCTTCAAAAATATTTAGGAAATCCCTCAAGGTTGTGTGTATGTTGTTGCAGGTTGCTTACTACATGGAAATGGAAGTGATAGATTTGAAGCGTACTTCACCCTTATTTCTTGCTGCATATCTATTGAACAGGTTTCCTGTAAAAGATGAAGCAACCACAACATCTCATGAGTTCACTTTGTCTTGCCTTTTCCACCTTCTCTAGAAATGAAAACCTAATTATGAGAAAGTGAAAAATGCTTCTGCTAATGCTTTCTTATAATATGCTTTGGAGCCTGAAAATTGCCTTTGTGAGTACTGGACATGGTTCGTAGAATAAGCTTCTGTAAAGAGGAAGAGTTTCCTCCCACAAACTATGTATACTGATTCTATTAAAATAATAATGATTTGTGGGAAGGTTTGACCACATATTTCTTTGTCCTTCAGATCTGTAATATTAAAAACTCTTGTTAAAACATGGGATTTGCTCTATGATTTATTTTTAAAGGTGCAAAACACAGAAAAACCTAAAAGGCTGGGCTATATTGCAGAAGAAATATTTAATTATTTCACTTACATGAATTTAAGTATATTCTATGAAAGCCTACTAAGAAGGATGCCATGCCAAAGCCTCTAGGAATAAGGTTGAAATTCATAAAATTGGTGTTGAATGAAATATGAGAATAATAGAATAACAGACCTGGAAGGTGGTATATAAAACCACCAAAACCAACTCCTGCCCTCCTGCTACAGGCAGGAATCCAAATCAAAGCAGATTCGACAGATGGTTTTCCAATTTTCTCTTGAATGCCTCTTCAAAGCTTCAGTTCACGTGCTATTTGCTTTAGATAAACACAGCTTCCTTTAGTTGCCTCTGGCCCATATATCTCCCCCAACTCATTATTAGAATTTCCACAAAACTTTGATATTTGGCATTATTTTTATCTTGTGTATCAGTTTGGTTGTAAAGCCGCTGTGTGGAGATCTTAGATAAGACCAACACATTTGTTCTCTGTTACAGAAATTATTTAACAGTACTAATGTTAATGAGATATCCTGGTTAAGTGCTTTTCTGGGTTTTAATTGGATTGAGCCTGCGTGTCTTTGCAGGTGGCAAGCAGAGATGGTGTGACAAAAACATTACAGCAGTTTCCAGTGGACATTATAAGCTGCTATTATCTGGAAGAAGAAGTGATTCATGCTGATGTTTATGAAGCAGAGCACAGAAAAAAGAAAAGCATGCTGCTTATATACCACCCCACAGCACTTAAATGCACTCTCTGGCTTTTTTACAATTTAATTATCCAGGCTACATATTGCTCCCCCTGCACCAGCAAGCTGGGTATTCAGTTTACTCGACCTCGGAAGGATGGAAGGCTGAGTAAGCCTCAAGCTGACTACCAGAGTGTGTTGTTGTGATCAGCCTTGACTGCATTACAGTACTGTAGTTTAACAAATGCACCAAAGGTTCATAGTTATGGAGGAAGTGGGCAAAATACATACAAATGATAATATAATAATCATTTTCTGTCAAGTCAATTCTGACTTAGGGTGATTGTTTCAGGGCTTTTCAAATAAGGCTACATAGAAGTACAGTAGGACCCCAGTATCCGCTGGGGATTGGTTCCAGCTCTTCCCATGGATAATGAAAACCGTGGATAAGAGAACACCAAAATCTCCCCAAAACTGCTGTTTTGTGACAGTAGCTTGCTTTATGACTGCTGTTTTGCGACAGTAGCTTGCTTTACAGCTTCTGTTTGTGGCAGTAGTTTGCTTTATGGTTTATGTTTTACAACAGTGACTTACTTTACAGCTGCTGTTTGTGATATTAGCTTGCTTTGAAGTTGCTGAATTATTTATTTACTTTTTTCTTCTGCTAATCATGGATAACTGAATCAGTGGATAATGAATCATTGGATACGGGGGTCCTACTGTAGTCCACCATTTGTTTCTTGGGAGCACCCTGCAGATTGGTTCTACTCAAAGAAGGCACACTGGGGAACTGAATTACCAACCTTTGGCTCTACAGACAGATACCTGCACCACTGAGCTATCCAGCTAGCTACATAATATATGCTTTATAGTAATATGCCATTGTAAGTCAATTTCTACAGTTATAAACTCCCCAAAAGAAGGTATTGTGGCATCTTATGCGCAAAGAAGTGTATTTGAGTTATAACTTAGATTGCAGTGCAAGAACACCTGGGTTATCCAAGGTTGGGAGATATATATATTTAGAAGAGGTTTGTAATTCATTTGGTCTGGGGTTGCTATGCAGCTCTCTTCTCATAGGAAACACAAGGGTGAATTAAACTTCCAAACAGGTAGATTCCTAACGCACGGAGCTATTCAGCCAATACTTCTTATATGCTGTTGTTGTGTGCTATTGATTCTGACTTCTAGAGACTCTTTCCAGGATGTTTGCAGTAGAGAATATGCAGAAATGGTTTTACATTCCCTTCTTCTGGGGGGTACCCTGGGTCTGTGCAACGTGCCCAGTGTTCTTCTACCCGAAGACGGAGATACCTAAACCACTGTGCCATCCAGGGAGCTCTTTCTCATATAATACCTTTTAAGTCCACCTACTTCATTACTAAGTTTTTGTATAAGTTTCATTACTTCATTACTAAGTTTTTGTTTCTTTAACATCTTTCAGTTTTCTTCCTCATTGTCTGTGATTGTTCCTCTTAATAAATCCTGTTTTCAAGAAATACTTTCCTGTCTTGGGCTGCTTTCCCCCATTAATGTATCTAGACATGGAGTCCTGGTGTTTCTCCAAGTGTATTAGCATCAGCCTTTTCTCTTGAAGCTCTCCCGATGCTTCAGATATCAAATCATTGCTTGTATATATATATGAAACAGACACAGGAGACTGAATAGCTGTCAGTGCAGGTTTCAGATTATATCTCTTTGCCTTTGTGCCTGGAATTTACAATGGAGACATTTTGCACGTTTAGAAATGCAATGACTGTAATTGTGTTCTGGACCCTATTTAACAAATGTCTTTGTGAAAGATTTGCCTAAAAGGCACTTAACACCTATAGTGCGAAGAGCTGTGTAGAGTACATGAGGAATGTAGTCCCTGCCTAGAAGATTTGCAGGTGATAAGTAAGACATTTGTCCTCTTCAGGTGTTCCAGAGGAGATAACATGAAAGCATGAAAAGGGGGAGATCTCACCTTTCTCAGCCTATCACTCCTGGGAAAGAAGGTCTGTTCAAATGAAGCAGAAGAGGAAAGCAACTTCCTCTTCAGGTTATATTTCTTAACATGAAGGCATTGTCAAGTGAAGATGGGGCTAAAAAGCACCAGCAAGGAAGGAGTTTAGTCTCACATTTGCCTGTTGCCACTTCCAGATTAAGAAAGGACAATCTGAAGAGTAGTCAGTCTCCTAAACATGGAGCCTCCTCCCATGATTAGGTATCCTATCCATCCATGCTTTGATGATATTTGTTTTTAATTTTTTCGTTGTAAACCGCCCTGAGTCCCGTTCTGGGAAGAAGGAGCGGTATAGAAATTTGAAAATAAATAAAATAAAATAAATAAATCCTGCTGCTACACCTACCCACACCTTTATGGTGTGTGTTATATGCTGTAAGGGAAATTATTTACCAGTTCCTCTACTAGAGCTACTTCTGTGAGTCTCCATAGCTGACTGCTTATTTGAGCCCAGATTTCCTGAATCCTGGCATATGGTGGTATCAGCAGGCTAGAGCACCGAAATGTCGGCTGCAAAGTCGGCAGCTCGGCGGTTCGAATCCCGGGTGCCACACAGCTGAGTGAGTTCCTGCTGTTAAACCCAGCTCCTGCCAACCTAGCCGTTCGAAAGCATGTAAATGCAAGTAGACAAATAGATACTGCCACAAAAAAATGGGAAGGTAAAACAGTGTTCCGTGCGCAGAAGTGCATTCAGCCATGCAAGTCACATGGCCACAGACTTTTACAACACTGGCTCTTTGGCTTGGAAACTGAGATGAGCACCGACCCTAAAGTTGGACACGACTAGCACCCATGTGTAAGGGGAACCTTTACCTTTACCTTCCAGAATTCTAATCTAACAACATGTTATCCAATATTTCAATATATCACCACACCACTGTTGCTAGATGGTGCAGTATATAAATCTAATAAAATAAACAAAATTAAAAATTAATTAATTAATTGGTGGTGGCAAACCTTTGGCACTCCAGACATTTTGGACCACAACTCCCACTGTCATTGGCAATACAGGCTTGGAATTCTGGGAGCTGTGGTTGAAAACATCTGGAGTGCCGAAGGTTCACCACCACTGCACTACATCATACTGGGTATAACACTAAAATATCACACATAAAAAGTTTGTGAGTTCTGCAGGACTCTGTATCAGACTAGGCATGACAGAGCTGGAGAAGGTGCAAAAGCCACAGAAAAACTCCCAAAATTACAGAAAGATGTAGGTGCAGAATTCCCCGTTGAAAGCAAATTCCAAAATAAAGTTGACAACCTGGTTAAAACAAGAAGAAACTTCTACGTACAAGACCGCTTCTGGAAATTAGTTTATGCTGATTTCTGAGATGAACCACAGTGACACAGTATAATTCCAAAATGCATTCCCATTGTGGAACTGAGCCTTAATTAACTATTTTGCATGTTCTTTGTTTATCTGTAAAATGGGAACATGATACCTACCTGTCTTGCAGGGATGTTGTGAGTGAGAAATGAGAAATGAGAAATGTGAGTGAGAAATTTAATTAATTGATGGCTTTGGAGAATACGTGGTTATCTTCCAATGAATGATTATATATATATATATGCAAATTATTGCCTGCCCCAAAGGGCTGCTTCTTTTTATTTATTTCATTTTAGCTATGATTCTGTGCAGCAACTTGAGCATGCACACATGGAGTGGAGATGCACAGAAGCATAGCAAGAACTCCTGTAGATTATTGATTTATTTTTCCACTTTGGGATATAGGACAACCAATGCAGTCCTTGCAAAGAACTTCCCAGGTCTTACTCTAACATTAGAGAGAGTGACACATCTGCTTCATGTAATAAATGATGCAAGACCGGGAGCACCAGCAGCAAGGTTTATGGAGAGAGTATATACCCAGTGGTGGTGAACCTTTGGCACTCCAGATATTTTGGACCACAACTCCCAGAATTCTGAGTCTAGATTGCCAATGACAAAGCACTGTGGGAGTTGTGGTCGAAAACATCTGGAGTGCCGAAGGTTTGCTACCACTGGTATATACCAAGCAACCTATTCTGTATCGCCTAAGTTCGTAGGCTTCCTTCAGACGTTATGGAAGGTGTTAATATACAGTATCTCCAGTGTTAAAGTGAGATTTGACTGCCAGCCTGGTTAGTAGCTGTAGGGCTTATCTAGCCATAGATATAAAAGTAGGACAGCTTGTGCCACATAACACAATGTACCACATAACACAATGATGGTGGTGATGTATAGTTTCATCATTGGAATCAGAACCAGGCTTCTCTTGGGTCATTATTTGCATGGGTCCTGCCTCACCTGCATGGAAGCTGTATGCTGTCCTGGTTTATCATTTCTATCCTTCAGATCCTAGAAACAGCTCCAGCTCTGCCTAGTGCAAAAGGCATTTTTGATGCATTTATAACATGAGTGGTGAGAAGCGGTGCTCATCTCAGTTTCCAAGCCAAATAGCCAGTGTTGTGCAAGTCTTTGTTTCTGCACCCCAGGGCCATCTTGGCTTCCAAGGGGAATTTGGTGGGAGTATCAGTTGAATCAACTGGAAATCTGTTATGAGCCTTTGGCAGTCACTCAGATTTCACCCACTGCTAGTGGAATAGACCCATTATCCATACAGAGGAAAGAAACATTGTTTGTCTAGTGACTGACCATGTCAAGGAAGCAAAAGAAAGCCTTCCCCATGTGCGCAACACTGTCTTCAGTAGCAGCAGTAAACACCAAATGAAGATGCCAAATCCTGCCTTCTCTAGTGTGGCTCAGCGACAAATATTTCCCTCTGAAAAAGTTCCACTCTACGCATTTAAGTGCCTCAGAACATGGCAGAAGCCGCTTACTGTAAAAGGATAACATGAAACTGATGGTTTCAATCTGTGGTCTTCTGCCACTATGAATTACACAGCCTGTGACACACACTCAGTTGGCCATCTCCTCCATTGTTATTGCAAGAGCTCTCACAATCATGGACAGTAATGATTGTCAGAAACTCCAGAGGGGTGGGATGAAATTGCACATTAAATGAACTATTTTACTTTCAAAGGGCTCAAATACTTGTGTCCCTGCTCTGCAAACACTGGAAGTGGTCTTCAAACCAAGAAAGTTTGAATGGTGATGGAACTTGAGGTGGGTATTCACCTCTGCCTTCTTAATAGAAGACAGCTAGGACTGCACTTGTCATGACATGTACCACAGCCACTGGTGGCACAAGAAATCTATTATAACTCCCTTGATTGGTGGTTAAGCTTCTGCTTAGAAACCTCTAGGGAAGTATAGTCTTCCATCTGGACTGGATGGGCTGTGGCCTGTTCCAGCAAGGCTGTAACTTGGAGGCAACAACCCCTGGCAGAGGGAGGAAGGAGGCGGCGGCACTGTCAGCAGATGTACAACACGGGTATATAGCCAACCATTTCTTACATCCAACCCCACCTCCCCTAGATCCAGGCACATATATAACAGACAGGCAGCTCTATAGAACCAGTCTGTGGCAGGTCAATGCTGTGTAGGTACTGGTTTCCACTACGATTGCTGCCACATCCTCTCTCTCTCCCCTGGGCTGCTGCATTGCCAGGTTGATTGTTTCCATCTTCTTCTGCTCTTACTCCTAAACCAGGCCTGCCCAAAGTCCGGCTGGGGGCCAAATCCGGCCCGTCAGGCCATTCTGAGTGGCCCGTGGTTGGCTGGCCCACCCCTCCCTCCCCTTCCTTCACCCCATGTTTTTTTTTAAAAAAGACTTCTGCCAACACCAGCACCGCTGGGAAGCTTGGGTGGACGGGCGGTCTGCCGCCACCGGCACCGCAAGGGAATGTGTGGGGGTGAGCAGGCCAGCGGGCCTCTGCCACTGCCAAGGAGCTTTGGGGTGGGCTGGTGGGCAAGCTGTTGCCACCGCTGGAGAGCTTGGGGGGTGCAAGGTTGCACAGATCGCCTCTTCCAAGGGCTCCCTGGGCTTCCTTTTGGTCCCCACCTTTCTTCTTTCCTCCCTCCCTCCCTTGGTCCCCGCCTTCCTTCCTGTGGGTGGGGTTGCAAGGGGTCAGTGGGTGGGGCTTATGGGTCAGTGGGTGGGGCTTGCAGTGGGGTGGCAGGTTCGGGGAGCAACCGGCCCCTGACACATTCTCAGCCACCAAATCTGGCCCTCCTTACAAAAAGTTTGGGCAGTCCTGTCCTAAACCATTACCTTGAATGTGAAACCTTCTTTTCTTTCTGTCTTCAGCCCTGTAGGATGATCCTGGTATTTATTTCCAGGGAGCATTTTAATTTTCCTTAAAAAAATGACTCATACTTGAAACAGAACTGTATTTTTATGTTCCAAGTACAATTTGTAAAGGTGTTGTTGAGCAAGAGATCTGCGTTCCAGGTAGAAGGGTGTGGATTTGTGTTCCTGGACTAAAGCTGCTGCAGAATTCTCATCAATAAACACTCATCTGAAAACCTTTAGGGCATTTATACACGACCCCTAAACTCCGGGGCAAATGGCTCCCAGCTCCGGAGATTAAAAATGTTTACCCACCAGCTCCGGAGTTAAGAGGAAATTAAGTGCGACCCCGCCCACTTTAGCGCGTCCCAGCGCAGCTTTCAGGTACCTGCTCTTTGGAGGTGAAAATTATTTGATCCAGTGTAAGGATAGTGAGTGCGGGGCTCTCCTGGCTTCTGTTTGTTCTTTTTTTGCGCCCCGCCCCTTTAAGAGATCTGAATGCTGCCGGGATCAAAACGGAGGTAAACCGGCATGCTTTTCTTTCTTTTTTCTCCCTCCCTCACGCAGCCAGCAACCAGGAAGTGCGGAGGGGGGTGGGGACAGAGGAAGAGCGACAAACCCCTAAGATCTCTGGTCCGAATTTAAGTGGCCAGCGGATCTTAGGGGTCATGTAAAAAGGCCCTTAGTTACAAATATGGAAATAAGCAAAGTATTTAGACCAAAGGCCACGTTTGCACTGAATTCTGCAGGTTATATCAGGAATTGGTAGTGATGGCCCTCCAAATATTTTTGTCATATAATCCTCATGAACTGTAGCAAGGATAGCAGTCTGATTATGGGAACTGTAGTCCCAAAGTGTCTTTCCCCCCAGTCACTCTTCCCAGTTTACAGGCTTTGGTGAATAACACATTACTGTCTGCCTCTCCTTCTTGCACTTAAGAATTACATACAGGCGCTTGAGATGTTCTTCAAAGGAAAATGGTCAGGCACAGTTTCTCAATAAATCTTAATTTATTCCTCAAAAGTTATACATCATATTGAAGATGATGTAGTATTTCTGCTGAAATGAGTCCTGGGTGGATTAGTGCAGCTTTTGCAGAAAGCAGATTACTTACTGATCTGCGCTTGATTGCAAGCTGTGGGAAGATATTGTAGTGGCCCCTATTTTTTTTTTAATTAAAGTGGTTTATTACTTATTTATTATGACTGTTCTCAGTCTGTTGCCACAGAGGAATAACAGTGTCATTCTCTGTAGCAGCAGCTTTAAAATCTTGCCTGCTTAAGCTTGGCTGTCAATAAAGGAACACTTCGTCGTAGAGGAAGAAATTGAAATTGGGGTTGGCCAATGTGAATAACACCATTATCCTTGGAAAGCCAATTTTTATTAATACATTTGTCCAGTGGCATTTGTTGGCATTTCAATGGAAATAATGATTCCAAGGTTTCCTTGCACCACCCTTTGGGAAATCATTAATTGTTCACATTTGGCCTAAGGTTTGTACTTGGTGTTATCTTCTGTGGTTGAGGATAGATACATTTTTAAAAGCCAAGTGTGTGCTCAGGGGTCATTGCCATATAGGAGTTAGAGCAGTATTGGTGAATCTATGACACATGTGCCAAGGTGGCATGTGGAGCCCCCCTCACAGCCACGGCACTTCTCCTTCTGTACTCCATGCAGAGAGCAGGGCAAAGGGGAGACAGTGGCTTGTGGACTCCTTTGTAGCCCCAGTTTACTGTCCAGCCATGAGAGTGGCGTGCCTGGAGAGTAAACGGGGGCTATGAATGAATCCACAAACCACCATCACTCCCCCCGGCTTGCCTGATGGTGTAGCACCCCCTCCACAGGGCAGAGAGGTGGATGGGGTGTTACTTTTCGAGAAAGCAAGGATTGAAGAGCAGTTTTTTAAATTTTGCATGGCCACAGTGAGGGTGTTGTGGCCACAGGAAATTCAAAAGCTTGCTCTTTGATCCTCACTTTCCCTAAGGGGAGCACCCCTGCTCTGCGATCCTCGCTTTCCTAAATGGTAGCATATTGGGTTGAAGTTTACAAAATCATACACGGTGTGGACAAAGTAGAGAAGGAAAAACGGTTTTCCCTATCATACAACACTAGAACTAGGGGGCACGCCATGAAACATTTGGGATCTCAAAGAAATAAGAGAAAGTACTTTTTCACCCAGAGGATCACTGGTCTGTGGAACTCCCTGCCAGAAGAAGTGGTGACAGCCGACAGCCTTGACAGCTTTAAGAAAGGATTGGACAGGTTCGTGGAGAACAAGGGTATCCATGGCTATCATGATGGATGCCTAAGGATAACCTCTGGGTTGGAGAGAGAGGCAGGATTTGAAGGGAATCGTAAGCAGGTGAGGACATCTGCTTGGAAATACCCTGAAGCAAATGGTGAGCCACGGTGTGAGACAGAATGCTGGACTGGATGGACTGTGGCCTGTTCCAGCAAGACTGCTCTTATGTTCTCAAGTTTTTGTATACTTACTGTTTTTAGCTTTAAATATTGTCTTTTAATTGTTATAAACGGTCTTTGGGTCCTTTCATGAGGAATGAGGGGTAAATTAATGACAACAACAATAAGAGCAGCAGCAGCAACAACAACAGCAACAACGGTATAGGATACTTGTGAGGTCAGAGTGGAGTGGGGCAGTGTTGTAGGTCATATTCACTATAGATTACTTGAGGACACACAGGCTATAAACGCAACAAATAAAGTATTTAAATGGAGTAAGTAACTTTTCTGAAGCTTGCATCAAGAGGGAAGCATGCTCCTTCCCTGCCCTCTTAATGGAAACGACAGCTTTAAATTATCTCTTTTTTGGAGCTTACAACTTGTAATTGCAAGGAACTGTTCTTCTGAACTTGAATTTAAAATGTTACTGTAATAATAGGAAAGACCTTTAAACCATATCACTTCCGTGGATAATGCAAAAAAAGGAACAGAACAAATGTTTTAATTTTTCCAGTGGTGCTCAAAGCACAAATGAACTGATGGCAGAAGAGCTAGCTGTTCACATTCCAAAGTATGCTCCCCTAAGAACAGATGGCAGAAGCTTATGCATGCAGTATACTTTCCTCCTGTTGTTGCACCCTTCCACCTCTTCAGAGTTTTCCCATCTACATAAGCCTTTGTTCCTTAAAATGTTGTAACCATCCTGCCTCTTTGGTGGATTTTCACAGCTGGAGGAAGGGAGGCAGACTTCATATTTAATTTATAAATCTCCCATATTTCTCCATCTCTTCTTCTGTCTTTTTTGTTTGGAAAAAATTAAAATAATATACCCATCAAGGTGGCAAAGATGTCATAGCAGTGCAGTGGGGATTTTTGGAGGGGTGGCAGCAGGGGATATTGGTAGCGTTTAGAGCTGTCTTCATGAAAACAACTCTAGTCCCTTGGATTGGCTATCTGTGATAATTACTTATCATGGATAATTACTTATAATTACTTATGATACAGATAAAAACTGTATCATAAGACAATATAAAATGAAACAAAGGACAGTGCTGGAAGATGAGACTCCCAGGTCAGGAAGTAATTAATCAGCTATTAGGTAGAGCAAAGGGCAAGTGAAAATAGCTCTGTCACTAATGATGCAACTAGATTAAAGCCAAAAGATACATAGAGATTGACATGCACAGAAGGGAAAGGAAAATCCGATGCTGCACAATAGAGATGGGCACGAAATGAACAATTTTTCATTTCCATTTTCGTTTTTTCATTTCGTTACGCAACAAAACGACAAATGAATGTTATCTCTAAAATAAAACGAAACGAACAGAAACACCAGAAATTTTATCGTCCGTTTCGTTTTCGTTAAGGCAATACATTGAACTGCTTTAAAAGCTAAAAAAAAATCACAAAAAATTGAAATAAATGTAACGAAACGGTAACAAAACGAACGAAAATGAAAACAATTTTTTTGCAAAAATTCACGAAAAATGGAAACGAACCAAAATGGACCCCCTAAACGACAAATGACAAACGAAACACCATTTTTTTTGATTCGTGCCCATCTCTACTGCACAATATATACAACTGGAATATGGAACATGAGAAATATGAATCAATGTAAACTGTAAACTGAAGCAAGAAATGAAATGTATAAATGTATAAATATCCCTTGTTTCTCCATCTTTTCTTCTGTCTTTTTGTTTGGAAAGAAATGAAAATAATATACCCATCAAGGTGGCAAAGATGTCATAGCAATGCAGCGGGGATTTTTTGGAGGGGTGGCAGCAGGGGATATTGGTGGTACTGTTTAGAGCTGTCTTCATGAAAACAACTATAGTCCCTCGGATTGGCTATCCATGATAATTACTTTTATTTATCAAGAGAACAGACAACATCTACTAGATATATATTGAAGAACAGCAGTAGCAACATTTTTTCCACAATAGTTATTGACATTTTTTACTTTAGACTCCCTTTCTCCTGGGCCACATCTGGTGTATACATTATTTTTCAACTCTTTGCAAATCTGGGTGACCCACTTGGCTGAGCGTGAATAAACACTTTCATATCCGAGGCCAAGGCCAGTTCAGTTGAGTATCTCTTTAGTATGCATTTGTCCTATTTGTGGTGAAAGCAAATAAAGGCTCATCACTTTTAAGCAGTCCTTCTTCTTCCCTGTTTGATATTGGAAGTGATCTGGATTGGGAGGAAATGTAGTGACTGGAATTGTGTGTTCAGAAGTAAATTACTACTGAGCACACAATAACAAACAAACACACAAATTGAGGGCTGGGAGAATAAGAACAGACAAAATATGTTTTCACCCAGCGCGTTGTTAGTCTGTGGTACTCCCTGCCACAGGATGTGGTGAGGACATCTAGCCTGGATGCCTTCAAAAGAGGATTGGACAGATTCCTGGAGGAAAAGTCCATCAAAGGTTACAAACCATGATGGAGATGTATCATCTCCAGGCTTAAAACCAGGACCAGATGCAGGGGAGTGGTATCAGGAGACAGAAATCTAGTCTCATGCGCTCCCAAACGCATCTGGTGGGGCCACTGTGAGATACAGGAAGCTGGACTAGATGGGCCTTTGGCCTGATCCAGAATGGCTCTTCTTATGTTCTTATGTTCTTAAACAGACCTCTTAAAAGGGCTGCCATAAGTCAGAATTGACTTGATGGCATAAAGTTATTATAATAGGTACCATACTTTTCCCATCTATAATAGTGGTGGCGAGCCTTCAGCACTCCACATGTTTTGGACCACAACTGGCAAGCTAGGCTCGGAATTATGGGAGGTGCGGACCAAAACATCTGGAGTGCTGAAGGTTTGCCACCACTGATCATAAGAACTATAAGATGCCCCCATATATAAGGCACCCACACTTTTCCAACCCAAAATTTATAGTTTTCCAATGGTGTGGCTCTCTCCTCAGCTTACTTCTGTGTATAAGACGACCCCCAAGTTTTAGTCTAACAATTTTAGACAAAATGTAGTCTTATACATGGACAAATACTGTAAGTATATTAACTTCCAGTTAAAGAAAATGGCTGCTCAACAGTGAGTTACCACATCTGAGGCATTTAGGATAATTCCTCTTAAGAGAAATATTGGTGCACTAAATGTACAATTTTGTTTCATATTTGTGTCTCTAAAGTTCTAGTGTATTTTACCTGATCATTTAAGAATTAAATAATAAAAAACCCTACATACTGAGCTATATGAAAACATAAATTGCTTTCTTGCCTTTGTTCCTATTGCGCTATGTTCTATTCTTCATTCTAGTAGAGTACTAGTTAAAATAATTATCCTGTCATTTGTAACTGAGGCTCTCAGTGGCCGTAAGTACAAACAGTTTCATTCCACCATTTAATATTATATCCTGTACACATAAATACTTCACAAATGTTTTTTCCTCCCGTATAAATTGGGACTTTCTAATATGTTTTTCCCTGAGTATTTATTATAGCTCTGAGCGATGCATTTCAATTGGTTTTACAAACATTTTTATGGAGATACCCTGAAGAGCAAAGTCTAAACAATTGGCTTCTGGGTTTTAGTATTTCAATTATTTTCTTGTACAAAGCCCTAGTTTTCCAAAGAAGAAACATAAAGCGTATTTGCTTTTTCATCTTGACTATTAGAGTTTGCCGAAATTGATGGAGAGGAGTGGGAGAGGAGCTGAATCAGTTTTCTCACTAGGGTTTGAACATTGTTCTGTTTTTCACTTAGAAAGGAGTCGATTCATTATGCTTCTCTAGTTTTCCAAGTCTTGCTACAATCAATGCCCAGTAGTATGTCAGAGACATGTTGCAACAGTGTGAAAACAAATGATATAAACTATATACTAGTTTTTCACTATATTGGTTGCTTGGTAGTGTACGGATGCAGTTGGGTGTGTGGATTTTTGAAGTACAAACCACCTTCCCCCCAGAATTTCCCCAGGCTTTTATGGGAATCATAGTCTAAAAAAGATTTGCACATCTGAACTTCGTGAGGGGGTTTGAATGTGTCAAAGAAGTTGAGAGCAACACCACCAGGAAGCTAGACTCCCATTACAAGCCTGGACTCCCTAGCAAGGTCATCCAAGGTGGAGTCATCACAAATGAGACTCCAGACTAAGATGCCTCCACTCTCTTCAAGGCAGTTACAGGGTAGCAGGAGTAAACAGAAGGTGACTTTAGCAGAGGGCACAATGGCAGTGACACTCAAGCTAACACTTTTAGTACAACACAGAGGGTAGAAATGGTATACTCCTGCTGAACTTTCCTAACCTTGACAACTGTATCATAAGACAATATAAAATGAAACAAAGGATAGTGCTGGAAGATGAGACACCCAGGTCAGGAAGTAATTAATCAGCTACTAGGTAGAGCAAAGGACAAGTAAAAATAGCTCTGTCACCAATGGATGCTACTAGGTTAAAGCCAAAAGGACACATAGTGATTGACATGCACAGAAGACGATCTGATGTTCTACAATATATACAATTGGAATATGGAACATGAGAAATATGAATCAAGGTAAACTGTAAATTGAAGCAAGAAATGTTGCAGTGCTTGGTATCAGTGAACTAAATAAAGTGGACTGCAGTGGGATATTTTCAGTCAGCCAACTACAAAATGTTTCACTCTGGAAATGACAAATCGGGGGCGGTGCGGCGTAATGGACTGGCTCCAATACCTGAAGCAAGATGTAGCACAGGTAATTAGGGACTATAAAGCAAAGTCCGACTAAATAACATCAGTCAGACTCTGTGAAAAACGTATCAACATAATCATCACTTAATTCCGTGCTCCAACTGCCAGTGGAAAGGAAGATAAAAGTGAAAGATTTTATGCACCCACCAAGATCACACACCAAAACAGAACATGCTTCTAATCCTTCAGGAAAGCTACAGGATTGAGTTCACAAGAACAGAACAGTTGAGGACAGGCCATTCTGGAGATCTGCCATTCACAGGGTTGCTACAAGTGAGAGTGACATAACCATTGACAGTCCTTTGAGTGAGAAAATAAATATAACACTTGACATTCTGGTTCTTGAGGCTCCTCAGCTCTTTGAGATGGGAGTGGCATTCCTTGACTCCAGACGAGAAGAACAGGAGGAACATGACATTTTCTTGTCAAGGTCTCTCTCAACAAGCAAACTGTCCTTAAGCAAAGCTGGTGTGCATTACCATTGAGAAACAAAACATGCACAGAGGAAGCGCACAACAATGGCTGATTTTTTGAAGGACAACCATCAGACAGCTTTTCTGTAGTTTCTGGCTCTTAAAAGTCCATTTGCAACAAAGGCAGCATCTGCTATTGTTTAACACCTTTTGCATTGCTAACATCACAGTATTGTTGAGTCGTTTTGCTTATTTTGTGCAAATTATTGTTCTCTTTGTATGGTTGTAAGGGATGATGACACAACATGGCCAATTAAGTGCACCTTTTTCTTTTACTGAATTTGCATCTAAAGATCATGCCCCCATGGCCAGCCGCATGTTCTGGACACCCCTCTCTACCATGCCCCCTCAAGCGCATCTTCCTGCACTACTGGTAGGGGCTTGATCAAATTACTTCGTTTGCTGATGCACATTTTGATGAGAAGCAAAGGTTGTTTGAACTCCCCAAAATCGCATCTTCTTCCGGTTTCACCTGTTTTGCAGCAAACAGCTTTTCAAAACAGTGCTTTGATGTGTATTTAGCAAATGGGGAGACAAAAAAAAAATAGGTTCTAAAAATGTTACCGTGGGGATGGTAACTGCGCATCTAACGTTACGTGACCACTCTCGGAAAAAGTATGCATTTTATTATCATCCACATTTAGTGGTCATGTGATAGAGACCACTAGTGCTGAGACCAAGTACCTAAACAGCTCTTTCCCCGCCTGCTATATATATGTTGCTTTTGATTATGAAATCTTTATGGGAAGCTTGTGCAGAAGGCAGGTAGAGGGCCTTCTCCCCTGCTCCTATCTCAGGTATACCCTTCCCATTCAAATGCAACTGCTGCATACATAGTATATGAAAATCCATCCAGATGATACATCCAGTTTCAAGCACTCTGGTGCAAGACTAGGCTAGGTGATTTTTAAACATTATTTATTTTAGAATATTTTTTTACCCAGCCTTTCTCCTTGGAAAAAGGACCCAAGGCGGCTTACAGTAATGAGGGATAATATACAGTCCAGTACAATTAAGACATGTTCAGGTATTGAGAACAGGGAATTGAGGGACATCTTACAGCGTTAATAGACAACATTACATTAAAGTTACAAGAAAATGCACACAGATAAAAAGAGAGTAAAATTCCATGTAAAAGTTATGAGTGATGGAAACTAACATCGAATACATCAAACATTTTTGCTACATGTGGTTTTAATCGCTTTACTACAATGACCTGATATTTTAGGATGAAGAGTAGTTTTAAAGTATTTTAAATAAATGCTCAATCACTGCTATGCTCTATATCTGTCATTTAAACTGTTATGGAGACAAAATTGTATTAAAACTGTGCCTTCATTTGGTATTAGATTTTTTTTAAAATAACTTTCTTTGGGAATGTTTTTCATTCTAGGGCTGGTACATGTTCTTTTCTTTTCCCTTTTTAAATTTTCCATTTGGAATTTATTCCTCAAGCAATTTCCCCCGATAGACTGGTGAATTTTGTATTTAGCAGCATTTAAGTCATTAGTGTGGCCAAAATCCTACTGCCATTTTTTTTTGCAGCTGTGAAAGAAGTTTTGTAAGTCCTCCTGGCAGGAGGTTGCTCCTCTTTAAGGAAGTGCTGGTTGCATTCCTGGATGCACATCCCATTACACACAGTCATGTGCAGATACAGAAATGCAGCCAGCACCATGCTGATAAGCTGCAGTTTCCCATCAAAATGTACACACTTTCCTGTGTGCAAGCGTAAATCACCGGCAGGATTCTGGCATAACTTAATTATATTTGTATTGTAAGATTCATACTTGTAGGGAGAACAGGCATATGTCTAACACACATACTGTATTTATTCTATGCCGCTTGCTACTTTTCTGTTATTTTTAAGAAAAGGGTGTGAACAGTGGTTAAATGTAATACTGCAGCCAAAACTCTACTCATATCCCGGATTCAACCTCGGAGAGCGGGCTTAAGCTTCACTTGGCCTTCCATCCTTCTGAAGTTGGTAAAATGAGTAACCAGCTTGCAGAGTGGGCTGGGTGGACGGCAATGTGTAGCCTGCATAATTAAATTGTAAAACACCAAGAGAGTACTTAAACACTGTGGGAGTATTATACAAGCAGCATTCTTTAGTTTGGGACAGTTCACTGCATTCAGCTGTGTAAAGTCACTAGCAGTATTTATTTATTTATTTATTTATTTATTTATTTATTTATTTATTTATTTATTTGCATTTATAAACCGCCTGACTTTCCCATCAGGAACTCTGTGTGGTGGACAGCGTAGAAAAACAAACAGCAGTATGCACCACAAGATAACAAATAAAAGAGATTTAAAAAGCAAATGAACTGGCGTATACAAGATGGCGAGCAAAACAGACGAGTAGGGCAGCAACTGAGACTAGCAAACAGCCCCAGCGATTGCTAAAAGCGGCTTTAAATAACCAAGTTTTAAAAAAGTTTCTCAAAAGCTGAGAGGGACTCCGCAGTTCTTCTCTCACTAGGAAGATGGTTCCATATAGTCGGGCCAGCCACCGAGAAGGACCGGCTCCGTGATGAAGACATATGGGCCTCCTGAAGGGTGGCGATCTAAAGCAAGAGGGCCTTTGGTGCTCTGGTGGGCCGGGCCGAAGCTGACCTTTGGGTGATACGCTCTGCTAGATACTCTGGTCCCAAGCCATGGAGGGTTTTGTAAATCAAAACCAGTACCTTGAACCTAATTTGGGAGGCAACGGGTAGCCAATGCAGGCGAGACAGGATACAGGTGATGCGGTCAAATCTGCCCGCACCAACCACCACTCTGGCTGCTGCAATCTGCACCCACTGCAGTCGCTGCACAAGAGTCAAGGGAAGCCCCGTGTAAAGATTGTTACAGTAGTCTATCCTCAAGGTGATCTGTGCTTGCACTACTGTCCTTAGAGATTCTCCGTCAAGGTACAGGTGAATCTGAGTGATAAGCCTTTGCTCAGTGGTTGTTTCTAAGTTTATTTATGTATTTAAAATATGATTACTCTGCCTTTCTCATTAGAAAGGGAATTTAAGATGGCTTACATAATTTAAAAGCTAAAAACAGTAAGTATATAAATGCTAAAAAAAATTTATTTATTTATTTATTTATTTATTTATTTATTTATTTATTTATATACAGATCCATCTAGCTACAAAAATGTTTCAACTGACACCACACTAAAAAAACGGTAAACAAAAGCAACACTGAAACCACACCTAGAGCAGTAGGAGACAACAATCCATTAAAATAATATAGTCCTTCTCAGTCATTAAGGGCAAACTTGTCTGAACAGATAGGGCTTTATAGGTTAAAACCAGCACCTTGAATTGTGTCTGGAAATGAACTGGCAGCCAGTGGGCTTGCTGTAAGAGGGGGCGGGGAGTTAGATGATCTTTGTAACCAGTGGCTGTGAACAATCAGGCTGCAGAGTTTTGAACTCATTGAAATTTCTAGACACTTTCCAAAGGCATCCCCACCTAGAGTTCTGTTCGTACTGCTCCCTGTGCTCTGAATGCAACAGGTGTGTTCACATGTGTGTGCATTTGAAATATTGATAGATTTCATCCCCAAAACTATGCAAGAAAAAGGGTGTTGTTGTTGTTCAATCGTTCAGTCGTGTCCGACTCTTCGTGACCCCATGGACCAGAGCTCGCCAGGCCTTCCTATCTTCTACTGTTTCCTGGAGTTGAGTCAAATCCATATTGGTTGCATCGATGACACCGTCCAACCATCTCATTCTCTGCCGTCCTCTTTTCCTTTTGCCATCAATCTTTCTCAACATCAGGGACTTTTCCAAGGACTCCTCTCTCCTCAGGAGGTGGCCAAAGTACTGGAGCCTAAGCTTCAAATTCTGTCCTTCTAGTAAATAGAGATGGGCACGAAATGAACAATTTTTTGTTTCCGTTTTTGTTTTTTTGTTTCGTTACATAACAAAACGACAAACAAATTTTGTCTCTAAAATGAAATGAAACCAACAGAAACACCGGAAATTTTGTCGTGTGTTTCGTTTCCGTTACTGCAGTATGTGTCAATTGCTTAAAATCCTAAAAAAAAAAACACAAAAATTGAAATAAATGGTAACGAAATGAATTAAAACGAAAATGAGTTTTTTGCAAAAATTTGCGAAAAACAGAAACGAACTGAAACGGACCCTCCAAACGACAAACGACAAACGAAATGCCATTTTTCTGATTTGTGCCCATCTCTACTACTGAACATTCAGGGTTGATTTCTTTCAGAATGGATAGGTTAAGAAAACGCATATATTTTACTAAATTGCTGCAAAAAGGTAATCTGGAATCTAATGAGTAAATGCATTCATCGGGTTTAGCAGTGCCTTTCCAAACTGTTTGTTCGCATTTTTAAAGTGAAGAGATAAAATGCGACCATTAGAGAACGGCTGATCATTATTTCCCATATGCTAACACTAACAGTAGCAATAAATGTAATTTTTAGAAAGAGCATCAAAATCCATTCAACAAAATGCCCTAAACTTCTGAGGTCCTCCTGCCAGGCCTAATTTCAAATGTGTTTTCTTTATTGTCATCCCTTCATCATTTGTGCTGTATCTAATACATTATTGGAAGCATGCAAGTAAATTTAATTTCCGCACCAGCTGTGGCCTCTTCCTTTTGGCACATTGTGATTGTCTGCCTGTGTTCAGAATTAAAATAGAAACAGCTATACACAGTGCACTTTTCTGATCCAAGGGTACTGCTAAGTACTGAGAAACAGGGTTGCAGAGAGCTGGTTGAATGGAAGGGCATAGCACACCCAGGACTCAATCACTCATGTAGCTTTTAGGGCAGTTAATGAATCTGCTTAGGCTTCACCAAAAAAAAAACAAAACAAAACAAAACAAAAAAAAAACAAAATGAGGAAATGCATCTCCAATAAAAGAAGATAAAGGTAAAGGTTCCCTCTGCACATGTGTTCTAGTCGTGTCTGACTCTAGGGGCAGTGCTCATCTCCGTATTCAGGCCAAAGAGCCAGTGTTGTGCAAGTCCATTGCCATGTGGCTGGCATGGCTGCAAGGAAACACTGTTTTACCTTCCCGCTTATTACGGCGGTACCTATTTCTCTACTTGCATTTACATGCTTTTGAACTGCTGGGCTGAGAGGAGCTGGGGGGTTAACAGCGGGAGCTCACTCCACTGCGTGGCACCTGGGATTCAAACTGCCGAACTGCCAACTTTGTAGCTGACAGTTTTCAGTGCTCTAGCCTGCTGAGCCCCCAACATACCAAGATACCAACATGCATAAACCTGGCATGTACTAATTTATACATAGAAAGGCAAAGGTTCCCTCCGCACATGCGTGCTGGTCGTGTCCTACTCTAGGGGCGGTGTTCATCTCAGTATTCAAGCCGATGAACATTTAGAAATTCATAATAATAAAGATAATCTTAGAATTGTGTGGGTGGAAAGAACCCTGTGGATCATTGGGTCCAGCCTCTGTCAAGGAAGCAAATGAGGAACTGAGCACCAAATCTCTGCCTAAGGCTGCTGCTGACCTATCCAAGCAGCTTGTCCTAGTGCTACTGCTTGGTGATATGCCAGGTTGCAACCTTAAACATTCCCATCAAAGCGTATCAACTTATTTTAATTAGATACACGGGTAAATAAGTTACTGATTTCTTTTTTCTTTTCTTTTTTGATGTTGGGGGAACCACATCTTGTTATTTAAGATTAAATTAAATAGTAACTTGATAGATAGATAGATAGATAGATAGATAGATAGATAGATAGATAGATAGATAGAGGAAGATCAAGAATCAAATCAATAGGAACAGAGAGGAAGGAATAAATGAGACATAGATAGATAGATAGATAGATAGATAGATAGATAGATAGAGATAGATAGATAGAGATAGATAGATAGATAGAGATAGATCAGTGGTTCTCAACCTATGGGTCCCCAGATGTTCCTGGACTGCAACTCCCAGAAGCATTCATCACTAGCTGAGCTGGCCAGGATTTCTGGGAGTTGCTGTCCAGGAACATCTGGAGACCCCACAGGTTGAGAACCACTGATATAGATAGATAGATAGATAGATAGATAGATAGATAGATAGATAGATAGATGTTGCCTGATGTAAACCACCCACAGCTCTTGCTTGAGAAAATTGAAGTGCTATACAAGTATAAAAAAATAAAAATAAAAATAAAAATAAAAATCAATCAATCAATCAATCTATCTATCTATCTATCTATCTATCTATCTATCTATCTATCTATCTATCTATCTATCTATCTATCTGTTTTACTTTTAAGAAAATTTCAGAATGCAAGAATTGCCCTGGGTATGAAACATGAAACCACACCCATGTAATTCTAAAAGCAGCAAGAACACCTGGCTCAACAAAAGGAATAAAATGATCCCTAATTGCATTAAAAAGCTAATATACCATGTTTTTCAGAAAAATAAGACACTGTCCTATATTTATTTTTTCTCAAGAAGACACACTAGGGCTTATTTTCAGGGGATGTCTTATATAAATATAATATGCTTGAATGTCAGCCCTGCGCACAACCAAAGCCTTTGCTCTCCTGTCAGCAATCCATTCACAGATTATGTTTCCAGCTCAGGAAATAAAGGTTGCCAACCTGAACCACACTTGTGCTGCTTAGCATTTCTTCTGTCCACATGTAGAATGAGGTTATCGTATTCTGCCCACCATTTTCGGACTATTCGGATATCTAACTTATTCTCTTTGCCAAAAGCCGTAAGATTCTTGCCCTGGGATTCCTTGAGAATTCCTTTCTTGTACTCAACAGAATAGCTCTTTCTTTTCCCACTCACCTTGTCTGGGGGCACAGATACTCATGAAAAGCAGGCCCACAGAATGTTGCTGGTCGGTGGGGCTGTCGCTAGTGATGCATGAACTCCTTTCCCCTAGCCGTTCGCACGTGCCCAATAAGTTGCCTGCGACCGCAGTTACCACACATGCACCCACGCATGCGCGAACGGCTAGGACAGTGGTTCTCAACCTGTGGGTCCACAGATGCTCCTGGACTGCAACTCCCAGAAGCCTCCACCACTCGCTTTGCTGGAAGGGATTTCTGGGAGTTGTGGTTCAGGAACATCTGGGGACCCACAGGTTGAGAACCACTGGGCTAGGAGAAAGGAGAGATGCGGTTGCCACCTGTGCACCCGCGCAAGTGTGAATGGCTCTGAGAAAGGAGCTGTGGCAGATAAAAGGTATTCCAGTCTTCCTTACCGCTCTATGCCGAAATGCATGGTGTGGCTATGAAGCGTGTCTGCATAGCCACACCCATCACTAGATCTTATTATCAGGGTAGGGCTTATATTTAACAAATGATTTGAAATCCTTAATTAATAATTAATGGGAGTTCCATTTGCCTTATATGTGAGTATAGGATGGAGACGAAACAGGACAACTAAGGGCCTTTTCACACAACCCCTAAGATCCGCTGGCCACTTAAATTCGGACCAGAGGTCTTAGGGGTTCATTGCTCTTCCTTCCTCCCCACCACTCCGCACCTGTCTGCTGAGGGGAGGGAGGAAGAAAGTGGGGAAAAATGCAGACTCACCTGGAGAAGCTTCGGAGTTCCATGTGCTGATTCCTTCTCTTTTGTTTGCTTTTTTCCCCCTTCTCTTAAAGGGGCGGGGGGCAAAAAACAAACAAACAGAAGCCAGGAGAGCCCCGCACTGACCAGATTAAATCCGGACCTGGCAATTTTCACCCTCCTCGAGCAGGTACAAGAAAAGTGCGCTGGGACGCGCTTAGGTGGGCGTGGTCGCACTTAATTTCCTGCAAACTCCGGAGCTGGTGGGGAAACCATTGTAAGCTCCGGAGCTTGCAGCCATTTGCTGCGGCGTTTAGGGGTCGTGTACAAAGGCTTTAAATGAACAGTGAAGGCAGAGGGAAAGAAAAACGTTGGAAGGTAGAATTGCCATATTATCCAGTTAGCAGCTACTGAAATAAAAAGTCCAGGGCTCAGTTGTGAGGCAAGTAAAGAGTTAACAAATTCACCCAACCCCAAACAGACTGGCTTTAAAGCCATAAACATGAAGTTTCCCTGTTTGATTTTTAAAAATTCCTTCTTTTTAGCTCTAGGGCTATTTTTCTCAAGCAGAAGGGGCAACCTCTGGACCTCAAAAATGTTTTATTTTTTGGGAGGTGTCACATGCTATCTTCTCTGTGCTGTAGCCCTTGTTAAATAATTTCTTTCTTGATTGTTCACAGTGGAATACTAATGTTCATCTGCATCTAACAGAAACAGGCCCTTTAGGGAAGAAAGAAATGTTTACTTTCTATCAGGATTGGAGCTGTGCGTGAACTTTATAAGCTTATTGCTAGCAGGATTGGTTCTGCACCTGTGGGAAAAAGCTGCACTAAAGCTTACAGGATTGGGCCCTGTCCCTGCAACAGTTACTGAGCTCCTCAGGAGTATCACCTGTTGAGCTTGAGGACTGGGCTATAGAAGAACTGGCTTCTCCCTGAAACCCTTTGTTTCATCCCAAAGCATGTGGCTATTTCTTCTGCTGAGTTTCTCCTATGCAGGCAGTCATCCTGCTCTGGTTCTGTCTCTTGCCTTCCTTTATGCTCCTTATTTAATCCTGCTGCTCTACCTGGCTCCTTGATCTTGGTATGTCTGACCCCAATTTGCTTAACTCATTGGACTTTGTCATTACTCATCTGGACTTAAACTGTTGGCCGAGTAGACTGTGCCCTTGGAAGTTGGACTGTTGTAACCTGGTTCTGCAGCCTGGCTCTTGACTGGGTCCTGATACCTTTGCCTGAACCTTGACACTTTCTGAGAAGGGATGACTTTACCTTATTAAAATGCCTTTTTATCCCAATATGGTAGGGTCACAGGAGATTTAGATATTCTAAAAGGAGGCTACAACTTGAAAAAGGTTGGGAACCATTGCTCTAGCACAGATGGTTTGGTTTAGATATGGGCACAAACCAGTTCATCCCAGTTTACACCTATTTGTAAAAGTGGTAGTGCAGATGGTGCTCCTCTTATTCCCTGCCTCTTCATCTGATCAGTCACTCACCCAGACCCAGCTTGCTTGCTTTTTCCACCTCCTTGACTAATCTCCCAGTCACAAGAAAGAACACAGACTTTGTTGCTTCAACCTTTTGTCTGAGTGAGAGATCAGCCAAGAGGGTGGATTAGAGAAGCCTGAGCTGTTGATGGGAAGAGCCGTTGAGGAGGCACAGGAAGCTAGCATGCTGAACCTGTTGGGTGGCTAATTGAGCCAGAGGAGGTTTGGGGAAGGGAGTAGCAGCAGCAGCACCTATGCTGCTGCCTTTACGAACTAGTGCGAACCAGTTCGTGCCCATCTCTATTCTGGTTGAAAGACATTTTCTAAAAATTCATCATATGGCTGTTTTAAGTTCATGAAGATGGCTTATGGGATGTTTTATAAATAGTCTGTAGTTTGAATTCTCAAAGCAAAAGAAGAGAAGTGCGCACACAACAGGTACTGAACTAAGAAAATGTATTCCTCCCCCTCCAAACACAGTCAGGACCCACAGTAGCTTAATTAAATCCCACAATCAACAAGAGGATGTAGCTCACTTCAGCTCTGCAAATCCTTTTAATTCAGAACTCCGAAGAATTTACAGGAAGTATGATTTGTATTTAAAGGTTGAGCACATTAATCTCAACAAAATGCATGGTATAATTTGTTCTTATTAAAAGGAAATCAGCTAAGCATCCTCTACCTCCCATCAAAACATTATCAATGTAAGCAAGGATTATGTTTTGTGTGCAATATAGGAAGAGGACACCTGTTACACAGAGGAAGCTCTCCACATGGAAAGATATGTGCTAAGCAGGCCACAACTGCTGGTTTCCTTCTTGAGTGGTGCTTCACAACATGTTCTCATTATTTTTAATGTAGTTTTTAGACTCGCCAGAAGTAACTATAAAAGTATTTGTCGCATGTCTTAAGGTTATGTTCAGGGCCGGCGCTAGGGTTTCTTGCACCCTAGGCAACTGGTGGGGTGGCAGGTGGGCGGTGGCGGGGGGGGGGGGGGCGGCAGTGGCCAGTGGCAGGGGGTGGCGGGGGGCAGCAGGCTAGCCAGCGGTGGCAGTGGGGGGTGCGCCCCCTGTCCATTTTGGCGCCCTAGGCAACTGCCTAGTTCGCCTTAATGGACGTGCCAGCCCTGGTTATGTTTACATTGGAACTTCACTTTCACTTGTCATAATTGGTCCTCTCTGCACATATGATAATTCTGGGCTTCAATCCTGAACTCTTAACCCTCTTTCATTAATATTCTTAGTGGAGCCCCATCACCACCCCAAACACATCCCATTTCATAAATATATATCTTGAAGAACAGCATTTTCCTGACAACTGTGCCTACATTTGGTTCCTATAAATGCAAGCGAAGGCAGCTCGAATTTATGTCACAGATGCCATAAATTGACAGTGATTAGTAGTAAATAGTTATTGGAGCCTTGCTTTTGTCACTGAAGAAGTACAAAGGCTCAGTAATCTATTAATTTATTTGGGTATTACACTGTCTTTCCCCATATGTTTATGGTGCATTAGAGCAGAACCAGAAATGCTAAAATAAGTTTTAAATACAATGAAAAATTATGCCTTGAAGCCAAACACCACAACAAGACTCTTTCAATAAAGTGTGCAGATATAAAGCTGGCGCATAATCTATAGTTTGAATAGAAGAGCACATGCTTTACAGGTAGACAAAGGGTTAAATGCAATCATTGGTCCTAGTCAGAGTAGCCCTGTTGAATGAATGGGAAACTGCACATCTAATTGAAGCAAGGAAATCTATTTAAAACTGGTATTTGAATGTAACTCATTATTTAAATTTTAATTGAACTATTTAGTTATGCTTATGCCATAGCAAAATAAAATTTATCCTCCTACATAGTATTTCAGATCCACAGGTTCTTCCAAAATATATAAATGTACATCATTTATGGACACATATGTCATTGGTTTGGATATTTCTGCACTATTGCTGTCATAAAGTGGCATGGTTGTCTTGTGACCTTCAACTTGTCCTTTATCAAAGAGTATTCCCTGGAGTGTTTTTTTTAAGAGGTATCTATCACAGATAAGTTTTTATCAAGTTTGGTCAAAGAGAGAGGGTGTGGTATACAGCAATCTCCTGCTTATCATGGGGTTTAGGGATCCAACCTGACCCGCGATAAAGGAAAATCCGTAATATGCAGATACTGAGTCAGGTTGGGGCTGGGGGTGTCTGTCTGGGGCCTTCTTCAGTTACCTGAGGCCTGCTGCTGCTCCGAATGGCCCCCTGACAGGCTTCCTGGGCCTGTTGGAGGCTCCAGAAGTGGTTTCGGGAAATCTGGAAGGCACTTCCAGTTTTTCAGAAGTCACTTCTGGTTTGCCAGGGCAGTGCCATACCTGGGGTAAATGCAGGAGGCCTCAAACAGGCCGATGCAGTTTGTCCCAGGGGACCTTGCCTTCATAGACTGCGGCCCTGTAATATACCGAGCCCACAGTATATGAACTGCGAAATGGCGGGGGACGACTGTAGTGGTTAGTTTTATAAGACAGTTCCAGTGAGTTGCAGCTCTAGTCCCTTCCAAACTATGAGACACACATTGATTTTAGACCAGTAATCTTCTCTCTTGGCCTGACTTACCTTGTTGTGTTCTTATGAGAATGTAGTGGAAATCAGGAGAGTTATGCAGGCTGCATTGAACTCAACAGAGAGGAGCTAGGATGCAAATATAATTAATAAAAAGCAGAACACCTGCCAAATCAATGAGCAATGTTTGAGATTTTGTGCTTTAATTTATTTATACTTGTAGCTTTCCTTCTT
Source organism: Phrynocephalus forsythii (assembly GCA_029282475.1). Lineage (NCBI taxonomy): Eukaryota > Metazoa > Chordata > Lepidosauria > Squamata > Agamidae > Phrynocephalus > Phrynocephalus forsythii. The sequence continues at coordinate 9,267,837 of JAPFRF010000009.1, forward strand.
TTATGACTAGAATCCATCTTGATCATGTTAGTGAATAGGGGATGGAGTAGAAATGTAATCAGTTACAAAGAAAGAAAGAAAGAATAACAGCATTCAGTCTTGGATAGAATTGATGGCAAGAATTCTGATGCTGCACTACTACTATTTCAATCAAGATTAGAGCTACAAACAGTTCACAAATATGAAAGGTGATTCTTAGGAATAGAGTCTGGACGAATCAGAAAAAATGTTTATTAATCTTTATTCATGATTCATCATGGTGAGTAAATCATACACAAAAATGAATTTACATTTTTTTCAACGGATCAATGAATTGATTTGTAAATTTGGCTTTGACTATAAAAATGACACCTGGAAACAACAGATTTGCATGGAGGTTTGCCATAATTCTCCTTTACAAGCTCTGTGAGCGAAGATTGAGTTTCAGACATTTCAGACATCTGACTTATACACCCCATATATTGTACCCTAGGAAAATATCCTTTAGCAACTGGCTGAGGGAAATCCAATCTTAACCAAACCTGGAGGAATTGTTTAATGTCTCTAGGTGCCTTTGGGGCCATTTTATATCCCAACAAATCATCAATCCCAAATTTTACTTATTTATTTATTGGATTTTTGTACCACTCATCTGGCAGTGAGGCCACTCTGGGCAGTTAACAGCAATTAGTGACTACAATACAGTGCAAAATAAAGAAAAAAGCATCAATTTGTATTTCTTGTGGAGAGTCGATTTATACGAAGATGAATTAGCAATTTTTGAATAAATTGTGCAGTTCAGTTTTTAAATTCATGGCCATCTTTATTAGGGACCCTGCTATGTACAGGGGTAGATATTGCCTCCTAATAAGATAAGGAAAGCTTTAAAAAACCCTGATGTCAGCCACAAAGTTGCCCTAAATATGATGCAGTTAAGTACAAATAAGGATTTGGGATAGTTCTGAGAAATCATTACAGAGAGGAATTATATTTCCTTTATTTTTCTTGTTGCAGTCATGTCGGTTCTCTGACACATTGTAGACAGGGGTATGATGCAAAGAAATAAGCTAGCGATGGGTGAGAATTTGAACATCCATTTTTGCCTTACAAATCAGAGAGGGAGCCCTGGGGCTGGAAATATTACTAAAAATGGCTAAAGATATTACTGCATGCTGCTCCTTTCAAAATTATAATGCATTAGGATCAACAATATCCATTGTTCTTTGGTGGTGAATATTAGTACTGTAACACTTTCCTCATGCAATATTTTAATTTATTTTTGATAATTTTTAAAGCCTTAAGGACAAAAGAATAGCAAAACACACCTTACAAAATGACAGAAAAATTAAATGTTGAAATAATGAATACTATTACACTAAAACAAAAAAGTTTGGCTATTATAATAAAGAGGGTGTTGCTATGACACCTATACCACAGAAAATAGCATATAACGTTACTTCTAACAAATTATTACCAAGCTTTGGAGTGTTTCCATTTTTCCCATAGTTTTTGTGTGGTTTATTTGATACTTGTCTCTCTAGAAGAGGAAATATAGGTAAACTTATTTATACAGAAGAAAAGCAGGGGAGAAATTTCATAGCCAGATCTATAGATTCACTATTGCTGTTAATTGATTTCCTTGTATCCATAGGAACTTGTTCAATACTGCATCCTACCATTAATTCATCAGGTCCAGCACTGTTGACATTAGTTGGCATTAGGTTTTCCAGAAACTGATGGAGAAATTTTGGACTAAAAGCAATTCCAAATACTGTACAAACATTGGACCATCGAGATAGATACTGAGATTTTGGCAAACCGTTGTGCAAAAGTGTTATTCTCGTCAGGAGAAAGGCAACCTACACATGATGCTAAATGTTGTTGTTCAGTCGTTCAGTCATGTCCAACTCTTCATGATCCCATGGACCAAAGCTCGGCAGGCCTTCCTATCTTCCACTGCCTCTTGGAGTTTGGTCAAATCCATATTGGTTGCATCAATGACACTGTCCAACCATCTCATTCTCTGCCATCCTCTTTTCCCTTTGCCTTCAATCTTTCCCAACATCAGGGACTTTTCCAAGGTGTCCTCTCTCCTCATGAGGTGGCCAAAGTCATGGAGCTTCTGCTTCAAAATCTGTCCTTCCAGTGAACATTCGGGGTTGATGTATTTCAGGATGGATAGGTTTCATTTCCTTGCAGTCCAGGGGACTCTCAAGACTCTCCTCCAGCACCACAGCTCAAAAGCATCGATTCTGCAGTGATCAGCCTTCTTTATTGTCCAGCTCTCACTTCCATACATCACTAAACATACAAACAAATAAATAACCATAATGGAAAAGCTATAACAACTTGTCTTCACTGATTACGCATGGTGTATTACTGGAGTGGCTAGATAAATCAGTTAACTGGGTACCTGGCTGGCTACAGAGCGAGAGGTTGGGAGTTGAATGCCCTAGTGAGCCTCCAAGGAGAGGAGGCAGCCCATGTGCCCTTAGGCAAGGTACACAATCTTTAAGCACCCGTGAAAAGAAAGGAATGCTAAAACACTTTTGTGTACTCAATACCTAGAAAACCCTGGAATGGGTCATCATAACTGACTTGGATGGCTTGCAATCATTAGTAGTGATTTAGCTGCCACTATTGGACAGCTGTTGGTAAATCCAGTGAGAAACTGGAAGAGACTTATATTATGTGTACTTTTACCTTGAGGTTTATTCTGCCTCCCTCCCTCCCTTCCTGTAAAATACCCTTTAAAAACACAAAAGAAGTATTTTCTTTTCTCTGTTCTCACTCTCCCAACCCTCAATCTGAGTGGATGTCCCCTAGTTCTGGTATTCTGTGAGATGGAGAAGAGCATCCCTCTATCCACTTGACTCATGCCCTGCATTATTTTGTACATCTCAATCATATCCCCCCCTCAGGCACCTTTTTTTCCAGAATAAAGTGCTAACCTTAACATGCTGGTTTGTTGGTATATGACCGTGCTTCAGCTGCATGCAGCTTAAACTTCAGTAAAGCTAAAGACTTTTCTCTCTTTTTGACATAAGCTTTCATGAATTGCCACCTGCTTTACCAGATGCATCGGATGTAGTGGACTGCAGTCCACACAATTGGTGTCCAACAGAAAAAGTGGCACAGGAACCCTTGTTTTGTGCAGCAGATTGTTCCATTTAGACCCCAACTCCAACCCACCCACAATTTCACTTGTGTTAAAATGCTTTACTGGCCTTAACCATTACTCTTTTCTAGGGAATCCTAAGGTTTGTCAGATTTGGAAGCTAAGCACAACCAGGCTTCATTAGCATTTGGATGGGAGACACCACCACAATACCAGGGTGCCGGTAAACCCTGCTGTCTAGAACCTATAGAAATGAATTAAGTCAGTTGAAAAGCTGCCTGGGTTTCTTGGCGCAGCTCTCTTCCATCTGCCCTCTTCTTGAGGACATCAGGCACACAGATCAGCAACACACCTATTTTGCTAATATCCCTTCCCCTGTTGCTAGTTTGTCTTCTCTAAATGGTGTAGTTCAGTGCAGAAAGTTCTGCCCTCCACTTCTTACACATGGAAGAGTTGTGAGGCTTCTCTATGGCAAGGGGCAACTCTGTTTTGCTTTTCCTACTTCGTTTGTCTCTGAAGAAATTTGGAGGAAGAATATAACAACTAGAGTAGAGGATAAGAAAAGCAGCTCATTGTCTTTAGGTTGAGGTTTAAAGGCACCAGTGACCGGCAGAGGTGTAGCTAGGGTTTGGAGCACCCGGGGACAAAGTCAGTTTTTGCACTCCCTCCTGCCCCCCAACTATGTCTCAACCACCAAGCAAGGGGTGCCCAATCCTAGGGGAACAGTGGGGGAGGGGAGAAGTGTCCCTCTTTCTCACACCCTCTTCAGGGGTCTCCCAGACAAGGTTCTCTGTGCAAATGGCACAGCACGTGAATAGCTCAAGGCAGGCAATGTTTTTTTTTCAAGCATCACCTGTGTAGCATGCTTCTCCCTCCTTGTTTTCCCCGGCTAAGGCTTGGCAATCGTTAGCCCGGGGAAAGGAGGAGAGGGAAGCAGGCAATGGGATTTTCCCCAAGCAGCACCTCCATCACATGCTTCCCTCTCCTCCTTTCCCTGGGCTAAGGATCACCAAGCCTTAGTGGGGCGGAGGAGGAGGGGGAGCAATCGACGGAGGTGTTGCTTAGAAAAAAAATCACTTGCTTCCCTCTCCTCCTCTTCCCCGACTAAGGATCACAAAGCTTTAGCGGGCGGGAGGGGCGAAAGGAGGACTGCTGCCAGATTGGTGCATGGCTTCCTCCTCCTGCTCCCCCTCCAGGTGCCCCCAGATTGCTGCGTACCCTGGGGCAAATGTACTTTTCCACCCCTCCCTAGTTACACCAGTGGTGACTAGTGGCTGCTTAAATTCACGATCTTTGTAAAGATTTGGAGGGAGATGTTCTTTGAAAAATAATAAAAAAGAGAAATTCAGAATGCCACCTGTGGCCCTCTATGCAGCTTGCCTCTTTAGAAAGAGATGCCAGAAGGCATATCAGGAGTCCAATAAAATGCCAAGAGATGGATAATAGTTCATATTGTAGCTGTGACAGTGATTCTTTGGAATAAGGCTCTTAGAAACACGAGGCTACAAGATCAAGAAGGGAGTGAATTATTGTTGGCAGTGATTGACAGGAGCATCTAGCAAATTTTGCTTCAGCCCAGATGCCTGTTGGATTCAAAGGTCGCTAAAGTGCCTTAAGGTTGAAGATATTTAGGGACCTTTAATGTGTGATTTCAAATACTGAATTTTTCTGATGTCTGCAATTAGGAAGAATTCATGCCAAGTTATACATGAGATTTATCTCCCCCATTCAAGCAACATTAACTTCTATTTAATAATAATAATAATAATAATAATAATAATAATAATAATAATAATAATAATAATAATAATAATAATAATCTGTCCCATTCGGAGACAGATTCTGTAGTGACTAATTCCATCTATACATTTATATTTAAAAAATAAATAAATATATTAGTAAATAAATATAAAATATAGCATAGAGTTGGAAAGGATCTCACGTGTCAACTACTATAAATCTCTGCCAGCCCCTTCCTTCCCAAAACAATAAAAAGAAAAATCACCAGCTGTGTCATCCCCTAAGCAGCTTTTGCTGAAAAAGTTCTAAGGCAGTCTATTCCCTTTCAAACAGCTGGCAACAATTTACAACAGGGAATTTTGTATGCCCTCTAAATTTTTGCACCCTGGGTCAAAGACCTATTGGCCATGCCTGAGTCGTGATTCTGGCTACATGAACGCCAAGGCTATTGGAGCCAGTGGGCTTACTTTCAAACTAGCTACTGTAGGTACCCATAACATCAATTGAAAGTCTAAGCTAGGGGATGATACTTTTAGGCCACTAATAAAATAAAATAAAAACATTGCAAGCTTTCAAGTGCAACTCTTTTTTCAAGCATGTACCTAAAGTCCAAACGTGGAGTTCTTGGCAAGTTGGACTTTGCCAGGGAAGTCCAAACATATCAAATGAAAGTGAATCTCAGACATTGTGGTTCTACACTCCATTGTCAGGAAACAGAACTAATCATCATCATCATCATCATCATCATCATCATCATCATCATCATCATCATCATAAGTTACTGACATTGTGTGTTATAGTATACACATACAATGAAATTCACAGAAACCCAGAGACCAGACTCAACACACACACACACACACACACACACAACAAAAAAAACCTAAACATTGCCCCACCCACGAAAATCTCACCCCCAAGGTTAAGATCTACAGTTTGGTGGTATTCTTTGTATGCTGAAGGTTCCAAGAGCATCCTTGGTGCTTTCACTCCAGGTGGCCCGTAAGGTTTCCACCCAAAATCGGACCTTCTCAGTGGGAGGCCCTGCTATGTGGAATAAATTACCTTGCAAAAATCGCCAAGCTGAGCCCCTAACAGCCTTTTAAAAAGGCTGTTAGACTATGGCAATCAGTAATGTAGTGTTATGTTGTGTTGGTCCCCCTGTCTTTGTTGAATTTCTCCCACCACCATTTAGATGTTTTTTTGCCTCTTGCTGGGATTATTATTGTTATTATTTGTTTATTTGCTTTGTTTATTGGATTGTTTGATTTTAAGTGTTGAACATTTATTTGGCTTTCGTGTAAACCGCCCAGAGTCCCTTCTGGGAAATTGAAGCGGTCTAGAAATGCAAAAATGCAATAACTAACTAACTAACTAACTAAAACTAACTAACTAACTAACTAACTAAATAAATAAATAAATAAATAAATGCCTCATGGCGCAGTGGTTAAATGCCTGTACTGCAGCTAAAACTGTGCTCACGACCTGTGGTTCAATCCCAGGTAGTCCAGCTCATGGTTGACTCAGCCTTCCATCCTTCCAAGGTCGGTAAATTGAGTACCCAGCTTGCGGGTGGTGGTGGCAATGTGTAGCCTGCATAATTAAATTGTAAACGGCCCAGAGAGTGCTTGAAGTGCTATGGGGCGGTATATAAGCAGAACACTTTGCTTTGCTTTGCTTTGCTTTAAATAAATGCAATTTTGAAGATTTTTCTGCCACCAGGCACAGTAGAAGAATTAGATTGCTCAATGATTTTGATTTAACATTTTGGAAGGGGTTCAAAATGAAGAAGTGGAGTATACTGGCAGGTGAATTTTTGAACCTGGTAAAAGGATAGCTATTTGCACCCAAATAACAGACTACTTTGGGGGGGGGTAAGGATTGGCTGTTTGGCTACACACACAGCTCATTAACACAGAGGGGAGTGGCTGAGGGACTTGGGAGGAGCAGCCGGAAGGAGGGTGTCATGGCTGCCCAAGACCTGCCAGTTGAGGCTAATACTGCATAGACGGCTCAATATTTCAGTTTGGTTGTGCATGTGTGTGTGTGTGTGTGTTGTGTCGTTACAGTCGTGACCGACTCTTCGTGACTCCATGCCCATGGATGTTTTCTTGGCAGGAATCCTGGAGTGGTTTGCCAGTTCCTACTCCAGGCGCCCTACAGCACCTGGTATTCCCTGGTGGTCTCCCATCCAAGTACTAACCCGGACCGACCCTGCTTAGCTTCCGAAATCATGCGAGATCAGATGTGCTTAAGGCAGCATACTAATAAGAGAGCTGGCCCTGTTCACTGCTTCATAATGTATGGGATTTCCTTCTTAAGAATGGTACAACTTTGAGGAATGGTGTGGGTTGGGAATGGCCAGTCCACTGGCTGCGCCAGCCTTCAAATATGTCAGCTTGTTTTGATCTGTGCTTGGCCTTGCAAAGCATCTGTTTGCTGTGACAGCAAGTGAGCAGAACCATTTGAAATATAAGGCAGGCGCCTACTATAACAATGTAGCGTGACAAATAATTAACAGAGAATAGGGAAAGTGAGAATCTGCTGTGCTGCAATTACTGCCTCCCCACACCCTCATGCGCTTTAAAGTTCTTTCCTTTAACAGGCAGCTGTATGTATTCAGAGCACAAGATAATTGGGTATTAAAATGAAGATGCTTCCCTCTGAGTGGAATATTTTGCAAAATTGATGCATTTTAATTTGACAGAGATTTCCACCCACTATTTTGCATTTTGTCTCATCTGGAATATATGTATTCTGTGTTTGGAAAAAAATGGAATTTTGCAGATGTGTTTTTTAAAAGGTATTCTAAAACGTTTCATTAAAATGATATATGTGAAATGTAAAACAACCCTGCTTTGATAGAAAGTGCCATCTACAAATCTCTCTGTGACAGCAGGAGATGTTGTGCTGCAACCAACACAGTATGAGGAGAATTTTTATGTTCAGATTTATTTCAAATTAAAGAATATAGCATTACATTTGTTACATTTCATACATTAATTTTCTTCTCTGATGGAAATCAAAGAAATATGTGTAGCATTCCCAGGTGGTTTCCCATTCAGGCATTCATGAGGCTGGCTTCATCAAGATTGCCTTCAAATATGCCCTGGAAGCTTCTGGAAGACAAGAAAGGGAATGAAAACAAAGCAGTCTTGCAGCAGAATAAATTTGGAGTACAGTTTGCTTCTGAGGCACAGCCACAAGACTGAAATATGGGTCCTAAGAATTGCTGAGCTGAACCTGTGTGTATCTTTACATTTGTTTTTTTAATTTTGTATTTATTTATACAAAATACAAAAAATATACAAAATACCAATTACAAAACAACAACAGTGCATCCCTCTACCAGCGGGACCATTCTTCTTATTTTCTTCCTTTATCCTCCTCTCCAGAACAGAATTGATTGTTGTGTGGAAGCTTTACCCTTATCTCTTACAAGCACATATTCAATAAATCTATCCCAAATATCATAAAAGAGATCTCTTTTTAACCCTCCTTTCTTGATCTTTAAATTACATGTCAATTTATCATTCAGAGGAATATTCTATATTTCATCATACCATTCATTCAAATATAGTTCAAGTTTGGATTTCCAATTTCTAGCTATTATTAATCTAGCTGCTGTCAATAAATTGATAATCAACTATCTTGTTTTAAAATCATAATAATTATTTGCAAATATTCAAAATAAATCAATTTCAGAATTGGGCTGCATATTCCTTTATAAACTGTGTGTGTGTGTGTGTGTGTGTGTGTGTGTGTGTGTGTGTGTGTGTGTGTGTGTGTTGTGTCGTTACAGTCATGACCGACCCTTTGTGACTCCACGTCCATGGAGTTTTCTTGGCAGGAATACTGGAGTGGTTTGCCAGTTCCTACTCCAGGCGCCTACAGCACCTGGTATTCCCTGGTGGTCTCCCATCCAAGTACTAACCAGGGCCGACCCTGCTTAGCTTCCGAAATCAGGCGAGATTGGATGTACTTAGGGCATCTAGGCAGCTTTATAATACTGTACATTACTTAATTCTTTAAAAATACCTTTTCAAAATTTTTGTATCTTTTTGCATTCCCACCACAAATGAAAAAAATGTACCAACCTCCTTATCACATTTCCAACAAAGCTTTGAGAAACTGACATTTATTTTATTCAATTTCACTGGTGTCAAATACCATCTTAAATTTATTTTTTAAAACAATTTTTTATTCTAACTAACATAGATCTAAGTATTGCATTGTCATTCTCCATATCCTAACCCAATCTTCTTCTTTCATTTTTAAAAGTCCCATTCCCAAATTAACTTCAGTCTAAATCATTCACCATTTTCATCTTCTAGATATTTGCATTTGTGTGGGTTCATCTAAACAAGTTCCAGCTCCATGTGTACAATTCAGACTTTTCATATTTTCATTTCATTTTATTTTCTATTCACAAATGTGGGACTCTTCTAGACCAGTGGTCATGGATTGCAATTGTAAGATGCCTTCACCACCAGCTGTGCTGGTCAGGGTTCCAGGGAGTTACAGCACAAGAACACTTGGGTTACCCAAGGTTGGGAACCACTGTTCTCAGCCAATTATGTGAGTGTTCAGTTTTTTGCTCTGACCTCCAAAAATCTCTGAGTTTACAAAGATTTGCATCTTTAATGTAGTCATAGTGGTGCATGAATTGCTGGAGGGAGATACAAGGTTGCCAAGATCCTGGACAGGGGCAACCTTATGTCTTGCACTACAAATTCCATAATTTCCCTTTCTGGGAGAATGGACAGGAAGACAGACACCTGAAAAACAATAACCCTAAATATGGCTCATGTAGGAGAAAGGCCTCAACTGGAAGGCTTTGAGACTGAGCTAGCATGAGTGGGGAAAGAAGCATGATGAAACATGACTAGTGCTTGGGCTAGTTCAGTCTCAAAGCCTTCCAGCTGAAGCCTTTTTTCAGGTGAGTCAGATTTATATGACTGTAAGGTGTCTGTTTCTCAGGTAGATTTCCCAGAAGGGGGAATTGTGGGATCTGTAATCCAAGACATACAAAAATTGAACCCTACTGCTGAACTTCCAAGCAGGTAGCAGGTTGTAACCTCTACTTGAGAGAAGATCTTTATTACCAAGAAGAGTCTTTATGTACTTGCCTCCCAATCGCAAACACAGCAGTGAATTTCTATATTGTACATTTCACCATTCTATTGTGTTTGCTAGATTTTTATTCAGAGAGATTGGCAAATAGGTTGCTCTGCTTCCGCCCCTTTTCCTTCTCTCATTCAATGCATTAGCGCTAAGTCTATTAGGAAATGCTGTGGTATTAAACTCATCTCCTGGTGCAGTACAAAAAAGTGCAATAAATAAACTAGAAATTTGCAGTGGACTAAGGCTTTGAAAACTGTTGGCTGCAAAGTTGGCAGCTCGGCGTTTCGAATCCCGGGTGGAAAGCGAACCCAAGCACAATTCTTGTTACAGATAAGCTAGGAGAAAATTGCATTGAACTCGTTGGGTTTCCAACAGTACTGTTTCCAATACTGTTTCCAGCCTTTCCCTGCGGGTTTTTTTTTTTTAAAAACTAGCTTCATAGGTGAATATAGAGGAGTTGTTCTCAGACGAAAAAACAGGGAGACTACAGAGGGTACTACTGTACATTGAAAAATAACTTCCTTTAACACAGAATGGGGTTTGAAAGTTCCCCTTTCCAGTGGTTTTTGTACATCAATTTGAAGATGCAGATTACATCAGTTAGTTATCTAGAGAGAAAAGGGCATGAGAAAAAAATCATTATAGAGGTTTCTGCTTTGGCAAAGAAAGGGACCTGGCTGGACAGAGGCCTAGAGACAGATTACTAGGGAATAAAGTTTTGGGGCAAAGGTCCTGGTTTCTTATATCAAGCTGATGAAGGGAGGTGCAGCAAGAAGGGTTGGATCCAGTGAGTTTGATGAGAACCATAGAAGGCCCTGTACCAGTGTAAACAAAGGCATAGCCAAAGGAAAATGGAGATCGATTGGTCTTGGATGTACACAGGCTGAATGCAGGATTGATCCCCCCCCCCGACTGACATGAACAATAGGCTGAGAAAGATTGGTTTCTGAGCCCAGATTCAATCAGAACTTCCTGTAGCACTGAAATGGTGGTGTCATGGACTTTTTCCAGCTGCTAATGCTCTAGGGATATTCAGCTGCTTAGTGAGATATACTCATTCTTGTTTCTTGATTTATGATGTGCAAGAACCATAATTTTCTTATAATGCAAACCTCTTTTTAATGACAGCTAATTGGAGTTCTATCCCCAGTTCCTCAGCCTGCTTGTGTGACATCTTACTTGATAATTGTGGGGATCATACTTGGTGCATTTGGCTCTCCTTGTTAAAAGAAAACCTTTCCCTTTTGCATCTGGTGATCCACCATCAGCCTTTCATGCTTAACTAACTGATTGAGACACTCATTCTCAAGAGAACAGAACATGCATACAGACAACTGGGGTGAGATATCATTTGGATTCTTGTAAGCATAAAGCTGGCAATGCATCTGTTTTGACTTGTGCAAATGCAGCAGAAATCTGCAACAGGGTCCCAGCTTCGCTAGAGAGTCCCACGGGAACATCTCCACAGTGCTTTTTTGAGATCTACATGACGCCACTGGCAGAACATGTGTGGAGAATGTAGAGTTCACTGTCACCAGCATGCTGATGGCATGCAGCTCTGTCTCTCCTTTGCATCATTTTTAAGAGTGACGAAAGGTCTTTGATTGCTGCTTGGTGTCCTAGAAGAGGACCAACCCACTGAATCTGAATCCAGATAAAATGGAAATCCATCTCTGAGGAAGATCATTGGATTGGTTAGAGGGGAAACACTCCCATTGAAGGATTGGGTTTGTAGCTTTGGGAGTACTCCTGTATTCTTGCTGGAGGCTCAAATATCAGGTGTGGCCAGGAGTGCCTTTTATCAACTCTGGTTGATTAGTCAGTTTGTGCCCTTACCTGGCAAAGAAATGCCAAGTAACAGTGGTAAATAGGTTACTGTACTGCAATGTTATTTATGTAGGTCCTTGAAAACAGTACAGGACCTTCAGCCCATTCAAAGTGAAGTGGCCAAAATAATTCCTCCTCTGGATTCCAATTCATTCCAGCCCCTTCCCCCCCCCCCACCCCCGCCAGACATTCCAGTTGCTGCTAACAGTAAGTGTTCTGCTTATGTACTGTATATACTCGAATATAAGCCTAGTTTTTCAGCCCTAATTTTGGGCTGAGAAAAGGGGCCCTCGATTTATATGCGGGTCAATACTTTTATCCACTGAAGCAGGTGCTTGGGTTGGTGGCTAACAGTCATTTTAAACATCACACACCGCTCCCCCAGCTCACAAAGGAGGAGCTGGCAGGCCCTTCTGCATTTCCCACCCTAGACTTATACTCAAGTCAATACGTTTCCCCAGTTTTGGGGGGTAAAATTGGGGACCTCGACCTATACTCGGGTCGACTTATACTCGAGTATATATGGTACTTTCCCATACCACTTCAAGTAGTCTCTGGGTGGTTTATAGTTTTTTAATTATAGTGTGCAGGCAACACATTGCCCCCCCCCAGCAAGCTGGGTACTCATTTTACCAACCTCGGAAGGCTGGAAGGTTGAGTGAACCTTGAGCCTGCTACCTGGAATTGAACCCCAGGTCGTGAGCACAGTTTTACCTGCAGCACAACCTGTAGTTGTTGTGATGCTATTGCATGAAAAAAAATCTTCAGTCATTTGACATACAGTTGGTAAAAGAAAAATTAAATGAAAGCAAACACACACACACATCAAACCCCAAAACTGTCCTGTCTTCATTTTTCATTTAACAGTAAACATTAATGTTTAGGTGGTTCTCCTTTGAGTACCATCGAAATAAATTGAAAAGAAGAAGATTCCCTTTTTTATTTCATTATTTTTTCTAAAATAATTGAAATCCTTTCCCTGGTTACTATTATATTTGAGAAGAGCAAGAAACAGACATTAGAGACAGACTGTAGTTAGAAGATGGAAATGCTTAAGGGCTGGTCGTGTGTGACTGTCACAGCATCGTTCACCACTTGAGATGTACAAGTGCACCTTGCATGGTGGTGATTGGTTTTATCAGGATGTAAAGACAGGAGTCACTTTGAATCTGAGGTCTCAAACCAGAAGGACTGTTTCCATCATGTCTCGCCAACACTGGCATGTTTTCATCTCTGATGGCTGGCTATCTGTAATGATTCTTTCTGCTCTCAGTAAAATATTCTGAGTGTAGCATTTCCCCCCTTTTGTTCTTTCCCCTGATAATGCACCATTCGTAAGACAGAGCGAAGCTGGCATTTTGAACAGTGATTCTTGCTCATCTGTTCCCTTCAGGAGGTAACAGGTACACACCTACACCACAGGAATAGTCTTTTCCTCACCTTCTCAGTGTCTCTCTTACATCTATTTCATATTTTAGCACTTCCTTTGAAAAGCAAAAGCTACAATCTTCCGAGCCTTGGCTTCCTTTCTCCACACATAACCCTCCCTCCCTCCCTCCCTTCCCTGCTTGTAGCATTGATTTGTTGTCTTATTTAAATACAGAGTTCAGTATTCAGGTATGTAAGTGCAACATAAATAAAATGGCATACCCAGCAGAGCCGGAGGGGCTATCTTTCCCTGGGAGCTGAAAATAATTTACGGCAGGCTAAGGGAACAGCATAAATATTGTTAGTGGTTTATCGCAACCAAAGACTATAAGCCGCATAAGGAGCCGGTGGGCTTCGGGAAGTGGAGAGAGGTGGAAAGAGGTGGGGAGAGATGAGGGGTGGGTTATAAAATATCTGGCTTGCAAGGTATCTGAGAGAGAATTTGCAGAGCTAAGTTGGGGTGGGGGGAATGGAGCAAGCAGTTGTGCCTCAACGTGGTTGAGTACACGCTTTGCAAGCCATTCACAAAACACTGAGGTGGATTGTTGCTGCTGCCAGTGTGTGTGTGTGTGTGTGTGTGTGTGTGTGTGTGTGTGTGTGGAGGAGGGGGAAAGGGGGTCCCTGTACCTCGATGATCCAAAGGTAATCCCTGGTGAAAGAAGGATGCAGGCATATGTACATATTAAAAGAGTCTGAAATTCCTTGGACTTGGTTTCCCAATGCAAAGGAGCCGGAGGGTATCCTGACTGGAAGAAAGGATTTGGAAGCTTTGTGTGTGGTGGAAAAAGAGAAAGCGAGAGAGAGCATGGCTTTGAACTGACTGAGAGGATTAAAAAAGGATTCTGGTCACTTGGCCACCATGTCAATGATGATCTCAGCCCACCCAAAAGTGGCCACCACTTCCACTTTCTCGTCCGCAGCCTCTGCCATCAGTAAACTGGTAGGTGTCTGTTCTTCTATTAGCTTGCCTTTGCATGCTTCCACAGTTATTACGGTACAGGCAGAAATGCCCCTGGTTTAAGCATATCAATGAGAGAGAGAAAAAATCTGCTATGCTCAGCTTTCTAAGAATGAAGATTCAGGATCTCTCCAATGTTTGAGTGTTTCCTTTTTTGTGTGCATTTTTGGTGGAATAGGAGAGGGCATCTTACAGTGAATCAAAACTTTTTGCATGTGTGGCAAAGGGTGTGAAACTGCAGTTGCTCAGGAGGGTGTGTGTGTATGTGTGTAAGAGAGAGGAAGGACCTTCCCTGGTTTATATGGAATTTGATTGTATCTTTAAGCCCACGCTGAGAAGATGGGAGAGAGTGAGAGGCAGGCACCCAGGCGGCAGGGTGGAATCAGAGAAGGAATTAATTTCTAGGTTGCTGTTGTTTTGTTTCAGCTCAGCTGCAAATTACTATGGAAATTCCTTATACCCTCCCCTTTTTCATTCCCTCCCCATCTTTCCCCAAATGCTTTAAAGCCAAGAGTCAGCTGAAAGTTAGTGCATGATGTATAGAGGAGTGCTGGGCAAATGGAGGTGGGGGGTGGGTGAGTGGGGGAGAGATGAATTACTCATTTCGTTTAAAGGAGCAACAGCCTTTTTGTGATAAAAGCTCTGGATCAGCATTTTACCGTGTAGATCAGCAGAGCGGAGGGATTGAGAAACCATGCCTTTTAAAGCGCGCGCGTGCACGTACACACACACACACACACACACACACACACACACACACACACACACAGAGAGAGAGAGAGAGAGAGAGAGAGAGAGAGAGAGACACACACACACACACACACACACACACAGAGAGAGAGAGAGAGAGAGAGAGAGAGAGACAGACAGACAGACAGACAGACAGACAGACAGACAGACAGACAGACAGACAGACAGGAAAATGCAGCAAAGTCCATGCTGACATGTATGCAGAAACACTTGTGCGTGTATGTCACTGATCTGACACCCCATGTTCCGCTATATGAGGAGATGAATTGCTTCCTTTGAAATTCGTGCTTCCTCCTGAGGCTCAGACTGCTAGTCAGTTTCTGGGGTTCCGAAGTCAATTACTGTATAATCTTCGGTTTCCCAATGGATAAATATCAGCCCAATATATCATCTCTGGTTGAACTCTGCCCCCTCCCCTCCAGATTCCAAAGGAAGGCAGGAAGGCTGCTAGGGGGGAAATGAATCTGATAAGAGCTCAGGTGGATCTAGAGCCATCTAGCAGGAGAGCAGCTATGCAGCAAGGAGCCCCTTGGACAAGTCCTAAATCACCCTCCCCCCAAACAGCCCTCCCTCAAGCCCAGAGCCTATATTGACAGCATCTCCACTTCATTAATATTGATTGCACCTTCAGATCAGGTGAAAGGATCCTTATATCTCCTTTTTATCTGAAAGGTCATTCCCCGTCCTTCTTGTCTTCGTGTTTGAGGATATAATTCTGATTTCCCTCCATGGCTTACAAAACTGCAGTCCAAGACAAAGGACTCCCCAAAGCTGTAATTTGCTGCAAGGATAGATCAATCCTTTCCTCACCTGCTGCTGCTGTGAAATGAACCTCTAGGGGTAATTGAAATTTAAAAAGGCATCCCTTGGCAAAGTGATTCACAGTCAATAATTTGGAATTCCGCTGAGGGAGGGAACGGGTGATGTGACAAAAATCACTGCCAGCCTATTTGCTCTATTGCAGTGCAGTGTAAAACCTGGTTGTTTCTCTCCTTCTACTGTAGCAATATATTCTGCAAGTGGCAGATTTAATTTAATACTCTGGAAACTAATGAAATATTTTCTTGGTGAGGCAGGGGCAGAGAGGTTTTGCTTTGGCCCCCCCTTTCTGTACCTGGCTGAGGATTGTATTGTCATGTTATAGATATGAGAGACTTCCTCAATCACCAAAGTTTTCTTTGTCACTTGTTACATTGCATTATCTGCAGCCACACATGCATAAACAGTGTTACATATCAGGACACGTTTTAAAGTGGACATTGGCAGTCAGCGTGTTTGATTCCAAGGATAGGAGATGAGGAGAGGACAGACTTCTTCCCATTAATAGTGCATAGAGGTGGTTCATAGAGTTGATTTTAAGAGGGAAAGGGATGCCTTCCTCAGATGATTACACAGGTCTGGAATTGCTCGGTGGTTTATGTATCAGCCAGCCGTTGTGAGTTCAGTTCCCCTCTGTGCCCTTTTTGACAGGGACTGGACTTGCATCTCTGCAGTTCTAAGACTATAACTGCTGGGTGAATATGGTTCCTTTCAAAAACAAACTCCTGGTGTGTGGAAAGTTGGGTAAATGGCTTTTGGGCTACTATTCAGGATGTACAGGGCCACAGAAAAGAAAAGGGAACACAGTTTCCCCCAGCTTTTAGAACCAATAATTAATTATTTTCCAATAAACAAAATATGAATAAATTACAGTACGAGTGCAACATAACGAGGAATAGCCGCTCTTTTTGCAGTGCACCTAGAAGTAAATAACTTATAATATGTTGTCACATCAATTTTCACTTGTAGCAAACCTCACCAGGTGTCTTTGGTGTACAGTACACAGAAGTGGTTTATCGTCACTCCTTCCTGTGGTGCTCTGGGAACACACAGCACAGATATAAGGGTACATAACCTGATCAGACACACAGGTTGATCTGGATTGGCTTATCTCCCATGAAACACAGTGGGGGATTCGAGGTTCCTGCCCATTAAATTAAACCCCATGGTCAATAGGATGAAGCCTTACTAAGGGGTGCTAGAGGACTATATCACAGAGCCAGAGATGGGATCCTAAGAATAATTCAGTGCTTCCATTTCCATGTGGTTCAAATTTTGCCTTGTACTGTTCCTCACACTGCTTATTCAGAATTTGGTTTTGAAAGAATATCTAAACAAACTATTTACTTTTGAGTAGTGGAAGAATGAAGTTTTACCTTTTATAATACGAGCATACGAGATACGAGCACATCACCCCAGTCCTGGCCCGCCTGCATTGGCTCCCCATTGTCTTCCGGATCAGGTTTAAGGTCTTGATTTTGATTTTCAAAGCCCTCCACGGCCTGGGACCAGAGTACCTGGCGGAGCGTATCTCCCAGAGGTCATCTGGTTTCAGACCCACAAGATCGTCGCAGGCGCGCTCACTGAGAGTGGCCACACCCACTGGCAAAAATTTAAGAACTACATGGAGACTTATTGTAAGGAATTAAAGACCCCTACCGGATTAGGGTAGAACTCGAAGTATTACTACTTACTTCTAGAATCTTTTTTATAAGTATATAAAAGGGGTTTGTTAGAAAGGAAGGCTAGGAGATGAATAACGTTAAAACCACGTGAAGAACAGAGGGAAGCCTAACTTTGGTGATAGATTGATTTTGTATTATTAACGTTTTGAATTTGATTTTCTTCTGTATATTAAAATTTTCTAATAAAAATGCTATAAAAAAAAAGAGAGTGGCCACACCCAGAGAGGCGCGGAAAACACGTACACGGAACCGCGCCTTCTCTGTGGTGGGGCCTTCACTCTGGAATCATCTCCCCAGTGAGCTGCGCCTGCTGGAGTCCCTGCCTGCCTTTAAGAAGGCCTTGAAGACCTTCCTTTTTAAAGAGGCCTTTGGTGACCTTATTAGCTAGTTTTTTTTTTTTTTTGCTTTCCTCTTTCCGCTCCCCTCCACCCGATTTGCTGCCATCTTGCCCTCCGTCGCTTTATTGCTTGGAGGTGTTTCTACTTATTTTATGTGTTTTTATCATTGTTAGCCGCCCAGAGTTCCCACCAGGGAAGATGGGCGGGATATAAGCTTACAAATTATATTATTAATTATTATTATTATTATTGTAATTGTGATGAACTATGTTGGAAAGGTATGGAACTATAATCAGAACAACTTTAAAATAACTTTTCAAGCTCATACTTAGAATAAACAAGGTCCATACTTAATTTTTTTTACCTGGCTTGTGAACTATAAATACATATAGCCATATAGGCAGAAGAGCTAGAAATGGGTGAGACCATCAGTAATATAGCATTCTGAATGTAGAGCTCCCTCAAGCTACAACCTCAAATTGATTTACAAACAAATGAAAGAAAAACAATAAAATGCCATTTGAAATTAAGGGCCAACTGAAATTAAACACTAATATAAACCACTGCAGAAACCAGATAAAGCTTGCAGTTTTAAAACTGAATTTATATAAAAAAGCTTTTTACTTAGCTTTTAAAGATATGGCAAAACACAATGGGCTTGTTTGGCACCTGAATCACAGTAGAGAAATTGTCACCACAGAAAAGGCCCTGTTATGGTAATTTGCCCACCTCTGCCCAAAATGTTAGGGCATACAAAGGAGATCATAACTTTTGGTGATCAGTGGGTTCATTATATTCTATTTAGAGTTTTAAAATGGCATGTTTTATTTAGACCATTAATTTTATACTTGTTAGTTTTCCATTAAAAGGAGGACAAGCCAATTGATGCTTCTGAAGAAGAATACTTTGAAATTATTTTTTACATTTTAATGTTGCTTTCAAAATGTTATTTATAAAATGCAGGATTCAATCCTCTTGTCTAATGCAAAAATGATGATTTTCATGTTAATCTGTTAAATCTGGCGTGTCATTTTCATGTTCTGGTTGTACTGTATCTCCTTTTGGCACAGAAATGAACAAGATACAGCACTTTTAATGGAAGAAAGTAAATGGTGCACAGATGGGCATAGCTGATTGCAGGATACGGCCCTAGTCACTAGGCTACTGGAATCTAAATAAGATAGGGCAATAGGAAGATTTTACACTTTGATGACTGGCTGAAATCCTGCTTGTAGTGTAAGCCAACTTGCAAGTTTCAGCCTGTTTCTTCCCAATAAGCAATACATCCCTGTTACAGTTCTTGGCTAGATGCCTACTTGGTCATACATCAAGCCTGTGTGCATGTGTCACTGGAAGAACTTTTAAACGAACAGCAGCAGTCCTTTTAATAGGAGAGAATGGGCCAAACAAATAAAATTTCGCTTTATCTATGAATAGGATCTCATCTGCTATAACTCTGTGGTTCCATTGAGCTGAACAACTCAAATTCATTTCTTTGGAGGAAGGAATCTTCTCAGTCCTTGTCCTTAACTGGTGTGTGTGTGTGTGTGTGTGTGTGTGTGTACATACATACACACTCTGGTTTTTTCCTAAATGCACATATTATATGAATACAGTGCATTTATATATCATTTCAGAACAGAGAAGGGTTGGATTATGTTTTATAGCAAAGTGTTCTGCTTATATACTGCCCTGTAGCCCTTAAAGCACTCCCTGCATGGTTTACAATTTAATTATGCAGGCTACACATTGCACCCCCAGCAAACTGGGTACTCATTTTACCAACCTCGTAAGGGGCGTGGTGGCTCAGTGAGCTAGAACACTGAAAACTGTCAGCTACAAAGTCTGCAGCTCAGTGGTTCAAATCCCAGGTGCCATGTATACATACATACACCTTTATTGGCATTAAAACAAAGAATATAGAACACAACCAAAACAGTGATGGTAAACCATTGTCAAGTAAAACAATAGGTAAAAAGCCAAAAAGGGGATACACTCTCATTTCTTATTAATAACAGCTACTAGAAAATCTGCAACTTGTAGGGTGACCCATTCGGAATTGTCACAAAGTAAAAAGCTTGTGTATTCCTCTGGAGGGCCAGAGAACATAGACATAATTGGGTCTAAAAACTCTTTGTGTAACCTAGTATGGGCAGGGCAACGGCACAGTATATGAGGGACCGTGTCTGGTTCAAGTTGGCAAAATTTATAAAGCCTCTGGGATGGTGGTATACCCAAGTATCTTCCTGAGAGTACTGAGGAGGGGAAAATATTGAGTCTGGCCAACATGAAAGCACGTCTCTTATTTGGATTAATCAGCTTGCGGAAATAACAGAGATCATGGCCAAAGACCGGGGATAGGTTAAAGAAACGTGGAGAGCAGGTCCAATTTAGATTAGAGGAAAGTAATTCAGTTTCTTCTTCAAATAATTTTGCCTTAATGGTCAAGTAAGCTGTGTGTGTGTGTGTGTGTGTGTGTGTGTGTGTGTGTGTGTGTGTGTGTGTGTGTGTGTGTGTGTGTGTGTGTGTGTGTGTGTGTGTGTGTGTACATACATACACACTCTGGTTTTTTCCTAAATGCACATATTATACATACAGTGCATTTATATATCATTTCAGAACAGAGAAGGGTTGGATTATGTTTTAAACCAAAGTGTTCTGCTTATATACTGCCCTATAGCCCTTAAAGCACTCCCTGCATGGTTTACAATTTAATTATGCAGGCTACACATTGCACCCCCACAGCAAACTGGGTACCCATTTTACCAACCTCATAAGGGGCGAGGTGGCTCAGTGAGCTAGAACACTGAAAACTGTCAGCTACAAAGCCTGCAGCTCAGCGGTTCAAATCCCAGGTGCCATGCAGTGGAGTGAACTCCCGCCGATAACCTCAGCTCCTGCCAACCTAGCAGTTTGAAAGCATGTACAGTGGTATCTTGTATGAAGGAATTAATTTGTTCCAAATGAAATTATGTTAAGCAAATTTTCCTATATACAAATTCCCATAGGAATGTATTGAAAATGGAGTAATCCCATTTTTATGTTGTACAGATTTTCCCCATAGACAATTATGTTAAGCAAATTTCCCCTATCTCCGGAATTTTTTATGTTTTACAGATTTTATGTTATGCAAACTGTTTGTTATACAAGGGTCCACTGTAAATGCAAGTAGATAAATAGGTACCGCCATAAAAAGTGGGAAGGTAAAACAGTGTTTCCTTGCAGCCATGCACAACACTGGCTCTTTGGCTTCAATACGGAGATGAGTACCACCCCTAGAGTTGGACACAACTAGCGGGGGGGGGACCTTTACCTTTTTTAAGGATAGAAGGCTGAGTCAACCATGAGCCAACTACCTGGGATTGAACCCTGGGCCCTGAGCACAGTTTTAGCTGCAATACAGGCATTTTAACCACTGTACCACTAGGCTCTTACTTGTTTCGCTGCAAGCCCCATAATCCATGACTATG
This sequence comes from Phrynocephalus forsythii, assembly GCA_029282475.1. Taxonomy (NCBI): domain Eukaryota; kingdom Metazoa; phylum Chordata; class Lepidosauria; order Squamata; family Agamidae; genus Phrynocephalus; species Phrynocephalus forsythii. The sequence continues at coordinate 9,289,073 of JAPFRF010000009.1, forward strand.
GTCATACTGTCTGTGCTGCGGATGAGTTAAAAGCCAATGATAACTAGAGTGTGATAGGATTTTGAGTGTTCTCAACACTTTCCCATATTCCTGGTGTGTGTGTGTGTGTGTGTTGTTACAGTCATGACCGACTCTTCGTGACTCCATGTCCATGGAGTTTTATTGGCAGGAATACTGGAGTGGTTTGCCAGTTCCTACTCCAGGCTCCCACAGCACCTGGTATTCCTTGGTGGTCTCCCATCCAAGTACTAACCAGGGCCGACCCTGCTTAGCTTCCGAAATCAGGCGAGATCGGATGTGCTTAACATGTTAGCCAGGCTGAACTTCGATTGTTGAAGGATGTTTCAGAGATGTGTGTGTGTGCGTGTGTGCATGGGTGGGGCAAGATAATGCAGCTGGCTTATTGGGGGAAGGATATATCAGTGAGAGTGTCTCAAGGCCACTCATTTCTATAGAAGGACATTCAGGAGAAAATAGGTGGTGTGTGTGTGTGTGTGTGTGTGTGTGTGTGTGTGTTTGGTAGAACTTCTCAAGACTTCATTGGCTGTAAGCCTATGAGATGTCCTGCTTATTGGCCAATCAGCCAGTCTGTCTCTGCTTCCCATGTGTGTGTTTTCTATCAGGATATGACAAATGTGCCCTTGATTTCTGGATGAAAAAGTGTGATTTTTTTTTTTTTTTTTTTGGGGGACACAGACATTTTGTGCAAATGATGGAGACTTCAGTTAAGGAAAGAAAAAAACAAGTCTCATTCTCGCAGGTAGGCAAAGCATCTCTTGGGGCTTGAAAATATCATACTAAGTTGAGACTGCCTACATGGATGAGAATGGAGAATTTAACAAGTATTCTTTACATCCCTATTCGAGGATGGTTGAGGGAAGGAATTTGCAATTGGTCTTATCTTCAAGTAGAGCTAGTGGACTGTATCTTTGAATCTAAGCTTATAAAGCTGAGACCTTATCTTTTGACAAATGTCCAGTTTTTTCTTTTGCCTTGGGAAACTGCATCTTGAGTATTATGACTAGAGATGGGCAAAAATAAAAAAATGCATTTCGTTTGTCGTTTGTCATTTGGAGGGTCCGTTTCGGTTCATTTCCGTTTTTCACAAATTTTTGAAAAAAAAGGTTTTCGTTTTCGTTCATTTCGTTACCATTTCGTTACCATTTTTTTCATTTTTTGTGATTTTTTAAAGGATTTTAAGCAATTCACTCATATTGCAGTAACAGAAACAAAACGCACGACAAAATTTCCGGTGTTTCTGTTCGTTTCGTTTCATTCCAGAGACAAAATTCATTTGTCGTTTTGTTACGTAACGAAATGAAAAAACGGAAACGGAAACGAAAAATTGTTCGTTTCGTGCCCATCTCTAATTATGACCAGTCCTTATTTCATTTGTACATCAAGATCTTCAGCAATGACTATTTTCGCAATAATCCCAAATATTTGTGCTAGTCTTTTCCATAATTCTGTAGCAGCTGACACATAAACGACTTAGTGACAAAAATTTGAAAAGGATGCTTCTGGTTTGGATCATATTGGGATGATGGCTGAGTTCAAGGAATGGGAGATAAAGGGAGTAGCAGCTGCTCTCACTTCTGGCTGTGGGCTTCCCAGAAGTAACTGACTGACCATTGTCTAAAGAGAATGTTGGACTGTGGATACTCTTGTTTTGACCCAACACAGCTCTTATCTTCTTAATAGTTATACTCATGTGCCCCTAAGTCAGTTACTCACTTATGGCGACCCTTTTCAGGGTTTCCTAAGTAGATAATGCCCACACGTGGTTGGCCATTCCTTTCCTCCCTTAGGAGGAAAGGCTAAACCATTTGGGGCTCTTTAGTCTGGAAAAAAAGGCGCCTGATGGGGGATATGATTGAGACGTACAAAATAATGCAGAGCATGAGTAGAGTGGATAGAGGGAAGCTCTTTTCCCTCTCACAAAATACCAGAAATAGGGGACATCCACTCAAACTGATGGCTGGGAGAGTGAGAATAGACAAAAGAAAAATATTTTTTACACAACATGTTGTTAGTCTGTGGAACTCCCTGCCACAGGATGTGGTGATGGCATCTGGCCTGGATGCCTTCAAAAGGGGATTGGACAGACTCCTGGAGGAAAAGTCCATCACAGGTTAAAAGCCATGATGGAGATGTGTTATCTCCAGGCTTAAAACTGGGGTACCTCAAGGGCCAGATGCAGGGGAGTGGTATCAGGAGACAGAGATCTAGTCTCATGTGCTCCCAAAGGCATTTGGTGGGGCCACTGTGAGATACAGGAAGCTGGACTAGATGGGCCTTTGGCCTGATCCATCATGGCTCTTCTTATGTTCTTATGTTTCCTCTGGGGGTGCACTGGGACTGTGCAGCTTGCCCACTATTACACCATGTGGCTCTTCCCATAGGAGGAACATTGTGGAATAGAACTCCCAACCAGATAACTAAAACCACTGAGTTATCCATACACTTTGTCTTCTTATGTTTCTATATATCCAATGCTGCTATGCAAGGATGGAGAACATCTTAGCAAATGATGATGAGACTTTGAGTCCCAGTCAGTAGGTAAGTGTGGTGTTGCATCTTATTGGAAAGTTTGCTGGTTGGCTTTTAGGTTGTACTGAATTTTTATAGTTAAGGTGATATCAGAACTCCCTCCATGCTTTAATTTTGCTATCATGGTTTCATCTTTGTTATTGAGCTCCTCTGTGCATTCACAAATGTTTTCTGTTATTGCACACTTGTGATTTTTGGTAGTTAATCTGTGGTAGTTCATTTAGACTGTGCTTCAAACATTGAAAGATTATTTCAATATGGTGCAGTGGTTAAACTGCTGTACTGCAGTTCAAACAGTGATCATGACCTGGGGTTCAATCCCAGGTAGCCATCTATTTTTCTAAGGTTGGTAAAATGAGTTAACCAGCTCGTTGGGGAGGGGCAATGTGTAGTCTGCATAAATCAGTTGTAAACCACCCAGAGAGTGTTTTAAGCATAATGGGGTGATACATAAGCAGAATACTATTTATTTATTTATTTATTTATTTATTTATTTATTTATTTTCTACATTGCCTATCTTGCCAACATCTACTCTCATGATGAAATTTCTTGTGTAATAGAAGCACATTTCTGGTTTGGATTTAATTTCTGTGGCTAAATCAAGCCCCCCCTTCCTTTTTCATTCCTTGCAATTACCATCCTGCAATGACCAGCCATAATCAGAGTTTAGTACAGTTCCACATCCCATCAGCTAGACAGCATGGTGATGTAGCTTGGGAATTCATGGAATGGTTGCAAAATATTTTTAAAAGCTGTGAGTGTGATATGAGTGGGATGGGTACATTATTTTTTCTGAAGGGCCATTTTTTTAAGGTGAGTTCTCAGGTTTATGGTTGTGTAGTTTTGCCAACCTTCATTTTAGCTTTTCCAATTTTTACAGCCTCGAAGCATGTTTCCAAGTGCTTGTCTGTGCTTTTTGCTAGCTCAACAACATTTTCCCCAAAGCATGAAATTGGAGAGGTAACCATGGCTTAGCATTTCTCCTTACAAGGAAAAAAACATGGATCAAACAAACCACTTATGTTAGCTTCCTGCTGCATTCTAAGATGTTTCATATTATATATAGGCATGTTGTTAACATGCAGCCTGTTGAACTAGAATAAGCCATGGCTGCAATCAGTTTTGCAGTTATGGTTCGATTAGCTATAAGCTTCCAGCAGTCATTATCAGGAGAAGATATTTGTCTAGTAAAATGGGAACAACTCATCAATCATATTGAGATGTGCAATGCAGTGTTCTGCACTATCTCTGGATGATGCAATATATCGGCTGGAATCTTCTGGCCCAGTTATGCAAACAGGGTGAACTTTGAAAGCAATTTGCTGTAATTCAAGAAATCTCTGTAAACTTGGATCTGTTGCATGCCTGTATTTTGACTCAGCATGCAACAGGAAACGTCCACAGAGATTTCTTAAATCACTGCAATTTATTTGTTTATATTTATTTATTTTCAAATGTGTATACTGCACCTATTTCCTGAACGAGAACTCAGGGCGGTTTACAGAAAAAAATTTTTTTTTGAAAAAGTTAAAAACAGTAACAATAACAGTAACATCCAGAGCAGGCAATCAATCTTGGGGGGGGGCAGAGGGGAAAAAAAACCCCCAACAACAATGGTGTATCCCTAGCCATTGCCAAAGGCGTCCCTAAATAGCCAGGTCTTCAAAGCTTTCTTAAAGGACACCAGTGAAGGAGCCTGCTGTATCTTGCTCGGCAGGGAGTTCCAGATAGCAGGACCAGCAACTGAGAAGGCCCGTTTGTGAGTAATCGCTTTACGGGCCTCCTTTGGAGTGACAATCCGAAGCGAGAGGGCCAAGGAAGATCGGGTGGGTCGGGCCAGGTCTAATTGTCGGGAAATACGCTCTGTCAGATAGACAGGGGCCAAGCCATGGAGGGTTTTGTAAACCAAAACCAGCACCTTGAACCTTATTCGGGAGGCAACGGGCAACCGGTGCAGGCATACCTATGCGCACCAACCACCAACCTGGCCGCCGCATTCTGGACCTGCTGCAGTCGCCAAACAAGGTTCAAGGGAAGCCCCATGTCCAGCAGGATTTTAGCAGGATTTTAGCCATTGTTTTTGTTTTTCAAATTTAGAATAAGAGTTGTATCTCTCTGAGTTATTCTCATTTGTACCTGAGTGTATGACAAGAACCAATGGATGGAAACTCATCAGAGGGAGAGCCAACCTGGAAAAAAGGAGAAATTTCCTGATGGTCAGAGCCATTAAACAGTGGAACAGCTTGCCTCCTGATGTTGTGGGTGTCCCATCGTTGGATGTTTTCAAGAAAAGACTGGACAACAATCTGTTCGGGATGATTTGAGGTCTCCTGCATTGGGCAGGGGGTAGAAGATCTCCAAGGTCCCTTCCAGCCCTAACATGATTTAATGATTCTTTACCATGGTTTGTATGTGTGTGTGTGTAGTCAAAATTTTCCCCTTCTCATCTATGACTAAATGAGAGGAAGAAATTATTGGTGAATGATTGCCTTGCAATTGTGCATATTAGGCAAAGGAATGAAGATGACAGCCAAAATATTTTACCCCAGCCATTCCACAGACAGACAGACAGACAGACACAGGAGAGTGTGCATCTAAAAGATCTTTTCCAAAACATTGAACTACTTGTGATCTAAGTGATAATATTTACTCCCTTCATTATTACCCTACCCAGGGATGTTGGGAAGTTATTGGTACCAACCCCCAAGTCAGATTCCCTATGAAATGCAACCTTCTTTTTTCCATGAAAAAAGGGAAGGTCATTGTGTTCCAAATAGTGGATTGAGTCCAAATTCTTGGAGGTGGTGGGAGGGACAGAGTCAAGGCTGAGTAGACTCACCCATGCAACTTGACAGTGAGTCCCATTACTTGAGTCCCCATCACTGCTACCTTGACCCATGCATATTGTTCCTGTCCCTGGGAAAGGACAGGGAAATCCAGCTTTTACCTTTTTTGAACAATTACATTTAGCTGAACTTTTAGAAGTGACAGCCACAAAGAGTTAGTTAGCAAGATATGTTTTATCATATTTTTCACCTGCAGTATTTTTTTCCTATATGCTTTGTGGAAGGGTATTATTATGCCTTTAAATTGAACAATAATTGATTTTTACTAAACTTTTTGTACAGTGTTGATTGAATAGCTAAGGAACATGTTTTAAAGACACGTAGATATGCAGTCATTTTGAAGGACTTTTAGTTCTCCTAAACAGCGTTCATTCATACTATTTCTAAAGCTTGTCATTTTTTTGGGGGATACTTTTTTATAGAAGGCAAATATTCCTAAAGCAGAAAAAGATAATAGTTATTTGTCATTTAGAAAACTCATTATGTTTGCCAATTTTTTTGCTTTTTTAAAAAGTATATTCCAATCCAAAGATTATTTGGTCCCATTAACAAACTAACTAAAGTCACATTAAGAATGATTCCATAGTTACAGCAATTATTTTAAGAAACCTCATTTGCAAATAACATTGTAGAATATGTTTTCTTGTCCTCAAACATCCTCCCATCACAGTTTTTGCATACTTAAATGTTTTAGTGCAATGATATATTTTGAATAGAGAGACTATTGAAGCCTATAAGAAGAAAAGGATAAATTGAAGTTTGCAAATAATACTCTGTTATTTAAAAGCCGTCAAATAATTCTTCATCAAATTGCTTGTGCAGGTTCCAGCCCATGTTAATCCTCTCATTTAGTTTGAATGAATTTAAGAGTGGTCAAAAAGTGCTGGATTGTGGTGCCAGTATATTTCAGTTCATCTTCTCAAAGGCAATAGTAGAAAATTGGCCTCTGCATTCCTTGTTCCCAAAGTCCACATTGCCTTAATTAATTTATGTGTTGGCTCGTCACTGTTGTATCAAGTGGTTCCATGGACTTTCCAAATGCAAGCAAGATTCTGCAGCTAGGAGTGTCTTTGAGGATTCAGGATGTAGACTTCCCAGACAATTGTGGAGATGTGATTATAGCTTTCAGGCTGTTTCCAACAAGTGATGTTGGTCCTGCTGTCTCCTCCTTGTCATCATTGGGAGAATGGTAAAAAAAAACTTTGACAGCTGGTCATGTTAGATGTCTGATAAGGTATGAAGAATGGGGAAACCTGATTATGTCTGATATATCTTGCAGTTCCTCCTCTATCCCCCCCCCAAAAAATGCCTATTTTAGGAAATGATTCTAAAATACACCCAGGCTTTCTTTTCCACATAATGCACCCAAAGGGGCTAACACCACCAAAAAGCAAGACAATGACATCAATATGCAATTAATGTAGAGTAGAAAAGCGTTATCACATTATTGTTTATAGGTAGGCAGTATTTGATATTATTCAAGCCCTCCGAAGGCATTGACGGCACTCTCCTGGATCAGAATATAAAATATTTGAAGAGGGGAGATGAAATCTTTCAGGAGATTTCAACTGTTCTGGTATCTGCTGGAAGTCCAGATTGCCAAGAATATAAAGTCTAATATATTTCTTTCTTTCCTTGACTACAATTTCATCTGTGAGAAGGTGGAAGAAGCCATAACATAAGAAGATCTGCCAGCCTAGACCTTTCACTTGTCAACCGAGCTTTAAAACAGTATTTTAAAGAGAGGGTTATAAGATATGGAAAGGAGATCGCCAAGGAAGAGTGCAAAGAAGTGCACAGTATTTGTAACAAGGTCAAAGGGTTAGAATCAGACTTAGGAGACACAATAAGAGGAAGAAAAAGAAGCTTTTCAGCTATGCTTTGAGAAAAAGAAATAAGAAGAAGCAGAATGATGAAGAAATGTCAATAGATAAACTAGAGAGGACCAGGCTGGTTTTCAGACTTGAGAATAATATTCAGCTGAGCATAAGCAGTGTGAGGGGACGTATGCTCTTTATATAGTTAAAATGTAGTACTTTAAGACACATTCAAGTCTCCAGTACCAGAGGAACTGTTTATATTATGTGAGAATTCTTAGGGAAGAGAAGGCGCTAAAGGTCTGGAGGGTGGCCAATACTCTCCCCCCATCTTCCGGGGGGGAGACCTGATTGGTTAGCATGACACTGAGGACCAGGAAAGGTTCTAAAATGAATTCCTGGCTTAATGTGAAAACCATTCCGTACATTTAAAATTGGCTATTGTGGTAGGAGAACACCAACAATATAAATACACATAAAATTATTTATAAGTCCCATGGTTATAAAAAGATGTCCAAAAGATGTCCAGTCCACAGAATAAATAAAATAAAATAAAATAAAATAAAATAAAATAAATAAATAAATAAATAAATAAATAAATAACCTTCCCTTGGGATGGAACGTAGAATGGAAGAGTGGAAAGCTCTTAGAAATACAGGAGCCAAGCACATACAATGTAATGGGTTTAAACTGGAAGTCCTAGCATTTGCCGTATTTCTTGCTAATTAAGACAGACAGAGCATTCTTATTCACAAACATTGCACGTATATCTGACGACCAGATTTTGGAGGGCAAATAATTTAAGGCTAGCTGTTGCCTTTGGAGCTTTAAGGGGTGGATTTTCTGAACGACAGGTCCCCAAAACCATCCTCTAGGATGGATGGCAGTCATTGGTTTTGTAGTAGAAACACTCAGTTCTTCAGACGAGAGTTAGGGCATGCTTTTCTTTCTCCATCCAGCCCTGGGGACACAGGAAGAGCGACGAACCCTTAAAATCTGGTCCAAATTTAAGTGGCCAGCGGAAGACATTCCCAGATCATTGTGGCAGATTGTGAATAGAATGTTGGGCTATACTGTATACAGGTACTTCTCACTTCATGATGGAGTTCCATTCCGACAACTAGATCATTACATGACTTGGTTGTTGAGTGAGGCACTGAAGACGAATGTCTTGTGGTGTTTTCGGGCCAACAACCTTGCAGGCAGGCCGGAGCTGGGAGGCTCTCTGGGAAGCCATGGGAGAAGCAGAACAAAAAGGAGGGAGACCTAGAGATGGAGGTGGCCGATGGATGCTCTGCCTAGCTTAGGTTTTTCCTCTCCAGCAGAGGCATTGTGACACTTGCAGCAACACTCTTCCCTTGGAAGTAGCAGAGGAGGAGGAAGGTGGTGTTGGTGTTGGTGGTGTTGGTGGGTTAACTGTAGCCCTGCTTCCTCTCCTCTGAGCTGCCCAAAAAGGTAGGCACAGGCAAGCAGAAGCAGTGCTGGACATTTTGGCACAGGCCCTATGGGCTAAAACAGCAGGTTCCTCTTGAGGCCACTACCGCTGGTTGTAATTCTGAGTGGTCATTAAGCAGGTAGGTTGTTAAGTGAGGAGTGGCTGGAATCTGATCTCTATACAATACTTGGTTCTTAGGTCTGTCCTGGCATCATGTAGATACAGAGCTATACATTTATGCCAGCTGAAAAACTGATGGTGTTTGTTTCTTCCTTTAAATTTCTGGGAGTTTACCTCAGTGAAGACCTCTTCTAGGGAATCAATACAACCAAAATAGTTAGGAAGGCCCAGCAGACACTGCATTTCCTCAGGGTCTTGCGTAAGAACAAAGTGAAGCAACAACTGATGATCTCCTTTTATCACTCCACAATTGAAATCATCCTCACATATTGCATTACCGTTTGGTATGCTGGATTGACAGCTGCTGACAGAAAGACCCTACAGATGGTGGTAAGCACAGCTCAACATATCACGGGCTGTCCCCTAAGTGCACTGGACGACATCGCTAGGGATTGTTGCCTCAGGAGGGTTAGAAAAATTCTTAAGGATGACTCACACCCCGGTCAGCACCTCTTTACCTTGTTACCATCAGGCAGATATCGTTGCCAGTGGGATGGTGGTGGGGGTGGGCAAGGGAGACTCAGCCAATTTCATTGTGCACATGTTGTACATTGACAATAAAGGTATTGTTATTATTATGAGAAAACTCGGCTGTTTTGTTTGTTAAAAACGTCAAAAAGGATTTTAAATATTTATTCCCTTATGTCCTATAGCAAGTATTTTGGTTTTGCATGAGCTGAGAGAATTCAGAAGGAAAGTATTTTCCTAGCATTCAGATTGAAAGGAAAGCTGTTTAGGTTTATTTTTCTTATATAAGCTTGAGTCAGATAATGAGCCTGCAATAGCCTCTTAAACAGAGAAATGGGGGAGGAAACCCCAGGTGTCTTATCTTGAAGACTTATTCACAGGAGGCCCTGATGGTGATCTGAAAAATTGGCTTTTTTAAAAAAAGAAGATTGCTCAATGGGTCGCTTGGTGGAGTAGGAGAACAAGCACTTCTGTTGCTAGATATTAGCAATAAAAACTATAAATGCAGCCTTCATATTGAGAAGAAATATAACTCTGATTAATATTTGAATGTAGACGCAAACAACACTTGGTATACACTTCCATTTTGGCCTGCGTGTGTATTTTCTCTATGCTATCTGACTAAGCATAGTTATAGGCAGAATTCTGACTAAAAGGTTCACTGCTAGAACAGTGATGGCTAATCTTTTAGAGACCACGTGCCCAAACTGCGATTCGGAACCCACTAATTTTTCACAAACTGCCAATACAGCAATTTAACCTGAATGCAGGTGGCTGTGAAGGGGTGATGTTGGGTGCCCACAGAAAGGGCTCCGAGTGCCACCTTTGGCACCCGTGCCATTGCTTCGCCAAAACTGAGCTAGAGAATACTAAAATGTTATTGAAACTCAGAATACAACCCAGTCCCCAGTTGGCCTGCCCTATCCTCATGTTTTAAAAGCAACTGGTGGGTAGGATATTTTCTAGGCCATATTTCTTTTCTTTCTTAAATATGATGTTTATTGAGGGTCAGATTGCTAGGAAGGAAACATAAGGCATGCCTCATTCCTCAAATATCCACATCCCTAATGTGTATTATGGGGTTGCTTCCAAATTCGATTTCACACTTCTTCTTCTCACCTTGCTTTGTTTAGGAAATATTTGATATCTACCATCTGGGGGAAATTGTGGAGGAAGGAGCTGTTAATGTAGTTGGCAAATGAGGGGCTACGTGCCAGGAGAAGCACTGGAATTAGAAACTTTCTTTAGAGGTGTGTGGGGAGGGAATGGTTTGTCTAGAAGGAAAAGCCCTACACCCACCCTTCTTTCACAAAGTTTCAAAATAGAAAAGCAGACAAATTGGCATTCCTGAAATATATCTGCTGCACATATTATCTTAGTCAGCGGCTTCCTGAATTGGGGCCTTTCATGTCTGTTATCAGAAGTGAAACAGATCAAGATGGCATTTTAGGAACCTTAAAAAAGACAAGACCGTGCATAATATACAGAATAGAGGCATGTCCTTGAAAACAAAAGCCCTATTCTGTATCTGGAATACATACATGAGCTGCACTTCCTTCCTTCCTTCCTTCCTTCCTTCCTTCCTTCCTTCCTTCCTTCCTTCCTTCCTTCCTTCCTTCCTTCCTTCCTTCCTTCCTTCCTTCCTTTCAGAAGCACAACAGTACAACTAATATATACTGTATATACAGCATCAGACTGTGCCCACCCAATAATGAGGAACATCAACAGCATTTGGGGCAGCTAGCATCACATTTTCCATGGTATGTGTTGATGTGCATATTTGCCCTGGGGAAAGCAGACAGGAGCTGGGTAGCATCCGGTTCGGGAAAGTATCTACTTGAGTAGTGAGAACCCTCCGGGTTGGAGAGATAGGCAGGATCTCTCTCAATGCCATTTGCAGGGAATCATAAGCAGGTGAAGACATCTGCTTGGGAATACCCTGAAGCAAATGGTGAGGCCACTGTGTGAGACAGAATGCTGGACTGGATGGTCTATGGCCTGTTCCACCAAGTCTGTTCTTATGTTCTTATGTTTTTATGTTAGGTATGACGTTACCTGTTCTTTTTCTCACCGACAAAGGACTGTGTCCGTACAAAACCCATCCTTTTTTTAGGATCACCTTGGTTCTGCCAACTCCAATCTATAGCCTATTAAGTGATTTCCCAGTTGTTTACTTCTCTATGTGATCAGAAGCTATAGCTTCTTGGAGTTCCATACATTTTAAGAGTTGGACAGTTCTTTCTTTCCCCATCCTGGGATTATATGATGATCTTTTAAGATTCACAGCGATTCCTGGATGATGCAAATAATTCTAAACCCATTTCAAGGTGGTTTCATTCCTGGTTATGCAGCAGAGATGGCTTTGGTCACCTTGGTAGATGACCTATCTTGGGAACTGGATAGAAGGAGTGTCTCCCTGTTTTTTCTACTGGACCTCTCAGCAGCTTTCTGTGCCATCACTGCTGTAGTGGTTAGTGCATTTAGGGCAATTTGCACCCAACTATGAAATAACTCGGTCTACCTCACAAGGTTGCTGTGAGGATGTGGTTAGAGGGAGGGGAGCCATGTAAATGCCATGACCTTTTTAGTAGGAAGAAAAGGATGCACGTGTAATAAATAAATAAAAATAAATATTTTCTGTACAAAAAATCCACTGAAAGAAGCAAAAGGTTTGTGTATTCATTTCTATTATATGCCTGTGCGTTACACACGTCCTCTACATTTTAGTAACATGACATATAATAATGGCTTTTAGTTAAGGGAACCCAAATTTAAACTGAATTTCAGGAAAAAAAATTCTTAGCTGTAAAAACAGTATGGCAATGGAACCAACAAACTCTTGAAGTGCTCCAACGCTGGAGGCATTTAAGAGAAAATTAAACAACCATCTGTCAGATGTACTTTGATTTAGATTTTTGTACGGAGTGTGTGTGTGTGGGGGGTCAGACCAGTGGCCTTGTAAGCCCCTTCCCACTCGATGGTTTGATGATTCTATGATTATATATAATACATCAAGAACAAGTAAATGCATCACATTTTTTCTTCTCATATTGTGCATGGTGCAATGGGTGGAAAAAACCCCAAAATATGTCATCATACTGTATGGTTGTACAAGCTAGCTTGCTGTGAACACTTTCTATTAATTTTCCCCGCAACTTTCTCACATTTGAAAGTAGATGCTGGAGCAGGAAATTCATAAGTCATTCTACCTCTGTCGTTAAAGTATGTCTCTTTCAGTTGCTCTAAATAGAGGGGAAATTGAAGCCTGCAGGTGTGAATGAAGAGAAGAATTGGTTTGCTGATTCTCTGAAGCCCCCTTTCAGCCTTCAGAATAGGAATGGAAGAAGGAAAAAAGGAAGACAGGGTTTTAGTTTTTATTTTTTTTAAGTTATGAATAAATGAAGTAAGGATTTATTTCATTTAGATTTTATCTTATCTTTCAGCACAAGTCAGCTTCCAACAAACAAACAAACAAAACCACCCACACAATTGCAACATTCTTTTTTAAAAATGCAACTTAAAAAGCAGTATATGAAATAGAGCAGATAAAACATCATCACAGTAGCTAAGGTTACCAATGTGAAATATGGAAGTATACTCATTCAAATAATTCAAAGGGGTAGTTTACATCAAAATGTTTTTTGCCAGCCAGTAGGAGACCATCAAAACATTAAATATGAATTTACATGGGACTCAGTAGAAAAATAGTTCCAGGTTTTGGGCACAGCCACTGAAGTATGCATCTACCAAATATGTCTCTGATGTTAATGCAATATTGAGAAGGGTCTTTCATGCTGGCCACATATCCTGGAATTAAAGATCTGGAATTAAACCTTCTGATCACCTGACTGCAACCCATTAAAGTTTCCAACAGCCATAATCATGTCTGCAAACCTTGCTCAGAAATTAATCAGGAAAACCATATCACATAGGCTTCTAAATACTTTGCTAAGCTAGCCTCATATGGGCTACATTCAAGTACTGTAATACTGGACAGAGGACCAATGCAGATTATGCACTTGCTCGTTTGTACAGGCTACCTACTTACCAGCAGGGTGGATAAAAATCAATGATTTTAAATAAATAAATAAATAAATAAATAAATAAATAAATAAATAAATAAACTGGATTTTTTTTATTTAAATAATTTTTTTATTTAAATCATTTTTTTGATATAATTCAAATACAAAAGTGGAACAGGTGATACCTTTAGGCTACTATAAAAATAACAAAAACGTTGCTAATATTTCGGGGGCAACGTTTTTGTTATTTTTATAGTAGCCTAAAGGTATCGCCTGTTCCACTTTTGTATTTAGTTTTTGTGATGGCTACACGGCTCCTCAACTTGTTTTGATTTAATTCAGATTTTTTTAAAAAAATGAATGCTTTTTGAGGAAAAAGCTCTCTAAAAATCATGTTCTAGTTAAGATTCATTATAGTCCAAAAGTTATTCATCATGAAATTAGTTTTTAAATATGTAGCATAAGGCTGTATTAATCCATTCACAATGCCATGCTCTCCCAGAGGCTTCTTATCATTAGGGGCAATTTTTCTATCTAGAAGATATTGAGGCTTACTGACTAGTGATTTAAAGCAAAGTGACTTAAATCAAATCTACCCTGCTTACCAGTGCACGGATATATATTTGGGTGCTCTTAGAGTAGCATATCCCTCTGAAAGCAGGTAGGAATCTTCTGTTTTGAACTCTATCCCCAAGTCCACATTTTCAGTGTGTGTGTGTGTGGGGGGGGAATACGAAAAAGGGTCCTGAGATTAGAGGAATTAAAATTGTCCTTCTGGACCCTTTGAAATGGCTCACCTTGCAGTAAATCAATCAAGACATGCATTGCGAGAGTCAAATGTACCTTTATACCCGTGAAATATACTATGAATGTACCACTTTCTTGACATTATTTCTAATTATTCGAATTCTATCCCTCACCCACCCACCTTTCTGCCCATGCATGGCATCCCCCCCCCCCAAAAAAAAAGAAAATGCTGCCCCTCTGCAAGACTTAAGTGTGTGTGATGTTATGGTGTGCTGTTTATCTGTTGCTGTCACTGAGAGTAGAGAATGCAGGGTGCCTTGGGGGATCAGCTCTATTGGTTGCATTTTATAAATAGAAGATCTATTAGATTTCATTTCAAAACACCTTGAGAATTCACAGCAGAAACTGCATGACAGTGATAAAAATCACTGTAGTGTTTCCAAGCTTTCCACCGCAAGCAGTTTTATAAATGGTTCCCTAGCTCCAGACAAGTAGGGGGTGGTGTATATGTGTGTGTGTGTGTGTGGAGGGGGGAAAGGAAGCTCTGCAACCTTTGCTATATGTACCATAATGCTGTTATCTGCAGGCAAAATCAAGGTGAAGTCAAGACCATCCAGATCGGTGCTGCAGGAAGAAAATGCATGATGAGAATTTGAATACAGGCTGTCGGGTGACCCTGCGTCTCTGTGAAAAAGAAGCAGAAAACAGAACCCTCTGTTTGGTTTGCAAAGCCGTTCATTTTTCCTTGTGTACATGGAACAAAATTACAGGATGCACCCATCTAAATACGGATCATAACATTGCGCTTTCACGCTCCGTTTTGATTTGAAGCAGATATCACAGCCGCATATATGGTTTATTGCAGGCATGTCCAAAGTCAGGCCCGGGGGCCAAATGCAGCCTGTTTTCAAATTTCGAGTGGCCCACAGCCTCTTCTCCCCGCCAGCTCAGCCTGTTATGCATCCCTGGCAGCTGGCCCCTCCCCATACTGGATAGAGACGTCAGCTTGCAGTTTCATGGTTTGCCTGCCCTCCCTGCCTCCGTCCCTTCCCCCAGCCACCTGCCCAGCCTACTTACCTCCCAGTTCCATTGCTGCAGCGTCCTGCTTCCTTGCATCTCCTAATGTGGCTGAATGGTCGGCCCCCATACATTTTTACCTCACCTAATCTGGCCCTCCTTGCAAAAAGTTTGGACACCCCTGGTTTATTGGGGGTTCTGAGTGGCTACATGAGCATTTGTCCGGTTGCTTGGTCTGCTGTGGAGATGGGATGGTTTGCTCCTTGTGACAGTGACCGGATGATAGACCTAATTGCCCATATGAACCAGCCCATCCCCAGGGGGTTCCTATCTGTACTTTTTTTGGCCACACTTTTTGTGCATAAGACTAATGACTGACTTCGACTGTACTTCTCGGTAGCTAGAGTGAATGACAATAGCTTGTTTGGATTTTTTAAAAAGGCACGTAGATACTACATAAACGTGTAACGTAGGTGACCCCATTTTACTGCTTTGTTTGTGCAGTACCCTAGATGGATTGTCTGGATGCTCTTGACTAAGAGACATGCATCAGCCAGTGCATCAGTCATACTTTTATACTGTAATGTCTTTCTATTTTTTGCCTGTGCCTTTTACCCCTTGTGTTGTCCATGCAGTAGACTACAACAAACAAGCACATGTTCTTGCCTACCTCAACACATATACAAGATCAGCATGTTATGCTAATGCCTTAGTCCATCCATTTATCAGTAAGCCGTCCAAGGAGTGTTTGTTGATGGACAGCTGTATAAATCTAATCCATCATTCAGTCACCACCAAGCTCTGATATAGGAAGATCCCTGGCTGTGAACAAGTATTGTGATTTCTCATGAATGTTGGCCTTGTTCTTGCTACAGCCCATTTCTGTAGACCACATTTTAGGCATCATAATGAGACCACCAGGGTCTCTATTAAAAACTCCTGATGGGCCTCTTCAGAGACACCTATACATGTCTAAGGGAGCTTTTCCCCGTAGCAACCTCCCTGCCCTACCATAGGGTTGTTAAAGACAGCTGTCCTCTAAGTACCCATGGTATATGTGATATGGAAATAAAAGAGACCACTTCCTCTGTTGTGATTTCACAGTTATGGAACACTCCTTTCAAGGGAAAGCAACTGGCACCAGTTGGGTGATCTTCTTGGTAACAGCTCAAAACCTACTTGTTTACCTGTGTGTCAAGTCAAGTCAATTCTGACTTACGGTGGTGCTTTCTGGTGTTTTCTAGGTAGAGAAAGTGATTTACCATTCCTTTCTTCTGAGGGTTCCCAGGAACCGTGCAGCTTTCCATTGATTGCAAGTGCTGGCTATCCTCCAGTGGAAAATGAACTCCCAGCCTATGGCTGCACATAGTGTTTAAAATAAATAATGGTAGCACTTAAACAAATAAATAAATCTCATTCCCCTCTTAATGGATAGCACTTGCAAATGATACACTTCAGACTCATGCTGGTTCTGATTTTTATTGGTTGTTTGTGCTGGCATTTCTGGGTCTAAACCTGCCCTTTTGTCTTTCCCGCTATCACCCCATGCTCATTTACTTTGTCCCAGAAGGTCTGTGGAATCCCATTTTGTCAGGAATGGTACTGAAAAATGATGCTTGTGTCTTGGTTTTTCTGTCTAAATCTGGCACAAAAATCATGACAATGCAGATCTTCTTTTGTCATGGTGGGAGAGAAATAAGGACACAGCCCTGACTATGTATTTAAAGTTGGGCCTGTCTCTCAAGATAGATATTTTTAAAAGCCCTTCTTTGTATCCTACTGTCCATGCCCAGTTCTTTTCAAGTTGCATTAAAAGAGTGGACTGTTCCCAGAATGGTGTGCTGGATACAGTG
Organism: Phrynocephalus forsythii; assembly: GCA_029282475.1. Taxonomy (NCBI): domain Eukaryota; kingdom Metazoa; phylum Chordata; class Lepidosauria; order Squamata; family Agamidae; genus Phrynocephalus; species Phrynocephalus forsythii. The sequence continues at coordinate 9,306,009 of JAPFRF010000009.1, forward strand.
ACTGGAGAACAGAGTTCATATCCCCACTCAGACATGTAAACTCATTTTTGGAGAGGCACTGGTAAAAACCACTCCTTAAATATCTCAAATTACCTTGAAAATCTTGTTAGAGTTGTCATAGGTTGGATATACACATAACTAGAGATGTGTGCTAAAACAACTCTTTATGAAAATGTAAGGGTTTTTTTTGGCTTCACCTAAAATATTTTGCAACACACTACTGAGACTGGTATCTAACTCCTATGAGGGCAGTATTTGATATTGATCTAGTAACAGTCTGGAAAGAAATTAAACTATCTTTTCTTTATTACAGTTCTTTCTTTGTAAAACCATCTGTAGAGCATTTGTAGCCAACAGAAATACAATTCTATTAAATCCAATATTCCTGGCAGCCATATTTCTAACAATCCTGAGAAGCAACACCTCTTCTTCTGTGCAATTATATTGCAAGTTATCTTATCTCTAGGATAGATTCCCATACTTAAATAGATACATGTCAAGCACATGTATCTATTTATAGTATCACTATACTTTGAAACATATTCATAGAACCTCAGAACAGGCTCCAGCGAATATACAGATATTTTGGTAAACAAGTTGCTTTGTTCCCCACCAGACCCCCAGCATGATATGAAAGAAGGAAAAACAAAAGATTATTGAGATCAGAAGACCAGTATGGATGGCTAGCAGAGCCTTTGTAAGATTGCAGTTCTTACTTACCTATGGCTAAGTGCTTCAGGACCCTGGACAGCACCATCTAGTCCAGCCTCTGTTAAGGAAGGCACATTGGGGAACTGAAAGCATACCCCATTGATATACATGACAAATGCCACATTGTGATTTTTCCATGTTCATGCATTGGCTTGCTTCAGGATTTATTTCTAGCTGAACCAAAATCCAACCCTTCCATCAAAACGCAATAAAATAACATTTCAGTATTGTTTGTTCAGACAGACTTGAGCTTTGTGAATTAAGGGGGAGAGACTTCTACTGTGCCCCAGAGAAGAAAATACAGCCTCTACCCATTGTAGCCAACACCATTTGCAAGTCAGTTTCACATGAGGAGGCTGTGTCACCCTATTGTGTCCACTGGTGCTTTATATCAATTCTTATGGTCACAATATGTCAGAAGTAACTTGATGGCACATAGCAATAACTATGGTTGCAATACCATATTTTATATGTTTGGGTTTGTCTCCAGTTTGAAGAGCTGCATATCGGTAAAGAAAGTCAGCTGTGGATGGCTGGATTTATTCCATAACCTGGGATTCTGGCCCTAAATCCTCAAACAGACCCAAAATCCCTTTGCTACTTGAGGCATGTATGATGTGCATGACCTAAATGGACACATACATTGCTGTTAAAGGAAATATACTCCAAGACTGTTCAAGATCATGACAGCAAGAGAATAGGTTTATTACCTATCTTATTTTTTATTCTATCCTGCCCCCTCCCAGTTGAATAAATGGTTATACATAATCTGTACATGACTCAATACCTGTCTTTATTGAATAATCTGAAGATCTAATATCGAAGCAATATTATGGTTCCCTCCCGTCCGTTATCTATTATTTTGGGCTCCTCGGAGAGATTTGATTTTTGTAGATGAATCCTGCCTTCCTTTTGAATAAGTTGTTAAAAATATAATTAAGTTTCAAATCTGAAAATTAATTATGAATAAGGCAAAGCTATGGGATTAGCAAAGGGCAGACATTCAGGTTTATGAATTATAAATGGTTTATAAATTAGAGCCAGGATGCAATAAAAATGCTGAAGAAAAATGGGGAAAGAAAATGTTATTTATTTTTAAAGACATCTGCATGGAATTTCCCTTTCCCCCAACGGTGATTTGGTTATCTTGTTTCTGAAAAGTGATGCATCTTTTGGGTCAAATCTTGGCTGCTCTGTGGAGGCACCCAGTGCTGTTGGAGCAAATTAATGCCATCTCACCTCAGTTCCCCAGACTCTGACATGGGTGAAAATTTAAGGTCACACAGCTCATTAAAGCAAAACAAAGCAAAGCAAAGCAAAGTGGTCTGCTTATATACGGCCCCATACCACTTCAAGTAGTCTCTGGGTGGTTTACAGTTTTTTTAAAAAAATTACATTAATGCAGGCTACACATTGCCCCCTGCCCCAGCAAGATGGGCACTCATTTTACTGACCTCGGAAGGATGGAAGGCGGAGTCAACCACGACCCCAGGTCGTGAGCGCAGTTTAACCTGCAGTATAGACATTTAACCACTGTACCACAGGGCTCTTGTCAAGAAATTATTTCAACAATGACTCAGGTTTGGAATTAGAAAATTGCATCTTGAGCAGCTGAGATGGAACTGGTGTCAACCTCTGCCATCCTTGGACAGCTGCTGGGACTCCGGCAAGACATAATCTAGAGTTACCTGCTCTGGCAAGCGGAATACATTTAGGAATGGTACATATGTGGAATGCCTTCCATCCAGACATTTTGGAAATCTAAATTTAGAGCTGGGATTTGGAAATCTAAACTTGTGCTATGAATTTCTCCAAAACAAAACTGAACTGCCATCTCAGAAAAAGTACAGTGGGGAATTGTTCTGTTCTGTTTTGTTTAGTTCTCAAAATGACCATAGGTCAGATGGTGCAGTATAAAAATTGAGTAAATAAATAAATAAATAAATACCTTTCACCCCTACATTCAAAGTTCTAGTCCTTAACTTTAAATTCCATCACCATTCTGGCCCTGAGGGTGCTGCCTGTAATCCTCCTCTCACTACCAATTGAGTCCTGTTGCTGTTTCTCCCCTCCTTCTCCATTTTCGTTCTCTGTTAGTTCTGCCATGGAATAGCTGAGTCCCTGATCTTTGAGCCAAATTCTCCTGATTCTGCCTCAAGACTTGCTCTTTTAGTAAGTGGCTTTCTTGAATCATCTTGGCAACCAAGCCCCCACCTCTTCTCCTCTTCAAGTCCACCTTTGTTCATCTAAATGCCTGATTCTGGGTCCTGGCTATCTATTAATCAGCATTTGTTGTTGTTGTCCAAGTCATTAAACAAATCAGTGTATGGCTGAAACTGCTGTTTTGGAAGCAAAACAGCAGAAGCCCAGGTAGCTGATAAATGGACTATGTATCTTCAGAAGAACATGTGGTAACTTCTACTTAAGCCAGACTGAGTTTACCAGAATGGCAAAGACTGAATCACCCCTAAGGAAACTAACAAGATTAGTTTACCAAGCTACATACATTAATCTGGAGTGCTTTATTACTCTTTGTTCTTCTAAAGGCCTTGTCTGCTGGTGCATGAAGTCCTAACATTAAGAAAGCATAAAGCAGATTTATTCTTGTCCTAAATAATGATGCCCTCTTCTTCCTGGCTGTAATGTTTGGCCAAGTTTTCCAAGACGAAGACAAAAAGTCCTACGCGGGACACAGGTCTCAAAATTAATATCCAGTTAGAGGTGCATTAACGATTTCCAAAAAGTCCAGGAATCTTTACATGTGGAACCATACTGTGGACCACTGACTATGGCCTCTAATAGGCTTTTAATAGGGGATTCTAGATGACTTTATTGGTAACAAAACCCTAGATTTCTCTAGTTTTCATGATTGGACAGGATAATATGCAAATTAAAGTTTTGTCTGAACTTTAATCTTTGTAACCTCTCCATGCATGTTAGAAATATTTGGCCCACCAGGTGTTGTGTGACTCCAAGCCCCATCTGACCCTGCAAGGAGAGCCAGTGGTCAGGAGTGATAGGTACTGTTGCCCAACAAGATCCAGAGGGTTGCAGCCTCTTCCCAGCACAGTGTGCTACATTCTGCAAGGAGTTTCCTGGGGTTTAAAGATAATTGGGAGAGGTCTTTCTCTCAGTTCACTGACCTTCAGTGCCTCATGGCACCATGGGTAAGCTGCTATACTGCAGCTGTAACTGTGCTCAGGGCGTGGGGTTCAATCGCAGGTCGCAGGCTCAAGGTTCACTCAGCCGTCCATCCTTCTAAGGTTGATAATAATAGTACACAGCTTGAGAGGGTAGGAGAGCAATGTGTAGCCTGCATAATTGCACCCAGAGAGTTCTTGAAGTGCTATGGGGTGGTATATAAGCAGCACGCTTTGCTTTTTGCTTGACTTCACAGGTGCACTTGGTGCAAACATGGGAAACAGCCTTCTCTTTTACTGAATGGAAAAAAAAGTGGATCAATTTAACAATAATTATTAATTGGTAAATGGGAATGTGTTGAGGGGAGAATATGTAGAAAAGAGGAAGTTTAGGTAGGTACAGGACTGGTTTTGAGAAAGAACTTGAAGGAAAATAGACGTGGCCTGGCATGAAAAGAGGAACATGTCACACTTTGCTGTAATACAGAGAAGGTTCATTGACTCTATTCCCAGTAAAAGATTCATCAAAGAACCAAAGCTTTATCGACTCCATTCCCAGTAGAAAAAAAAGGCTCACTGAAGAAGTACTTTTGTCAAGCGGAGAGAGAGGGAGAGAAAGCAAATTATGTTCGTGCTTATTTAAAAGTAAGCTGCGCTTAACTCAGTGGGATTTGCTTCCAAGTAGCTATGGAGAAGATAAAACTGGTAAGGAGAGTTGCCAGGCTCAGAAATTATCCCAACATTCTGTTTCGTTTTGAGTTGTCTCATTATAGGGTTTTCATGGTACAAAACCTTCATAAGTGGATAACGGTTGTCTTCTAAGAAAAGTCCACTAGGATATCTCTGCCATTGTCTCTGAAAGTGTCCCATTGTTGCTGTCCCGTAGCTTTTCCCCAGGAGTCTGTTTTGCCTCCATCATCATTGAGATCCTCCATTCATTTCTCTTCATGTTCCAGTTAATCCTGAAGATGTTGGGTGCATTTAGGTCTGATATCTCAGCTTTGACCATTCTGCCTGGGAGGGACCTTGCTGTTAGTCCCAATTCAAAATGGAGTCTAGCCTCCTGGCAGCATTGCCCCCAGTCCTACCTCCTCCAGTCAGTACCCAGTTAGAGGTGTTGCCCAGAGGAGACGGGGCAGGAAAGCTGGAAGCTCTGAGTGGGTGCCTGCCAGAGGATGTCGAAAGTGCCAAACACCTGTTTGGTAAAAAAAAATTAAAATTAACCAGCATGAACTACCAATTTAGCAGTTTGTGTTTGTGCCCATCTTTAAAGGGAAGCCACAATCTTGACTTTGCCAAAACTGAATATGGCTATTTACAATAGGACGTTCTAAGGGTCATTCATTCATTGGTCATGATGACTGAGATGTGACTTGGCAGCATGCAGCAAACACTTGATCACCCATTAAAATATCGTAGATATTTTCATTCTGTGTAAATTTTCTGAGCGGCCAGTCCTATTGACAACAATGGCTATGTGGACATAGGATTGTAGTCTCAAACTACTATCGATTTCTTTTGCCGTGACTCCATGAGCTGAGTGCTCAGTTTACTGATGTGAAGAGAGCGCTGAGTCAATCATGAGCTGAGTCAGTTTCCAGCCAGCTACCTGAGCCCATTGGGATAGAAGTCAGTTTGTGAGCAGAGTCTTAATGGCAGTATTGCACCAGGAGGCACCTTGCTTGAATTTCTTCCTCTTTTGCTATTTTACCTCCATATGCAACACTCTGAATACCACTGTCTCAGGTTCTTCAACCAGTTTTCTTCCCAAGGCACAGTTGGGAATCAAACTCCTAACCTCTGGCTTCACAGCCAGCTTCATAAACCACTGAACTACCCAGCCAATCCTGTTTGTTCATCTGTATTTAAAGTTTATGAACTGGGGTAAAGTGATTGTGTATTTTACTTTGTAGTTGCTGTTCTTCTGTATTGCTGCTAGGAGATGTGTGTGTGTGTGTGTGTGTGTGTGTGTGTGTGTGTGTGTGTGTGTGTGTGTGTGTGTGTGTGTGTGTGTGTGTGTGGGCCCATCAGTAGATTAGCATTTTCAATCAATCAATCAATCAATCAATCAATCAATCAAATTCAATCAATCAATCAATCAATCAATCAATCAATCAATCTCATTTTTTCTTATTGGATAGCACCTGTAAATGTTTCACTTCAGGGTCATGCTGATCCTGATTTTTATTGATTGTCAGCTCTGGCATTTCTGGGTCTAATGGTCTAATCCTGCCCCTTGTCTTTCTGTGCTGTCACCCCCTGCTTGTTAACTCCATCAAAAAAAAAAAAAAGGTCTAGGGACCCCTTCCCCACCATCCCAAAGAATGGTTTGGGGACACATTGCTCATTTCTTGGCTTCTCAATCCAAATCTAGCACAAAATCATGACAATGCAGATCTTCTTTGTCACAGCGGGAGAGAAATGAGGACACAGTTCTGCCGGGGTGTTTAAAGTTGGGCCATTTTTCAAGAGGGGTATTTTTGAAACCCTTTCTTCATTTCCTGCCTTTGCCCATTTCTTTCTTGCTGGAAAAAAGACTGGACTAGGTGGCCCACAGTCACTAGAGGGGTATGCTCAAAAGAAAAACAAAACACCTCTTTATGACATACTGAACATTTTGCTAGGCTGTATCGAGATTGGTTTACCATTCCCTTCTTCTCTTGGGGGGGGGCACATGGCTACACAGGCTGGCTCTTCCCCCTAGGAGGCATGGTGTGGAATCAAATGGAAAACTGTTGGCTCCACGGCCACATGCTTAACTAGTGAATAAAAGGTAAAGGTAAAGGTTCCCCCCGCACATGCGTGCTAGTTGTGTCCGACTCTAGGGGCTCATCTCCGTATTCAAGTCAAGAGCCATGTTTGTGCAAGTCCATGGCCACGTAGCTGGCATGGCTGCAAGGAAACACTGTTTTACCTTCCTACTTTTTATGGTGGTACCTATTTATCTACTTGCATTTACATGCTTTCAAACTGCTAGGTTGGCAGCAGCTGGGGTTAACAGCAGGCGCTCACTCTGCTGCATGGAGCTTGGGATTCGAACCGCCAAGCTGCCGACTTTGTAGCCAACGGTTTCCAGAGCCTTAGTCCACTGAGCCACCACTCCCCATTACCAATGAATAGACACCAGTATTTTTCACTCCTCATTGCAAGACCAAGACATCCAAGCTTTATGCATTTCACATGTGCTGTGACTTCATGGCTTTCATTCATTTGCTTTAGTCATGTCATTTGCGACCATGCAAAAAAAGAATGTTCAACTCAGGAATATCAGCAGTGGCCAAGGTATATATAACATACTGCCTTTAGATTGATCTTGGGCACATTGTGTTTGCCTTTTCTAGGATAGGAGCACTGAAATTTTGAGAGCTTGCACATACTAGAAATGCTAACCTGGGATGGATTGCATATTTCTTAACTAATCCTCCATCTATGAATCTTCGTTTGCATTTGTAGTTCTCCCTGGTGTTTAAACTGCATGTTCCAGATAATGCAATCTCATGAAATGGTTATTTGGTGCTCTTGGCAGAATCCCACTGGTGGTGGTGTAAGGTTTGCATAACTTGCTGCAGCTAATTCTGGCTAATTAACAAGGTGCTTGGGCATATCGCATATGTGCAATTGAGTGCATGTGGAGACCTGAGACCAGGACATGTCCTGGCACCTGATTGATCAGCAGCAATGCCCTCCCACAACTTGAACATGGAAACTTTTTATCTCTCTCTTTTTTTGTTCACATTTCTGCATTCTGTTAATTTGTTTATTTAAAACATTTCTAAGATTCTCAGAGTGACTTAGACTTTTTTTTAATGAAATAAAATGAACCAACTGAGGTCCAAAAAGGGATAGGGGTCAAAAACTAAGTGAAATGAATCTGGAAAATCTTACAAAACACACAGAGAGCGCTTAGTAGTGTAATCAGATATAGTCAATTAATCAAGACCATGAGCCTTTTAAAACTATTGTTCTGGCTATGTACCATGCAGTAAAATAAAATCATCATAGCTGAATAGAAATTAATTTGTGTGAGTGGCCTTAATGGCAGGAGATGCATCATGTTTTGCTGTAATAACCATTAATGCAGTGGGTTTTGTTTGCCACAGTGAGTTCATTCCTTGTTACCTGCACAGCTATGTCTGTGCCTCATGGTGCAGTGATTAAATGCCTGTACTGCAGGTAAAACTGTGCTCACAATTTGGGGTTCAATCCCAGGTAACAGGCTTAAGGTTGACTCAGCCTTCCATCCTTCTGAGGTCAGTAAAATGAGTACCCAGCTTGCTGGGGTAGGGGGCAATCTGTAGCCTGCATTACTGTAATTTTAAAAAACTGTAAACTACCCAGAGACTACTTGAAGTGGTATGGGGCGGTATATAAGCAGAACACTTTGCTTTGCTTTGCTTTGCTTTGTGCTTCTCATAGGTTTTATATGATCCTCTTCTAATATGTTTTGCCCCACTGATATTACATGCTAAGAGGGCAAGTATTCAGGTACTTCTTCTTTCTTTTCTCCCCTGCTCATCCTCCCTTGAATAGAAATAGGGCAGTGTCACATAACATCAAAGGTTTGCAATCAATTATGTTTGATTGTAAATTCCTGTTTAGGATAATAAAGGTAAGAGTAGAAGAGGACTGGGAGAAAACAATTGCCTTTAACACATTCTTGCCCAAGGCTGTCCTTTTATTTTCCTGCTTTAAGTGTTATCCTTAGCCTGGTTCTTGTCCCTTGTTTAATCCTGTATTTCCCTATGCAATGCTTTAATCATCATCATCATCATCATCATCATCATCATCATCATCATCATCATCATCATCATCATCATCATGGCAGTTCAAGATCAGGCTTTAAGAACAAATGAGATAAAGGCAAAAATTGATAAATCATCAAAAGATAGTAAATGTTGATAGTGCAAAGAAAAGGATGAAACTGTAGATCACATCATCAGCTGTTGTCCAAAAATCGCTCAAACAGATTATGTAGCTCATCATAATAAAGTAGGAGCAATGCTCCACTGGAACATATGTAAAAGTTTCAACCTATTATCAAGCAAGAACTGGTGGGAACATCAGCCAGAAAAGGTGGCAGAAAGTGAAGTCATCAAGGTGCTCTGGGGTTTCAAAATCCAGTTCAACAGATACCTTGCCTACAATACTCCAGACATCATTATAGTATACAAGCAAGAAAACAAAGTTCAAATTGTTGATGTGGCAATACCAGGAGACACAAGAGTCAGTGGCAAAGAGTTAAATCCCAATATTTGGTTAGAAAAGATAACCAAATATCGGGATTTAGAAATAGAAATTGAAAAGCTATGGAATAAGAAAGCAAGAACAATACCAATAATAATAGGCGCCTTGGGTGCAATCCCAAAAGACCTGGATCAACATCTGAAAACTCTCGGCATTGACAAGATCAACATCGGTCAACTACAAATGGCGACATTATTAGGAACAGCATATATTCTACAAAGATATCTCCAGTCATCCTGGGCTCTTGGAAAGAGCTCGATCATTGGAAAAGGCCAACTCCAGCTTAATACCTGGCAGCTGTGTTCAGAAGAAGAAGAAGAAGAAGAAGAAGAAGAAGAAGAAGAAGAAGAAAGAAGAAGAAGAAGAAGAAGAAGAAGATGATGATGATGATGATGATGATGATGATGATGATAATAATAATAATAATAATAATAATAATAATAATAATAATAATAATAATAATAATAATAATAATAATAATAGGTTCAGTCCTGTGCTGTGGTGAGTCCTTATGATTCTTTTCTTTGCATCCTGAGGGCTACTTGGGAGAGAACCTGTTTCCTTCCTTACTGGAAGATGTTGCACAGATAAAACATTTGGTGAGACTTTGATGTCCTTTTCCAAACAAATGAGGGCAGAAATGGCCAGGGGCTTAACAGTGGAAACAGCTGAACTGAGAAGTCGCAATTTAAGCTGCTTAATAGTTTTTCCTCGGGCTTTCCTTCCTTTCCTAAATTCTGATTTCTTCTAATGAACAAGTTCTGCCTGTCATCAGTCCTGGGTAAAGAGATGCACCATGTCTGAGATTGGTCACACACCACACAAAATAAAAATATGGGGACGATTGTGTCTTGTCTGCTGCAGCAGTCAAAGCAAGCATGAGTGGATATTGTCTTTTCACCTAAACCATGAGATACCGAGAAATTTGCAATTCGCAATTCTAATTGACATTCAAATATAATGCTCTATGATTACAGCATTATAGGAAATTTTCGCCGTTAAAATGTATATCCACTTGGAATTTGCACTGGGGTGAAAGCACCACTCACTTTTTTTGGGAGAATAGATTAAAAAAATCTACTCTTGTTCCTTGCTTTTCTTCTGCAGGTACTTATCCAGTCTTTCACTTTCTCATTTACTGTTAAGATGTTTTACTGAAACGAGAAAGCCAACTTCTCATACTAAGTTTTTGTTCCAATATAACACAAAATCCCTCTCAAACATGTGTGTTTACAGTAAAGCAAAAATGTTCTGCTTTATATACCGCCCCATAGCACTTCAAGTCGTCTCTGGGCAGTTTACAATTTAATTGCAGTATGCAGGGTTCACATTGTCGCCACCCACCAGCAAGCTGGGTACTCATTTTACCGATCTCGGAAGGATGGAAGGCTGAGTCAGCCATGAGCCTGCTACCTGGGATTGAACCCCAGGGGGTGAGCACAGTCTTACCTGCAGTACAGGCATTTAACCACTGCACCACACATTCACACAAAAACTCAATATTCTTGAGCTAGATTGAGCTAGGTTGCTGTTGTCTGAGTTCGGAATATTGTTTCACACGTTAGGCCAAAGCCTACATGACATTAAATCAAGGTTGCTCACCTCTTCAGTGAAGAAATTGGTTCGTAATACATCCTTGGCCTGATTTCAAGAGCTAGAAAATTCATTTTTTGGGGAAAAAGGTTTTCTTACAACTTCTCTGATCAATATAAACCTGCATATAGAACTATCAATAAGATTAGTGTAATGTTACTCTTCCATTTCTGTGCAGGAAAATGTATATATATATCTGTAAGTGAAGCTTGAGACATATAGGTAATGAACATTCCTAGAAACACTCCTTTCCACTTCAGCTTGTTTCTTGTTCATTCTCTCAGATATAAACTTTGCTCATTTATTTTTGCTGATGTCTTATTTGCTATCTGTATGGCCTTCTAGTAGTGACTAAACTTACACAGTTTTCAGTAGAGATGGGCACGAATCAAAAAAATGGCATTTCGTTTGTCATTTGTCATTTGGAGGGTCTGTTTCGGTTCGTTTCCGTTTTTTGCAATTTTTTTGCAAAAAATTCGTTTTCATTTTCATTCGTTTCATTACCATTTCGTTACCATTTATTTCAATTTTTTGTGGTTTTTTTAGGATTTTAAGCAATTCACTCATATTGCAGTAACGGAAACGAAATGGACGACAAAATTTCTGGTGTTTCTGTTCGTTTTGTTTCATTTTAGAGACAAAATTCATTTGTCATTTCGTTACATAACAAAATGAAAAAACGAAAATGGAAACGAAAAATTGTTCATTTCGTGCCCATCTCTAGTTTTCAGTAGTCTGGCTCAGCAGACTCAGGCTCCAAAAACTGTCGGCTACAAGGTCAGCAGAAGTGGAGCAAGCTCCCATTGATAACCCCAGCTCCTGCCAACCTAGCAGTTTGAAAGCATGTAAATGCAAGTAGATAAATAAGTAACACCATAAAAAAGTGGGAAGGTAAACTGTGTTCTCTGCAGCCATGCCGACCACATGGACATGGACTTGAACAACACTAGCCTTTTGGCTTGGATATGGAGATGAGCACTGCCCCTAAAGTCGAACACAACTAGCACATGTGTGGGGGAACCTTTTTATGCCAAAGTAGCTTGGAGCAATGAATTTAATATGCAACTGATTTTTGTTGTTCCATGCAGATTCAAAGGGAATATTTGTGCTCATTCCTAGTTTGGTTTTGTGATCCTCTCATGGAGGTAGAGAAGAAGACCATTTTGCTTCTTTTTAGGAGACATTTAAAAATCCCAAAGATGTATGGAAGCTTAGCTAGCAAGAATCTTATCATGATTTAATTTCCACGTAAGCAAGATGCTATGATCTGGAATGTTTGCCGCTGAAGGTGTTTTTTCATGCTAATTGTTAGAGGCATGTATTCAATGGATTAAATTACTGCAGTGCAACTTTGCATTGACAAAGAAGTTTAAATATATATATATATATAAAAGAACAAACTTTGACTTCATATTTAAGAACTACAGGAGCACCCTCCAGTGGTGATGCTGATCTAAATGTGCAGGTTTCAGTAGCAGAGGTGATTCTTATCAAACATCCATGCTGACATTAAATGATTTGCTTAAAAAGATTGGCTGGGAAATTCGGTCTAGTTCACTGACAAAGCACATTACATTTCTATTCTGAAATCTTTCAATTCATTCCCCATAATTTAAAGTTAGAAAGAACAGGGGATAGAAGATTTCTGTCAGCTACCAGCCAGAGTGAGCAATATGGAGAAGATGGAGATATCCCTTGATCTGGCACAAATAAGCTTCCTGCATTCTTAGTAATGGTGACAGCCAAAGCGAAAGCTGGTGCATTTTCTTGGCATTGAAAGATTCCCCAACTATGACTGAGCCCAAAACCATAGACACAGGGATTAGAAACTACATAAGATACATTACATGCATTGGACTTGATAAGCATACATCTGTGCCTACTGAAAGATAGGGTTGCGTCACTTTTGTGCCAGGGTGAGAGGTGTTCACTTTTTGAGAATCTGAGGTTGTTGTGTGTCCCAAACAGTGGTATGTGCTAGGTGTGAAGACAGGCTTAATATTGTTGTGGTTAGCACCTAGTGGCTCTCAGAGGTCACCCTTGTGGATGAAATAGTCAAATATATGTCAAAAATAGACAAAAATAAAAGAAACAGGTGCATGCAAACTTGTGTATTTTTAAAGGCAGATTGGGGGTTTTCTTCATGCAGAAGTGAATGTGCAGTGGAAAAAATGGAGAGCAGGATAGATGTATGATTATGCACCAAATGAGAGAGAGGCTTGAATTCTTTCTGCATTAATAAATTCATTTCATTTGTATTGTGATGCCAGAATGGAGATCTGTTTGAATATTTTTGAAGCAATTCTGATTTGAGAGGTATTTCTTCAGAGTAACAGGCTCAGAGACTGTTATTGCTCTGAATTCTCTTAAATAGCAGTGCAAACTTAATGCTAATGGTGTAATTTTGGTAACAACCCACCTTAAGTTATGGAATTATCACTGCACTAACTCATGTGACACCAGCATAGCTAAGCAAGAGCATTTTGGCCGGTGGTTTATTATTCATTTGTTGTTTTGTCAGCTTAGGCAGGGCTGCTAGCTGCAGTGCAAATATAATGTGATGAAATATCTGAAAGAAAATAAAATTTTTTTAAAAAAAAAACAAGACAAAAATGAAGATCAGTTAAAAGCAGCTGGTTAAAATAAATCAAAATATATTTCATGATTGTTTATTAGACTTCTGCAAAGTTATAGCCCTGGTTTGTGATATTTATTGAGTTGCATTGCACTGTAAGCTCTACTTCAGAAATACCAAACACTTATACAGTAGTACCCCAGTATCTGCTGGAGATCGGTTCTAGGCTTTTCTGTGAATAACGAAAACCGTGGATATAAGAGAATGGCAAAACCCTCCAAAACTGCTGTTTTGTGACAGTAGCTTGCTTTATGGCCACTGTTTTGTGACAGTAGCTTGTTTTACAGCTGCTATTTGTGACAGTAGTTTGCTTTACAGCTGCTGAATTATTTATTTATTTTTTTCCTCTGTCAACCATGGATAACTGAATCAGTGGTTAATGATTCAGTGGATACGGGAGTCCTACTGTATGTGAAAAGCTTCTCTTTCCCATGTGTATCTTTGCATTGATCATCCTGATGCTTTCTACAATAACACTAAGAGCAGATTATCTTTTTAATTTTTGGGTTAGGAACACAAAACTCTAGGCTGTGTTCTGTGGTGGCATATTATTTTGCTCTCAGTTATTCAGTCCATAATACAAATCCTGATCTGTGTCTTCACCAGTATGGATTAGAATTACTGAGCTAGCCTCTAAAGAATCTTGAGAAAATACACCACAATTCATTTATGCATTTATTGTTCTAGTTATATCATATAAACAACAGTGTGGACAGAAGTGTGGAGAGACAGACATGCATCATTTTATGAATGAAAACAGGGAGATGTTAGTTGTTGTGAGTTTTTCGGGCTGTTTGGCCGTGTTCTGGATGTTTTTCTTCCTGACATTTCACCAGTCTCTGTGGCCGCCATCTTTAGAGGGCAAGGAGCACAGAGAGAACTCCTAGTTCCACAGAGTACCTGTTGGAGCGTATCTCCCAGAGATCAACTGGGACCAGGCCCACGAGGATGGCGCAGGCACGCTCACTGAGGGTGGCCACACCCAGAGAGGCGTGGAAATCGCGTACGTGTGACCACACCTTTTCTGTGATGGGCCCCACGCTGTGGAACCATCTCCCCTGTGAGCTGCGCCTAGCAGAGTCCCTGCCCACCTTTAAAAAGGCTTTGAAAACTTCCTATTTGAGTTCCTATTTAACTTCTTCTTCTTCTTCTTCTTCTTCTTCTTCTTCTTCTTCTTCTTCTTCTTCTTCTTCTTCTTCTTCTTCTTCTTCTTCTTCTTCTTCTTCTTCTTTCCCTTTCCTTTTCTGCTGCATGCACCACCCTCTCTGAGGGTACTGCCTTCCCTCCTTTTACTGCTACTTGTGGCTTGGTTTTTCTTTTATCTTGTTTAATTGTTAGCCGCCCAGAGTTCCGATTCGGAAGATGGGCGGGATACAAGTATAATAAATAAATAAATAAATAAATAAATAAATAAATAAATAAATAAATAGAGTCTGGCAAAACGTCAGGAAGAAAAACTTCCAGAACACGGCCAAACACCTTGAAAAACTCACAACAACTATCAGATCCCGGTCGTGAAAGCCTTCAAGAATCCCCAGGAAGATGTCATTCCCCCCTCCTCCATCTCTTTAGATAGAAATGTTTGTGTTGGCTTTGGTTATACATCTTCAGCATCTTTTCTATTATGGGAGGGAGGTTTATTACTCAGGGATGTTATCATGGCTAACTAATGTTTGAATCATACTGTGAAAATCTGACTACTATTTTCCGAGAAGTGCAGGACTGTGGATAATTCCTTCTTTAAAATAATTACCCATCACACTCTTGTAAATTGCTATTGTGGAGTTTTGAAATTTTGGTTAATTTTTGACTTTGCACCAGATGAAAGAGAAGGCTAACTGCACATATGCAGGGATTCACAGATCACTATTGCTTTTTTTCTCATTAACTGGCATTTACAGTGAGTAACTCAGTAGGAAAAAGAGTCAAGTATCTCATTACTTACAATTGAACAGATCAAACAGCAAACTGACAAGCATGGCTGCTTTCAACAGTAAACTTCAACAGACTCAGGAGAGGGGGAAAAGACAAAGAGCAGAGAGGCAGGGCTCTCTGAATTCAGAGGCAAGGAAGGAGTGACTGGTTCCTGCTGGATAGATTGACAATCACCCAACCCAATCTACAAAAAGTTGCAAAAAAACACCACCAACAATTACTCTTTGGGCCATTGAGTATTTATTTATATGTGCACCATAATAATAATAATAATAATAATAATAATAATAATAATAATAATAATAATAATAATAATAATAATAATAATAATAATAATAATAATAATAATAATAAATAGAGTTAACCCTTTACATTAGGGAAGCTTCATCATTGCAACAGTCACTGAAGCACGGGAGCAATTTAACACAATTAAAGATGAAAGTTTATAGAGAGCAGTGAAATAATTGTTTGCTAATTGAGAACCTTTACCGTATTCTCTTTATTTCCCAAGAAAGTTTCATTACAACTTCTGAATGTTTCTAATGTGGCTTTATCCACTATTATAGGATTGCAGTGAAGGGGAGGGGTTAAGGTTGTTTTCAAATTCCTCAGAGCCTAGACATGTTCCACTATGAGTTTCTGTTGTCCAGAATCTGTATTCCTCCGTGAAATTGCCAAACACACCTTGTGATGTATTGTTAAGAGAAGCAGGCTTCACTGGCAAGCAAGCCATCACAGTTGAATGAATACAGCTGCTATCTTTAAACTGTACAGAATTAGAAGCTGGAATACTTATTTACTTGCACCCTTCAGAAGCTTATATCCGATTGAATAAAACACCATCTACATTTAGAGTATGTCAAATTAGCATTGTGCCAATCAAGTGAAGACCGGTGACAAAGCCAGATGGTTTTCAAACCATTTCGGATGTTATTCAGTGGCAAATTCCAGTTGATCACAAATTATACACTAGAAAAGGGAGGGTGCCAGATTCATCAAATATAAGGTTACAAAGATTGCTTCTTTTCTCAGCATCAAAATTAGGATTTTGCTAGTCTTCATGACTTACTATTTTCCTGTGTTTTGATGTTCTCTTTCAGAAGCTTGCTGCCATTTCCATCTCTTACAGATTCTGTTTTTCTTTCTACAAAGCTATTTCCAAATCTCCAATGAAACTTCACTAATAAGCCATTTATGCCTGCGATTTATTCTTCCTCTATTTTATATGGCTTCCTCAATTTAACTCCCCCCACCTACCCACCACTCCCATTTTAAGACTTCTTCTTTTAATGCTGGGGCACATAGAATTTTGGGCTGGGGCACAAACAAGAGCAGACTTGTTTCCATATGCACATGGAGCCCTTGTGTTTACATTACTCAGATGCTGGATAGTCCACTTCACTGTTGTAGAAAACAGCTTTGACAATGGTGAGGCTATTAAAAACACTAGGGAGGGACCTGTCAATGTGACAGATTTGAAAGACAGAATATTACTTTGGATTTTGTACTCTTAACAGTTGACACACTGTCTAGATCAGCGTGGAACAGCCTTCAAAAATGGTTCAGAAACTGCAGTTAGTTCAAGATGAGATTTTACTACCTGGAGTTAGGTGGTTTGATGTATTGTGTCTTCATTTTGTTGTCTGCATTGTCCCTGAAGTTGTTTGTGGGTCCAGTTTAAAGTGCCAGTTTTAGCTTTACAGCCTCATAGCTTCGTAACAGGCTACCAGAAAAAGGCTATTTTGTGCCATTATGTGCTTATCCATAGTTGAAGAACCCTTTTCAGAAATTTACTTTTGGGTGTCTCAGACAAAGAAGGGACGCATGTGGCTAAAATCAAAAGGGTTTTGTGAAAAACCACCCCTAGTTACAGAATGATCATCCTACTTAGAAAGATATTCCTCCCACCATCTCTGTGGTCTTGGGAGTATCCAGGCCGCTCTGTTTACCTGCCTGACATTATAATTGATCCATTTAGCCCAATCCTTTCACCTTTTAAAAATGATTGTTTTGATGATGGTTCTGTTTCCTATTGTATTTTATGCTGCATTTTGTAGATGTTTTGTCTTGTTGGGTACATTAATTGTTTTTATGCTGAGTTTTTTTTTAAAGCCTCTGCGAAAACATTATGGGGTTGGGGATTAACATGATTAATAAAAGAAGCAACCAAGAATACGAAAGCCCTTTGGTAGAAATTTGTACGTGTTATCTTCATTCTTAAGTGACTGTATACAATTGAAGCTGCATTATGTAGACACACAAGACAGCAGCTGGGTGGGAAGGTACCAGTACATCAAGTAGTGGGGTAAGTTGGCTGTGCTGTGCACCATGTGTGCAACTGCCCTAAGTCTTGACCATAGGTCATTCTGGTTAAGGCTACTGGAAGGCTGAGTCCATCAACATCAGATGTGTTGCAGAGATCTCTCTATTTTCTAGGAAGCACAGTTTCAATGCTTTCCTTCTGTTTTCAGCACAGCCAGAAATGTTAGTTTCTCCAAGAGGTAAGTGGGGGGAGAAGTGTATCGTGGCTTCTGCTCTAAGAGAAAAATGTGCATGTACTGTAAAACAGGTGAGTTGTCTGGGAAAAAGAAAGCCCTCTAGCAGCTATGGGGGCCAAGCCAGTCTGGGAAATATACTGAGGTTTGCATTCAAGAACTGGGCCGCATTCAAGGGCACAAAACAATGTGAGCAGGACAAGAAGCAATTGGACTTTTTTTTTCTCACTAAGCACAGAAAGTGCTATTCAGGTTCAATTCAGGTACAGTAGGACCCCTGTATCCACTGATTCATTATCCACTGATTCTGTTATCTATGGTTGGCAGAGGGAAAAATTAAATAATTTAGCAGCCACAAAGCAAGCTATTGTCACAAACAGCAGCTGTAAACCAAGCTACTGTCTCAGAACAGCTGTCATAAAGCAAGTTACTGTCAGGAAACAGCAGTTTGGGGGTGGGTGGGCAGGCGTTCTCTCTTATCCATGGTTTTCATTATCCACAGGAAGGCCTGGAACCAATCCCCAGCGGATAACAGCATCCTACTGTATTGGATTCAAGGCAAGAGCTGATCTCGGTTTCAATTTCATTGTACTATGTACAAGGACAATAACATTTCTATTCTATTATATTCTATGCATCAGCTTTGTGGATTGATAAAGATTGCTCAGCTCCATGAAGGCACTTCTTAGGCTGAAAAATATAGCATGTTTCAGTGCAAGTGTTTCTTGGCTATTAAAATCAACCAAGAGTCGCATGGCATCTTAAAGGCTTCTAAGGTATATTGGGCATGAGTTTTCATGGACTGCAGCCTGCTTCAGTTGTCTGTGTGTTAATCTGATAACAAATTTTAAAAAAAGGCTTTGCTTTTAACGTGTCTTATCTCTTATGGCCGATGACTGAGATAGGAGATAGCTGCACTGAGAGAGCCCTGTGGGTTGTCAATAGGCCACAGGTCCCCCTTTCATCCTCTCTAGGGTTTGTCCGGAGATCTCTGCCTTGCAGATCAGCCCCTTCTGTGCTTTGCTGCATCATCTTTTGGTTGGAATCTGAAAGTAAGCAACAACCGAAGGGTGATAATCCTCTCATGTCCTCTGGATGCTTCTGTATTTTCCCTGAAACATCCAGTCCTTGGCACTTGTCTGAGAGAGGAAATCTAAGGTCCATGGAATTGGCATGGCAGGTCCCATTCTTTAATTCTTTAATTAAATGATTTGTGTGCTTTTAGCTCCAGCTGAGGGCACGGTTGGACAGCGAATCGGGTGCAGAATTGCTAAATAGAAAAGAACATCTTGCATCTAAGGCAGGCGTGCCCAAAGTCCAGCCCGGGGGCCAAATCCGGCCTGTCAGGCCATTCTGAGTGGCTCGCGGCTGGCTGGCCCGCCCCTCCCTCCCCCTCCTTCGCCCCATGTTTTTTTAAACAGGCTCCCTGTGCTTCCTTTGGTCCCCACCTTCCTTCCTCCCTCCCTTCCTTGTTCCCCACCTCCCTTCCTTCCTCTCTTGGTTTCCACCTTCCTCCCTCCCTTGGTCCCCGCCTTCCTTCCTGTGGGTGAGGTTGCAAGGTATCAGTGGGTGGGGCTTATGGGTCAGTGGGTGGGGCTTGCAGTGGGGTGGCAGGGTCCTTAAAAAGTTTGGGCACCCCTGATCTAAGGGATGGTAATAGTGGATGCCGCTTTGGGCACCTGGGCAGTGCCTCTGGCTTCTTTTGGTTTACTAACAAGATGATTGCAGTGTAAAGATGAATGCAGATGTGAATTTAGGTTGTAGCAATAAAACTAAGCCATGGAATGACAAGTTTTATTCTCAAATTGGCATGCATTTTTTTTTTGCAATGAAGACCTGAACTGTTTTGCAGAGGGCTGAGAAAACAGATGCATGCAAATATGGAAGTGGCTTTCTTCTGGTAGTATTAGCTATGTCCCTTACTTATAAAGTGATTTCCTGTTGTTGGCTTTTTGTGTTGTCCACTAATTTGTAGGAAGACGTTATTTCTCAATTGAGTAAGAAAGAAACAAAGTGGAAGGACAGTATGCAAGAACGTCTTGTTTTTGAACATTTGGCTTCACAATAATGCTAAATTTTTTCCATTCATGTCCAATTTGAATGACTGTATGGTTATTTTACAAGGGTTGTGTGCTAATATCTCAAATCCAAAAGCTTCTACACCATTACCTGTGTTGACTGTGGGATTTGAGAAGCTGCAATCCAAAACATAATTTCCCAAGCACTGTTGTAGCTTCATCTTGTCTGTCACCACATTCATACTATCTTTCCATCTCTGCTATACATTCCCACCCTCCCTCCTAGTCTTGGCTTTCTAATATATAGTTCTTTACACAGTCATACCAGGCATTTTTACTTTTTGTTGCATTACTTTAATGTTTTGTTTTGCTCTGTTGTTTTTATAGTCTTTGAGACAATAATTAAATGTTTTTGTTCATTATTCTGGAGTATGAGATTATTATTTTTTAAATTTTAAGCTGTTTTATGAACTTGTTAAGCTAGGAATGTTGGATACTCCTCAATGAGGGTTTTTTTTTTAACATTTGTTTGAACGAATATTACTTCCCCCATGGCCCATACAGGACCTAGTTGGAAATGAACATACAGCTGTCAAATCTTTCCATCTTTGGGTGCTTTTACACGACCCCTATGATCCGCTGGCAAGTTAAATTCGGACCAGAGATCTTGGAGGTTTGCTCCTCTTGCTGTGTTCCCACCCCTCTGCACCCCATTGCTCCTGTCTGTGGTGAGGGGGGTGAGAAAAAAAGGGAGAAAAGAATGCAGGCTCACATCCACTCTGCCATTGAAGCATTCCAGTCTCTTAAAGGGGCGGGGGGCAAAAAAACCAAACAGAAGGCGAAGACAGCCCGACACTCACTGCTTTACAATCTGCATCAGAAAATGTTTTACCTCCGGAGACCAGGTACTTGTAAAATGTGCTGGGGTGCGCTTAGGTGGGTGTGGTCGTACTTAATTTTTTTAAAAGTGTGCAGCTTGTGGGAAAACAATTTTAAGCTCCGCATCTGGGAGCCCTATGCCTCGGCTTTTGGGGGTCGTGTAAAACCGCCCTTTATTTATTTATTTTTATTTATTTATGAGTATTTTCCCCCTGCCTTTCTCCTTTGAAAAGGACCCTTTTCTCCTTGGAAAAGGATACTTACAGTATGGAGGGACAATATACAGTCCAGTACAATTAAGACATATTCAAGTTTAAGAACAGGGAATTGAGGGGTATCTTACAGCATTGGAAGATAACATTAATGCTAAAAGAGAACATGAGCTGTTAAGAAAAGAGTATACATTCCATGTAATCATATACAGAGGTAGACCATCTAAAAGTTATGAGGGATGGGAACTAACAATTGATAACATAGTGTCACTGTAATCGTAGAAGGAGAAATACAAGCACAAAGTTATAAGTGGTGATACACACAAGTCTGTGAGGCCAAGTATGGTAGTCCATCATTCAGGGAAAGCTTGCCTGAAAAGGAAGTTTTGATTTCTCATTGAGCTGTTGTGGGTTTGTTGCCTCCTTAGGGTTTTTTTTTTTTTTAAAGAACGTGTTTGGTACTTGTGCAAAACTTTTGCAGGCAATCTCCTCCATATCATCTTATTCTTTCTGGTTTCTTTCTGGTTGGTTTTATCAGCACTCATTGTCAGAGCTTGCTGTTCCAAAGAATGGCGGAATCATCCTGTATATAAAGTTTTCCTTTTCTTCTGCAGTCAAAATTCAAGCTGGTGATTTCTAGAGAGAGCAGCCAAAGCAGATTAAGCACAATTGAACACTGAAATGGGCTAAGACAGTGGTTCCTCACCCAGGTGTTCTTGGATTGCAGTTCACCACCAGCTGTGCTACCTGGGGAGGGGGGTTCTGGGAGTTGCGGTCCAAGAACACCCAAGCTTGGGAACCAGATGTTTGTTGAAATGGAATGCTGCTTCTCTGTTCTAGAAAATGCTCAGTTATAACAAATGTAGCTTTAAGTAGTTTCTGAGTTGCAAGGATGTTACCTTCTGTTAAGAAAACCATGGCATTGTGCTGAGAAGGAGTTGAGAGCACTGGGAGGGACTCTGCCTCCTTCCACTGATCCCCATAAAGCAGAGCATTTTTTATTTAAATGTGTCCTTTGAAAGGTGTGACTTTCATATCAGGACTGACATTTTGCCTTTCTCTTTGATTTTCCCTTTGGCATCCACCATTCACATTTCCAAAGAGAAAACAATCCAGTGTTATCCTTTCATTTGTTTTGTTTCTTAATTTTTCAGTTCCTTGCTAATTTCATACCAGTTGGTTCGAAATGTGATTCCCAGTACAGTACTTGACAGTTTTGTCTGCTTCCTAGAATTTATCTAACACATTTGTCACACATACATATTGTTCCTAATGACGGGAATGACGAGGCTTCTGCACCAGTGTGCAGTTTCTGGATCAACCAGGAATCAATCTCATGGACTAGTGGTCTACCAAACATTGTGCTGTTTACATTTAAGTGACTGTCTTTCCCAGCTTGCAGTGCAATGCCTGATTTAATGCTGATACCCCCCTTTACTTAAAAAAAAAATCTCATAATTGTGGGCTAAGTTTTTCCTTTTCCTTTTAATTAAATGTCAAGGGCTAAGCATTGATGATCAAAGGGAAGGTTCTTTCCTTCCTAGCTGCTTAAAGAAAGGATGGGTGGTCTCCAATCCTCCACCCACCCACCCAAGGAGCCCTATTTCACTTAAATGTTATGACTTTTCCATGTGGGTTTTAGAGATCCCAACAGATGTGAGATTTTGGGGGTGTGGTGATGGGGGAAGTAAAGCACTTGGGTTCTTTTGAGGCCTGTTTTGCTTTAAGGTACCAGTATATATTTGCTTTAATAAAATATAGATGGCTCAAACAACTAACATTTTTTAAAATCTCCAATGGAAGAGAAAAATACTTTGAATCAATCAGATTGTATTTATTGTGATTAAGAATGCTCTAACTGTTATAGAAGGTGTTAGGGAAAGAGAGAAGTGAACTTTAAGCAGAATCACAACTCAGGGCTGAATAATACCTTTGTGAGATCATGTATTCCCCTCCTTCTTTTTCTATCCCCCTATTTCGTGGTGTTGAAGCCCGAAGCAGCGTTCCCGAGAACTCCACGCCTTCTCTCTAATTTTGTTTTGGTGAGGTGTTGATAAAACAATAAAGGCGACTGACTGGGTCCAGAATGTTCGTTCGGCTCCTGCATCGGAGTGGCGTTCCTTCTTTTGTCCAGCAGAACCTCGGCCAACTCCAGGGCCCGATCCTCGCCTTTCTTATCAAGCGGTGCTTTGGCAAAACAGAATGAGCGACCGGACGGTTTGAAACGGAGAGCAGCCAGGAATCCTCCTATCATTCCTTCCTCCTTTTCTCTCCCGGGTTCCTCATCACTCTGTGTGTGTGCGTGTGTGTGTTTGGAGGAGGGGGGGGGGAGAGATGCAAACATCTGTTGCTAAGGCAACCCGACAGCCTGATAGTGGGTGGGCCTTCGAGGAGTCTGTCAGGCATCCATCATAGGACCAGGAGAGCCCCCCCCCCCGGTGTCTCTTCTGCAAAACCAACCGGGAGCCCTAGGCTGGACTGATACCAGCGGGGCCCTGCTGAGCGGCGCTCAGGCTAGCCCAGGCGCCCGGAAACCGGCCTCCTTTGCTCCTTCTTGGTGCCCGTGTGAGCCAGGAGCAGGCACCCTCTCCTCCCGGGCCTTGGGGTCCTTCGCCTCGCCACCATCTCCGCCCTTCCTCCCCCCTGTATCCCGCGGGGTCTGGGGTTGTGCTGCTGGTGGTGATGCTCGGGTTCTGAGGACCAGGCTTTTTGTTTATTCCAGCCCAGGGGGAGAAAAGCGTTCGCGCCACTTTCCACGGAGGGGCGCTGGAGCACGTTTTAATGCAGCAAAAGGGCGCCCGGAGCGAAAGATTTGGGAGACAATTGGGTGGATGAAGCAGGCGAGCGGCGTGAGGAGGGGAAAAGGGGGCGGGCGGGTGGAGAGAAACGGAGGAGGTGGTGGTGGTGGTGGAGACCGGAGACCGGGAGAATGGGAAGAAAACTCCCGGGGATGGAGAGAGAGGGAATCACACCGATCCCCTTCTGCCGGTCCAGCGCCTCCACCCCCGGCTCCTGAGCGTGGAAAAAGTAGACCGCAGACCAGCTGGAAATCCGAGGCCAGGCAGGCAGGCAGGCAGGCAGGCTTGACCGGACGTTCTCTTTGCGCCGCCGGCGGGGCGTAAGCAGCAGGAAGGGAAGGTCTCTGCTTCCCCTCGCCCCCTCCCCTCCGCAGCTGCGCCCCTGGCACGGAGACGCCTTTCCTGCCACCCAGAGGATCAACACCCCCCACAAGCCCCCTTCAAAGGATGACTAGCGATCGGTCCTCCCCGACTCTTTATTTCCTCCTCCGCGCTTCCGAGCATCGCTTTCTACTTTCAAGAGTTTTCCAAGGAAGGGAGGGGGGGACAAGAGTCCTCCTCAATACTCCCTAACCCCCTCCCCCGCGGCCAAGTCTTTCACCGATCGGAAAACGTAACCGAGAAGCGGCATCAGCAGCCCCTGCCCTCTACCTCCCCCCCCCAGAACAACGTGCTTTGAATGAGGTTTCCCCTGTGCCGTTCCCCGCAGCTTTATTCCATAAGTAACACACACACCGCGCCCCCCATGCTTTCTTCCCTCCTTGCCCCCCCCCCCACCACCTCGTAAGCTGCCGGTGCCGGCATGACACCTCCCCGAAGGCTGCCGCTTCTGTCACCCGGGGAAGGCGCTGGGAGATGAGACAAGCCCCCTTCCTGCTTCCACCCCCCCCCCAACTGAGGGCCGATCCGTTCCGGCATCGCCACTGGGGGTGGGGTGGGGCAGAGGGAGATCACACACACAGAGATCTTTTCCAAAGCAGGAGGAGGAGGAGGAGGAGGAGGAAGCAGGAGCGGGTCTCTCGGTGTCTGGTGTGTGAGTGAGAGAGAGAGAGAGACAGAAACCCAAGCTGGGTTTTTTTTTTGGGGGAATCGTACGGCATTCTTGGAGGAGAGGGGAGGGGGCGGTTCGCTGGTGCGGATCCCTGTGTTTGGGTTCTGCCATCAACTCCTTCTCTGCCTCTCCCTCCCGCCGCCTCCCCCCCCCCGCAAACACCCCCCCGCCGCCGCCGCTCTTTTCTGCCTGATGCTCCGGAGAGCAGCGCCCGCCAGCGAGCAGAATACGTACCTCGGCGACTCCGCGGATCTGTCACGGAGAGGAGGGCTTTGGGGCTGGAGAGGTTGTAAAGCAGGCGAGCGGAGACGAGGAGGGGGAGGAGGAGGAAGGAAGGACGCCCCGCATCCGGATCTGCTGGCGAGCCTTTCTTCACACGGAGGGCGCCGGTTTATAAAAAAAAATCATCTCTCGCTCTCTCTACCTTGTTGTGATCTAAAACCAAAGCAACAAGAAAACCCTCCCCACTCTCCCTGCCCGGGATTGACTTCTGAAGTCATGGCGTCCTTATATCAGAGATTCGGCGGGAAGATCAACACCTCCAGGTCGTTCCCCGCCACCCCCGAGGCCAGCCACCTCCTGGGCCCCCAATGCACCGAGGAAGACGGCCCCGCCAATAATACGGCCACCAACGCCGGAGGAGGAGGCGGAGGAGGAGGGGGGAAAGCCTCTCGCCCGCTGCAACCAGACCACCCGAGACCTCGCTTCCAGTCCCCGGCGAGGAGGAGTGACGGCGAGGAGGAAGATGTAAGCCGGCCCTGGCCGCACCTCGGGTTCGGGGGACGCCGCTGGGGCGCCGCGGGGTTGGAGGCGGAGGCGCTGCTCTGTCCCCCTTGCCTCTCTGGAAACACGCTCGTGGGGGGGGGGGGGATGATGCCCCTTGTTTGTTTCGCCGGCTTTGTCCGGGCTCCGATCCGACGTCCATCTCTCTCTCTCTCTCTCTCTCTGGAATTCTAGCTGCGGGGGGCTGTGTTCGTGACGCGTGTCAGCCTCTGGCGTCGCTTCCCGAAGTGACACGTGTGTGTGTGTGTGTGTGTGTGTGTGTGTGTGTGTGTGTCTGCGTGTGGAGAGTTGGAGAAAGCTTCCGAAAGAGGGTTCTGCTAGCTTCTGCACAAGTTGTGGTGCGAGTCCTTATCCCCAGAGAATCCTTACTTGGTCCTTACGTTTCATATTTTAAGTTCCCTCCCCCCCCCTCAAAAATGGTCTCCTCTCCCCTACTCACATTTCTCTGACACTACATCACCTTTTTTTGCCTCAAATGTCGGTCCCCATCCCTGCTTCCAGGCCTTGTTTGTTTGTTGTTGTTGTTGTTGTTGTTGTTGTTGTTGTTGTTGTTTCAGCTGTGTGCTAGGAGGTCCAATGCAGACCCCGTCCTTCCTTCGGTGTCTGAGCCCTGTTACCCTAAGACGCGTTACTGGGGAGTCCAAGGACCTGAAAGGCCAGGCTGCCTGGTTCTGTGGGTCCCAACACCAATACTGTGTTGTGTTTTGTTTGCTTAAAAAAGAATTTTTCTCGTTCTGGTGAGAACTTTCACTTTCTTTCCGTGGAAGGCGTCTCTCTCTCTCTCTCTCTCTCTCTCTCTCTCTCTCTCTCTCTCTCTCCCCCTTCTTCCTCCACCTTTTTTTTCTGTTTTAAAAGCTGTCCCGAGACAAAACGACGCAAACCTTGAAGAAGCTATATTAAGCCCCAAGGACTTGATTTGAAGCGTCAGTTTAGGGAAGCACGTTTTTTTTTCTTTTTCGTTTCATCCTACCCTTTCTTCCTTTCCTTCCTCCCTTCTTTCCCGCTGTTGGGAGAGATTTCAAAGGGTTTGTATTTGCATATCGCCTTAGTAACGAGTGACTCATCCAGGGCACTTCGCCAGCTGCTGGGGATGATGGTGGCAGAAGTTTCCTTGTTCGGTGAAAGAAAGTTAAGAGCGCTGAATCACCCTGACCAGCTTGAACCAGGAGTAGTGGATTATTATGCCAGTTTGTCCTACTGAAAAGCCATTTTATGGCCTTGGCTTGGTGTGTGACTTCTCATGGAAGCATAAAGGACAACACAAGTTTTCAAAACTTTTAAGAGAAGAGGGAAATGCCACAAGAGCTTAGATGTTAAAGGCTCTGTTGCACAAAGAATGACTTTCCTCTGAAGTTTTTCATTAGCTCTTCTGCTGTGCACAGCCTTTAATTATAGAAGTAGCTGGCAATTATCACAAACTAGTGATTAATTATTTGGCAGAGAAGGGAGAGAAGGCTTACCATTCCGTTCTGCTTCGCTCACTGAAGGATCCTTGCTGAGAGACCTATTGCAAATAGATCATGGGGATTTTTTTTTTTTGGTACATGCTTATTTCTTCATAGGGAAAATGTTTCATGAGTGGCAGCTTGAAGGTTCTCCCCCACCATCCCATCATGGAGCCCAGCACAAAAGTCCTTCAAAAGAGAACACAAATTGCTTTTTGGTACATACATGTCGTCCCTCAACTACCTACTCATTCATTTATCTTCTTATACCAAGACACCAAAACCCTTCAACAAAACAATAAGTGGAGAATTGTAGTAGATGTCCACCACCCCATAAAAAAGTAAATTCTGTTTATGTTTCATACAAAATTTATGCAAATGAAACTCAAAATCCCACAGGTAACACTCAGCAAACAAAGACACTGAAATCTAAATGACCTGATGGTTACCTAGGACATGCATTGTCCAGTAGATGTATTTCATCCACTATTTAATCACCCCATGTGTCTGAAGAAGTGGATATGTCCACAAAAGCTCACATTAAAATATAATAGTTAGTCTTTAAGGTGCCACATGTTCTTTTTTTTTTTTGCTGTTTTCTTTCCTTAATTTCAGCCTGACGTTCTTCCACAGGGCAACAGGGCTACCTCTTCTAAAACTACCAGTAGATGGCAGTATATGAAAGCAAAGAACACTGTTTTCAAAAAGAGAAGAACCCCCTCTATTATGTGTGTATTTTAAATAGTTAGCTTGAAGCTTTCACTTCACTTATTCCCCTGGCTTTGGCTATGACAAGTGTGTGTCTAAAAATAAAAGATACTGGACTGAAGAATAAATAAGGGAATTTAACATTTGCAGGTGATTTGGGAGGACATTGCTTTAAAAAGGCAGGGCCTTATCATCTTCCAAAGTTAGGCCCATTACAACCGTGCTCTGAATATTCTGCCCAACAGAATATCTTTCCATTACAGGGTAGAGATGGGCACAACCAGGGAAAATGATGTTTTCGAGTTGTCGTGTGTCAGAGCCGGCCCGTTTCGGCTCGTTTCCGTTTTTCGCGAAATTTTCCAAAAATTTGTCATTTCGTTTGTCATTTTTTCGTCTGTCATTAGTACTGGTTTGGGGGGGGAGCGGGCTCCTGGAGGCACCTCTCTGGGGTGGGTGCCTCCTCTGGCCCGCTATGAAGGGAAAGCGGGCTCCTCTGGCCCGCTACAAATTGGGATATGCATACCAAGTTGAGACTCGAGGCACCTCTTTTTTGGGTGCCTCTCTGTTGACCACAGGCCCACTGCTAACTGCAGTGTCACAGTGTGTGTGTGCAATGCGAGTACAGATTTGGCTTAGGGTTAGGGGGGTTAGCGCAAGGGCTAGGCTTAGGGTTGTTACGGGTAAGGTTAGGGTGAGTTCGTGGGGTGCACCTCTGGGTGCCTCTCTGACCCACTAAGAAGGACAGTGTACTGGCGTATGGGTTAGGGTTAGGGGTTGGGTTAGGGTTCGGGCTATGGTTAGTGGGCTTTTTATGCCCAACAGGCACATCCCAGAAGTCTCGGTCAAAACCTGGTCAAGTGGCCATGCAATTGGTGGAATGGCTCCAAAAATTTGCATGGTCCACTCCCATGGCCAGCCCATCATTGCACAGTTGTAAAAAAATAAAAATAAAATAAAATAAAATAAAATCAATGGAGACGTTTTGTTGCAAGAAAAACCCACTGCTGCTACTGTAAAAATTCAGGCAGTTTTAAAATAGCTATTTTCGCATGTTTCTGTGGTGCTTTGGTGTGTTTTTGGACCACCATGATTTCAAAATAAATAAATATTGCTTGCGGTCGCCCCATTTTGGATCCCCCGCCCGCACCGCATGGCATGGCGAGTTGGCGAGATGACAAGGAATGGATGTGCAGCCCAGGAGAGGAGAGGGGGGGAGGCCGGGGACCCCCCCCCAGAAACCACCCCTCTGGTAGGTGCCCTCACTCAGGCAGGCATATTTTCACCTGCTTTTTTGGCCGGGAATCGGGTTTTTTTTTTTATTTTTAAAACTTTTTTTCTGTGCCACGCCGCTTGGCGAGTTGGCGAGACGCCGAGGATGCGCAGCCCAGGAGAGGAGGGGGAGGCTGCCCCCCCGAAACCACCCCTCTGGTAGGTGCCCTCAGGCAGGCATATTTTTGCCTGCTTTTTTGGCCGGGAATCGGTTTTTTTTTAATTTTTAAAACTTTTTTCCTGTGCCGCTTGACATCGCGCGATCGCTGCAATGCCACCAGGAACGACCACGACAAATCAGACCCAATTTTTCTTTAGGCGGTTCGAGTTCGAGTTCTGGCAGAGTAATTGTCGCTCTTTGTTTTGTTACGTAACGGAAACGAGGAACGGAAACGGAAATGAGGATTTCACCGAGTCGTGCCCATGTCTATTACAGGGTAGATTTAAAAGAGAAGGCAGACACGCAACACATTGGGCTGTTCTTTCCCAGTAAGACACTTCTGAGTTGTGCAAAAGGTGGTTTGGGGTTTACAGATTAATAGACATCATGAAATGCAACTTGGCTGAAGTGTCATCGGGGAAGGGTTTATACAGGGTTTACAAAGCAGCTGTCGTGATTTGGTTCTATGGAGCAGCTGTTGTGTTTCTCTTACCCATCTCATTTTCTACTCAATGAACCAGCAGAAACACACTGAGTCCCAAGTACTGACTGTGTGCTTGGTGAATATAATCTATCTGGTTTGCTCAAATCAATAATTACTTTTTAAACATAGCCAAATCACCAGGTGTAGGTTCACTGTGATGAAGGTGGGATATTTCCTTGCTCTGGCTTTTTTAATGAATGCCTTTGGGCTTTGGAGGACAAGTTCAGTAGTTCATCTGGAGGTGTCAAGCCTGGCTGTACTATTGTCAATTTTTATGCCTCTTGCCTAATACCTCTTATATTTTTTTACTGATGTTCTTGTTTTTAACCTTTTTGTGTGAACTGCCCAGAGTTCCTTTCGGGAAATGGGAGCAGTATATAAATGCAAAAATAAATAAATAAATAAATAAATAAATAAATAAATAAATAAATACTATTAGGCAAATTCTCGCAGTCACCATGTGTGGCAGATAGCAGTGGAAGTAGCACCAGGGGTTAGGAAAGCAAAAGCAACGTGCTCTGCTTATATACTGCCCCAGAGCACTTCAAACACTTTCTGGGTGGTTTACAATTTAATTATGCAGGCTATACATAGTCCCCTCCCCCCAGCAAGCTGGGTACTCAATTTACTGACCTCGGAAGGATGGAAGGCTAAGTCACCCTGAGCCTGCTACCTGGGATTAAATCCCAGGTCATGAGCACAGTTTTAGCTGCAGTACAAGCATTTAACCACTGCGCCACGAGCAGCTGACGTCCCTCCTGTTTCTCCCCATTCCATCTTGTTGACCTGCCCCTGAACCCCTAAACTAGTACAGTAAACCCCCACCTATCACAGGGGTTAGGGACCCGACCCAACCCGCAATAACTGAAAATCTGCAATATGTGGATGCTGGATTTGCTCAGGACTGGGTGGGCTCTCTGGGGGCTCTTGTACATTTCCCCCAGGCCTGGCGCTGCCCCAAACGGGCCTGCAAGGGGCTTTCCAGTCCCCCAGAAGCCCCCCCAAAGTGCCTTCTAGTGATCTGGAGGTCACTTCTGGTTTACCGGAAGTCACTTCCGGTTTGCGGGGAAGCACTTTTGGGGCCTCCAATGGGCCTGGGAAGGCCTTTCCTCCGTACCCAAGGGGGCCTTTTTTTCATATACTGCGGACCCGCAATATATCTCCCTTTTCCCCTTACCTGTTATACATGGTTGTTTTATTCTCATCTGTAAACCACCCAGAGTTCCTTCTGGAAGATGGGCGGTATAAAAATGCAACAAATAAATAAAATAAATAAATAAATAAATATATGAACCGCGAAAGGGCAGGGGACAATTGTACATCACTCAGGTTCATTGTAGACTGGGTTTCTTTCCATCCATGATGCAGTAAGATCCAGATCTCAGTCAGGTTGGCTTCTGGATGTAGAACATGCATGTGTGTTTGTCCTTCTTTTACCTCTGGTAGCACAGTGCCTTGAGAGAGTCATGAACCTCAAGGGACCCAAATGTGAAGTTCTGAAGTGTGTCTCTTTCTGCTTTTCTGGGGAAAGGAAAGTGTGACTCCATTCTCTTCTCAGCACCGAGAATGAAAAATTTAGATAAAAGAAGACAGAGGCATGCGGCTATGTGACAAGGTCAAGGTGAATTCATGGGGTAGGTGGGTGTTAATGGACTTCAGATGCTCAGATGCTGTTTCTTCGCTAAGTGGCTTTTCTGCATTTCTTCATTCATATTTCTGAAGTGAGCTGTCTCAGGTGCTGAAGCGTTGGGAGCTCCACCAGTCAGTAATCTTTTATTATATGCTGGCAAATTCTGCTTTGAACTATTTAAAGGAAATGGTGCTTTTATTAGCCTCCTGTATCTTGCTGTCAGCTGGTGATGAATGCTGCACTCAGTTTAAAGTGTTCTGCTTACATGCCAAGGTAGTGGTTCGGACCTCTGTAATTAGTAAAAATTGCAAAGAGCTAAACAAGGGTTCTTCCTCCTTGCAATCAGTTCATAAGAAATAAGGTACGAACAAGGTGACTTCATGAACACTAAATTTAAATTTAAGGGTGGATTTAATGTACATTACTGCAAATTTCAACATTTAACTCAATTCAGAGGGAAGCAAGGGTGATATACAAAGACAAAAGTGGTTAAATGAAATTCAAAGACATGTGAGGTTTCTGTGGAATACACTGTCTGGTAGCTAGAAATTCTGGCTGGTGGAGTATGTGCTAAATCCTGCTACTGCTGAATGTGATTATTTTTTGATAACTGGCTGCTCCGTTGGTGATTGCGTTATAAACCCCATTCCAAAAGGATTAGCTATCTAATGCAAATTTCATATTAAAGGCTAAAACGAAGCAAGGGAGCTCTTGTTTTTAATGAGGGCATCTCGGTAAGAGTAGCTGAGCATATGGCCTGCAGGTTCCATTCTGAGAATCTCCAATTAAACTGTCTCAAGACTGATACCCAAGGTTGAAATTTCCAGGTGGGTGAGCAAACAGTTCTGCTTCATATAAAGATTTCCCCTTCTTGAAAATTTCTAGCTCTTTGTTTAACTAACTGGTTTAAAAAACTACTCCACACTCAGTAGTTCCAGTATTCTGAATGATTATACATGGAGAGTGTGATGATTCATCCAGGTGTTTGCTGTGCCTCTTTCAGACTCCCTGGAAAAGGTAACAAAAAGTGGACAACAGCAGGAAAAGAGGGGGGAAATGAGATGGAGTAATTCCATAAAGAACTGGGCAGAGCTATTAATGATAGGACAATTTGGAGGTCAGTCATTTATATGGTTGCATAAGTTGGAGACTACTTAACAACAACATTTTACAGTATATTTTATTTATTCATCTGTAGAATATGTAGTGTATAAAGCAATATGTGCTGCTTATATGCTACTCCATAGCACTTAAAGCACACTCTGGGCAGCATACGATTTAATTACACAGGCTACATATTGCAAGCCGGGTACTTAATTTATTGACCTTGGAAGGATGGAAGGCTGAGAGAACTTTGAGCCAGTTTACCTGCGATTGGACCTGTAATTTAGTCACTGTGCCCTGAGGCTCCTTGTATACATGTGTGATACTGGAAGGCAATGTGAAGCAATGGTCTCTACAGTCTAGTCTTTCTAATACAGTACACCAAGAGCGGAAGTTAGCTTAGTGGCTAAATGTGCAAAGCAAGTAATTACTGTACTGTAATCCTCTGCCCGACCCAACCTGTGATAATGGAAAATCTCTGATATGCAGATGCTGGGTTGGGTCGGGACTGGGGGGCCTATCTGGGTCCTCCTACACTTACCTGGGGCCTGGTGCTGCCCCGGACAGGCCTCCAATGGGCTCGATCAAGTGATCCAGAAGTCACTTCCAGTTTTCTGGAAGTCATTTCTGAGGCCTCCAACAGGCCTGGGAAGCCTGTCAGAGATCCCAGAAGTGGTTTCCAGCGATCTGGAAGTCACTTCCTCCCCCCCCCCCGTAAGTCACTTCTGGTTCACTGGAAACCACTTCTGGGGCCTCCAGCAGACCCGGGAAGCCCGTTGGAGGCCCGTTCAGGGCAGCGCCAGGCCTCGGGTAAGTGCAAGAGGCCTCAAACGGGCCCAAGCAGCTTACCCCAGGGGGCCTTGCCTTCCATATACTGCAGTCCCGCAATATACCAGGACCACAGTATATAAACCACGAAATAGCAGGGGATGACTGTATCCACGACCACGACCACCATCATCCTGTCTTTATGTGCCCACCCTCTTTAGCTCGGAGATAGTACTATGTACTCCCATTATTTTATCTTCTCTTGTCCCTGTTGTGCTACTCTCATTTTGCCTTCATAAGAATCCTAGCCTAAGTAAGTTGGTCCATTTGAGAGGCTGGAGCTGTTCCAAGGTTATCCAGTGCGCCTTGAGGCTAAAAGGGCACTTAAACTGCACCATCCCTACTCGTTCTGGTTGCTCTGTAACCATGGCATACACTGTTTCTCTAACATACAATGCCCGCTTATATTCTGTATGCCCAATTTAAATTGAAATGAAGAACAGAAGTAAAAAATGGAAGAGAACTACACAGCTATCAATGAAAGGAACACCTGTGCTTGGAAAAGAAAACAAAAAAGTTAGCTAGCCCAGCTAAAGGCTAAATAGCAGAGGTGAGTTTTAAACGTTTTTCTCCTATGCCCCCAACAGAAGGCCAATAAAATACAGGGAATTTTGTGCATCTGTTGGAAAGAAAGATGGCATTCATTAGACATGGAGCAACTAATGATCCAGGGGAAGTACAGTGGTACCTCTGCTTACAAGCAGCTCTGCTTATGAGCAATTTGACTTAAAAGCAGAAAACAATTGGCATTTTACATGTGGTCTGCTTTCATCCCCCCCCCATTTTTATTTGTTTATTTGATTTTTTTTAGATACTGCTGCTCTACTTATGAGTTGTTCGACTTATGAGCATGCATTCAGAATGGATTAAACTCAAAAGTAAAGTAGGAACCCCATATCCACTGATTCGTTATCCACTGATTCAATTATCCATGGTTGGCGGCGGCGGCATGGGGGGGGAATTAAATAAATAATTCAGCAGCCACAAAGCAAGCTACTGTTACAAACAACAGCTGTATAGTAAGCAACTATCATAAAACAACATCTGTAAAACAAGCTACTGTCACAAACAGCAGCTGTAAAGCAAGCTATTGTCATAAAACAGCAGCCATAAAGCAAGCTACTGTCATAAAACAGACGTTTGGGGGCTTTTTGGTTTTCTCTCTTTTTGGTTTTCTCTCATTATCTATGGGAAGGCCTGGAACCAATCCCCAGTGGATACTGGGGTCCTACTGTAGAGGTACCACTGTATTGTTCTCACTTGATTTATGAAGGTAACAGAAGTTGTCATGGAAAACCCAAAAGAAAAGCCACATTATGAAATTTCTGGTTCCTGGGCTTACTTTTTCTTCCCTCCTTCACCTGTAAAATGGAGATAATATTACTAGACTAATCTTCCAGGTTCTTGCTTCCTGTTAACTGGGATGATAAATGCAAATCTTTTCACAAATTCTAAATACACATGCAAAGTAAATCCATGAGTGCATAGCATACTGATTTTAAAACCCAGATATCACAGAAACATAAGCATTGTGGATTAAATCCCTTATAGTTACAGAAATGACCAATTGGATCAAATGAGATAGATATGATATGGTATCTGGAGCAGAAAGCAAAGTAACTAAAGAATGTTGTAACACCTGAAATTTCATTTATAATTTTGGTGCCATGTATGTATTTTTCCTTGAGATTGTTTGCACCGTTGCAATACAGACCCATGGCTTTCTTCATCGTAGGTTTGAACATTCCCCTATCAATGAAACAGAGCCCCCCCCCCCGCCTTGGCTTCCCTCTTCGGCTCATTCTCCTGTTCGGTGAAAGTGATTAATCAGCTTAATTTCTGCACACAACTGCCAAAGGTGCTGAGTAAGATGTACATGCTGATTGTGTATAACCCTGTCCCTTTTAATTACAGTGATGATAATAATGCATTAACCAAGTGCATCACAAATTCTTTCCCATACAAAATATTGATTCATTTCATTGAGCACTGAGAAGAAAAGTGATCACAGTAATCTTTTTAAAATTAAATTCCTGATAATAAGTTGTTTCTACTAAATGGGACTGAATGTCATTGACCAGATCTGTACATTTAACCCGAACACTCCAGTCCTCTCTTCTGCATCATTTAGAGTAATTTTCTTCCTTTCTCGACTAGGAATTATCCTTGATTAAAACCTGGAAAAACGCAATAATTTGGTAGCCTCTTCTAAGACTGGGAAGGGTGCTGGATGGATAACTCAGTAGTTGAGGTATGTGGCTATGGAGCCAGAAGCTGGAAGTGTGATTCCACACCGCTCCACCCCCAAGAAAAAGGGCAGCCTCTGTGTAACCCTGGGTTTGCTGCATGTCCCCAAGGCATCCCAGAAGGAAATACGTAATCCCCTCTGTGTACTATGTATTGAGAAATTCTGGAAAAGGTTTCCAAAAGTCTGAACTTGACACTGTCATGTTAGAACCTGAACAATTCACCCATTCTTAGATCTGTCCCAACTAAGTAGAGTAAAGTCTAAGGGGGGAAAGTGGGATGCCTGCGTGACTGGAGAAATTGCATAATAAACCTTACAAGGTTGAAATGTTTCCACTCTGTGGCTCCCTTCCAATGCCCCAGGGCTCCCTAGGGGGCCATATGGCCCCTGCTAAGAATGGCTGATATAATGGATAGAGTGACAAAGTAATACTCTGAGGATCTGGATTTGAATACGTGTTTCGACATCAAAGCAAAAATACTTGCTTCGGCATGTAAACATACTGGTGTGTGTGTGTGTGTGTGTGTGTGTGTGTGTGTGTGTGTGTGTGTGTGTGTGTGTGTGTGTGTGTGTGTGTGTAGAAGTGATAAAAACACTCCTTAAGTATTTCTCTTGCCTTGAAAGCCCTTTTACAGGTGCTATAAGTAGATTCTAACTTGATGACTAATGAGACAAATTGTGTGTGTGTTTTGTGTCGTTACACTCCTGACTGACTCTTCGTGACTCCACGTCCATGGAGTTTTCTTGGCAGGAATCCTGGAGTGGTTTGCCAGTTCCTACTCCAGGCGCCTACAGCACCTGGTATTCCCTGGTGGTCTCCCATCCAAGTACTAACCAGGGCCGACCCTGCTTAGCTTCCGAAATCAGGCGAGATCAGATGTGCTTATTGCAAAACCATATGGGCTAAAATAATGAATGAAATGTTCTAGGTAGCCTTTGAAATGATGTCACATCATGATGGCACTAACAATGGGTGGGGACTGTTGACATTTGGAAGTGGGGCATAAAATATAAGCTCCCCCAAAGTAGAGTTATTTTGTGAATAAATAGATAAACACAAATCCCCGAAATTTGAATGCAGTTTCCGCAGCGTTCTGAGTATAACCAGATGGCTCAAAAATATTTCTACCTAGCAGCTTTCCCATGGATCTCTTATATCAGATGGAACTTTAGCAAGATATTTTACACCTACTTCTGTCTCAGGCTGTTTTCTTCACAAACAGGCAGGTTATGAATCAAAAGGAATAATTGGTAATATAATTTCAAAATTAATAATGCAGATGGTTGGTTAGGGTATTTAAAAATAAGCTTTTAACAGTCATTTGAAGTCAAGAGCCGTCTGGAATGTGTAATGCATTGCTCCTGAAATGTGAAAGCATATTTGCTGGGAAGGAAACAACCAAGAGAAAAATACTACTGTATCTGTTTTGTGCTCACTGAGCAAAACAGAGCTAGTTCCTTGTTGTGGAGAGAGTAGTGCCACAGAAAATCCATGCCCTGCTTAAAGATTGTGTCCCTGTGTCACTCAGAACTGAAATGCCTGACAATAGGTTAAAGAATTTGAAATAAAAAGAAGAAAAGATTCACAAAGAGAGAAGTGAGAAAACAAGGATGTAACATCTCAACAACCTAACAAGTCCATCACCAGCTAGCCTGTCTTTTGTGCTTTTACTAGTCAGTATCTTTTGTGCTTTTACTAGTCCACTGAACATCCATCAACATGCAACATACTCAATATTAACTCTTCATTTCTTTCCCCTAAATGGTGAACTGATAGAATTATCTTCCCCCAAAATGAAGGACAAATGATTACCATTTTGTCAGTGACATTCAGAATGGAAGACTGCCCTCCAATTTTTATCCCACCTGGTCAATCAAGAGATGAGGGCAGTGACTTAGGAACTGCATACCTCTTCAAAAAGAGGCCAGAAGAGAATATCCAATTGCATAAAATGTGCTTATAGATTTATATGTATAGATGCATTTTTATAAAAATAAAGTCATGCTGTAATTTAAATAGAAATGCATTTTATCATGAGTGTGTAAATAATGAGTAGTTGCTTTGTGTGGTTCCTAATTCGACTGTTGAATTCTTAACGGGGGGCCCTCCTCTTTTTGTGTGGTTCTTAGTCTTTAAACTTGTGGCTGACTGGATGGTCCTTTAGATGGAACATGTCTCGCTATAGAAGATCGTCCTCCAGCAGTTCTTCAGCTATAGAATGATCCCATATTGAGTAGGATCCATGTAGGAAGCCAGTAGTTGCAAGTTCTATGCCAGAAGGTAGTCTCATGGCCCCTAGCTAAATACACTACTACACATATGTTGTAGGTCATGGAAGGGGAATGAAGGCAGAAAGTATTGCTCTTCACTCATAAGCTGCATTCAAGTGGTTGGAAATTGCATTCTGGGAAACATATAATTCTTAGGGGGTGCTCTCTATAGAGCCTAGTGACCAGCGAGATTTCCTTTGTGCAGTTTTCTTTTTTTTACAGATCCAAGGCAAACTACCCATGTAGGTGCCAGTCTATGGGCTGGGATTCTCAGAAGTCAGCCTGGGGAATTCTTGGAAAATTCTGGCACTTGGAGTCCTAAAAAACACATGTAGTTTGCTACCCAGAACTACAGCAAGCTTCATACAGCTTTCGATTCAGAACACCACATAATTCTCTCAGGCAGCTCTTTATGATCTCCACTACTTCCACTTTATTAAGACAGAGCTTAGAAACTAATAGAGAGAGATCTCTTTCCAAGTAAATTCTTTTTTGTTTGTTTTTGTTTTAAAGGCTACAAGCATTCCTGTAGTCTAGCAATCAGCACCCTCTCTTGTTAGCTGTCTCCATCCATGGAGATTCTGTGTTATCATGGCTAATAGCTATTGACAGATCTGTCCTCACTGAATTTGTCTAATCCCCTTTAGAAAAATATCCCTCTTACTCCCTATCAGTAGTGGTGAAATGGCATGCTCCTTCAGAGGCCAGGAGTCCCAAAGGTTAGAAAGCTAAGTACAAAGACTGGAAAAAAGGTGCCTGAGGGGGATATGATTGAGACGTACAAAATAATGCAGGGCATGAGTAAAGTGGATAGAGGGATGGATGCTCTTCTCCCTCTCACAAAATACCATAACTAAGGGACATCCACTCAAACTGTGGGTTGGGAGAGTAAGAACAGAAAAAAGAAGGTTGTGCTCAGTACAGATAATGAAAACCACTGTAACAACTTCAGGAGCTTTTTGCTCAATTGATACAGATCAAGTATGTATTAATTTATTAATATAGTCCTTTGGTCTAAAGATTATATTGACTGAGGGTCACTGGTCAGGTCATCAAATACTCAGAAGTCTACCCAATGTTTAAATGGACTTTCAAGGAGTCCATGAATTTCTTGCCACTGCCACTGGCCCAGATCCTCATTGTTCTTTCTGTATTTGTCCAATCTTTTGAGGTCCCATGCTTCTGCAATAACTCTCATTCCCCATCATCTGGTCGTGTTAGTAAGTTGGGAGGGATGGGAGGCTAAGTGAACCTTGAGCCAGCTACCTGGGATTGAACCTGGATCGTGGGCAGAGTTACAGATGCAGTACTGCCATGAGGCTCCTAACCAGAATTAAATATGTCTGGTTGCAGAATCTTGATGTGGTCTAAGACCACCCTTTTATTCCTCCCGTGGATTAGAAAAAGTCTTCTCTATTTGCTACAGGAAGCCAGAAGAACTGGAAATGGATAACCATCATAAATACATCCTTCCTTTTAGCAAATGTGGACTGCTAAGTACCTGTTCTTTGCAAAATGTCAGCTGAAGCCAAAGTGCAATTAATTAGATAAGGATAATGTAGCAACACGGAGGATAGACATGGCTGTTCTTTCCCCCCTTTTTGTGCCTGGAGAACTGATGTGTTACAGATGCAAGGGGCTCCTTGACTGCACAGCAGAGGTCTGAAGATCGTCAGAGATGGAAGCAGGAGCTAATGTGTCGAAGTGACAAGGTTAGACTGGAGGGAGCATGCAGACGTGCCTGGCAGGCACTTGACAGATAGATGGCTGCCAGGGTTACAAGTCAAATGTTTATAGGGTGACAGGGGGTCAAGGAGGAAGGAAATGAGAAAATATTCAGAGGATATCCCAGGCAGCAACAATGTCTCTCCCCCCCCCCATGTTATAAGTGTCAAGTTTATTATTGCAGTGTGTCGCTGGATTGTCCTTGCTTTTCTTAGGTCATCTGGAAGAGACAGGCTTCCTATCAAGCATACCAAGAACAGATTTTCTGCTTCCTATATTCTCCTAGTCATCTTTTTCTTTTTTCTTTTTTTAAAAGTAGTGTGTACTACGTTGACTTGGGAGCTCTGTAGGCTGGGGCACTTATCTGCAGAGCTAGGCATCTGGAGCTTCGTTCTTTCAACAGAGGTGGGGGACTTAGGCACAATCTGTCTGCCACGTATCATTCTGCCCTTTCATGAATCCCCAGACAAATCAGCAGCACTTCACACTTCCACCAGGAAGGCCACAGCTAACATCCCATGCTTAATGGGTTTGGGGTAGAGATGGGCACGACCAGAAAATATGGCGTTTCGAGTTGTCGTTTGTCGGGGCGGGTCCGTTTTGGGTCGTTTCTGTTTGTCGCGATAATTTTCAAAAAATTGTCGTTTCCATTGGTCGTTTGTCATTTGGGTTGGGGTTAGGGTTGGGGTTGGAGTTGGGGTAAGTGGGCTCTGGGAGGCACCTCTCTGGGTGCCTTTGACGT
Organism: Phrynocephalus forsythii; assembly: GCA_029282475.1. Lineage (NCBI taxonomy): Eukaryota > Metazoa > Chordata > Lepidosauria > Squamata > Agamidae > Phrynocephalus > Phrynocephalus forsythii. The sequence continues at coordinate 9,346,117 of JAPFRF010000009.1, forward strand.
CTGACCCACTAAGAAGGGAAGAGTTCTACCCGTAGAAGATAAGCGGGATATAAATATAACAATAAATAAATAAAATAAATAAGGGAAGGGAAGGGAAGCGTAACGCGAAGCTGCCGCGTACCATACATTACATTATGTTAGGGTGGTGGGTAAGTGGCAGAGACACCTCTCTCTCTGGGTGCCTCTGACTCACTAAAAAGGGGAGCGTACTAGCGTACTGATGTACAGGTTAGGGAATGGAATAGGGGTAGGGGATAGTGGGCTGTGGGAGGCACCTCTCTGGGTGCCTGTGACCCACTAAGAAGGAAAGTGTACTTGCGTATGGATCTGGGTTAGGGTTGGGGTTAGGGTAAGGGCTAGGCTTAGGGTTATGGTTAAGGTTAGGGTGGGTTAGTGGGCTGCACCTCTGGGTGCCTCTGACCCACTAAGAAGGACAGTGTACTGGTGTATGGGTTAGGGTTAGGGTTAAGGTTAAGGTTAGGGTTAGGGTTAGGGTTAGGGTTAGGGTTAGTGGGCTTTTTATGCCCTCTGGGACATCCAGAAGTCTCAGTCAAAACCTGGCCATGCGATTGGTGGAATGGGTCCAAAAATTTGCATGGTCCCATCCCATGGCCAGCCCATCATTGCGGAGGTGTAAAAAAATAAAAATAAAATAAAATAAAATCAATGGAGACGTTTTATTGCAAGAAAAACCCACTGCTGCTACTATAAAAAATCAGGCATTTAAAATACCTAATTTTCAAATGTTTCTGTGGTGCTTTGGTGGGTTTTTGGACCACGATTTAAAAATAAATATTGCTGTCGCCATTTTGGATCCCCCCCACTGCATGGCAAATGGAGATGACGAGGATGCCCCCCTCCCCAGCCTGGTACCAACAGCCCAGGACTGGAGAGGGGGGGAAGGCAGGGGACCCCCCCAGAAACCATCCCTCTCTGGTAGGTGCCCTCACTCAGGCAGGCATATTTTCGCCTGCTTTTTTGGCCAGGAATCGGTTTTTTTTAAACTTTTTTTCTGTGCTGCTTGGCATCGCGCGATCGCCGCGATGCCATGAACGACAACAAAAAATCAGACCCAATTTTTCTTTTTCAGTTTGGGTTCGAGCTGGAGCGGAGTAATTCTCGTTACCGTTACCTGTTACATAACGATAACGAGAACCGAAAACGGAAAGGAGAACTTCGCCGCTCCGTGCCCATGTCTAGTTTGGGGAAGGGTTGCATAGGTGGGACTTTCATGCATCTCATGCCATAGTACATCTAATGAGCCTATTCAGGCCACTGTCAACCTAATGAGCCTATAGACCAGGGTGATGGGCCATTTGTGCTGGGGGGTGTATAGAAATAAATAAATGATGTGAAATCAAGATAACTTATAAATCGGAGGCCTCGCCGCTAACTTTCCTTTGACTGACAAAGCTGCTTGGATGAATAGTGAAACATTCTTGATATCACAAGAAAGGAAGTCCAATTGCCATGACTCAACTTCCAGATTCCCACCAGTGATTCTCTGGAGGACAGCTGGTCTCTGTACCCTTGAGCAAGTTGCATGGCAGAAGGAAAGACAAAAAAACATCCACTGGTTATGCTTAAGGATTCCTGGGAAGGGTCATTGTAAAGTCAGAAGTGGCTTGATGGAACACAATTAATTTGTGTGTGCTAAAGTACGTCTTGCAGTGGTGTCTGAATGAAAATTAATGAAAGGGCATGCATTTTCAAGGACTTCCTCTATCAATGAAATTCAGAAAATAGAGGAGTTACTTTTTAAAGGTGACAACACCACCAACTTTCCCAGCCATTGGGGTGGAGATTCTGAAGACCCATAGTCTGAAACATCAACCATTCCAGGATCCACTGATTTTGTGAGCATGTTTGAATTTACTATGCAATTAGGAGAAAACAGAGTTGGTATGAATTGCATTAAAGAAATTCACATGGAGAAGAAAATCAGATTCCAATCTAGACTCTTGAAATTATGTTTGATTTTTTATTTGTTCTTTTAAAAAACCACACAATTTAACCTTCCATATAAATTTGCTGAGCCTTTCTAGAGACTGCTGGGTCAACCCCTTCTCTCTGTCCCCTCCCTCCAAACTTCTAAAATAGCACTAATTATTGACGCCTGGTACCTAGGTGTGCCATGAATTAAAGGCATACGAGATTCACTTCCATAAATATGACTATGAGTCCTGTAGTAGATTAAAAACAAGCAAATTTTATTTGTCATATTTGATACACAAGCTTTTATAGAACACATGGGGTGCACCTTCGGTTGGCGTTTGCTTTGAATACTCTCCGAAGGAATCTCTTCTTAAAAGCACTGCACGCCTTTCCAACCTGAGACAGCACTAATTTAATTTGAAATTCAGTATTTTGCATTTCTTATATTTGATCTGCCCACTACCAAACCATAAAATGTCTCTTTGCTCCACTGGAGTTCAATAGGAGACCATTTCTTTAACTTAATAAAGGAGTTGATTAAAAGCATTTCAAGTGTACATTATCGGTGAGAGTTCTGGAGAGAGAGAGAAAGAGAGGGAGAAATTTATTCTCTAAAGCTTGAAGTAAGCATATATGAAGCTACAAGGCCATGAATTGAATGAGAGATTGCTAAAAATTGCAGGTGGTAGACAGAAGAGAAGGTTATCAAATTCTAAAGCAGCCTTCCTTCTTGCCTCCAACTAGAATCCTTCCTGGCTGAAAACAACATCACCTAGCCATGGATTTTAAGAGCATCATCTAACTAAGGACTTTAAAAGTAACCTCCTGGTGAAGAACATCTTTCACCATGTCTGAATGTCTGGGACCTGCTTTGAAGAAGGGTGGTTTACTGTACTCGAAAGCTTGCAATGTTCCTTTTTTATTTTTAATAGTGGCCTATGAAGGTATCGCCTGTAACCTATTTTTGCAATAAAGCTTTTGTTTACATCTTGAGATGATGTGTGTATATATATATATATTTCTCAATTATAGTTGTATTTTATATAGTTTTTTATTATTATAGTTGTATTTTAGTGTTGTTGTGTTGGTTCCCTCCCCCGCCACCTGTCACCATGCAGGCAGGGACCGCCATACCTGTTGTGTCGGGCTGTGGTCGGTACGCTTGGGGCTGGGGGGTTAGTCGGTTAAGAAGAACTCGGGCCAGGCATCTCGCGCCTGTCCCCCGTTCTGACCCCTCAGCTCACTGTCATGTGTCTCGGAGCCACTCCGCCAGCACCTCCGACCTTTCTTGCCTCCTGATGAATGCCAGGTCAGTCCATAATAAGATCCCCATCATTTATGACACCATCGCTGATGGGAGGACCAACCTGGCATGCATTACCGAGACCTGGGTGGGTGCAGAGGGGGGGCCTCCCTCTCCCAGCTGTGCCCTCCTGGGTTTCTGGTACAGGGGGCGGGAAGATCAGAGGGTCGTAAGGGGGTGGGGTGGCCATTGTGTACAGGGACACTATTCAAATCAGCAGGGCCTCAACGTTGGTGATTCCAGGGTTGGAATGTGTCCATCTGTTGGTTGGACAGCGGGACAGATTTGGCATTGTGCTCGGTTACCGTGCTCCCCGCAACCCAGCACAATCCCTACCAGAGCTCACCGAGTTCATCGCCGCAGCGCTGTTGAGAACCCCCCGCCTTTTGGTGGTGGGGGATCTCAATGTGCATGCTGGCGATGGCCTGTCTGGTGCTGCTCTGGAATTCATGCAGTCCATGACCTCCATGAATCTGTCCCAGCACGTTTTATGCCCTACCCACAGATCTGGACACACCCTGGATCTGGTATTTTCCTCCGCGTCTGAGGATTCGTGTCTGAGGGTGCGGGACATTGTTCCCACCCCTGTATCATGGTCAGACCACCACCTGCTGTCTTTCTCTGTCTCAATTGCTGGCCCACCCCGCGGGGACCTTCGGCTGTTAGTATGGGCCCGCCCCGAAGACTCCTTGACCCTGATCAGTTTCGGGAAGTCCTTGGGGAGCCTCCTGGCGGACTGGCTGACGATCTGGTTGACACCATGGTGGACCAATGGTTTGATGAAACATCCCGAGCTGTCGACCAGATCGCCCCTAGGCGCCTCATCCGCTGCAGAGCTCGTTCCTCACCGTGGTTTACGGCAGAGTTACGAGCAATGAAGCAAGAACGGAAGAGGCTGGAGCGCAGCTGGAGGAAGAACCGGTCGGCGACTAAGAAGGCTGCAGTCATCGCACAGTCCAGGTGCTATGTACATGTGATCAGGGTGGCTAGAAGATCTTATCACACCCTGAGAATTAGTGAGGCCTTGAACTGCCAAGCAGAATTGTTCCGTGTGGTTCGTGACCTCACTAATCCTGGGCTGTCTAGGCCTCCTCCTACTGATTTCAGTAGTGAGAATTTTGCAGCCTTTTTTCGATCAAAAATAGAGGCCATCTGTACCGGTTTTGACTCCTGTTGCAATAGCCCACCCTCGGCATCCCCTATTGCTGCACCCCCTCGGTCTTCCTGCATGGTTGGGTTTGGGCCTGTCACCTCACTTGAGGCCTCCAGGGCTATTGCCCACTGCTGGCCCGCGTCCACCCCCTTCGACCCTTGCCCATCATGGCTTATGAAAGCAGTCGGTGGGAACATGTCTGAATGGGCATCTATCATCGCCACGGCCTCCTTCAGGGAAGGGATTTTTCCCTCTCTCCTGAAGGAGACAGTGGTAACGCCCATTCTGAAGAAACCTAGTTTAGCATCGGGTGACCTAAACAACTATCGCCTGATTGCTAATGTTCCCTTTATGGGCAAGGTGATCGAGAGGGTGGCCGCGATCCGGCTTCAATCATATCTGGAGGGTGAACACGTCCTGGATCCATTCCAGTCTGGGTTCAGGCCGGGTCGGGGGACCAAGACAGTCTTGGTCGCTCTGCAAGATGACCTCCTCCAGGGGCCCGACAGGGGGTGCTCCTCTCTGTTGGTCCTCCTGGATCTGTCAGTGGCCTTTGATACCGTCGACCACGGTATCCTGCTGGATCGGCTCTCTGAGGTTGGGATCGGGGCACTGTCCACAGTTGGTTCCGGTCCTTCCTCGGAGGCCGTCCCCAGCAGGTTCAGCATGGGGGTGAGTTGTTGGCCCCTTGGATACTTCCTTGCGGGGTTCCACAGGGGTCGTCTCTCTCTCCCATGCTGTTCAACATCTATATTAGGCCGCTGGCTGAGGTCATTAGGAGACATGGAGTTTGCTGTCACCAGTACGCTGATGACACGCAGCTCTATGTCTCCTTTTCCACCGCTGCAGATGAGGCTGTCCGGACCCTCGATCAGTGCCTGGGTACAGTCATGGAATGGACCAGGGCCAAGAGGCTCAAACTCAACCCCGATAAGACCAAGGTTATGTTCTTTGGGGCTTCCCCATCCAGCTACGGTGGCCCGTTTCCCATCTTAGAGGGCGTTTCCCTCAGGCCATCAGACTCCGTCTGGAATCTGGGCATAGTCCTGGACCCGGCGCTCACCATGGAGGCCCAGGTGTCCGCCGTGTCCAGGGCTGCCTTTTTCCACCTTCGCCGAATCGCCCAGATTCGTCCGTACCTGGATGGGGATTCCCTCAGAACTGTGGTGCAAGCACTTGTGATCTCGAGACTGGACTATTGTAACGCGCTCTACATGGGGTTGCCCTTGACTCTCATTCGGCGACTGCAGCGGGTTCAAAACGCGGTGGCCAGACTGGTGGCGGGTGTGCGTCGATTCGAGCACATCACCCCAGTTCTGGCTCGCTTGCATTGGCTGCCCGTTGCAGCCCGAATCAGATTCAAGGTCCTGGTTTTGATCTACAAACCCCTCCATGGCCTAGGACCTGACTACTTGGCAGAGCGGATCGACCAGCGGTCAACTTCGGCCCGTCCGACCAGGTCATCGCGGGCGCACATGCTGCACGTGGCCACACCCAGGGAGGCTCGGAGAACCTCCACCCGTACCCGAGCCTTCTCTGTGGCTGGCCCGACCCTGTGGAATCATCTCCCAGCAGAAGTGCGCCTAGCAGAGTCCCTGCCTGCCTTCCGGAAGGCACTGAAAACTCTCCTCTTCCGGGAGGCGTTTGGGTGACTGTAATAAAGTCCCCCCCCGCCATCTGCATCCTTGGTCCTTTTGTTCTGTTTTGTTTTGTTTCGTGTTGTTTTATTATTTAGCTAGTTAATTAATTCACTGTTATTTTTAATCTGTCGTTTTGCTGCCCCCTTGTTGTAAACCGCCCGGAGTTCCTCCCAGGAAGACGGGCGGTATATAAGCCTAATAAGTAAATATATATATATATTGTGCAGTAAGACAGGGCTGTCCAACTTTGAACAGCCTGCAGGCTCCTTTTGCCCACGGCACATCCCTGTGGGCTCCTTTCCCAAGTCCTCACAACTGCTCCGCCCCTCCCAAGCTCCGCAGCACTGGTGGCGGCGGTGACGGAGGAGGAGCGCCCGCTCATCCCCAAACTCTGTGGTGCTCACGGCAGTGACAGAGGAGCACCCGCTCCCCACTCACTCACTGCTCGCGGCAGCGGCAGTGAAGCGGCCCCTGGTCAGGAGATGGATGGGGACCAGGCAGGTGACTTCTTAGCACCCCGGGGCTTCAAGTCACCTATGTGCAGGCCTGCTATAAGAGAACCCTAAATTCTCTCTCCAGTGGATTTATGATCAGTTTATATAACTTTTAATGGGATTTCTTATGCATCCTTCCCCACACAATTAATTTATTTCTGAAAATAATAATTGTGAGTTATGGTGACTGTTTTCAGATTTTTCTAGGCAAAAGAATATTCAGAAGTGGTTTACCGTTCCCTTATTCTGGGGCAATCGAATGACTGTGCCCAGCTGCTGCAGACTCAGATGGGTAAGGAAGGTGTTCCAGTCCCCTAATTATTCTGGTTGCCCTCCTCTGCACTTTTTCCCATTTCCATAATATCCTTCTGGAGGGATGGTGACCAGAACTGTACACAGTACTCCAGATGGGGCCTCACCATATAAAATGCCTAGAAGTCTAGAATGCAAAAGAGTCTCCAGGTTTTCCATGCTTTGTCTTTTTATGGATCTCCCTGGCAAATTTTGACAGAACATGCATACTGGGTGTGTCCATCAAGTCTGCTGGAGTCCAGGACTCCCCCATCTCTTCTGTCTTTCCGAAAGCAGACAAAGACCTTTCTTTTCAGGGACTACCTACTATGTGACTTTTATATGGATTACCATGCATGATTACATTGACTGATTTCATAAGAACACCAGTGTTTTCCATGTTGTAATTCTCTGTTTTAAATTGAATATGTCTTAAATGTTCTGGGCTGTATATTGTCCCTCATTACTGTAATTACTAGATGCCCTAAGCACATCCGATCTCGCCTGATTTCAGAAGCTAACCAGGGTCAGGCCTTAGTACTTTGATGGGAGACCACCAGGGAATAACAGGTGCTGTAGGCGCCTGGAGTAGGAACTGGAACATGGAGAGTTGGTCACGACTGTAACGACACAACACACACACACACACACACACACACACACACACACACACACACACACACACTGTAAGCCAAAGAGAATGGTGGAGTAAAAATATTCAAAATACAATAAATAAAATAAATACATATTTGGCTCTAATACAGGGATTGTTTGCTTAAAATATTTTTCCCTTTTTAAAACTAATTTTGGGTGGATCAGACAAACAAGATAAAGAATAGGTAATTCATCTAAACTGTTTGAATCAATGGAAAAGATAATCATGCTCTGAAAAGCTGAAGACAACAAGAAAAGACGAAAACCAAACACAAAAGGGTTTGACTCAATAAAGGAAGTAATGGCATTGAATTTGCAAGAGTTGAGCCCCTGCTGAGACAACTTGATGTCACATAGCAACAGCTGCTTAAAGCTGGATCATCTCTTTTTTAAAATAAGAAATGTAAATGTTTTTATTTTTTTACCCAAAGTCTCTCCGTATTATATTCCTCCACTCCCTTTTGTATGCTTATAAACTATAATCCAGTGCTCCCCAACCTTTTTATCCCCGCGGACCGGGAAATTTTTTAAAAATTTTCTGTGGCCCGGGGGTGGGGGTGGGGAGGGGGGGAGAATGCGAAAGGGGGTCCAGCGGGGAGGCAAAAAGGGGAGGGGTGAAAGCAAAGGATGGGAGGGAAGGAGGAGGGGGAGGCACGAGAGCGGCGGCGGCGGCACTCACCGGCTTGGGGCGTCGGGCGTGATTTCTCCCCCACACACGGGCGGGTGGGGGGAACCCGGGGCTCCTGGGCAGGCGGGCCCCCTCCTCCTCCTCCGGCGCCGGGAGTCGCACGTGGGTCTCGCTGCTGGCGCCCCGCTTGCTCCTGCTGCCGCCGCCGCCGCCATGGGCCTCCTCCTCCACCGGGAAAGCGAGCGGGGCGCCAGCAGCGAGACCCACGCGCGGCTCCTGGCCCCGCGCCCTGCGCGCAGCACCCGCCCGGCCGCGCCCGGAAGCGCCCTCGCGGCACCAACGAGTCCGCCGCCGCCGCCTCCTGCTCCTGTTCCTCCTCCTCCTCCTCCCGCCGCCGCCGCCGGAGGAGCAGCAGCAGCCACCCCCGCAATCGCCCTGGCGTTTTTCCCCGGAGCCGCCGTGTGTGTGTCGCCCCGTCCGCTGCCGCCGCCACCACCCCTCTGCAATTGCCCTCACTGCTGCTCCATCGGCGGCGGCAGGAGGAGGAGGAGGAACCGGAGCAGGAGCAGGAGGCGGCGGCGGCGGCTGTTCTTTTCCGGTGCCGCGATGGGGTTTTCCCCGGCGCGGCCGGGCGGGGGTGCCGCGCGTGGGTCTCGCTGCTGGCGCCGCGCTTGCTCCTGCTCCTGCTGCCGCCACCGCTGTGGGCCTCCGCCGCCGCCGGGGAAAGCGAGCGGGGCACCAGCAGCGAAATCCCGGGGGGGGAGGAGGAGGAGGATGAGCGCCTCCACCTCCTCTTCCCCAGAGGAGAGCAACGGTCTTCTGGGCCGCCGCCAAACGCCACCGCCGCGTCCCTCCTGGCGGAGCCCAAGCGGCCGCCGCCAACGCCGCCGGGGCGCCAGCGTTTGGGGGCGGAGTCGCCGGCTGGCTGGCCCGGAAGGAGGGGAGGGGGGGGAGGAGGGAGGCAAAGGCGGCGGCGGCGGCTCCTCCTGCGCTCCTCCTGCCTTCCTCCTCCACCGGCCGCCCGCGGGAGAGAAGAGGAGGAGGAGGAGGGCGGCGGAGGAAAAGGGGAGGAGCCTCCCCGGCCTCCCCAGGCGGCCCGGTGCCGACCGGTCCACGGACCGGCACCGGTCCGCGGACCGGGGGTTGGGGACCACCGCTATAATCAAAACTCTGTTTTTGAAAATGCAGTATTTTGAACATAGTACTGTGAAAAAACAATATGATTTTTAAACTACAGTGATAAGTGTGAGGGATTTTAAAAAGAATATTTCCTCAAAGGGCATTAGTATTGTGTGAGCAAGTATTATGCCCCTGTTGAACTTGCTTTGTTTCCTCTTGTGGGAATACTTTCTATATTAAATTGTAACGATGTTTTTTTTCTCTCTGTTTCAGCACATCAGGAGTGTAGGGGTCACTTTGAGGAAAACATGAGATGGGTGAATTTGAAATACATAATTTACACTTGAAAATCTCAGGGCCATATTTATTACTTTTGTATGAGGAAGCTGAAAACCTAACTGAATGAGTTATAATCTTATTTATTATGACTGATTAAGGCCTTTGGACTCGAAGACAAACCCCCTCGAAAAGCATTCTAAATAGCTGTCATTTTTCCAATGATTCCATTGCAATCTAAATGCAAATATAGGTCTCAAAACCATAGAATTAAACAGACACAGTATTAATTTCCTTTTGCCAGCAGAGGGCAGAATTTGCTCTGCAGAAATTCAGTAATGGCAAAGAAGATTAAAAAACAAAAATTGGAAGAAAAACAGCAGCATGGGAGGGAGGAACGGCTGTGGGCAACAAGTAAATCACAGAAATCTCCTTCGAAAAGAACCTTGTGCCATTTTCTGGAGTCTTTAGCTAAACAGTGCTTTTTGCAGGATTAAAGGTTTTTTTCATCTTCAAGGATGCCTCAATAATTATCTGATGGAAATAGTTGATAGCTGCTGATTTGTTAATAATGAACTGCTAGTTTAATATGTTATTTTTTAAAAAAACACCATAAAAAGAATGCCTAGTCATTGTTAGGTATTTATTGGCTATTTAATTAGATAGATAGATAGATAGATAGATAGATAGATAGATAGATAGATAGATAGATAGATAGATAGATAGATAGATAGATACCGAAAATATTTTTGGCATAAGTAAAAATCATGTGTATGGTATTTACTGAGGTAAAAACATTTACCAGAATAAAGAGGGCAGATAGATGTTACCCATTTTAAATGAGCATTTTTAAATGAGCATCATTTCATAAGAACATAAGAAGAGCCATGCTGCATCAGGCCAAGGGCCCATCTAGTCCGGTTTCCTGTATTTCACAGGGTCCACGCCAAATGTGTCTCAGTACACACAAAACTAGATATCTGTCTCCTGATAGCACTCCTCTGCATCTGGCCCTTGAAGAACCCTGGTTTTAAGCCTGGAGATTACACATCTCCATCATGGTTTGTAACCTGTGATGGACTTTTCCTCCAGGAATCTGTCCAATTCCCATTTTGAAGGCATCCAGGCCAGATGCCATCACCACATCCTGTGGCAGGGAGCTCCACAGAGTAACAACAAACACACTGGGCAAAAAAATATTTTCTTTTGTCCTCAGTCTCCCAACCCTCAGTTTGAGTGGATGTCCCCTAGTTCTGGTATTTTGTGAGAGGGTGAAGAGCGTCCCTCTATCCACTTTACTCATGCCCTGCATTATTTTGTACGTCTCAATCATATCAGGGGCCTTTTTTCCACACTAAAGAGCCCCAATTTTTTTATCCTTTCCTCATAAGGGAGGGGAAAGGCTTTCATCTCCTAACAAGAAAATCAAGGAAGTCAGTGACTCTTTCCACCATGTCAGTCATCTCAGCCGTTAGTACAATTCAGCATTGTGTTCTCTAGCACAGTGCTCCCCAACCTTTTTATCCCCGCGGACCGGGAAATTTTTTAAAAATTTTCTGTGGCCCGGGGGTGGGGGTGGGGCGGGGGAGAATGCGAAAGGGGGTCCAGCGGGAGGCAAAAAGGGGAGGGGTGAAAGCAAAGGATGGGAGGGAAGGAGGAGGGGGAGGCACGAGAGCGGCGGCGGCGGCACTCACCGGCTTGGGGCGTCGGGCGTGCCCTCCCCCCACACACGGGGGGGGGAACCCGGGGCTCCTGGGCAGGCGGGCCCCCTCCTCCTCCTCCGGCGCCGGGAGTCGCACGTGGGTCTCGCTGCTGGCGCCCCGCTTGCTCCTGCTGCCGCCGCCGCCGCCGTGGGCCTCCTCCTCCACCGGGAAAGCGAGCGGGGCGCCAGCAGCGAGACCCACGCGCGGCTCCTGGCCCCGGCGCCTGCGCGCAGCACCCGCCCGGCCGCGCCGAAAAGCGCCTCGCGGCACCAACGAGCCGCCGCCGCCGCCTCCTGCTCCTGTTCCTCCTCCTCCTCCTCCCGCCGCATCCGCCGGAGGATGCAGCAGCCATTATCTGATCGCCCTCCGCCGTTAATAATGAACTGCTAGTTTAATATTTATTTTTAAATCGCCCCGCCCCCGCTGCCGCCGCCACCACCCCTCTGCAATTGCCCTCACTGCTGCTCCATCGGCGATAGCAGGAGGAGGAGGAGGAACCGGAGCAGGAGCAGGAGGCGGCGGATAGCGGATCGATAGGTGCCGAAAATAGGGCATAAGTAAAAATCATGCGCGGCCGGGCGGGTAAAAACTTTTACCAGGTCTCGCTGCTGGCGTTACGCATTGCTCCTGCTCCTGCTGCCGCCACCGCTGTGGGCCTCCGCCGCCGCCGCTGCAAGGCGAGCGGGGCACCAGCAGCGAAATCCCAGGGGGGAGGAGGAGGAGGATGAGCGCCTCCACCTCCTCTTCCCCAGAGGAGAGCAACGGTCTTCTGGGCCGCCGTTTTAACGCCTGGAGATTACGCGTCCCTCCTGGCGGAGCCTGTGATGGACCGCCGCCCACGCCGCCGGGCGCCAGCGTTTTTGGGGCATCCAGTTCGGCTGGCTGGCCCGGATCCTGGGGAGGGGAGGGAGGAGGGAGGCAAAGGCGGCGGCGGCGGCTCCTCCTGCGCTCCTCCTGCCTTCCTCCTCCAGTGGCCGCCCCCGGGAGAGAGAAGAGGAGGAGGAGGAGGAGGGCGGCGGAGGAAAAGGGGAGGAGCCTCCCCGGCCTCCCCAGGCGGCCCGGTGCCGACCGGTCCACGGACCGGCACCGGTCCGCGGACCGGGGGTTGGGGACCACCGCTCTAGCAGAAAGTTGTTATCAAAGATTTGGGCCAACCTTATTTTATGATATAGTTTAAATGGTGTGTGTGTGTGTGTGTGTGTGTGTGTGTGTGTGTGTGTGTGTGTGTGTGTGTGTGTGTGTGTGTGTGTGTGTGCGTGCGCGCGCGCATGCTTGCCTCTTTGTCTGGTCTGGACCCCTTGGTGAAGTCCTAGTGCTAGGCTACATGGTTACTTGCTGTCATGGATTCATGCTCCAGCAAGGCACTTCAGTGTGTTTTGGATGGCTGAAGAGCCTTATTAGGCAAGCGACCTGGGATGACAAAGAAGTGCCTTATTCATTTATGTTCCCAAGCATGGCCTTCTGTTTTGAGTCTATCTCCCTCCTGCCCCCCCCCCAGTGGGTCCTTTTCCCTTGACTGTATTAAAGCCCAGCCATTTGTTGTATATTGGATGCTTTGCCACTGTGGCTTTATGCCTGGATAAATATCACGGGTCTCTGGACATCATGCCATCTCAGATGCTGCCAAATCCTTACAGTCTACAGGCCTGTAATGCTCCCACTTCAGAACCTCACCCTCCCTATTATAATTTATAAGGTTCTAATAGCAGCTTTAATGGAACCCCTCCTCCGATGATTACACATCTGTCCAAAAACTGTTCTACACCAAATCCTTTGAGTATGTCCCACTACCTCTTGCAATTTCCCTTCCCAATTGGCGGGGAGGGGGGGAAGAGATGAGGAGTCTCATAATTATTAACTGTAAGCAAATGACCTGACATTTGGGCTTTGTTTGGGATATGAAGAAGTCTGAACAAGCAACAGATGATTTATGATTGATACAGGCCGCCTTTATATGCAGAAGCAGCCCGTAAGGGATTCTGCAAGCACTGTGAGAACTCTTGACTCAGGCTAGATGAGAAGCATTTAGACGAGATAACTAGTAACACAAAATCCAGCATAGTTATCTTGTCTGCTGTGCAATAAGAATAAGAATAAGAATAAGAATAAGAATAAGAATAAGAATAAGAATTTGAAAAAACTCACTGTGAATAAATTTCCGGAAACAATGACTCTCGCATCACCATGAGGTATTTTTTAATTTTTTTGCATATCCTAGTTCAGTATGCAAGGATGAACCACACCATGTTTTATAACACTTTATTTATTTATTTATTTATTTATTTATTTGACTTTTATTATTATTATAAATGTATAGGAAGATCCCAGGTTGGGTGTCCCTGATAGAAGCCTTCACACACCCAAATTTGATGACTGAGATGAGATTTGGTAGATATCAAGATATATTAAATAGTAAGACAATTAAAAACAGAGGAAGAATTAAAAGAACAAAACATTATATTAGACTGGTGGGCAAAATCGCAGTTGCAGTCAAGGTTCAGTAAAGATAAAAAAGAAGGTTTTTATATGCAGAAAACTGAATTTGATATATTGTTTTTGGGGAGCGAAGAGAAATTTATTAGGAAAATGTATAAACACCTATTAAAGCATAAAACTGAGAATGAGATAGTTAAATATTGTATGATTAAATGGGCTCAGAATATAGGACATAATATTGAGATAGATAACTGGAAACAACTATGGGAAGTTAATATTAAGTATATTAGAGCGACTAGCCTGAAAGAAAATGTATATAAAATGTTTTATAGGTAGTATATAACACCACAAAAATAGTGAAAATGTTTGGAAATGGATCTGATAAATGTTGGAAGTGTAAGGAGAAAGAAGGGACTTTCTATCACATGTGGTGGACATGCACAGTGATTAATAACTATTGCAAAAGAGTACATGAGATGTTACAGAAAATATTGTGTTGTATGATACCATTCAAGCCAGAAATATTTTTGTTAAATATTATGCCGGAAATCAAAGATTATAATAAGAAACATTTATTAATGTATATGTTAACTATAGCTAGGATTCTGTTAGCAAAATACTGGAAAACAAAGGATTTACCGGAACAAAATGAGCTTTTGGACAGATATTTTGAAACAGCAGAAATGGACATTTTGTCAGAATACTCAAGGAGAAAGACCTACAGAAGGCAAGAGAATGCTGGAGACCTCTATATGTTTTCTATGAGGAAAAAGTTGCTAATAGACTCTGACCCATAGTAGACTGAATTTATATTTAGATTTGAGATCAAGATTTGTAATGAGGTGTATTTTTATGTAAGGTTTCCTTTTTATTTATAATAATAACACATACTTTTTCACTCTTCCTATCGTGGTCATACCCAGTTGGATAGCTTAGTGGTTTAAGTAACAGGATATAGAGCAGTGATGGCAAACCTTTTAGAGGCTGAGTGCCCAAGCTGCTATTCAAAGCCCACTTTTTTTTTTTTTTTTTTGCAAAGTGTCAGTACAGCAATTTAACTTGAATACAGATGGCTGTGAAGGGGCAATGTCGGGTGCCATAGGTTCGCCAACACTGCTATAGAGTCAGGGACTTCTAGTAAGTTTCTCTGCTAGGAGAAGAGCCAACCTGTGCCATCATGGGCAAACTGCAGAATCCCAGGACGTGACCAGAAGAAGAAGGGAATGGCGAACCACATCTGCATATTCTCTACTTGGGAAATCCTGATTACCAAGAGTTGGAATTGACTAGAAAATGCACACTTATAAATTTATGTCATGGTCCCTTGGATATCCCAGCGAACTTTGAAAATACAAGCATATTTTGTTGCGTCATAAATATTCCAGTTGTGCAAACAGGCAAGCTAATATCCTACAAGCTACGGGAGTGAAAAGCTACGGCCATTGAATAAAAATGGCCTCTGATCATGTTGCTGCATTTGATTGATTTTCCCCAGAGCAGAAACAGGTGAAAATGATGGATGCTGGGTTGTTGCTTTGCTATGTATGTTGCTTGTCAAAACCCATCTTGTAATTTTCTTTGCAAAAACATGGCACAACTTGACACTGTTTTTTAAACAATGTTATAGTAAAATATGTTTGATGACTTATACAGGATTTAAACCCCTTCCCCCCCAACCCCCACACTCTCTGATTGTCAGAGTGATAAAACTGAAGAAATTACAAAAATGTGTTCAGCTTTATTATCATTAGTTAGTGTAATACATAAGCTAATAGGCAACATCAGTTCTCTCAAAATAAGTTGTACCTCTGTTTGATAGCTTCACTTATCTGTGATCTATGTACCTGTGTACAGTGGACCCACCTATAACAAATGGTCAGTATAACATACAATCTGTACAACATAAAAAATTCCGGAGATAGGGGAAATTTGCTTAACAGAATTGCCTTTGGGGCGAATCCGTACAACATAAAAATGGTCGCAATTAGGGATTACTCTTTTTTCAATGCATTCCTATGGGAAATTTGTATAAAGGAAAATTTGCTGAACATAATTTCATTTGGAACAAATTAATTCCTTTATACAAGGTACCACTGTATATATATATTTTCAGATGTTAGTAATGAAGCTACATGAAGTATATGTGACAGGTGGACAGTTTCTTTTGCTCTGGGAATCATGCATAAAAACTGTATCTTGAACCATTCCCATTAGCCTCCTTAAAAAGAGAGAGAGAGAGAGAGAGAGAGAGAGAGAGAGAGAGCTAGCTCTTCTGCCACCTCTAGTGGCCTCAAATATTTATTAAACATTCAGAAATGGGATCAGCAGCACCTGTGTTGATGGGGTCTCAAAATTGCTCAGCACATTCCCTAATTTTTCTTTAATTTCATGTGTCTGGGGCCTTTGAAAGTCTCAGGCAGACCATCTCTCACTCATCTTTGGTGCAAAGTTTCGGTACAGTCTAGGCTTCCGACTGTGACATAGTTAACACTGCCCACCGTGCATCAGAAGAACAAGTAACTGATACATGAACAGGCACCCTGTCCTAGGGATGCAAATTCTTGCTTTTTTTAGGAAAACAAGACCCTCCATTTTTTCTCTTCCCCTATAATGCAACAAGCTGTTTCCTTTAGTTTGTGTGTTTGTTGCACGCATTCTGCAAATTTTTGCTTATCTTAGGAAAACAAGACCCTCCATTTTTTTATCCTCTTCTATAATTCAGCAAGCTGCTTCCTCTAGTTTGAGTGTGTACTGCATGTGTTCTGAAATTAATGGACTTTTAAAGAAGGTTTGGATGGGTTTGTGTGTGTGTGTGTGTCTCTCTCTCTGTGTATCTTTTTGAGTTGTCGGTGGTCTCTTTGCTTCACAAAGGACAGAGGCACTGGTTTTGTGCAGAGACAGATTGTGGGAAACATTGGGAACTTGGCCATGGGCTTGTCATCTTGTTGTCCCGTTTCAAAGATGTTTAAGAAATCTCATGAACTAACTCTCAACAAGCTGTCTTGACGCAGGGAAGCAAAGTGTCTAGCTGAGAATCAGTAACCCAGTGAGATTTCCTCGTGTTTTTAATATGTTCTCAGTCAATTCCAGCCACAAAGAGTAAAATACTCCCTGCACCACAGAAAGTTTAGGGCAGGAGAAGATGCAAGGAGACACAACCACTCAAAATGGTAATTGCTGACATTTGCCAGTGTAATTCTAATTGAGATTCTAGTTGTACTACTTACAGTAAATTAACTGCTGGCTTTGCTAATTCAGGATAAACAAAATGTTGTGCTTCTGATTACTTCTGCTACTCATCTTACAAGCACTATGTGTGTTTTGCTGGGGGCTGAAGAAGAACCTGATGAATGCTATATGTTTTAATACAGGGAGGAGGAAATAATGGGTTAGCCCTTATATTTGGATCTGCGACCTGTTCCTTACTCCACCATAAGATGATGACCTCTTTGGAGCTGATGGCTATCAAGCCAGCTTACCCTGTGCTTTAATTTGCTTAACATCAGCCTGATAAAGAGTCATCTGTGTTTTGTCATATTTTGGCTGTTCTTGATAGTTACATCCTTTGAATGCAGCTGTAATTAGAATATATTATAATCCAATTATCTATGTATTAGAAAACAGGCAAGGTAATGTTTTGCTGTACGTGGCAGGAATCTGTGCATGCAACGAAAGCCACTAACACGTATGTGTTAAATCTGTGCTCTTGCCTGCTGCCGGAGCCGTTGTATTTCTCTGCACCAGGTATGCAAGTACAGTAGGTGGCCTGGTGTCCATCAGAGTTTCTCAGCAGAATGCAGCAAAAACCAGTCATATTTAGCAAACAGTTATTTTACCTCTGTGACTGGAAATAAAAGTTCTTTGTTTTGTAGGGTTTTATTTTCCTCTGTTTGAGAAAAGAACAATGTTGCCACAAAAAAGACTCTCTGTGAAAGCCAGAGGGAGCCATCCTTGTTTGTTTGATTAAGAGATGCTTCCGTTTGGAAATACGGTATGCACCTTGATTTTAATTTACAGAACATTTTTGAAATCTTGATTATTTGGATTTGGATTCATTAAGGTGTGGAGTGGATGCACTAGTGCTGAGTTACAAGAGAGTGAAAAAGCACAGGAGAATGTTCTACACGTGGATGACATATGTTGCAGTTGAATATGAGTAGGAAATAGTTGTTATGTGAAACATACAGCTGCCTCCCCCATGAAACTAGGTTTTGCTGTATTTTGCCCCTGGGTCTGTCTAGTAGTAGAAAATGCATCATTTGGCTACATTTTGAACTGCTCCAGTGAAGGGGTACTTAACTCTGGATGGGCACAACCTCTAGAGATTCATTTCAGTGACCTGTTTAAAATAGATTTTTCTTATTCTGCAATTCTGAATCTCTGAGGCTGGTAATGGATCCTGGTGTTTTCTGCACTCTGAAATCCATACTGTTCTGGGCTTCCATGGAGTGGGAAGTGGGGCCGGCGGGAAGCAACGTATACATGTTTCCACAGATATACCTCTGTGTATATCCCAGGGCTACAGAGTACAGCTTTGAACAGGCCAAGGTCTACTTTTTCCGGCCCAAAGTGCCTGAGGGCTACTACACTAAAACCTCTACTTACGAATTTTATCTGTTCCGAGCACGTGCTCATAACTAAAAACTTTTGTATGTAGAGCTGCGGTTTCCCATAGGAATGCATTGAAAACCAATTAATATGTTCTGGAGGGAACAGGTTTCAATGCGCCATGGCCCTTGTACTGCCCCGCTTGGCTGAGACAGTGGGCTGGCATACCCAGAACTTTGCTGGGGCAGTGGTGGTCCTTGGGATGGGGGGAGGGAGGGGTGGAGAACTTATCCCCTCACTTTTTTATTGATGGCCAGAGGGCTACTTTTGAACCCTTCACGGGCTACCAGTAGCCCACAGTCTATCTGTTGGGCAGGCCTGGTATATCCTAACAGTGGACCAACATATTTTCAGTGACATACACATCCCTGCATTCACTACACAGATATTCTTAAAAATATTTTCCTGTAAACAAAAGGAGGGGAGGCAAATGCTACACCTCCAGATGCTGGACTACATCTCCATCAGGTGACAAAGCTGCTAGGATGAATAGCAAAAGATTTCAAACTCTCAAGAAAAAAGTCCAGTTGCCATGACTCAACTTCCAGATAAATTCACCTGGATGACTGAGAACCTTCATAGACATTTTCTCATTCTTGCTATAAAGAAAAAAATCAGTGTGGCAGGGATCTGAATTTTTGACAAGGAGAAAGCACAAATCTTCCCACTCCTTCTGATATCACAGTGTGAGTTCTGTATATTTAGATGTTGCTGTTGTGAGGGGGCTGAGAGGAAAACAACACCCAGTATTTCTGTTTTCAGTGTCAGTGAGTGTTTCTCCTGGAATGTTATGTTCCAGCCTAAAGGTGAAACTGAACTGGACATTTGTTATGAGTCATTGAGTTTAAGGTGTGCTGTGTAGTCTGCTGAATATTTAAAGAAGTGTCAGAAAGGAAAAGTTCTGTCTGTCTGTAGTATAAATTAGGTCTCTCTCTCTCTCTCTCTCTCTCTCTCTCTCTCTCTCTCTCTCTCTCTCTCTCTCTCTCTCTCTCTCTCCCAGACTCAAAAAGATGTGTTGGGTTTTTTTAATAGCTAGTCTACTATGGGAAAATAATGAGTAATTGCCATAGCAACCTCCTTTTCACATAGTGTTCACATATGGTGAACATAAAAAGAGAATGGTATTTTTTTTAAAAAAGCAGACCTTAGTTTCTTATTTATACTTTATGTTCACACGGCGCCTCCCTTGACCCTGAACTATTTGGTGGAGGGTGTGTGTGAAATCAGAAATAATAGTATACATTGACATAAACACTAATTGTTGTTTATTCCTCACTCTGTTTGGAAACGGTTCTGTAGGGATCGCAACAAAGGAAAATGAGCTTGTATTTCCTCTCTAACTTCTCACCTGGAATAGAAGCAGAAGCCTGCCTACCTGTCTCCCCAGTAATGAGGTTGGGGAGGAGGGGGAGGATACTGATATTTGGCCCCCTACCTAAACTCCACCTGTTCCCATCTCTAGGGGTCTTTCTTCACCATGTACCGTATATACTCGAGTATAAGTCGAGGCCCCTAATTTAACCCAAAAAACTAGGGAAACTTATTGACTCGAGTATAACTCTATGGTGGGAAATGCAGCAGGGCCTGGCAGCTCCTCCTTTGTGAGCTGGGGAAGCGGTGTGTGATGTTTAAAATGACTTTTAGCCACTGAGGCAAGCGCTTGGGGCCCTCAACTTATATTCGGGTCAATACTTTTAGCTACTGAGGAAAGTACTTGGGTTGGTGGCTACAAGTCATTGCACGCTGCTCCCCCACAATGTGTGTGTGTGTGGGGGGGGGTGTCAGGAGAAGCGGTGAATGATGTTTAAAATAACTGTTAGCCACTGACCCAAGCACTTGTCTCAGTGGCTAAAGTATTGACCCAAATATAAGTCGAGGACCCCTTTTTTCAGCTCAAAATTAGGGCTGAAAAACTAGACTTATATTCGAGTATATACAGTAATCCCATTTCCTGGGGGACTCAGGTGAATCTCCCTCAACTTCTACAGCCTGGACCTCATTCTTTGGCATGTCCTCCTCCTCCTGCTCCTCCTCCTCCTGCTCCTCCTCCTCCTGCTCCTCCTCCTCCTCCACTGTTATGTCAGAAGGTTCTTCCCTCTCCTTCTCCTGTTGACTTCTACCCCAACACCTTCCTTGTATTCTTCAGTTGTCAAACACTTATGCCAAGTTTTATAGAATCATAGAATCATAGAGTTGGAAGAGACCTCAAGGGCCATCTAGTCCAACCCCCTGCCATGCAGGAACCCCATCACAATATTTTCGACAGATGGCCATCCAGCCTCTGCTTAAAAACCTCCAAAGAAGGAGACTCCACCACCCTTTGTGGCAGCATATTCCACTGTCGAACAGCTCTAACTATCATTCCTAATGCTCAGCAAAGGTTGTTCCATGCAATATACAAAGTGAAAACATAAATAGTACTATCAATTGTACAATATAAAAATACAATATATAACTAAATAAAATCAAAATAATAACCACAATTAAATAAAAAATACCAAAATAGTGAGCAGAATTGAAAATAATGTAAAAGAATGAACAGAGCCAGAAAGACATATACATAATTAACTAGGAAAGGACCTCACTAAAATCAGTGGAACCTACTTCTGTAGAGAAGCACTGTACAGTAAAGAGCATGGTGAATTCTAAAATACCTTGTGTCATGATTATTATTTTTATTGTTTGCTCTGGAGCTGGTAAAACTTGCTTTAGACTATATAGTAGAGATGGGCATGAAATGAACAATTTTTTGTTTCCATTTTCGTAATGAAACGACAAACAAATTTTGTCTCTAAAATGAAACGAAACGAACAGAAACACCGGAAATTTTGTCATGCGTTTCGTTTCCGTTACTGCAATATGAGTGAATGGCTTAAAATCCTAAAAAAACACAAAAAATTGAAATAAATGGTAACAAAATTGTAACAAACGAACAAAAATGAATTTTTTGCAAAAATTCACAAAAAAGGAAATGAACCAAAATGGACCCTCCAAATGACAAACGACAAACGAAATGCCATTTTTTTATTCGTTCCCATCTCTACTATATAGGCTTGGCACTGTTATATAAAATTGTCGTAGAGCAGTAGTGGGTGGTGGTGGTGCCTACAGTATCGTAGAGATCTGAATAACAAAACATTTTGTGGTACATTAAAGATTTTTTAAAGATTCTACAACCTTCCTGCCACTTTAGTATTTTGCCTCTGGAACCTGTCATCCACTGCAGATGCTATTTAATATTTAAAGGGGTCGGGGAGAGATAAAGCACCCATCAGTGCCTGTTTTTTGTTGAAATTTCTACCAAGAAAATTAAAAACATAAATTAAATATTGAAGTTTGTAGGCTTACTTGCACTGAAATAAGACACCAAACTAAGCGTTTGGAGTGTTGTATCTACGGGTGATACCATCAACAGAGGTTTTTGCTGCATTGGGCAGGTGTAATTGATTAGGTAGCAGAAAGAATATTTAAGTAAAGCCTCAAGATTCATTCTTTGCTGATTCTTTTTTGGAATCATTTACTCTGATCTACATGCTCTGTTAGAGCTAAAATGTACTAGGTATTTCTCCTCTATTTCTACTGTGTGTTTGCATGAGTAAAGTGATGGGATGATAAATGTTTATGTGTTAGCTAAGTTACAATTATAATCTTCTGTTTGTGACATTAAATCAACAGAAGGGTTTTGCTGAAAATTAAGCAAATTTATGTAGAACTAGGTTATATTGCTGTTGCTAACAGACGTGTACCTGTGATATGGAAGCTTTTGATTACCAGGCATTATTTTCAATTTTTTAACTAAAGCTTGGTTTTTGTTATTGTAATGCAAAGAATATATTTTACATAAAGATGTGTTGATTCTTTTTTTTTTACACATCATTAGCTAGCAATTTCAGTATAAGTGCTTGTTTCAGTCTTAAACTAATATTGGGCAGTTGGTCTTTGCTGCTGTATACTTTGTCTTTTAAAGGTAGAAAGTTTTTTATTTAACTATTTCATTTCTACCTACACACATATATTTCATTAATACCATTTTTCGTGATAATTTTAAAACCCACGACAGTGAAATTAATAAGTGAGGCTGGATCTGGTTTAAATCTCTTATTAAAACTGCCCTGTCCTTCGCAATGTGCTGCTTAGTGGCATGCCAGGCTATTTGAGAAAATGTCACTGAATGCCAAATGCTAATTATTAGTGGGTATCAGTTTTCCAGTAATCCCAGGTTGTTGCACAGAATGGCAGCTCTGTATGTTAACAAATAAAGTAAGATACTATTTCTCCTGGGGCAATTTTTTTTTTGCATACCACATCTAATGGGGGGGAAAATAAGGTCATTTCATTACAAATAATCACACTGGATGTTAGGAAACCAAATGTATGAATTTGCAAGTGGCAATGTATTTTCCTACAACCAATATACCAGTCATGGACTCTCTCTCTCTCTCTGTGTGTGTACATCCATATCTCCTATCTAATAATTTATTATCTCAACTTAAATAGAACTTGCAATCTGATTGGTGAAAGAGGTATCTCCAGAGATAGGGTAATGAGCCATTTTAAAAAAATACACCAGTAGACTGCTGGCTTGTTGATAGCATTACTGGCGCCCATGTAATTAATTTAAATAAATATTATATAAGGTGTACATGCATACTGCTAGCGTGAAGGACCTGGCTGTCCCGTCATTACCTCCTCGACAGCCATGGTCTTCTGCCAGTTCTCATGACCGTGGTTGTAGCAGCCATTTGCTGAAGGAATGGCTTCTTGTCTGGACCAGGTAAGAGGCCTCTGTCCTAGACCATCAGCATCACTAGGCAATGAAAAGGAAGCAGGCCAAAGGTGGAAATGAGTAGAATACCTACAGTGACATTTGTTGTGTAACAGGCTGTAGATTCCCCACCCCATCCCGCCCCGCCCAGGGGTCTTTCTTGCATTCTAACTGTACTCCTTTCTCTCATTCTTGGCAAGAGAGAGAGAAAAAAAACACACACACACACACACACACACACACACACACACACACACACACACACACAGAGAGAGAGAGAGAGAGAGAGAGAGAGAGATGTATAAAATCACATGTCAACATTGTTTCTTTTAAAAAACTGTTTGCAAATGAATGTGAGAATCATAGAATCATAGAGTTGGAAGAGAACTCAAGGGCCATCCAGTCCAACCGCCTGCAATGCAGGAACCCCCATCACAGTATTTCCAACAGATGGCCATCCAGCCTCTGCTTGAAACCTCCAAAGGAGACTCCACCACCCTTTGTGGAATCTCTTTTCCTGTAGTTTGAAACCATTGCCCCGAGTCCTCGTCTCTGAAGCCATGGAAAACAAACCTGTCCCCTCTTCAATATGGCATCCTTTCAAATATTTAAACACAGCCATCATATCCCCCCTCAGCCTTCTTCTTGAAAGGCTAAACATTCCCAGTTCCCTAAGCCGTTCCTCATATGACATTTCTTTCAGACCTTCAACCATCTTGGTCGCCCTCCTCTGTACCTGCTCAAGGGTGTCAACATCCTTTTTAAATTGAGTCGCACAGCGAATCTTCCCCAGGCTTTCTATAATGCATAATGCATAAAAGTCTGTTGCATACAGCAAAATGCAGTATTGTGCAGTATTATAAAACGCAGTATTCTTAAGCAGAACTCTTTTACTTGTTAGCTAAGTATAATATGTCACCATTTCAGTGGAGGTAGTGCTGGTCTTGGCTCACCTTCAGTGACTCATCAATGCTTAAAAGCACATTCTGGGAGCTGCAGATAATTTACATTTTGAGTCGAACTATTTTCTCTATTTTTTGTCCCCAAGTTGAGGTCATGCAGCATTAGGGAAATCTCGGAGCAAAGCAGAATGGTTAAAACAGTATTGATATTTCCAAGGAGAATGTTTAGAAAGTAATGGGGTAGATATTAATAATGTATAAGCCTTCATTATTAAATAATAGATGCTTTTTTGAATAAAATAAAATAAAATAAAAATACATTAGAGATTCCCTTCTACTCTGTTGTTAATATATGCAGAGCTCTGTGGATGCTTGAATAGCCCTTGAAAAAGCGGCAGTAAAAAGCGGCAGTGCCATTAGTGTAAAAAGGTGGTCATCTACTTACTTCCTTGTTGACTACCATGCTCAGAGCCAGCTTGGCTGAAATGTTGTGTCACACCATTGCATTTGAAAGTAAAACTGTGTGCATTGTGCACACAGAGAAGCCGAGCTATGCAGGTGGCATGTTCAGGGGGAACAAATTGCGTTAACACATCAGCAACTCCTGGAGAGTTTTACAAGAACTGGGTCAAATTCTCCTGTTACTTCCAGAGGCACATATCTTATCCTGAAGCACCATTTGGTTGTCTCTCCTATTAGTGTGTCAACCTGAACCAGCATCAGCCCTCCAAGCTTTCCATTTGCCTTTCTCTCCTGGAGAATTCAGGGTTTAAATTGGAACCTTCTTAAAGTTCTGTCTACTACCACACTTTAAATTTGAAACGCCTTTTCCTTAAAGGAAAAGAAGGAAAAGAAAACATACTTATGGCATAAACAAAAGCTGCTGCTGAACCATCCAAGGATAAATCATTCAATTTTCACTTTCTGTCATTTTCTCCTGTGCTGAGCTATTTTAAAAAGTGAAGATTTATTGTGTGAAATTGGCATATATTAAATCACACACACATGCATATTTAAACATGCTTTTATATTATTTACTTAGTTACATTTACAAACAGCCTTTCCTAGACCTATTAGTTACATTTATAAACGGCCTTTCCTGGACCTATTAGTTACATATATATAAATTGCCGTTCCTTGGCTTATAAAATGAAGCTGAGGCTATGTTGGCTGTTTCCTTCTGTTTTCAGACCAGCCATCTTATGAGCTGGTCAGGCTGAGAGAGAATGTTTAGCCGGAATGTTTAGCTCTCTGGGATGGCTCTGTGGATACAAGAATCGGAATCTCTCCTTCCCCTTCGTCACACTCATTTTACCTATATGCATTTCTCAAATCTAATTTTCTCTCAAAGCTCATGTTTGGAATATCTGTATCTATAGCTGTACCTGCAGCAGAAAACAATAACAAACAACATAGGGAGGGAAACCTAGATCCAGTTTTTAACCAAAAATAGCATCAGAGGTTTTGAGAAATGTAAATGCTGGTGGATAAAGCAAAAAGTGTTCTGCTTATATACTGCCCCATACCACTTCATAAGAACATAAGAAGAGCCATGCGGGATCAGGCCAACGGCCCAGCTAGTCCAGCTTCCTGTATCTCATAGTGGCCCCACCAGATGCGTCTGGAAGCGCACAAGACTAGATATCTGTCTCCTGATACCACTCCCCTGCATCTGGCCCTTGAAGTACCCCAGTTTTAAGCCTGGAGATTATACATCTCCATCATGGCTTGTCACCTGTGATGGACTCTTCCTCCAGGAATCTGTCCAATCCCCTTTTGAAGGCATCCAGGCTAGATGCCATCACTACATCTTGTGGCAGGGAGTTCCACAGACTAACAACATACTGGGTAAAAAAATATTTTCTTTTGTCTGTTCTCACTCTTGCAACCCTCAAGTAGTCTCTGGGTGGTTTACAGTTTTAATTACTCTATGCAGGCTACACATTGCCCCCACCCCCAGCAAGCTGGGTACTCATTTTACTGACCTCGGAAGGATGGAAGGCTGAGTCAACCTTGAGTCTGCTACCTGGGACTGAACCCCAAGTCGTGATTTTCACATTCTGATTTTCACATCAGTCCATGAAATACAGATCAGGTTTGCTGGTACCAGATCTTATCATCTTCTTGTCCCTCAACATGCATTACTATCTCATGAATTGTTTCTTGTAAACACCCCCTCCATAGTTTTTGCTATTTTTGTGGCCTCACTTCAGCTTTTATGTATCACATGTATAATGCTGGAATAAAAGAAACAGACACTGGAAATTCCTGAATACAGATGTGGAAATTCTGTAATTCTCCCACTTTTAATTTCCTTACGTTTCTAAAAATCATACCTACATTTTTTTCCAGCTCTTGTTTTCTCTTAGGTTGGAGGTCAACAAATGGATAAATTGAAAAATAAAAACCAATTTACTTTTGACCAGATGGCCAGATGGGCAGGGTATAAGTCTTAATAATAATAATAATAATAATAATAATAATAATAATAATAATAATAATAATAATAATAATAATAATAATAATAATAATAATAATAATAATAATAATAATAATTGTGATTGTGGAGAAGAAAAAAGTGTGGATCATTGATGTTGCTATAGCAGGTGATAGTAGACACTGAGCAACATGAAAAAATTACCCGATATCAGGATCTGAAAATTGAACTTCAGAGACTCTGCCATAAACCGGTACAGGTGATCCCAGTGGTAATCGGCACGCTGGGTGTGGTGCCGAAAGAGCTAAGCAAGTATTTAGAAGAAATTGATGTTGACAAAGTCACCATCAGTCAGATGCAGAAAGCCGCCTTACTAGGATCTGCACGCATAATTCGCTGATATATCACTGAGTCCTAAATGCTTGGGAAGCGTTCAACTAGTGATTGGTAATACAAAATCCAGCATAGATAGCTGCATGGTTAATAGAGAATAATAATAAATTTTCTTCCTAAGCAGTTTTGTTTCTAGAAATGTTATAAGGTTATTTATTTCATTTAATCCCTTTTGAATGTTTAAGGTGGTTGAAATTCTTACTCATGCCAGTAAAGCATCAGCAAAAGCAAAACAAAGTACCATTAAGGACATTTTAATGTCATAACAGTGAGATTCTGTATTTTCTTCTCCTACTGAAAAGCATTTTTAAATGCTTCTCTTTCTAATGTATGCCTTTCCTTGCCCATATATCTTTCACCCTGTTTGCATAACTTTTCCCTCTTGACTAATGCATGCCTGTGCATCTGTCTGGATTTTTTCTAATATATTCTCCATCATCACCAACACTATTCATATTACACATTGAAAGGACACACTGAGCTCTGTTGCAGTGTTGAATTTCTGTTAAAATTCCTTTTTGCTATGCAAGAAAATGACAGACTTGCAGAGAATAGCTTCAAGTTCCCCAAATAGTCCCCTCCTTTCTTGTTAACAGACACTTAAGGTCTCAGTAACTCACTCTGAGACATTAGTATTTGAAAAAAATTAAGATGCTTCATTACTTACAGATGTTAACAGAGCAACAGCAAATCAAATAAAACTGGTCTGACACTGACTTTTCTGGAAAGACTGATGGGAGAAGGAATAGCACTCAGCAAAGAGGTGGGGATTTCTTTGAATTCAGATGTAGGTTAGTGTTGGATAGATTGATAGCCCAGCTCGTAAAACTGCCTGTGGTCCCCACAAAGTACAGACAGCATGCAAGGTTGTAAAAACTCAATCAAGCTTAAGTTTAGGCTAGTATTACCCTAGCAATGTCTATGTTACTTGGAAGGGCCTTGAATACTGGAAAAGAGCATGAACAGCTGTGCTTCTGAGAGAAAGTGCCAGATCAGACAGATCTAAAAAGAAATACACATGATTTTAAGCAGATTTATTTCTATGATTAGGATAATCTTGTAATTCACAACACAAGCAATCCTGTGCTCGGTGGCTGATTTTCACCTGTGTTCAGTGTGCACATGGCTATAGCAGCTGCTAAGCTGGACCAAGACTTACCTTTGATGGAGGTATCTATCAGGAGGATAGGATTTTGAAATTGCAAAAGTAGACCTCCTTTGAAGAACTGCTTGCCTCTTATGTTAGGACTCAGAGGTACTACCGAGGAAAGAATTAATACAGCACTTGGCTACACTTATCTTTTCTCTCCTCTGTCAGAGGCAAGATATTGAAGTGTAATAAACCATTTCCTTGGAGGAGAAAGAAAAAAAGAGGAAGCAGAAAAGATATTCTTAGGGAGGGTTTTTAAAATGATGTAAACATCTGGGGAATTCTCCCATTCTTTTCTTAGTCTGGTAGCCATTCAGGAGGTCCATGGCAGCAGTGGGGACCTGAAATTTAGCACTGACAGAGGACAGAAAGGCTTTCTAACCAGAATAAGTTCTGTTGTCTTGGCCAATAGCCAGGATCCTTATTGGCCTTCTGTGTTGGGGTTTTTACAACCTCCCATGCTGCCTGTTACAGTTGAGCTATGATTTACACTACAGAGCAGCCAAGAGGGTCATAGCTGTAAGCAGATCTCCTGAGTCCTGACATTAAAATAATAAAATAAATAAAAAAAAGTTTAATGACAGCTGCAGGAAAGCTGGAATAGAACTAGCATTGGAGATCTGGAGATGAGGTGAGGAGTTCACAATTTCTCCTGCAGTTCTTCCGCACTAGCTACTATTTAATGTTGCTGATATTTTTTAAAAACATCAGTATACAGTATTAGGGATTATAATTTTTTTTAAAAAACCCTGATCTTTCCTCCTGCTTCTTGTGATAATAGCCAAGAAACTCCTTATTGCTATTTGTTTGTTTAAATATTTCTCCCGCCACGCCCTTTCTCCTTAAAAAGGGCTGAGTTAAAGCAGTACTCCACATAGTCTATGGCCATGGTGGCCAAACTTCAGCCCTCCAGATGTTTTGGACCTCCCCCAACTCCCACAGTCCTTTGTCATTGGCAGTACCAGGCTTGGAATTATGGGAGTTGTGGTCCAAAACATCTGGAGGGCCAAAGTTTGGCCACCACTCGTCTATGGAACTGGACATCTCAAAGCAATGAAGAACTGAGTGGTTTGCTCTACATCCCTTGTGGTCTGATTTGCTTAAGGTTTTTACAGTAAATCACAAAGCAGGATGGGATTTGAAAAGTGGTAGGGGGTTAAGGAGTCTCTGAGTTGGGTCTCTCTTGGTCCTTTGGAGAAACTGTCATCTGAGAAATTTAGTCATCTTTATGGAGATAGTTTGTCAGTGGTTTGCAAATTGGACATCTGAGATTTATAGCTCTGGGAGACTAATTGATCACTTTCTTTCATGATTTGTCAGCATCTGGATAGGTTGCCCATAAGCCAGTCCTTGCATCAGTAACACTTTTTGGATGTGCTCTGGTGAGTAGTAAGTGAAAGCTGATATTTTATTTATTTATTTATTTATTTCGCTTGTATGACGCCCACTACCCAAAGGTCTATGTGTGGCTCACAATCAAAATAAACAATTCAGACAATTAAAACATCAAAATTGCAATAAAATTAAAACAATAAAAACATTTAAATACAATAAATACAATATATTAAAATACTACACTAAAATCGCCATCAGGACCCAAAATAATTAGTTTAAAAACTTCTGGAACAGGAAGGTTTTTACCTGGTTCTGGAATGTCATCAGCGTTGGCGCCAGGCGGGTCTCACTTGGGAGGGCATTCCATAATCTGGGGGCAGCTGCCGAAAAGGCCCTGTTCCTACAAGCCACCCCTTTCACCTCCTTGAGAGATGGCTCTTTCAGGAGGGCCCTCTGGCTAGATCTTAATTGCCGGGTAGGTTCATATGGAAGGAGGCGGTCCTTCGGGTATCTAGGTCCTAATGATCATGCCCACTCAAAATATCAAGATGGGGTGGTGTTCGTAAATATTCAGCATCATCTTATACTCTGCGAAGGGCAATATATTTTCCTCTGCTTTTATCTCCTTGGTGAAAATAATGATTTTTCTTTTTTGCATAAAAGTATTGGGGCAGTTCTCTGTTTTTGTACAATTTACTATGCCAGTCACAGGACCAATGTGTGGAAATATTTTGATAGACTTTTAGCCTATTTTTTTTAAAATTAAAAGTCCAAATTAGATTTTGGTGAATAGAAAATCGATGGCTGATCTCATCCTCACCAAATGAGATGCAGAAGAATTTCGTCTGCAGAATGGGAATGCAAATGGATCCATTGGAGGCTTAGGGTTGAGGTTGGTGGAAAATGGATCACACAAGGCTCCCCTACATCTGAAGAGAGAGACTCCTGCTTTATCTTCTCCGTCTATCAAATCTTAGGTGCTAAGTTATTTGAGGCAGGAACTGATCCTCTTATAAAGTAATGCATGCTCTTATTTCAAGGTAATATAGGCCATCAACCATTAACTATAGATTTCCTGGTCCTTATGAGATGCCCTGAGCACATCTGATCTCGCCTGATCTCAGAAGCTAAGCAGGGTCGGGCCTGGCTAGTACTTGGATGGCGACCACCAGGGAATACTGCAGTAGGAACTGGCAAGCCACTCCAGTATTCTTGCCAAGAAAACTCCATGGACATGGGGTCACAAAGAGTTGGCCATGACTGTAACAACAACAACAACAACAACAATTTACAAGCTGCTTGTAGGAAGAAGTTCAAGAAGGTATATGCCAGCAATCATAAATACACTCTCTTTCATTTCTTATCCATATATAATTAAACTGTATTTCCATTGGGCTAAATCCATTGCTAATCCTATCTAAAATTGACCCACGAAAGTGAAATTCCTCTGTTGATTGAACTAATAGATCCTCATTTCTTCCAATGGAGGAAGGTAGAGCTAATATTGGTTTTAGCAATTTATTCAGAAAATCAATGGTGAAGCTAAACTGAACCCCAAAGACTTGCAGCAGTAGATTAAGTCTTCAGAATGCAACTAAAAAAAGAAAATTTTGGAGCGTTTGTTATTTCCTAGTTGGCATTATCAACTTGTTTTTGCTGTTTTGTATAGAACATCCATCTTTATAAAGTCTCTGGTGGATCGTGAGCTGCATTCAGCTTGGTGGATTACAAATTAGGCAGAACCTTTTGTGAAATGGAAGTACATACAAGCAACTAGAAAGAGGCTGTATGTCTGTAATTCAGGCACAGTAATGCAGCTCCTACTTAGAAGAGAAAACTGCACAAGTATTCCAGAGATATGCTTCAGGCAGATTTTAATGACTGTAATTGCATTTGGAAATAAAATGTGTCATGACCTCTCAACAACCAATTACAAAGCAAAGCAAACTAATTTCCCATTTGTTGAAGGTAAGAAATGCTGTTGATGTGACAGTGAGATGTATTCAGCACTTAAGGAATTCTGTCTGCTGCTAATGGTTATCTATAACCCCCAAGAGTTCAACAATAGCAATAAAACTGGAATCCAAGTCATTTTCAGCTTCTTTTTCTGACCATATGAGATCTGCATAAGAGTGGCAGGTCTTAACATCTCATGACATACTGTGAGCAATTTTGAAATATAATGAATTCCTCTTCTTTTAAAGATTTTATTCAGCTTTGGAGCCGTCTCATGGAAATTTATGAACCTAGTCATGAGAGTCTAATCTCCCAGCTTTTAACTCTATGGGGAGAAGATGCCTTATAGAAATTTACTCATCTATCAAAAATAATTACTTTTCCAAGATGACTGAATTGGGTAACATGTGGTCAACTCTGTTAGACTTCTGCTTTAATGATGAGGAGTTGCAGGATAGTCTAATGGATCATAATTCATGTCTTTTAGGACTACCTTACCTTATTAGATATAAGTTAGGAAGAATTTTAAAACTTGGATGTCTCTCCCCCCTCCCAACACTTTTTTTTCCTAATGCTAGAAGATACAGCAAAGAGAAGGAGCCTTTGACCTGGGTGGTGGTGGTGGGGTTACAGCCTTTAAGAGTAGCCATGAAGTCATGGAGATCATGGAAAGTGTAGACCAGAAAATAAATCTCCAAGTCAACCCCAAAGAGCATTTTTTAAAATTCCTAGCCAACTCAAACCGCATGCTATCGAATTCCATTTAGAAGAAAGGCCTCCAAGCTAGAAATCGGAAAAAGAAACAGACTGCAAGTGCTGCTTGATAAGCATACATGAAGCTTCACAGTTGGTCTCCACACAGTTTCTAGGACCTGCAATGGTGTGCAATTCTAATAAAGCAGGCATGTCCAAAGTCAGGCCCGGGGGGCAAATGCAGCCCGTTTTCAAATTTTGAGCGGCCTGTGGCCTTTTCTCCCCACTGGCTCAGCCTGTTACGCATCCCCACCAGCTGGCCCCTCCCCATATTGAATGGAGAAGTCAGCTTGCAGTTTTATGGTTTGCCTGTCCTCCCTGCTTCCATCCATGCCCCCAGCCACCTGCCTAGCCTTCCCACTCCAGCTCCATTGCTGCAGCATCCTCCCTGCCTCCTTGCATGTCCTAGAGCAGGCTTGTCCAAGTTTCGGCCCTCCAGATGTTTTGGACCACAACTCCCACAGTTCTTTGCCACTGGAACTATAGGCTTGGAATTCTGGGAGTTGTGGTCCATAACATCTGGAGGGCCGAAGTTTGGACATGCCTGTCCTAGAGGCTTACCCAAAGTCCAGCCAGGGGGTCAAATGCGGCTGGATGGTTGGCCCCCACACATTTTCACCTCAACAAATCTGGCCCTCCTTGCAAAAAAATTGGACACCCCTTCAATAAAGGCACTCACTGTATTATTCCCTACAGCTCACTGTAGACAGCACGTTCAGGAAATGCCACCCCCCCCCTGACTTGATGGGGGCAGTGAATCCTCTCTATATTTTGGTTTAAACTGAACTTACTTTGAGGACAGGCCTCAGCACCTTGGATAGCTTCTGTAACATGCAGACTAAAACCTGGAGAGTAGAGATGGGCACGAAATGATTTTTTTGTTTCATTTTTCAGTATTTGTTTCATTACAGAATGAAATGAAAAACAAAGTGGCTTTTTAAAAAAAGAAATGAAACAGATGTTTGTTTTGTTCCATTTTGTTTTCATTTATTCCTTATTATGACAAACTCAGTGCTTGTCAAAATAAATAATAAAAATAAGCGCCGACCAGCTGGCCCCATGGGGCCAGCTGGTCAGCGCTAGGTTTTAAAAAAGTGCCAAACTTTGTAGTGTTTGTTGGTATTATTGTTTATTGTATGTTTGTATGTTTGTTAGTTATCAAATAAAAATAAATTTAAAAAAAATAAATAAAAAAGTGCCAAACAGGTGGCCCGCTGGCTTGTTGAACTTAAGCTCATTTTCTGTTGCACCTGCACAAAGCTGAAAGTGCTGAAGCATTGGCCGAGAACAATCTGACTTAATTTGCACAGGGAACTTTCATCATTCCTCCACCCCCAAGCATTTCACCTTCCTTCAGCTGCACAAGGATGAATCCAAATCATTGCCTTGCAAGAACTGTCCTTTGAATATATAAGCTTTTTTAAAATGGTGTTACATGATATGAAGATTAACTTGCAGAGAAACTGTGTACAGTGGACCCTTGTATAACAAACAACTTGTATAACATAAAATTTTTAGAATATAAAAAAATCCGGAGATAGGGGAAATTTGCTTAACATAATCACCTATGGGGAAAATCCGTACAACATAAAAATGGGATCACTCTGTTTTCAATGCATTCCTATGGGAATTTGTATAAAGGAAAATGTGTTTAACATAATTTCATTTGGAACGAATTAATTCCTTTATACAAGGTACCACTGTAGTTCTAAAAAACAATCAGGTAGATGAGAGGCCTCGTGGTTGTCTTCTGTTGCAACTGTCAAGTAGGCTGAAATCCCATGAGTCATTCTTACTGAGTCACAGGCTCTTGAGTTATGAGTAACACAATTCAACTGAAACCTTCATGGAAAATGGAGCATTACATGAGAAGTGCGCTCCAATAGGCTGAATTGCCTTTAATAATTCGCTTTGAAGTTTTATTATGCCGATACTACATTGAATAATTACTTGGATTAAATAAGACTACAGTAATACCTTTCTTTTTCCTTTTTCCTTTGGCTTGGTTCAAAAAAGCTACATGGAGTTTTAAGTAGCTTGCTTCTAACAAAGCTCTGAAACATTTATCTCTTTTTCTTTTAACTGCCGTTCCCAGAATACTCTACCCAACATGGCCACCAGTTAGAGAACTCTGAGAGCTGTGCAAAGCACAGGGTGCTGCTTTTATACCACCCCATACTGCTTCAAGCACTCTCTAGTTATTTTGCCATTTAATTACACAGGCTACACATTGCTCCCCTATCCCCAACCCCAGGAAGCTTTGAACTTAACGTACTGATCTTGGAAAGAGGGAATATTGTCAGCCTTGAGCTGGTTATCTGACCCTTTCAGAACAAACTTAGGTGAGCGGGGCCTTGACAGCAGTGTTGCAGTTTGAACACTGTACCATGAGGCTTCCTGTTGTCCAAGCAAGCATTCACAAAGAAAACTGTGCTGTCTGAGTCTGACATTAACAGTTGTGGATTTTAATCTTACTGCTGGATATATGCTTACGTGCATTGAACATATACATAAAAGCCTAGATTTTGTTTTATTTGAAGTTAATTTGTTTTGGTTCTATAGATAGGCATGAATTGGAGGAAGTGAGGTGGGGCGGTACTACAGAGTGGGCACTCACTGGATGGTGTGGGGCATGAAACCTCAGATCAGCTGTTCAGCTGGGAAACGAAGCATGCCAAACCAGCAGTTCATGCCCATCTCTATTTGGTTCTCTCTTTCTTGGGTTTCAACAGCTTTGCAGGATGATGCCCTTTCTTGAGAGCAAGGTAGATAATCTGTTTCAGTGTGCAAATCTTTTTTCCTTGGATACAGATGACATTTGGATTATTTATGTATTTCTTTTGATTGGCCTTGTAAAAAAGCAACAAGTTAGATCAGTATTCCAAAGGACAGTAAGACAATACCTACAACATGTGTGCTATTTTGGTAGAAAACAGGTGGCAGAAGGCAGGATGAGACTTGGAATGTAATTGAAAGTATTTTGAATGCCATCCGCTTCCCCCCCCTCTCCATAACAACAGGGAGTGGGATTTCTTAGCTCAATCTGCCTAGCATTTAACAGGTGTCATTCTCCATGGAGGTGTATGTCACCCACATATATATCACTTGGATGGGGGAAAACAGTGTTACAGGCAGGGGAACAGAGGGTGGGTCATCCTTGGGAGCAGTGATAAAATAAGAGCAGATAAACCAACCAACTTCAGGGAGGAGGTTCACAATTGCCTGCACAGTGGACCCTTGTATAACAAACAGTTTGTATAACATAAAATCTGTAAAACATAAAAATTCTGGAGATAGGGGAAATTTGCTTAACAGAATCGCCTATGGGGTGAATCCGTACAACATAAAAATAGTTGAGATTAGGGATTACTCCATTTTCAATGCATTCCTATGGGAAATTTGTATAAAGGAAAATTTGCTTAACAGAATTTCACTTGGAGCAAATTAATTCCTTTATACAATGTACCACTCTATTTTTATATTGCAAAACCCTGTTGGGAAGGGTACAAATATACTGTATCTTTGTACTTTTCTAGAAAGATTGACACTCCAGCACTGGCTATGGCTGTGTTCAGTTTTGTTATGCTTCCCCGGTTCTATTTTGTCAACTGGAAGGCAAGCTTTTAGCAGAATGTCCTCCAAATCCAAGTCATGGAAAGAATGCAAGAATTATTGTACTACCCTGGTCTTTTACATCACAGTTTCATTGAAGTTTTCTTGGAAGTAGAGTCCATAATAACACAAGTAGTGCTTTTCCCCTTGTATGTTTTAATGAAGAAAGATCCTCTGCCTTTTAAAGGAATGTTTCATTGAAGGCAGAGAAAGAAAGAAAACCTTCTTTCAACACTGTGTAATGTGATAAATTAAATAAAATGCCCCTTTTACGTAATGTTTCCCAAGGGGTGGAGCAGAGATGTCAACCCTTTGGATTGACCAATGAATGCAGTAACAAAAGAAGCACTGATGAAATGGCGCTCCAGAGAGCTAGTCTGAATCCCGTTCATTTCAGTGGCGGCCTACATGTGAAGCAAACAGAAGAGCGGTGCTGGTGCACACATTATGTTTTGCTTTGATTGATGATTGGTTTTTGTTTATTGTTTGTTTGTTTTGCAACTTTTATGCCACTGTATAGCTTCCTTGGCATCCCGATGCTCTTTGTAAACTATCCAAATTAAAGCAATTACACCCACAAATAGCCAGAATTCAGTTAGTTACCCTTGGCAGCATGATTCCACTGGTAGAAATTCCATGGGTGAATTCCATCAAGTTAGTGAGTTGAGGGTTTGTATTTGCATTTGCACACCAGTCTTCTGACTCAGGATACGACAGGAAATGCTGAAATCTATACTGTCCACGGGTGAATTCCATCAAGTTAGTAAGTTGAGGGTTTGTATTTCCATTTGCACACCAGTCTTGTGACTCAGG
Organism: Phrynocephalus forsythii; assembly: GCA_029282475.1. Lineage (NCBI taxonomy): Eukaryota > Metazoa > Chordata > Lepidosauria > Squamata > Agamidae > Phrynocephalus > Phrynocephalus forsythii. Next base: position 9,382,473 of record JAPFRF010000009.1, read on the forward strand.
ATACGACAGGAAATGCTGAAATCTATACTGACTGCTCAACTTTGGACAATTTGCTGCTGAACGTTACATGGATTGGATAGAGTTATGGCTGAAATAAATGTGTGATAGGAGTCTGACCATTATTTTATAAATACATTTTAAGCCCATCTAGTCCAGTTTCCTATATCTCACAGTACATAAGAACATAAGAACATAAGAAAAGCCATGCTGGATCAGGCCAAAGGCCCATCTAGTCCAGCTTCCTGTATCTCACAGTGGCCCCACCAGATGCGTTTGGGAGTGCATGAGACTAGATATCTGTCTCCTGATACCACTCCCCTGCATCTGGCCCTTGAAGTCCCCTGGTTTTAAGCCTGGAGATTACACATCTCCATCATGGTTTGTAACCTGTGGGAGCACAGGTTACAAACCATGCCTCTGGGAGCACATGAGACTAGATATCTGTCTCCTGACACCACTCCCCTTTATCTGTCTTTTGAAGTAACCTGTTTTTAAGCCTGGAGATTACCCATCATACAACCCATCATGGTTTGTAACCTGTGATGGACTTTTCTCCAGGAATCTGCCCAATCCCCTTTTGAAGGCAACCAGGCCAGATACAATCACTACATTCTGTGTCAGGGAGTTCTACAGACTAACAACACGCTGGGTTAAAATTTTTTTTTCTATTGTCTGTTCTCACTCTCCCAACCCTCAATTTAAGTGGATGTCCCCTAGTTCTGGTATTTTGTGAGAGGGAGAAGAGCTTCCCTCTATCCACTTTACTCATGCCCTGCATTATTTTGTACATCAATCATATTCCCCCTCGGGCGCCTTTTTCCCCAGCACCTTTTTCAATTCCACTTTTATTTTATGCAGTGAAAGTTGCTTTCAAAGAAAATGGAACAATACGGGCAATGTTGAAGCTGAGGTTCCAGTACTTTGGCCACCTCATGAGGAGAGAGGACTCCTTGGAAAAGTCCCTGATGTTGGGAAAGATTGAAGGCAAAAGGAAAAGAGGACGGCAGAGAATGAGATGGTTGGACGGTGTCATCGATGCAACCAATATGGATTTGACTCAACTCCAGGAAACAGTAGAAGATAGGAAGGCCTGGCGAGCTCTGGTCCATGGGGTCACGAAGAGTCGGACACGACTGAACGACTGAACAACAACACGGGCAATGTTCATCTCAATATTCAGTGCAAATGTTAGAGAACTTTTATAAATCCACCTGAGCATAGGAAGAAGGGCTGTGTCTGATTCTTAGAATGGTAACAGACGAGCTTAGTCAGTGTCGGGTTATATCCAGCACAGGATTTGTCAAATAATAAATTCTCGAGCAATGCTGGCTTTTTGCATAATACATATTGCAACAGCCTCCCTGCCTGTCCCAGATGTGTCTAAAATGATGTTTATTTTTCTCTGTTGCATATGAACATTATAATGCTTGTCTTCTGATTACCATATTTAGAGTTTTTAATAGGTGTGTTTTGCTTATTAGAATTTATCTCTTAATCATATCTTTTTTGGGGGGATGGGTATTATAACTAATAGTTTTTAACTATACTCTTGCATTTTATATCATTGGGAGATACTTTTTGAACGGGCAAACAGCTAACTAGGGCACAAGGGATGTCTCAACTGACTGACACTGGCAAATGCTCAGAGCTTCAGACAGGTGTCTTTCTCAGCTCCACCAGAAGATACCTGGGTTTTAACTTGGGGCCTTTGGCTCCTTCTTACACAGATAAGACTGTGCATCCAAATCAAAATCCAGTATTCATTAACCTGGATGTTTGGGGTCTTATTTCTCAAGTTAAGTTTATTAATATTCTGGTCAATATATAATCTGTCAGCATCCAAGAATCCACGGAAACATCAGGTTGAGGAGGTATCAGAGAACGACCAAGTTGAGATCCTATGGGACTTTCAGACTCAGACAGATGCCTTGAGCATAAGACACCAGATAGAACAGGAATAGAATGAAGACATGTCTGGCTAATTGACGTGACAGTTACAAGCGATGTCAGAGTTGAAGATAATGAATTGGAAAAAAAAATCAACAAAATAGATGTTAATAGCAGTAGAAAAAAAAACTCACTTGTGAATGAAACATATTCCAGTGGTCCCTATAGGCAACAGTGAGAAACCTTCACTGCAAGAAGGTTTGAACATGGGTCTCTCCAGTCCTAGTCTCCTAAACCATTTAGGGGCTTATGCAGCTTTTTAGCTGCTAATGGAAGCTCCCTGTGTCATGTGTTCTCCTCCTATGTGTATATTTTGGAGCATTTTAAATATTGTATCAGAATGCTCTGCTGTTCTACAAGGCCCCTTGGCCAGTTTGTTTGTTTGCTCATTGTCTTTATATCCTGTCCATCTGGCTGGCTGGCCTTTCAAATTATTGAATTTATATTCTGCTTCTCTTGGAATAAGCTCCTGGCAATCTGGCAGGTCTCTTAATCCTCCTAGCAACCTTGAGGCTGATACACAGAGAAAGAGATTGATGGGTCCAAGTCACTGGATAAAGTTTATGGCTCTGTAGGGAGAGGAGAAGCTGTCTCAACCAAGCCCTGCATTTGAAGCACTATCCCATACTAGCCTTTGTTATTGATTGATTGATTGATTGATTGATTGATTGATTGATTGATTGATTGATTGATTGATTGATTGATTGATTGATTGATTGATTGATTGATTGATATCCCACCAGATTTTCCCATAAGGGAACCCAAGGCGGTTAACAGATATGAAAATTCCAAAGTACAAGCACAGAGGAATAATAATCGGTTCCATAAAAATGAACATAAAAATGATAAGCAAACCAACAGCAGAACCCAAAAGTTAAAAAGAAAAAGAAAAAAGAAAAACTAAACAACAATAAAGTAATATTACTAATAATGATACTAAAGCACGACGGCGAATAAGAAAAGCAGGCGGACACGAAAACTCAAATCCCTACTCAAAAAATGAATCATCGCTCAACCCCCTTGGTCGCCGAATGCAGCCGTATACAGCCAAGTTTTTAATAACTTCTTGAATGCTGGGAGGGACTCTGCAGCCCTAATATTGCTTGGAAGATGGTTCCACAGAGTGGGACCAGCCACTGAGAAGGTGCGGTTCCTGGTGGAGGTTTTACGTGCCTCCCGGCACAGAGAACCAGTACTGTACCTCCAACCAACCAGCCATTCAACGACTGGAGTATACAGAACATACTATGAAGAGGCCACCGTATAGAGAGCCTTTCCATGCTTCTGTGTTGATTTAGGTTTTGTTTTTGGTTTTGTCCGACTATGCTCCCTTTTGAAGGTGCCCTGTCTTTGAACTGCTGCCTAATACTCACTTGATTTAAAGGCAAAACAAGCTAAAAAAAGGAACTAGAGCAAGGAGGCTGCCCATCTACTGCAGACACATGGGAAACAGGCTTGTCCGCAGGTGCTAAGTACAATCTTTCCCACTTGAGTGTCATTAAGGAATAATTAGTTTATGATTTTTTTAAAAAAATATCCTTAATTCAGTGTTCTGGATAAATGCTTGCATATACACTACCAGGGACATAAGATACAGGGAGGGAGCAAGGAAGGAGTGTTTAGCCTCAGTGCATATTCAAAATTTCACAAGCAATGGTTTATAAAGGCTAAAATGACATGTTATTAGATTTTTTAAAAAAATATTGTAAGCCAATTGCACAAATTGAAGCCCACAAGCAAAGTGTCACCTTGCTGAAATACATTATTCAGGCTTGTGTGAAGAAAAACTGTGTTTAAATTGGCCTGAAGGATGCACTGGATGATACTGGAAAAGCTTTCACCTTTCTGCGTGTAAATTAAAAACATTTAAACTCGCACCATGCTGTTTTCCTGGAGAAATAATTAGCCCTCACTTACTCCTTCCATGCTCTTGCGTTGATAGGTATTTAATGCATTTTGCTTGCCTGTAGAAAGAGGCCAATTTCCTCCTTAGCATTCTTAAACTTGATCAAAGCTTCTGCAGCTCTGAAATAATAATGCCCCCCCCCCCGTTTGAAGCCTATTAACATTCACAACAAACCATGCCTGCAAAGTGCAATAAACAAAGGTATAAGACTAAAGGACATCAGATAAGAAACATGCTCCTTGACTCAGATGAAGTTATTTTCTTAAAAATAAAAAGATACCAAAAAGTAATTCTGCCAGATGAGGAGCAGAGAAATCAGTTGCGCCTTCCTGCCAGTCAGAGATCTTTCAGTAATAATTGCTTGGGGAATTAAAGCATGTGGAAAATAAAATAAAATGAGGATTTGAGAGGTCGCAGATCAGGGCAGACTGTTGCAGAAGGCTGAGGCCTACCACCACTTGTAATTGGTCACTAATTGGAACGAGAAAGTCCTATTGAAGTTTTAACTTCACAGTCCTGCCTTGTTGCTTCCACTAATGTTCAAACGGAGCGAGTGAAAAGAGAGCTGAATGTGGGAAGGCGAAAGATACCTGTATTAATTTCTCCCTTCATTCTTTTCAGTTTAACGTGCTGCCACTACGCCTGGGGTTGGATTTCCTCAACCTGAGCTCTCTAGTGCTCCTTAACAAATAAAAGTCAAATAGGCTAACTAGCTCTAACATCGATGCATTCAGTGCTACCTTTGAGCTGCTACTCAATTTACAGATCCCTTTATTTCAAACCAGGCACCATGGATTCTTCTGGATCTGGCAGTCAAGAGTCAAGGTCTGCATGTCCTTCTCTCGTTTACTTTTGGGTGATCTTAAACCTTAATCATTCAGTACAAGTGAAAAATAAATGCGTGGCATAAGGTCTTTTTGTGGACGACGGCAAAACAAGGAAATACTTAAAGTGAAAGTGTTTGCTGGAGAAAAAAGGGGATCCATTTGAGGAGCTGGTTGTGCCCACACGGTCCCAGTGTCCAGAGACATGTCACAGAGTATAAGAACATAGTTATTCTGATGTTTTGGAAAGCAACACAGGAGATACAATTCCGAAAGGTGGACCTGAAACAGTTTAAACTTTAATATGCATGGCATAATGCCAGAGAGAGAATGCCAGAGAGAGGAAGAGAATGAGGAGGAAGGGGAGGTCCATCTACATTAAAACAATTACTATGAGTTTTTCCCCTCTTTGAGAAAGAAGCCATAAGCACTGTGTGGTCCAATTAGTGGATGAAGTACCACCCACTTCATTTGGGCCAAAAGCCACCCCTGGAAAAAGTTAAGGCCACTGGGAGAATCTTGGCAATGCCCAATCCTTTTCGCATAGCTGCCAGTAGAAAAATTGTCCCTGGCCATTCTAGAATGGCGTTGACTCCTTCCCCATCTGACGATCACTAGGAAGGGCAATATTAGGAGGAAAGTGGTCCTCCCATGTGTATGAAACTTCATTTTCACCGTCTGCTTGCTTGAATGAACAGGGATCAGGTCAACCTGAATAGAGAATCTTTAGACCTACAGGTACAGATGTTTTGGATTGAAACCATCTCTTACCATTGGCAATGCTGGGTGGAATTGATTCAAGTTGTCTCATAATCATCATAATCATCATCAAACTGCAGACCTGGAAAGGATCCTGTAGATCTTTGAATCCAGCTCCCATCAAGGCAATATAAGAAAGGAACTCCCACCCCTGTCTCTGCAGCCAGATACCTAAACTATGATAATTCATGTGATGGAGAAAGGATCCCAATCCCAATGCAAACTGTTCTGTGATCCCCAAAGGGAGGGCTGGATGTAAATGTAGTAGACATGGAAATCAGCTGGATTAATCAATTTGATAATTTCATTTTTTTTTTTAAATTATCCTAAATGATGCTTTTATTCTGCACATTTCATTTCCAATGTATATCCAAATCTGGTGGGAAAATGTCTTCCAGATGTTTCTGTATACCCAGCTCATCTCCACAACCATAAGTAGTAGCAAGTAGTGTAACTATAAAACAAGATTTCAAGCTTCATTGCCTGCTATCTGAAACTCATGTCTGTGTATAATTGATGGAAATTCCAACTCTACCTCATCTCTGTGAAAAGGAATAGGTTGCTGCAGAGAGATTTAAATAATTCAGCAGCTTCACAGCAGAAGTGAGCGAGTGTTTATTTGTGAAATGGTGTCCTATTTAACTGTGCTAATTGAGTTGCTGTGTGCAGTAGTGTTGTGTCTTAAGCAGAACTTGGGAAGTTACATTTTTAAGAATCCAACCTTTTTAGCAATAAAACAATTAGTTACAGTGTTCTGTGCTAGTGTCCCTTAAGAATGGTTGTTCTTATGTGTCCATGGCTTACTTATGTCAACCCTAAGAATTCATAACTTCCAACAAGTCGTGCCATTAGTGACCCTGCTCAGAATTCTTAATTGGGTTCTTCTGCTGTGTTCAAGCTGCTTAGGTGCCCTAAGCACATCCGATCTCACCTGATTTTGGAAGCTAAGCAGGGTCGGCCCTGGTTAGTACTTTGGATGGGCGACCACCAGGGAATGCCAGGTGCTGTAGGTGCCTGGAATAGGAACTGGCAAACCACTCCAGTATTCCTGCCAAGAAAACTCCATGGACATGGAGTCACGAACAGTCGGTCATGACTGTTAACGACACAACACATACACACTGTGTTCAGACCCCCTAGCTTCATTGTCTTTTCCTGAAAGTCTCATCTTCTTATGGTTTGCCCATGCTTGTAAAATGAATTCAGGCTCCGTTAGATCTAGAACCCACTTATTTGTCTTTCTAGCCATCTATAATCTTTTTAATGCTTTCTTCCAACACAATGCTTTGAATGCACTTTCCTTCTCCACCTGTTAGCTTTTTTCATTGCCTAGCTTTCACATGATTGCTCGACAATTCATGAATATCATAGTATGGATGATATTGGCTTGGTCTGAAGTGACACATCCTTACTTACCCTTGAAAATCTTCTCTAATCTTGGTGGCAGCCCCAATTTGTACTGCAGGCTGTGCTGAAAAAAGAAACACCAGTGATATTAACTCTTGTTTAAGTTACAATGCTCATATAACTTAGTCATACTGTGTCCATATTCTTAACTTTGGTGCAGCTGCTGAAATATATGACTCCATGAATTCTTGTTTATTTTGTTTACCCGAGATGAAAAAGAATATGAAATGGAGGCCATTTCCTCATCTTTGTAATGAGATCCAGTGGAATGCCACTTTGCACAATTCTGACAAATAATATTTGTTTCCCACTTTGAACATATTTGGTAAAATATTTGAAAACTCATTATTAACGTGGAATGAAGTATTTCATAAAATTGAATTGTCTTTCTCAGCCTCAGGTAAATGAGATAAGGGTGGGTTGTTGTTGTTGTTGTTTTTGCCTATATCAAGCCAGCATCCTATTATTGCTATGGTTAATGAAATCTGCACATAATATTTAGGCACTTCATAAATTTATCAATACATAAAGCCATTTTATAAAAATAATCCCTGTTCTGTTATTCTGCTTGAATTTTGGATACACAGTTTAGCCTGAATGTTTGTACAGTGGTACCTTGTATAAAGGAATTAATTTGTTCCAAATGAAATTCTGTTAAGCAAATCTCCCTTTATACAAATTTCCCATAGGAATGCATTGAAAACAGAGTAATCCCTAATTGTGATCATTTTTATGTTGTACGGTTTCGCCCCATAGGTGATTCTGGTAAGCAAATTTCCCCTATCTTCGGAATTTTTTTATGTTGTACAGATCTTATGTTACACAAACCGTTTGTTATATGAGGGTCCACTGTATAAAATTCCTGCTCCCATATCAACAAACACAAAAAACAAAGGAGTATCATCTTTTACATTAAATCATGTATTTTTATTTATATTATAAGGTTCAAACCATGAAACTGGTTTTATTACTTTAAAACAGTTATACCAGATATACTGGAGCCTTGGGATTGGTAAAGCTATTCCTTAGCTATCTCACTTATCTTGAAATCCTTCTTAGGGTCTTAATAACAACAAATGCTTGGAGACATTGGTGTAATTACAGAAGTAGATTTTCATTAGTCTGATTCTTGGGGTCAATCACAAGAATGAATGACAACAAGAACTAGTGTTTCCATAACTTGCACAAAACCCAGGATAGCGGCCACTTTCAATCACGGAGTTGGTGCCATGGCATCCAGTGTTTGCATCTTTTTGATACATCTTTTTAAATCCTTCTGCCTCTGTTCAAATTAGGAGCCCTTGTTCTGTCTCCTTCTTCTTCCGATACATTCATTTTTAAAGCAATCTTGGACAGGATGTGCCTTCCAACAAGCAATACCTTTTAATAGAGGAGTGTCCACTGTCAGTGCTTTGAACAATGAGATCTCCTCTGTAAAACAGGCCATTTAGCTATCCAAAGACTTTATCTCTGGCTTTTGTTCTTGGCCATGAGGGATGACTGGTTGCAAGTCATAGGATTTTGCTATAGCTGTAATGACTGCTGGGCTATCTGCCCTTTACCCCACCACCTGGTGTTATGTGTGAAGGTCTTCCTAAATCAGATGACTTTGTACCCCTGCTGATCTACTGCAGTTAGTTGAAAGGTTTTCCTATTGTTGAATAATCTAGTTGTCTGGGGTGTTAATTTGCCATAAAGGATATTGATGGAGATAACTGATATTTGGGTTGTGGGTTCCCCTTCCCCCAAACATAAAATAAATATAAATATAAATATAAATATAAATATAAATATAAATATAAATAATGCTCTTAATTCCTTCATTTCCCTTTTGCAGAAACTAGGGCAAGGAACTTAGCAACATATAAAACCCTGGAGGCTACTGTATGAGGAACATCTTAACAGCTCCTTTTTTAAATTGCAGTTTATTCCTAATGTTTCTGCCATAGCGTGTCTTCAGTTCCATGTGATGCGAGGCAGATTTATATTTTTAAAAGCAGGATTAAGACAGTCTGTAAGTAAGTTTGGGAGTTCGGCATGAATGTGTTTGAAAAACTGTGTTTCATTTCATGAGTCTTCATAAGAGTGGAATGTCTAGTGAAAAGAAAACTTGAGTTCTCTTCTGATCAGCATCTAGCATCGATCGAATGAAGAATGGTACCCTACTTTTTTCTCTGGAGAGTTTCCCTCTGCTGATGCCACATCCAGTTATTGGGTATTTTGTGCTGAGCTTTGAACCACGCAGCAATTGGAAGGAGCACTTAGAGCTAAGGAGTACCTTTTACTTTCAAGAACATACAGTATATAGTCGTAGTCTACTTTTGTCTGTGTGCTTTTATAGTCAGTCTTGACTGTGCAACGTATTTTGCGCCTACATAGGATATATATACTGCCACTGAAGACTTTTGGGATGAACAGAGCAAAATTTTCCAGAGCCTACAGAATTAAAAAAATTTGGAAGGTGAGTGAAACAACATTTTTCTTCTTTCAGATGAAATAAATGCTAGACAAGTTTGAGATTTTGTACTGCTGGTGGAAAATAACAAATGCAGGTTTCATAGATAACTTTAAGCAAATAAAGAAATAAAGAAATATTTCTTAGTTAGTAAAAGCAGTTTCTTTTTTTTTACTGCTTCTGAATTTATCTGTGTTTCCTTTTTTGTCAGCCCAGGGAAAAATGTTTCACATACGTAGGTTGCAACAGTTGCATGTTAGCTGAAGAAGCTAAACAGATTTGTTTTGCAGTTATTTTGTTTAAATGTAGCAGCTATGAAATAATTTAAGAAGTCTGCAAGCAAGTCTAATCTTTTTAAAGATCCCAATTTATTTTAAAAAAATCCACTACTTGTTATCAGATCATAAGGGCAGAACTGTCTTTGGGAACCATGTTTTCTGGCTTTACCAGTTAAAGTATAACCGAGGAGGGAAAATATTTGGGGCGGCGGTGGGGGAGGGAGGAATAGCTCAGTGGTTTAGATCTCTGGCAGAGCTAGAGGTTGGAAGTTCAATTCCCCACTTGGCCTCCCTGACAGGGAGGGTTCCTTGTAGCTCTGCTGTTCGGATGGCCAGTCATATTTGAAAGGATGTCATGTTGAAGAGGGAACAGGTTTGTTTTCCATGGACCTGAGGCATTGGTTTCAAACTATAGGAAAAGAGATTCCATTTGAACATTCGGAAGAACTTCCTGATGGTTAGAGCTGTCCAGCAGTGGAATATGCTGCCAAAAAGGAGGGTGGTGGCGTCTCTTCTTCTTTGGAGGTTTTTAAGCAGAGGCTGTATGGTCATCTGTCGGAAATATTGTGATGGGGTTCCTGCATGTCAGGGGGTTGGACTGGCTGGCCCTTGAGGTCTCTTCCAACTCTATGATTTTCTGATTCTCTGATTTTATGTAAGACACTGCCTCACATGAACAGCTGGATAGCTCAGTGGTTTAGGCACCTACGTGTAGAACCAGACAGTTGGAATTCTGTTCCCCATTGTCCCTCCCTGACAGGCACCTGGACTCGGTCATCTAGACGGTCCCTTCCAGCTCTACAGTTCTTAGACGAAATTGATCATGATGATGATTTCTGGCTGTTGCAGGTCATTTGGGTTGAAAGAATGGCTCTTTCCTTTGGTTTCTATATTAATGAAAGAACAGCTATCCCTGTGACAGAAGTACCTTTTATGGGCTACATATAACAAGTAGGAACTGGCAAGCCATTCCAGTATTCCTGCCAAGAGAACTCCATGGCCATGGGGTCACGAAGAGTCGGTCATGACTGTAATGACACAGCAACATAACAAACTCTTGTTCATTTGGGTGGGTTTTTTGCTCTTTGCATTTGCTTCTTCCTTTTGGGTCTGCTAATATTAAATTGTTATTTCCCCTGGATTTCTTCTTGTTACTTATGGTGACACCAAGTTCCAACCTAAATGTTCAAAAGCAACAATTGTATACATAGACACACTCTTCTTCTACAACTTCTGCTCACAACTTGGGGTTCAATTCCAGATAGCCAGCTCAAGGTGGACTCAGCCCTCCATCCTTCCGAGGTCTGTAAAATGAGTACCCAGCTTGCAGGGGGGCACAGAATGGGTAGTCTGCATAATTAAATTGTAAACTGCCCAGAGAGCGCCTTAGGTGCTATGTAAGCAGCACACATTTTAAAAATATACTTCTAGGTTTAGGTTACACACACACACACACACACACACACACACACACACACACACACACACACACACACACACACACACACACACACACACACACACACACACACACACACACAAGTAGTAGAAAGCCATGTCTTGTACTCAGCTTACTACCACTTATACTTAATTGCTTGTAATAAGATAGGACAAAGGCAGCATACAACTTTTACAACATGATATGCTTGTGAAATAAAGAGTAGTAAATTTAATCACATTTGGAGCAGTAATTCCAGTTGCAATGTGTCTTTCAACTTTGGAGCCCTTTTCCGTGCATATAAGTGATAATTAGTAGATGAGCTGCTCCAGAAAAGTCTTTGATTCAAAATAATAAAAAGAAGGGAGTCATTTCTATTACATTTCTTTAAACCAACTTACAGTGGGCACTTCTCTAATTTGCTGACTTCTTTTACAAACAAACAGAGGATCATGAAAATAGAAATTTCATTTTTGCTTATTTCACTTCTTAATAGTCATGTTTCAGGACTTGCTTCAGAACAGCTGGAATGGTAATCAGCTCATTGTTTCAACCAGATTTAGAGAATCTGGACATTGGAGGATTTTGTATTATCTATTTGTCTAAAAAAATATGCAAATGTGATTCTGTGCTGGGCATAATTTCAAAGATAGATAATCAGTACAAAACCGCTGTCCAGATAAGGAGCAGACATTGGAAAAGTTACATTTCTAGGCAACAATTGGTCAGTGCTTGAGTTTGTTTGTTTTTCAACTTTTGTTGAATTTGTTCTTTGTATCAATAATCAAATAGAACATTATTCAGTTATTCAACATATCTGGTTGACTTTATTATTTATAATTTATACCTGATTTTTGTTGTCTTTGCATATCTATTATATTATTTAGTATATATATTTGCTGGTTGATGTTTTTATAACTTGTGCCTTTATTAGTTGTTCACCGCCCATAGTGACTTTCAGGCCAGAGGGGCGATATATAAATCAAATAAATACTTAAAAATACAAAGTAGCTATTCACTAATGGCCAATATTTTATAGGCTTTTTAAAACACCTGAGTAAATGTTGTGGCATAGATTGCAGCACTGAATCCCCAATAGTTAATGGGTTGCCGCTCTCATAGTGATTGGCGTGACCTTAAATGTAGTGAGAAATGGAAGCAATAACTTGTTTAACAGGTAGCAATTCACCTCTGTGATTCACCGCATTTTACTTAAGAACATAAGAACAGCCTTGCTGGAACAGGCCATAGTCCAGCATTTTGTCTCACACAGTGGCTCACCATTTGTTTCACGCTATTCCCAAGCAGATGTCTTCCCCTGCTTACGATTCCCCGCAAATGGCATTGAGAGAGATCCTGCCTATCTCTCCAACCCGGAGATTGTCCTTAGGCATCCATAATGATAGCCATTGATACTCGTGTTCTCTGTGAACTTGTCTAATCCTTTCTTAAAGCTGTCAAGGCTGACAGTTGTCACCACTTCTCCTGGCAGGGAGTTCCACAGACCAGTGATCCTCAGGGTGACTAAGTACTTCCTCTTATTTGTTTGAAATCTAGCACCCAAACGTTTCATGGAGTGCTCCCTAGTTATACTATTGTATGATAGGGTACACAGTTTTTCCTTCTGTACTTTGTCCAAACCGTGTATGATTTTGTAAACTTCAATCAGGTCACCTCTTAGGTGCCGTCATTCAAGAGTGAAGAGGCCCAGCCGTTGCAGCCTCAGATGGTAAGGAAGGTCTTCCAGTCCCCTAAACATTCTGGTTACCACCCCCTGCACTTTTTCCCATTTCCATAATATCCTTCTGGAGGTATGGTGACCAGAACTGTACATAATACTCCAGATGGGCCCTCACCATAGATTTATAAAGAGGCAAAATGACACTTACTGACTTATTTTTTATGTCCTTCCTCAAAATGATATTGAGTTTGCTTTTTTCACTGTTGTGGCACACTGGGTTGACCTATTGTACCACAATTCCTATCATTCCCATCACTGCCCATGAATGGCTGGTGGTGATGTGAATTGGAGTTCAACAACGGGAGGATGCCACTTTTAGGAAACTGTCAAAAATGCTTTATAAAAAGCGAGGTTGTATACTTAGAATGACAGGCTGTATACATCTTCAGAATATGTTAATAAGAATGTGTCTCTCTACTGTGTTATAACATAGCATAGTTTAAAAATGCACCATCTGACATAAAAGGGTTCTCTGTGTGATACAATCTGTGTAATTTTTGGTCTTCTGGACATTAGGAGAGTAAAGTAATGCATCGGCTATCTTCCAGTTTAAACCCATTGGGATCTGATGGCATCAGTTTCTGCAGAATATTTATCTGGTGCAAGATGGGATGGTAATTAAGCACTCCTCCAATTAATCTGTGAGATAACTTTAGCCATCACTCATTGCTATGTCAACTGTTCTGCTTGGCATTTGATTGAAAGCAGTGTGGAGTGGTTTAATTGATCCAACTTTTTATTTTTGCAATAATTAGCTCACTACAGTTTTGAACGAAGAACGTGTCTGAAACTAATGAGCTTGCTGTATTCTGAACACAGAGACTATGTGTATCAAATTCCAAGGGACAGACTCTGATGTTGAAAAAAATATAACAAAGCAGAAAAAGCAGGGGAGTGGCTCATGGCATCTTAATGGCTAACAAGTCACTACGGCATGCACAAATTCACTTGCAGTGATATCCTAATCAAAGTAGAAACGGGTAGTTATCTGTGAAAGACACAAGTCCTGAGTTGTGATCCTGGCTCTTCCAGATAAGCTTGTCAAGCTTTCTTACTTGATTCTGGGCAGAATCTCATCCAGGTTCACATATGATTTGTGTTATTTGCTATCATTAATGGTAGCTAATTGGCAAGGTGCTGGTATTGAGTTCATGACCAGCAACATGTGTCTTGACTCCCAACACCTCATTAATTAGCCCCAATTACATGGCAAGGTAGGTGATCAATAGGGCGCCAATAGGATTCAGGTTTTTGTGTTACAACTGAAACCAGAGGGCGAATTCCTTCCCATTGAGAACACTGAGTCCTCAACTAATGCCCAACATAGCATCCTAGAAGTGTTTTGCTAAATGGGAAAAACTGGGCTCATTGGAGGATTCTCCATAATTCTATTCTTGTGTCTCCCTATGGTAACGGCAGGGGGCAAATCAGCTCTTGAATATGAAATTTGTAGTCCAAAAGTCACTTTTCTAAATTATCAGCCAGGCCATCTGCTGGAATCAGATGTATCAGTAGTTTTTTTTTTAAAAATACAGATTAAAGTAGCCTCCAGTTCAAGAATATTTAAAGCTGAGTCAGCAGAATTCTATCTTAGAACTGTCACGCTGTGTGGCATCTAGTTCCCACATCCTGTCCAGCTGGTTCGAAACAAAATAGAACAAATGGGCAGGATAATGTAAATCCGTCTTCCTGGCTACAGTTTGGCCAGTCGCTCCCACCAGCACTAGCTACAATTACAATTATTCCACTTTAAACCCCACTGGCAGCCATTCACTTAGTTCCGAAAGAATGTGGAACAATGGGCAGGTTTAGTGGTGCTCCCGTGATTCTGGGTGATTTCACGTGCACCCCTCCATTTGTTTATGACAAACCGCACCATTCACACCTATATTCGGACATATGAAGCTGTGGTTATGTCAACTTCCTTACACTCTCTCTCTAATATAATATAATATAGCATTTCCTTTTGCTTTAGCCAATGTTTTCTTTGAGCCTTGACAGTTTCTTGGCAGGAGGACTGAGCTGTCAAAAAATTTAAAATAAAAAGAAATGTTGTGAATCGTGCCCTCTACCTACTTAATGGTGATGAATGGGGTGGCATTTTTACAGCAGGAGTAGCCAGTTGCATCTATAAATATGGGTACCTCTAAATATTTAAATGATGAACCTATGCATCGATTAGGTCTCGCATAGGAGTTTCATTTTTGTAGGATGGAGAGGGTGAGTTCAGTATAAAATGCACTTAAATGATCATCGGCAAGCAGCTTGTTACTTTTCACCTTCTTTCCAATGGCAAACCGTGCCTTTTATTCAGAGCCTGGGAAAAATTACTTATTTGGATTGCAAGATCCCAGAACCCCTAGGGCCACACTGGAGATTCTGGGATATATACGGTAATCCAAAAACAAAAGCACCACTTCCAAGTTCTCCCTGCATTCTGCAAGACTAATTCCCAGTGCTAGTGATGCCAGCCTGACTGAAGCAACTGTACGCCAATTACTGTCAGCACAAATTGAGCAAGCTTGCAAATTGCCTTGAGAATTATCCCGGGAAACCACCTTCATTCCTTCTGAGTAACTGAGATATTATGTTGATATTGTATACAATTATTCTGGTAATTTATCATGTTTTTTTCCCCAGGACAAGTTAAGTGCACTTTATGTCTTTTTAGCAAGATGATTTTTAATGCATGGAATCTTGAATTATTCATGAGTTGCTTTTTGGTTTTCCAGGAATTCTTTATATAGATTTTGTTTGCTAATGCACTGGATCGACGGCTTTGTGCACAAAAGCATTTCTATAGGCGGTGCTGGCAATAATATAAATGCTAAATTATACATTTAGGAGATTACATTAAGGGAGAGGATATTATTCATCTTTGTGCCTTCCTATTCACAAAGAAACACATCACTCCATGCAGCACAAGCATCAGTCATCAAATAAATAAATCTCATGTGGTCTATGGTTGATGCAGTGTAGCTATGCGTGAGAGGATGCAGGTCAGCCCTCTCACCATTCCTTTCAGTGTTGCTGCAAAGGGCAATTTGGAACATCCAGTTCTGAACAGAAGCAAATGCACCTGTCAGAATTGTTATGGTGAGTGTATTGTTTATGCAGATCCATCTCAGAATGTCCCATCTGTCAAGGAGAGATGTTTGTTTGACAGACATAGAGTAACAGGGGTGTGCTGCTGTAAAATTCTGGAAGTTTGATATTGAGAAAGGGTGCTGTGTTCCTTTTACTAATCTGCATCTCATACACTGTCATTTAATATAAGAACATAAGAAGAGCCATGCTGCGTCAGGCCAAAGGCCCATCTAGTCCAGCTTCCTGTATCTCACAGTGGCCCCACCAAAAGCGTCTGGGAGCGCAAGAGACTAGAGCTCTGTCTCCTGATGATACCTGCACCTGGGCCTTGAAGTACCCCGGTTTAAGCTTGGAGATTACACATCTCCATCATGGTTTATAACCTGTGATGGACTTTTCCTCCAGGAATCTGTCCAATACCCTTTTGAAGGCATCCAGGCCAGATGCCATCACCACATCCTGTGGAAGGGAGCTCCACAGACTAAGAACATGCTGGGTAAAAAAAAAATTCTTTTGTCTGTTCTCACTCTCCCAGCACTCAAATTGAGTGTATGTCTCCTAGCTCTGGTATTTCTGGTATTTCTCGTGCCAAATGATCTATCAGCTCCATTCTGCCTACTGAGATTTTCAAGGAGATGCTGGACAGATACCTGCTTGAATCAAGTAAAGAGAAATGGGGAATGCATGCATGCGCTTGCACACAGAGAGAGAGAGAGAGAGAGAAAGAGAGAGAAAGAGAGAGAGAGAGAATTTTCATAGTACACATAAAAATTGTTAACTGAGCAACATCTACACCTGCATAGTAATTACTTGAATAGTGAAATAATCAGTATCTGCTAGTATGGAAAATGTAGGTGTAATATTGATGTATCACCACTGTTCACCTTTTCATAGCAAGTTGACGGTGCAACTTTTCCTGCCAACAGCTGCATATCTAAAGAATTTCAGGACTTGAACCTTCCCAGAGCAGAGATGTAGTGATGGGAATTACTTCCATTTTTGAATTTCTGCCCATCATAAAGCTATTACAACTTCCTGAGTCCTGCTAGGTAAAAGTGAAGCAAGCCTGGTGCCATATCACCCGTGTATCATCTCAACTGCAGTACTCCTTAATAGAGATGGGCACGACCAGAAATTTTTTTCCGAGTTTTCGTTTTTCGGGATGGGTCCGTTTCAGGTCGTTTCCGTTTTTCCAAATTTTCATTTCCGTTTTTCGCGAATTTTCATCGTGTCCCAGAGGCATTTTAGCGGGGACACTGAGAGATACAAGAAGTTGGACAAATGTAGCTTTGGCCTGATCCAGCACAGCTGTTCTTATATTCTTATATTCTGGGCATCTCTACTTTTTAACCCTTTGTGTCTCAAAACGGCCTCTGTCAGGTCTCATGCGCCCATTAAAAAGGGGGACAGGTAGATGGTCTGATCTAATGGGTCACTATTGGATGGCCTTTTTCTAGAATTATGTGAATGGGCTGAGTGCATGAGGTCATTTTCCTCCTTGGAGCTCCTACAGCCAGCAAAGATGCTGTACTGTCCACCCATGCATTGGATACAGAGGCGTCCCTCCAGCAGCAGAAATTTCCAAATGTCTAGCTAAATAAGTGTGACGGCCAAAATCGATGATATTACAGACAGCCTGTTGCTGGAAGCCTGCTGGTGTTGTGAGTGTGAAAGGCATGCTGCGTGCCTACTGTTGAGCATCAGAAGGTCTGCCATTGTTGCTGCCCCCCTGCCCCTCCCTTGCTGATGAGAGGCTGAATGTTTCAAAAAGGAATGTGCAAACCGCTCAAGGTAGGAAAGCTCCATGTGGTGACTGCTAAACTATTTCTGAAGTATTTGAAAGGATGTCATATTGAAGAGGGAACAGGTTTGTTTTCCATGGTTTCAGAGACTAGGACTCGGGGCAATGGTTTCAAACTACAGGAAAAGAGATTCCATTTGAACATTAGGAAGAACTTCATGACAGTTAGAGCTGTTCGGCAGTGGTGGTGGTCTCCTTCTTTGGAGGTTTTTAAGCAGAGGCTGGATGGCCATCTGTTGGAAATATTGTGATGGGGTTCCTGCATGGCAGGGGGTTGGACTAGATGGCCCTTGAAGTCTCTTCCAACTCTATGATTCTATGATTCTTTCTATGCCCCTTCGCCGTTATTGACTCATGCATCCAGTTGCTTCTGTATTTGCTGTGTTCATCGTCCTGAAGCAACCCCTGCATGGACATTTTGGATCGCCACACTGTGCGAAGTCTTCCGTTAACTTGCACGAGAGATCACAGTACAACCCTGAAACATTCTGCTCTCCTCTGCCAAGGCTTCGTTGGTTGCAAACCAGTTTGTTAAAAAGAAAAATGTTTCCGTGTGCTGTGTACTCCATGCTCAAATTTAGACTTTGGAACATGATAATGTTTCCTTATTAGTTCAGTTGGCTGAGAGTTTTCCCCAGGGGGAAAAATGAAGTCCAATATGTGCCAATCTTCAGATTGGCTTTAACTCATTTTCATATCCTATAGGCCTTTATATCTGGATCTTGTAGATGCCCCAGAGCAGCCTGCTTTGTATTTTTGGCTTCACTGGATGCTAACGCAACAAAGTATGCATTGTCAACTGGTGTTTATATTCCCATGGAATTCTCACAGAGGGAATCGCAGGTCCTTGGTTCCAATTGTTACATTAAGTGCTAATATTCTGTTCTCTTGGTGTAATGGAGTTGGTTCCATGCTGGTAGCGTCAGGGGCTGCAGTCTGGAGTAGATTGCCTGAGTGTATCTGCTCAAAGACTGGGGTGGGGAGAGAAGAGAAATTGATATAGAATTGCCAGAAGCAGCTAGATCTAAGACAGGTCCCAAGAAGGAGATGGCTTGTTTCAACAAATGTTGGATGCTTGCAGATCATCAAAACAAAGGACATGACTTGGGCACATCCAGGGGCCAAACTCCACCAGAACCTATCTGTCCCAGTGTTGCCGCACCACTAAAATCCAAACAGGCAGCAAATAGATAGTAGCTTTACATTGTGCTGGACAAGGAAAAAGGGGTGGGTGGAAGAGGATGCTCTTCATAAAGCAATAAGTTGTGCTGGTCTGCATTCATTCTCTTTCACTGTAATGGGCATAACATTTGGTTTCTTGAAAAATCTGCTTATGGTATGATTGCTTGTATTATTACAGCTTGGTTCAGCAGGAAGGGCATGAAGAATCAGTTAGCAGCACATCCTATGAAATAAATATCAGAAAATACAGAGGGAAAGGGGCTGGATAATAGGAAGAGAAGTGCAATCTGCTGTTCCACTTCTACACTGTGCACATCCATAAGACAATTCTTTCCATAATGCCTGACTCAAAGGCTTTATTGAATGAGAGGCTGAGAATTAGATCTACAGTGGTGGTGGTACAAATCAGCAAGGGCTCTGATGGGGAACTGGCGGCTCTCTCACTCTGAGAGCACCCCAGTGCCCCTTCCCCTGAGATGACTTCTTCATTATGGTTAATGATAGGACAATGTCTGGTAATATAAACAAAGCTCTCTTTGTGTATCCAGAGAGTTCTAGGTGCACCAAGAACTTTGTTCTGTAATTTGTCCTGTGTCTACCGCATGTTCTGTGCCATCAAGTCAAAACCAACATCTAGTGAGCCTAATAAGGCTTCCAAGATAAGTGAGACAGCTAAGGAATACTTTTACCATTTCCACTCCTCCAATGAGTTTCTAAAACAGCTCCACTGGCTGCCAATCAGCTATCGAGCACAATTCAAAGTACTGACCTTGACCTACAAAGCACTGTATGGCCTGGGTCCTAGCTACCTCAAAGATTGAATCTCACAGTATGAACCAACTTGGGCGTTAAAGTCATCAGGAGAGGTCCTTCTCTCCATCCCTCCACCCGCAGAGGTACATCTAATGGGAACCCATGAAAGGGCCTTCTCAGCTGCTGCGCCCAGACTATGGAGCTCCCTACCACTAGAGGCCAGGACTGCCTCGTCTCTGTTGTCCTTCCAGAAACAGGCAAAGACCTTTCTCTTCAGGCAAGCTTTCCCTGAATGATAGACTACTATGTGTATTTTAGATGAATATATGGCTTCACATAGACTTTGTGTTTATGAGTACTTATAACATATGTCAAGTTCCACTAGTTACCATTAGAAATGACTACAGCAACATTTCTGAATACCAACAGAAAAAAGCGCTGTTCAATAACTCATTTATTGACTGGAGTTTTCTTGGTGCCATTTTCCTGGTGCTCATGTACATTGCTGTAGCTTGCCATGGCTAGTTGTACTTAATTGACAAGAAGATAGAACACATCTCAGCTGCACAGTTGGGCTCCTGACTAACTATGCGACTGGCACATTATCCATTAGCTGCAATTAGTCACAGCAAGTTAAAAAGTCCTTATACAAAGACAAGTAGGATTCTGGCCATTGAGACCACATGTACAGAATGTGTGATTTCTCACCTGACTGATGTAAAATGTTCAACTATGGTTTGTGTTAGCTATGATTTGTTGCTTTAGATATGAATTATAGATGACTACAGAAACTGTACTTTGTTTCCCGTCTCTTTTTTGGCCTGTTTCTTTCCCACTGCTTTTCCAGTTTCAGTTATTGATTTAATTTATTGAAAATATTTCTATCTCACCTTTCTCTCTGAAAGGACACAAATTATGGTTCTGAGTTTGGATGGAAACAAAAGCCACAGTTTGTTGTAAACTGCCTGGAGTTCCACTCCGGAAGACGGGCGGTATATAAGCCCTAAAATAAATAAATAAATAAATATAACTAGCCAGTAGGGATGGGCACCAAACGGAAAACAATGCTGATGAGTCAGTTTATTACGTAATGAAATGAAACAACCAAAGAAACAGCATTTTGTTACAAATGAAATGAAATGGCTTTTTTTTTCATTTAAAACAAACTGTTTTGTTCCACTTGTAAGAGGTCCACCATCACTGCTGCCTCCCATCTGCAAGATGGCAGCAGGCAAAGAGTCTAAGGAGGACTCGTGCCGCCAAGGCAGGCAAAGGAATGAGCTGGGAGGCGAGCGAGTCCTCCTCCAACACTCTTTTCTGCTGCAGCTCCCATTTTAAACTGGCTCCAGCCTCTGACAGCCAGGCTGGAGTCTGGTTAAAATGGCAGTGGCAGTGGAGAAGAGTGTCGGAGGAGGACTCGCTCACCTCCTAGCTCTCTCCTTTGCCTGCTTCTACGAAGCCCCGGAGGTGGGTGCAGCAGTGGGAAGTCCTCCTGGGACACTCTTCTCTGCCTGCTGCCGCCTCCCAGCTGAGAGGTCAGCTGGGAGGCGGCAGCACTCCCCTCTCAGCTCCCTGGGATTTCTAACTGCCCCCCCCCCAGCTGGGAGGCAGCAGTGGGCAGAGAGTCCAAGGAGGACTCGCACCACTGTACCCACCTCGGCTGCTGCCTCGCCAAGGCAGGCGAAGGAGCAAGATAGGAGGCAAGCAAGTCTTCTTCCGACACTCTTGTTCTCTGCTGCTACTGCCATTTTAAACTAGCTCCAGCCTCTGACAACTAGGCTGGAGCCTTTTGTTACTATACAAAACGAAACGCAGGAGGGACGAAATGAAACTCAATTTTTCCATTTTGTGCCCATCCCTACTAGCCAGAGTCCATAAGCTAACAACAAACTATGAATTCTAGTTACGCTTTGGGTCTTAGGCCAGAATGCTACTGACTGTTAAAGCTGGCATTGAGTCCAGTGGTTTAAATTTCAGTAGGAAAATGTAGCTAGTTAAGACATTACCATGGTATTTCTTGCTGTAGGCCATGTCGTGTGAGTGGTATGCATCAAGAAACATGACAACTGACTTATTAACCAGTGACAATTTGTCACTGAGATGCATGCCATTGGAATTATGCTACTGGGTATAAGTAATTGAATTTTGGTCAGTGGCTAGAGATGGATTCAGACACAACAGAAGTCAGAATTCATCATCAAATCAGTATTGGGTGGCATTTTTCATGCAGTTCACTAGAGATAGAGTACTGTTCTTCCTAACAGTATTCTGTTACTGTTGTTTTTAGGTAGTATCACAAAGCATTGTTCATAGTTATAAAGCCTGGATCAAAGGAGCCATGCATCAGTTTGCAAGTCAAAGTGACTAAGAAGATAAATTTAAGTGAGAGAAGATATTCAGAGAGATATGAATTAAATTCTACAGATGACAATGATAAGAAAAATGGCCTTCAGAGAAGAAGACATGTTTGTTGCAGGAGGGAATAGTAGGAAAACAAATATATGAACAAAACATGCATGAAAACCTTTGAATAGCTCACTTTATAATTTTCTTTTGTAAGATAATGGGGAAATAGGATTAACATATTTTTAACAGTATGGTGAAATGGGAAGAACCAGGTTTATTGGGAATCTGAGATGAGCCCTCATTTTGTAAGAGTCCACAGGCAGAGTTTGTCACTGGTAGCAGAATTTGAATTAAATTTTGTTAGATTTCCCACATGTGTCAAAAAATAAGTAATTGCCAATTACCTTGCTCTGAAGCCCTGGTAGGATACAGTCATTTCACTTAGAAAAGCATAAAGGCAGCAGAGTCAGAAAGAAGCAGAGGCGACTTGGGGTGTGAGGGAGATTGAGAGTGTCAAGGAACAGGTGCAGAGAAATTGAAAGAAGATGAACTAAAGCAAAGTCTCTCATTTGCATAAGCTTGGGATGTAGATGCTGGGATTTATAATATCGAGCGCAAGATGGAGGAAACATACACAGGGGCAAACAATCGGTATTCAGGCTCTGAGAAAAATTACACAATGTGAAATTATTCTGTTTGTAAGGCGTGCCCGTGTAAGATGTGCTGAAAGCCTGGTTGTGTACCTTTCTGAATGCTAGGCATCTGCACATCCAAAGCTACATGATGGTCGTATCACCTGTAATAGCGCATCATGTCTTTTCTTCATGTACTGCAATACATTTCTGAAGAATTTGCTTAACTGCAGGTAAATATTCATTTGTTCGTTCAAAATGCCACCTTTCTCCCAGAGCTGGAACAAAAGTTGGCCTTGCGGTGTAGCTAAAAATCACTGACCAGAATCCTGTTGGTCTATAAGGTGTGCATAATTTGCTTCAGCCAATTGTGGCTAATTGAAAAGGGGAGCATCTCAGTTGGGCACATGACTAGGTACACAGCCAAGATGAAACCCTGCATCTCGTCAGTTGGCCATGGCAAGTCACACAAACCTTGCACTAATGCCACTGGGATTGTGGCCAGTGTTATAAATATTAAAATGTAATTAAATCAATTAGAGATTGAAAATAAACTAATAAAATAAAATATTTAAAGCATCTCTGTTAAAATGCTATTGATAATTTACATTTTGAAAATTAAGAAAATCAGTCCATCCAGTTAAGATTGCTGTCCTTGATAGGCAGCCGGTTTCCAAAGGCCTGCCTATGTAAGTCAGAAGTATGTGTTATTAGTTTGAATGAACTATCCGGCACATACTTGGTTGCCTGAGTTGCACCTTTTTAACAAAGGTCATTATTGGTTTGTGGAGAGATAATTGGTCACAATTGCAGAAACAGAGTTTTTGCTCTCTCTCTCTCTCTCTCTCTCTCTCTCTCTCTCTCTCTCTCTCTCTCTCTCTGTGTGTGTGTGTGTGTGTGTGTGTGTGTGTGTGTGTGTGTGTGTGTGAGAGAGAGAGAGAGAGAGAGAGAGAGAGAGAGAGAGACTTCTCTATACAAGCAAAGAAGCACCAGACTGGAGATATTTGCAAATTTCACATACCAGAACATTGATTGATATCATTAGTGCAACCTGTGATGGAGTTTTCCTCCAGGAATCTGTCCAATCCCTTTTTGAAGGCATCCAAGCCAGATGCCATCACCACATCCTGTGGCAGGGAGTTCCACCAACTAACAATGCGCTGGGTGAAAAAATATTTTCTTTTGTCTGTTCTTACTCTCCCAGCCCTCAATTTGAGTGTATGCCCCCTAGTTCTGTTGCCATACAGCTCCTACTCTCAAGAAGTTCTTCCCAATGTTTAGACAAATTATCCATTTTGGTAATTTGTATCAATTACTTTGGGTTTTATCCTGTGTTAGGGAAATGAGAAAGAAGTGGACAGAGACAGTTTTGGCATAGCATGGCAGGACTGACCACTACCAGAGGTGAACTAGCATGAACTACAAACAGTAGTCCTATATTAGCCAAAGAAGAACAGGATGACTCTGTGTGAAATTACTTTGACCGTTCATTGGTTTTGTCCATTTTCCTGGTCTTCTCTAACTGTAGTCAATATCCTCATTCTAGGCTCAACAACAGAGTCAGCCTGTTGAATCAGTTACCGAATGGTAACTCACTCACTCAGTCAGGACCTTTATTGACATCAAATCAAATGTACAATACAATAGGAAACAATAGACACACATACAAGGAATATGTGCCCAATTAAAATTGCATGGAAAGTAAAATATGGAACAAGACATGGTATGGCAAAACACAAAATAATATGTTACGTCTGTTTAAAAAGTATTTGGCCATCAACCGTGAAACTCTGGCCCACCTGGGGGCAGTCGTCCTCATCCTAAGAGTGCAAAACAGAAGACCCTGTTGGGAATTGTAGCCTATGTCCCTGGACCAATAGATTAATCTATATGGCAATCTGCCTAGTGTGGACTTTATTCTTGCCTGACAGCAAGTTGTGCATAATCGCCTCCTCTGATCGACCAGGCAATCTAGCAAGAAACAGGTCCAGATAGGAAGCACGAATATCCCTATGTACAGTGCAATGAAGGAGCGTATGTGCCAGGGACTCAAGAGGCTCAGAATTACAGAAGCAGAGCCATGTTTCCATTGGTTGGGAACTAAATCTGCCAGAGCGGACATTGGATGGGAATACGTTGCATATTGCTATGATGAAGGCACACCATTCTTGGTGATTATCTACAAAATACAAATAGCTGGCCGGCTTATCAATATAAAGAAGGAGTTGAAGATGTAAGGGTGAACAGATTTTGCACCCTGCTGCTAAGAGGTCATGACTTTCGATGTCTAATAGCCTGACTTTTAACAGTCTACATGCCTGCCCAAAGGATAGGGCACCCAAATAATCAGGTGAGATCCCCATAGTTTGAATCTTTTGAGAGAACAATTTAAGACAGGGAGAATAAAAGGAATCAGAAAGGATGCCTGCTATTAGGGGGTCTTTATTAGACACATAACATATTCTCAGCCAG